>HG993141.1:7420000-8045000 GCA_905231865.2 Boloria selene
TCTAATTGACTGACCTATATATTTTAGAATCTCGTTAAAAATAATAATTTAAGAAGACGTGAAGCTTATAAAGTAATTAGATACTTTAATATGCAGCACAAGTTCCTAATTCCTATTTTTACGGCGGAAATTGGTACGCGCTTGTCGTTTTTACGAGAAAAAAGCGAACAAAAATTAAAACGTGTAATCAAAGTAAGCTTACAAAATACTAGGAATATTTGTTTTTATTTTTATTTTGATAAGGACTTAGAAGAATACAATGTTCCTTTTCGAGGCAATTTTCTTTAGAAACAGCATTTGTTAATTTACTAGGTGGACTTTATCTGGAACATTAGCAGCTACAATTTTTCTTCTGTTGCATAATAACAAAAAAAAAACTCGAATATATGGGTCACAGCAACTTTTGCAGTGAAATGAGTTTATATTGCATCGTTGCGATTGGTTCCGTCCGTCGTTACGTAGAATTGCTAAATTACCGCAAACAGAAATGGGCTGGTTTACTGTTGCTCACTTTCTGTCTCCTTTCTCGTGGATTTTATATTGCAATCTAAATAGCTCTGTAAAATGCAGGTTAGATGTATAAATCCCACGTAATATATGCGCGTAACAGCATCCGGTGTTTCGTAGCAAGTCCTATTAGTAGATCTGAAGTAAGGTAGTCCTTCATCCATCTTCTCACCGGTTGATAATTAGGTACCTCTTTTTCTGTAGGTAAAGATGTCTCGGTTATACACAATGAGCAAAAGCAAATGAATAGTGTAAAATGTAACAGTAATTATAGCATAGATATTTCCTCCAGTACCGCGGTCCATGGTAATGTAATTGTTGTGTCTGATAAAATAGGCCAAGGCTTTGGCGCTTTGCTTGGAAAACACATTAATAATGTACAAAATATATGTTCACCTGGTGCCAGTTTCCAGTATAATATTAGAAAAATATCCTCAATGGAATTGTGTGTAGATAGTACTATAGTACTTCTCCAAGGGGATAGTTCATCTGTAAGGAAACAGGATGTTATAAATAGTATAGAAAATTTACTTAATTTACACAATAGGACTAAGTGCAAATTTATTATTTGCTCGTTTCCTTATTCCTCTTCCCTTACTGATGAACAAAATAAGTACATATATAGCCTTAATATGGCTATTTATAATACAACTCACCGTCATAGTGACGCATTCTTTTATTTTGACATTAATAAATTTATTAATTATTCTAGTCTTAAGGTGACAAGGGATACTTTGTATCTGCCTTTATATTATAGGAAAAAACTTGCTACTTTAGTAGCTTATAATATACAAAACCCAGTTGTACATTGTACAACTCAGAACATTGTTATTATTAATAATAATTTACTACATAAAAATAATGTTTGTGTAGAAATTGCTAGTTCTAGTTTAAACTAAATATCAAGACAATGCCTAAGTCTAATAGATTAAATATTGTTCATCAAAATATACAGGGCTTAGGTGGCAAAGAACTAGAACTAGAACTTTACCTAGTGAAAGATAATATTCATGTAATATGCCTAACTGAACCATGGCTCAAAAAAGATTGTAATATTTTAAATATTGAAAATTTTACATTGTCAAGTTCGTTTGTTAGAGTGAACGCTACTCGCGGTGGCTCTCTTGTATTAGTTAGAAATGATATAGTTTGCAAGGGCCGACAGGACATAGTGGCACTCTCTGTCGAGCGTTCTATAGAACTGTCCTGCGTTGAGACTCAACAGTATGTTATATTATGCGTGTACCGGCCCCCTTCGGGTGACTTTGATATATTCGAAAATAAGATGGACGATATTCTTAGAAATGTATGTACTAATAGTAAATCCATAATTGTATGCGGTGATTTTAATGTCGATATACTACAAGTAACGCAGCACAGTAATCGCCTTTTAAGTCTATTCAGATCGTACGACTTAAGTAACGTTTTCTGCGAACCAACTCGAGTAACAAATTCTTCCTCCACGTGTATTGATAATGTGTTCTATCATGGAGAAGTTCTCGATAAATTAATAATAGGAAATTTAAGCTCAGACCACTTGGGTCAAAAAATTTCAATATCAAGCAATGCTATTAATACTCAACAAAAAATAAAATATAGACCGATGAATCATTATAAAATTAATTTTTTTAAAGATAAAGTTACGCAGCAATTACTACAAATGGACATGGCAGTTGATAGTCCTAATTCTTATTATAATAAAATATTTTATATACTTTTAGAGTCATTCAATGACGTATTTAAAGAGCGCACTGTAATTAAGAACCCTAAAATGAAATTTAGCGACTGGGCGACAGTCGGTATATACCGAAGTAGAGATAAATTGTATGAATTATATAGTATGAAGCAGTGGAATCATGACCCAAGTTTCCATAGTCGGGTAAGAGCTTACTCTAAAATTTTTAAAAATGTTTGTCAGCAGGCTAAGTCTATATACATAAGAAATAAAATTTTAAATTCTGATAATAAAATTAAAGCCACTTGGGACGTGATTACTCGTACGACTGGAAGATCAAAGCCCGCTAGTGAACCTGTCCAACTGTTAATTAATAATGCTACAGTGAGTTCCAATGAAGATGTTGCAAGTTCATTTGAAAGTTATTTTACGAAAATCCCTGAAAAGGTCACATCGTCTTTAAAATCTTCTCCTACAGATGCATTAATTTCTTTGAAAAGTCATACTCCTCACTGTGATCACCAATTTAAATTTTCTTATGTAGATGCGGATGAAATAATTAAAATATTTAAAACTATCAATCTTAAAAAAACTGGTGATATATGGGGCATGTCTGTTAAATTACTTAATACAATAATAACAAACATTGCACCACAATTGTCTCTTATTTTCAATAAATGCATAGATACAGGAATATTTCCTGATCTAATGAAAATTAGTAAAATAATACCTCTTTTCAAAAATGGGGAAAAAAATGATCCTGGCAACTATAGACCTATTTCTATATTGCCATGTATGAGTAAAATCTTTGAAAAACTTATTTTAAGTCAACTTATAATTCATTTTAACACAAATAATATTTTACATAGTAAACAGTATGGTTTCACTAAAGGCAAGTCTACAGCTGATGCGGGGATTGCGCTTCTTAGACATATTTATGACGCTTGGGAAAAATCACAGAACGCAATTGGAGTTTTCTGTGATTTATCTAAAGCTTTTGATTGTGAGGAACATGAAACTCTTTTACTTAAATTTGCACATTACGGTGTTCGTGGTATTGCTCTCGATCTACTTGCTTCTTATCTTACTGATAGGGTTCAGAAGGTCGCGGTAAATAACGTCAATTCTTCTGGTTCTCGTCTTAGAATGGGTGTTCCGCAGGGATCTATCCTGGGTCCGTTTTTGTTTTTAGTTTATATTAATGATCTTCCGTTTTATGCCGATAAATTGTGTGATACTGTACTCTTTGCGGATGATACCTCCTTAATTTTTAAAGTTGATAGAAAGTTAAATAATTACGACGAAGTAAATAGTGCATTATCGCATATACTTCACTGGTTTAACATCAATAATCTGGCTTTAAATGCCAAGAAGACAAAATATATGCAGTTTTTATTACCTAATGTAAAAAGGCAGAATTTCAATTTGTATCTTAATAACGACATGTTAAATACGGTAGATTCCACGGTCTTCTTGGGATTGACTTTAGATTCGGGTCTGCAATGGGGTCCCCATCTCTCGTCTCTTGCGAGTAAACTGAGCTCAGCTGTTTTCGCTGTTAGAAAAGTCAGGCAGCTAACGGACGTTGATACTGCCAGACTTGTTTACTTTAGCTATTTCCATAGCATTTTATCGTACGGTATTTTGTTGTGGGGTAATGCAGCGGATATTAAATCAATATTTATAATTCAAAAAAGGGCCATTCGGGCTATTTATAACATGAGCGCTCGGGATACTCTCCGCGAACTTTTTAAAGAAATAGGTATACTTACGGTTGCTGCGCAATATATATATTGTAACATCATGTTTGTTCGTCAAAACGTTAATAGCTACTCAAGGCACTGCGACAAACACGGTATAAATACAAGAAATAAGAATAAACTTGTAACACCCAGTTTTCGCCTACAAAAAGTAAATAGGTCATTTATGGGGCAAGGTGTACGCATGTATAATAAAATTCCACAGTCAATACTGAGCTTGCCTTTGAAGCAATTTAAATCTAAAATTAAAAATACGCTACTGAATAAGGCTTATTACACCATCACGGAATACCTAGTAGATGTAAATGTGTGGGAGTGACTGGTTGTGTCTCACGTAGGATAAATAGATAAATTGTAATACCATATTGTTACCAAATATTTGAAAAGAGCAACTGTTGAGTTTCTCGCCGGTTCTTCTCAGCAGAACAGCTTTCCGAGCCGGTGGTAGCTTACTCACAGACTTACAGACTGACATTTAATTTTATTAATGTAAAAATGACGATTCAAAAGTGCTTGTAAAAGTCTATTTGAATAAAGAATATTTTGATTTGATTTGATTTGATTTATGTAAACGTATTATGTATAGACCTTAAAATGAGTCGCGGATGGGTTGCTTCATAAAATGTGGCCAAGGCTATGTTAAATTAAAAAAGATAAAGGTTTAAGTAATCCTTGAGCATATTCAAATTGACAAAACATCTTTGATATATTTCTTCATATATTATGTTTAGTTCTAAATACTTTTCAAAGTAAACTATAACAAGACTTTAATGGAAATCTCATCTGAATGGGTTAAATGAACTTAATTTTTTGAGATACACGTGTTGAAGTGTCCTATATTTATAAACATATTAATTCGGTACTTTGAAAGCTGTAACAAGATAACTGGAAAACTTAAAATCTTTAAACTATATCTTTTAAAATATAAAAGTCTATGTAAATACTAAAAGTTTATGTAAAACATTTAAACAGTGCAGGCAAATTGCAATCGTATCTCAATACAATAAGGATTGGGATGCTAATTGCTAATGAATTTGTCATTTACCTTTAATAAGTAGATATGTAGCGGGGATGGTGACCGGTCAAAGCGATGCGACGCAATGTTGTCTGGAATTACGCCTGTAGCGGTGATTGCAAATCTGTTCATTACGAACACAAAGCCAGCGTGAATGAATACCATTAATTTGAACTACATATTATAGGTATTCAGAATTGTAAAAAGGTATTGAAAACTTCTGCTTCTGATACACATAATTACAATATATATATAGATACATACAAACACGTACATGGTATACCCATAATATCGTTTTACAAGTAAGGTAAATAGTGTTGTGGTAATAAAAATTTCATAATAAAATCTATTAAAATATTAGTGTTTAGTTTAGTGTTTAATTAATGTTTATGTTTAAAAAATAAATCCTAGAAATATACTAATATTAATGCAAATACTCAAGTATATAATTATACTCCTTAGTTAAATAAAAACCAATATGGTGTAGCAACCACAAGTCACGATCGTGTCGCAATGAAGTGGTTCTCGCAACGCCTCGTGCTGAACCACATTCGGAAATGGAACGCTTTTGTTCTGAAACTCCAGAGATTGAGCAATGTTGATGGTCCTATGTGGTCTATTACTTGCTTATACCCTAGTTTATATTGTTATTTTATATAAATAGCAAAATTCATCTTAATTACATAAAATAAGTTTTAAATAATTATTATTTGAGTAGAAAACTTATTTTATGTAAAATATTATATTTGTTTATGTATTTTAAATTGATATTATGAGTCGTGTTATTGTTTTTCTTGCTGGTTTTTTTCGCAGAATATAGATATTTTGTTTATTCATTAGTGACTAGCACATAATAAACAATATAGGTATTTATTTGTAATTACTATTATTTATGTATTTATTGAATTCAATCGTGGAGCTTAATGTTGACCATCTGTAGGATACTCAGTTGTAAGTCCATCAGTATTAGGATACGTATTGCGTACTATCTACGCCTTATGATTCCAAGGCGTGGTTTAAATAGTTGCGTTTCACATTTCAAACAACTCTCTGTCATTCGCAGTTTTACAACTATACATTATAATTAAGTTTTTGATAAGTCGGTCTGTTGTCTTAGATTAAATATGTACCCATATCCACTTCTTAGAATTTGTTTCTTTTTTATATACTTACTTTGCTAAAGTCTCAAAAAAATCTAATGTAATTTTTATATTGTGTTATGTTTTTTTTAACAGTAATAAAAGAAAAAACATAAATATAAAAGATGCCTGCATGCTGTGAAGAAACTATTCAACGACAGAATTTTATAAAGTCGGCATTTTAAGACCACTTTTACGCCATACCAGGATATAAACTTTATAGGATTTTATACTTTATAGGTTTTCAGCCTCGGTGTCAACCGCTTTATGAGCGGGCGATGAAAAGTGTAGTGATATGAGACCAATAGGAAATGCTTTGAGCTTTGTTAAAAATAATTTAATGATTTTTTATTGTACATTCATAGTATAAATCTAACTAAAACATTTTATTAAGAATCAAATAAATACAGCAAACTTTAAGTTTACATAACGATAATTTTACCTAAAATTATAACTTAGGTACTTCCATTATCCGTATAATTGTAGGTATAATATTTTCCGTAGAGTTTGCAAGGTTAATTTGAATGTGTATGATAATTTCTTACCTTTTCGAGGTCAAAGTTAACACTTTACCACGTAATTTTGTAAGAAGCCCCAATATTACGCAATGAGATACGTTTACGGGCACCACGCATGAGTGCAGACTTTAATTCAACTAGGATTTATTTAATGAGGCTTCGTTTATGACCTACAATAGTCATTATTACTTAATAATAAAAAATGAACCTCCTATTTTAGATAATAGGGGAAACTATCTACAAGATCTAGTACAAATATGTATACAAGTCCTCTCGCTTTAATCTTTTTCTATTATTTACAACATAATTATCACTGTTATTTTTACATATAAAAGTAAGAATAATTGCTCATATCAGCAATATATTTTGATAATACGTAAGCACATACCTATACATCTAAACCTGCTTTAATAGAATCACGTAAATGAGAGCCGGCAGGTAATAGGGTCCCAGCATGACCCGTGACAGAAAACCCAAATGCTTACCTCAATATATGTATGTCCCTATTTCGTCTATAAAAGGTAAAAATCCTAGTGGCTTCGACATTGGATTATGTGCTTTTTTGGGCTCTAGAGGTTATTTTACCCTTTTTCTTACAATATTATGGTTTGTATGTTTTGTTCGTGCATGTAATCGAGTGCTTTATTAAAAAGCTTATACTGTATAACATTTGCCATCCTAAATATATTTAATGTAACCGTAATGACCATATTTTATTATTTATATTTAAATCATCAAGAGCTCAAATTCTAATGTATATTTATGCTAAAGACATGTAATACAACGCATTTAAAATCGTAGAGAAATTAATGGTAAAGACAGTCATAGTTTACGATAAAAATTTGGCACGAAAAGTCTGATATCTTAGTCTGTAAAATAAATCAAAGTAAATATTTTGAACCTCCATAATATATAAACTAACTTTACAGAATAAATGTAATAAAAAATAATATTTATTTCTAAACGATTACTCATGTTACTATGTCCGCTCATGAAATTTTACTCGGAACCATTTAGAAAGTTCATGTACATTGCCGGAACGATGCCAAATGCAATAACTTTAAGTACGAGCTACATACGTGCCATAATATATCTAAAGAAAATGTTAGGTTATGTTAGATAGGCAGATTCATATTTTTATTTTATCATTTCATTTATCAAATTAAAATAAATTTAAAAGCTCTCACATTTTATATTCCGTAGGTACCTATATAATGTCGATTTCATTTTACTAAGAATATTCACTGAAAGATAGCTAATCTTATAACAAGTAACTTTTATTTTAATAATTTTGTTTATTTTAACAAGCGGGACCTGCGGCTTAGCTTGCACTTAATCTAGGGACGTTTTCTCCACCTCATTCATATAGTTTGATATTTTGTACGCCTGAAGGTGCCAGCAAGAAATCGCTGTTTAGCGATAAATGCGTCTTATGCAATGTATAATACCTGCATAAACATTTTGGTGATATAATAAAGAGTAATATATGTCACAATTATCTCAATATTTCGATTTTAGTAGTATTACCTCCTTATAATATTAACTTTCCATATAATTATCTATTGCTTCCTTTCATGAAAATAAGCTCTGCTTTGCAACCGCAAGTTAATGACAGACAAATTTAATTTCGCTATTGGATTGTTTATTTAATTGTCTTTTGGTATATTTACGTTCACTCCGTCATTAATAACGTCGCATGTGACTATTAGTAGAAACCTACTACATATTACAATAATAAAAAATAAGGAAAACAAAAACTACGTAGGTATCACCCACTTACATGATACAAAAGCAAGGTCGTTTCGTTCCCACGCTGTTGTTTTAAAACAAGTCACTGACTGTCGTGTGCATAGAAAATTAAATCACACTGTTGAACCATGGATGCCTTTACAATCTGCTTTGATATGTAAATTAATAAATGATATACATATTTATATATTATTTATTTATAGTTATAATATTATTAAAATAATATAATTAACACAAGATGTCGTATATTCCATTTTAAATATATACATATTTACCTATACATAACTGAGCATGATAAATTTGAAATATAGTATCCACTTCAAATACTTATAAATAAATTTTATTGAAAACCTTAATTTATTGGTTTTTAATAATATGTCCAAAATGATTGTACCTACGTTTCATAGGAAGTTAATTATTACATTGATGATTGAAAAAAAAGGACTTGAGGTTTAAGTGCAAAAAAAATGTATGTAAAAAAATGTGCACAAAAACTAATCAAGATCACTGTCAATGTAAATAATGATCACTTAATCTGTAACCTTGACGAAGGCCAGTCTTGAGGGAGACATTTTTTCATGTTATTTATTATATAAAACTACACCGTGACAAATTTATGAAAAAAATGTAACACTTGGTTATTTTTATCGTATAAATACCAAGATCATGTACAGAATTAGTTAAATATTATACGCGCTATCACCAAGCTAATAAAAACAATTACAATGCCAAATTCACACACTTATGAAAAATAAAGTTTTATCTAAAAAAATGTGTACAAGACATGTAAAATAAAAAAAAACAGTTTTTTATATAATATATGAAACTTGCAGCTTTACCGTAATACCTTAATTTTACCATTACGATTATAGAAGAACATCCTCCCTGATTCTTTTAATCATACGAAATTGAGTAGAGCTTCTAAAATTTTAAAAAGTTGTTCTCATAAATAATGCTGAAACCATACATATTATTTTTCGAAAAATGCTTAATAACAAATATGAAATATGTATACCTTTAATGGACTGTTCTTATAATATGTTGAAAAACTCTCATTTCATAAAATACAGCATGTGATAAAGACGTTATAAAGATTCAGTTTTTATTCCCGGCAATAGCGTATCGGTGTCAAGATCATTAGTTCGGACTTACACGAGGTTCAATTGCTTTTGTCTTCTTCTGATGGCTGAATGTCACTGTGGCACAAAGGACTCGTTTAGTCGACCTCGTTATTTAGTTTTGGATTCGGACTGACGCAGGTATGACAAGGAAATATTACACAGAAATGTCTTCAATTGACGCTTTGAGTTTTTTTGTAATTTTCTTAGTCCCCGTGTGTTTGCTCGCGGCTCTTCATACGTTTATCTATAAGGATATAATAATGTTAAGAGTTTCCCGAGGGTTCCGTAATAAGCAATATGATGGAGATTAATAAAAATCCATACTGTAGTTTTTACGCGGAGGTATCATTTACATTCATACATCTCACAAAATTATTTTTAGTCTCACAGCTACGCACGAGTAGTTCAATAAAGTAATAGTTTATCTTTAAAAATATATGTATTATGTATACTTTGTATAATGTATGTTATACAATGTATGTTATTGTTTGTTTATATTTTTTAAGCCAAAAATTTTTGCATTCAATAATGGTAGTGTGTGTAACTAGTAAAATTCTATAACACTAGCGACTGACCCTCGCTCTGCTCGGATTTGTTTATAGATAGATACGATAAAACTATTATGTCAGGTAGCAATTAAACATTTTTCAATTCAATCTAAACTAATATTATAAAGCTGAAGAGTTTGTTTGTTTGGTTGAACGCGCCAATTTCAGGAGCAACTGGTTCGAACTGAAAAATTCTTTTTGTGTTGGATAGTCCGTTTATCGAGGAAGGCTTTAGGCTATGTTATATCACGATCTACGATCAATAGGAGCGGAGCATGAATGAAAAATGTTGCAAAAACGGCAGTTTTCCAGCCTTTAGAACGCGCGCGAAGCCGCGGGAAAGGCTAGTTATGTATAAAATATCTACCACTATTATTTAACTAAATGGACGTGATATATTGAAATGAATAAAAACAATGGCTCAAAAAGAAATTATGTACAACCATTATAATCATGAATCATTTGTTTTAAAGGGTTAATCATCGCACAAACAACCGTCATTATTGTTTTTCATGCAAAGCTATTTTAAACAAGTTGTAATTATACACAAATACTCAATACCGAATGAACTCCAAACAAACATTGCTCTACATAAATAAATATCAATACAAATATTAATTTATTCACGAATGATGTATTGCTGTCGGAAATAAAAAATTGGAATAAACCGGCTTTGACCCCGTTTAAAAGTCTTTGTTCTTGAATTACATGTAGTATATTACGAAGTAGGTAAACATGATATCGATTATATGAATATAAATACTTCTAAATTGTTATTATTTTATTCGGGTGAAGCGGGTTGAAATCCCGGGTCTCGCACTTCTTCTTATATTTTGATATTTCTTGAATTACTTTCAACTTGTTCCTTTTGATTTCTTCTTCATTCGTCTTACAGTGGTGACGGAAATATTGTGAGAAAACCTACGTGTCTGCATGATCCCCTTCGGAATGAAGGGATCATGCCTTGAAGATTTTAACTTTTTAAAGATGATACTATATACTTGCTGTTAAAAAAATTCAAAACTAAGAGCGATAGCGTGATATAGCCTTTCCCAACATAATAAACCAAAACCATAATTTTAAACTTGTTATACCATTTCTTGACCTGGATGACCATTACTTTTTAATTTGTCATTAGATAAGTTATGAAAGCAAAATCATGTTTTAATAAATAATTTGCACACATTTTGGACAACTTTAAATGATGTGTATGTTACTCAATGTTTTCGTATTATTTATTATGAGCTGCATTTGATTAATTAAAATATAAATTAATAACACATATAAGTACATATTTACTATAAAATCTTTTTTAAAATAACGATAATAAACAAACTCTCGTTGCAAGATTATATTAAAAGTCATAATATAAATGAAAACAAACAAAGTATTTACACAGAGAACTTTTTTTATTTTGAATAGTTTTGTAACATTTGTGAAGCCACTTTGGCCGGGAAGTTGTGTCCCCAATGCAGCGTAGCGTGGCTGTCCGCAGGATGTCACGCTTGGACAGACAGCGAATATTATTGGTATGCAAAGTTCTTTATTTTCACGTCTATGATTAATGAAAACAAAAAGCCTTATACATATAACAGAATGATAGACAATTTAATGCGCTCTCTAAATATTATTATAACACTCTAGATTTACTAAATTGTAAGCAGGTCAAATCACTTAATTTTAATTTTACGAAAAAATTGGTAAAATACTCTTGTGCTATGTGACCTGTTAATGAGCAATGCAGGCAGGCGTATCTAATATGATAACAAATATTATTAATATTTCTCTGTTCACGTCACGAATGTAAAGACAATTTTTCCAACGGGGTCACTCTTTTCACCCTTAAAATTTTAAATATATATCCATCCTCGAGGTACTGCCTGTTCATTTTAACAACAGTGATCAAAATCGATTTATAACTTTCCAAGATATTGTTTGAATATAAAAGCGTTGAACCAGACTTAAGCACCGTTCTTTCTTATTTGAATCGATTGAAAATACATTAATATTTATCTTCTAAAATTTATTTTATGAACCAACTGAAGTAAATTTGCAGTCATAGATTTTGGTTATTAATTTTGAGAAAAGATATTTTCATTTTACTTTTCCTGAGAATTTTCAAATTTATGGCAGTAATATAGGCAGTATTTAAAAAGGTAACTCTCGTATTCTGTGTCAAATCTTTAATATTTAAGCACTTTACGGCTCATTAAGCGTTTTACGCAGCTTTTTTGTTGTTCAGAGCTGTAAATATTATGAAAAATGAAAATTAGATTATTGTAAATAAGGTATTCTATACAATTTTTTACACTTATAACGAGATTAAATTTTGTAAAACCATGAAATAATTACTCTGGTGCGAGTTTATAATCCGGGATTACTAGGAGCCTAGCACGAACGTCAATACCTCGAATGATTAATAGTCTTGCGATAATCCCTCAGGTCGAAGCTTTCGTTTTTCCTATAACAATGAAGCAACGGAAAGCTTAAATTCGCCGACCAATGTATTTTTTAGAGTTCTACTTTTATTTCTAGATACATATTTAAAACATAAAAAAATATATAGTTTTCTATATATGTATATAAATTTAATAAATGAAAAGAATGTAATTTCGCTATCAAACATATATTATTATATATTAAACAAAGAAATGATTCTTTTGAACAAAACGACTATAATATGAAAAAGGTATCGTATGTCGTATTGATATTTGACCCAGTTTAATTTATATGAAAATACGGTCTTATATGGATCATCGGTCAATACATCTTTGAATCAAATGTAACATAAAATAAAGGACATGTTATTATACACTATATCCAATATTATTGTAACGTATGAATGAATAAAAATTATTCAAAATTCAATCATAATTTGTAAAAATATAGAGATAAAATCGCTTCATAGCGATAAGGCCGCCTATTGTACTTCTTCTCTATGTATCTACTATGTAATGTTATATAATGGTGTGCAATAAAGAGTATTTGATTTGATTTGATAAAAATACAAAACACTTTTTTTTACATTTAATTAATATTACAAATTATTTTTATATGTTGGGTCATTTTTATATTGACGAAGAGCAGCATCTGTTTTATTGTAAGATTTAGATAGTCGCTACAGTTATGTAACTATAAATACATATATAATATATACATATTATAAATATAAACCCATGACTGATGCACACACATTTATGCTTGTCGTGCAATTGAAAGCCCCCATCGGGACTCAAACCGGCGACCGCTGGCAAGTAGGGTCACTATAAACTGAATCACACGTAGAATCATCATAAAACATGAATAATGTGATTATTTTTCTGTTATTTTTTGATTGAGCTGATAAGCGGGCTTACAGTAATCGACGAATACTCCCTCAATAATTAGTTTACGCCGGCGACTCGGCTTTGTTGCTCCTTTCTTTCACAATCTTCATTTACTCTGATAATCCATCTTCATTTGTGTCGACGACTTGCTTCAATCAATGGAGTTTTGTTATGAAAACCCATGAATAAGCTACGTCATTTTATGAAGTTAGCCGAATAAAATTATTACAATTTAGATGATTTTACAAAAAAAAACCCGTGTTAGCTTCAATTTTAGATTTTTTACGTACGATTAAACTATTATAAAATTATTATAATATATTTGATTAGAGTGCTAACCTAGAATGTTTTCAGCGTAGTTAATTGAAAGAACATAGAATATCTTTACACATGGTCACTATGAAATAACGTTAATTTATATTGTTTATTACATTAAACGCTACCTATTTAAAGCAGCTTTTTTATAAAAAAATATTAATAGAAAAAATGTTTTTGTTACTTTGCCCTTCACGCTACAGCGAAGCAACGGATCGATCAATTTTTTACATCTGTGGTCCATAGAGTCGTTCGTACGAATCAGGCATTAGCATGTCGTTAGGTACTTACAGACATCGTTATGAAAAACGGTCCTTATATAGTTACGTACGTTCATTACAAAATAATATTTGACCTTAGGTGCCAAGGACAAGTCCTCCAATAATTGAATTAATGTTGCCCGTGACAGCAGTATCGGCATCATAATTTGAAACAAAATAATTTCATCACCCCGAAGCGTTATGCCAAATTGAATTGAGACTCACGATATCTAGGCAGTCTCCGTCACTTATTCTCTTGAACAGATAGAATTACTAAGCCATTTGTAGAACCAAATTTATTCTTAGAGGATATTCCCTTTCTGTTGCGACAAAGTACATAATTTCATCCGTGAGTCGGAAAATTTTAATTTAACTTTTGATCGAATAACGTGACAAAAGTAGCATATTTCGTATTTCAAGGTATTATAGCATGATAAAATTGCCTGTATCTCTGTAATGGTATTGCCAGCAAGAATAAATCCCAGGAAATGTGAGTAAAGTTAATTATTGTAGTATATGTAAGTTATATTTATATATTTTTATTGTTCTTTTGTTCAGAGTTTGTCTGAAATATTAAAATCATCTTTTATAATCTTTATAGAAAGAACCACTTTGTAAACTTGTTTTAAAAAATTGAAGTATTATATAAACAAGATATCATGTATATTAGACTAAGTATGTACATAGATACTCGTAACAACATTATGTACCTGCATGCCTACTTCTTTTTAAGTACAAGTAAAAATAGAGTATACCTATTTGAATTTAACATTTTATCGCTGGACCGCATTAGGTCTGCCTGGTAGATGAGGGTTCCTCAATTTGCCAACGGTTATACAGACCGGACCCTTTTACCTATACTTTTGGCTAAGTATTGACAAGGGATTCGAAGATTAGATTTGTATATTGTGAGCGATTATAGAGCATTTATATTATATATTATATTCATCTTAACAAGGTATATAAATAAATAATTCATACTATTTAAAGTACAAAATGGTACAAACAATATTTGACTTTCACTATACCTTCCTAAAAGCTACTAATTATTAATAATAATCTGAGCATTTATTAATTTGACAAGAGTATATTTACGATATTAAAAGCCTTTCATATTCTTTTGATTTGCTATGATACTTATTTAGTGCCATGATGAATGGCTGTAATGTAAATGTTATACATAATTTATACATAACAAAAAATACAAATGGCACTCACCGCGTGTCACATCTGGGTCTTTCAATTCATCAGATGTGTTACAAAAAAGACGCCCCGAATCTCTATAGAAAGTAAACCCTGTGATGGGACCAAACAAAACACAGTTCATGTCTTGTTTTTTGCCGTTGAACAAACATTTTTACCTGCCCCGAGATAAGGATTGGTACCCACAACCAAATGCCGTAGTGAATAGATAAATATTTTATATTTGTACATGGAAAAATCTGTAATCGTGATGAATGAAATATTTTATTTAAGTTTTTGTGTATTATTAATGAGAAAAACGGAGAAAAATTGAAATACATTTGTATACAAATACTGGAATATCAATGCAGAATTTATCAGTATAAAAATTCAGAGGCCTTTCACTTTGTTTTCTATGTAAATCGCAGCGAATGAATAAAGAATCAGATATAAATGTATCCTTGCAACAGCGCTTTATCGGTTTACGTATTCAAATATTTACATGATTGTTTTGTAAGATTCAGGTTTTCATTGCGGTTATTTTTCAAAATGTGCATGTTTTAATAGGCTTTAAAAAGGAAAGAATAATCAATTTATTTGGTTGTTTTGTACGATTATTTATTATATCATATACGTATATTGTACAACGGCACTTGACGAGTGTATTAGTTAAAGTTGGTAGCAACTGGTTGGTAAAGCAATATTCCCGTTTTCGGATATATATTTATATTAGTGTTTTATATTTTTAAAGTACAGTTTAAAAAGACAGTGGTAGCCCAGCGGTAACGCGTCGCTTGGATAACCGAGTGATGCGGGTTCAAATCCGGGTCTCGCACCTCTGATATTTTCATGTGCGAATCATTTATATCATGATTACCACTTGTCTTACGGTGAAGGAAAACATCGTGAGGAAACCTGCATGACTGAGAAAACCTAACAAGTTTTCGAAAGGCATGTGAAGTCCGCCAACACGCACTAGGCCAGCGCGGTGGACTATGGCCTGATCCCCCTCGTACTGAGGGAGGCCCGTGCCCAGCAGTGGGACGTTAAAAAGGGCTGATGATGATGATGATGATGATATTTTTTAAGTTTTATCTCAAGGATGTATATAAACTAAGAACTAAGTATAGAAAAAACCAATACATGTTATTTTTTTTATTTTATTTGCATAGAAGACAAATGTATTGTACCTACATAATACACATTAAAAAAACATAATTAATTATTTTGTACCTACGTGTAAAAATAACGCCAAACTGTCTATGAACCAACTGGAGCGGTTCGCAGTTACAAACATCCTGTGACTAATTGCTGCACCCCACGCTCGCCTTTGAGAGAAAACAGATGTGTCTTCTATTCTCCCACAGTAAATAAATAATAATTTAGCACAAATCATCAGATGCGTTCAATATGCATTTTAAAAGTCCATTTAATTTTGAGTGACTTGCTATTATTATTTAGTCACTATTCTTTTGAAATTTAATATGAATTGACCTCATATTTCAATTATACTATAATTATTAGTAGTAGTGTTATTATGTTATATATACTACGAGTATCTCCATAAAAAGTGTGTCTGTCGATCCATTGTTTCAATGTTGTGTTGAAGAAGCAACAATCACACTATTGTAACATAACATTACCTGTATTATGTATTCATATTAGTAAGGATTTCATGGAAAACGCGAGATTCCATCGAAGATGCTTGCTGTCAAATACTTTGTCACAACCTTCTTGTAATTATTCTGTCAAAAATAAATAGAGGACAAAAAATATACGCTTTCTATCAACTGGACTTTTAATTAGAAGACGACACTTTATAGCCCCATGATGAGAGCAGCTCCATGGTTACGGTTAACTTTAACTGAAGAAATAAATTAATTACAAAGTTTCAAATTAACAAAATAATTCGAAGTAGAATAAATCGAATTTCTATATTTAACTACCTACTAACAGTTACAATAGAAGCGACTACATATTTCAAAAATACAAATGCATTATGTAAAAAAATCATTATTATAAGATTATTATTAATATCGATACAATATCGAGTCGAATACATAATATAATAAATTAAGAGTATGTTGTCACAAAGTAAAAAAGCGAACTGTTTGTTAGTATATATTATACTAGCGACTCGCCCTCGCTTCGCTCGGGCTCTTCCCTAGATTTAGCACAGGCAAAGCCGTGGGTTCCGCTAGTTATGCATATAAACCTTCTTCTTGAATCACTCTATCTATTAAAAAAAACCGCATCAAAATCCGTTGCGTAGTTTTAAAGATTTAAGCATACATAGGGATATAGGGACAGAGAAAGCGACTTTGTTTTATACTTTGTAGTGATATGTGTATTACACGCAAAACATACTAAATGTATAAAACTACCATTTATCGTTTCCAGGGTCTCAAACCTATTTCCAAATTAAGCGTGAGAAGGTAACAGATACTCAGACGGAAAGACAGTTATCAGATGGAAATATGTACATATGTATGCATAATGCATATATATGTGATTTTAAATATCCTCTCAGTTATACTTAGTTTTAACGATTTCATTAAAAGAAGTTTGTAAACTTCCATGTTTTACTTTTACATTTCCATTTTTAGGCAATATAATAACGCAAATAAAAAATCGTATTTACGTAATAACCTTAGTATGCTAAAATTTTAGCTTTGGGGGTGCTTTTGTGGCATATGAATAGCTAGTAAAGTTTGATTAACCAGACTACTCGACTCTAAATCGTCCTAGGTATTACAAAGTTCATAAATTGCGAGTTTGACGTGTGTCAACCGCCACGCGTCATAGATTTTTTGGGCACCCGACTTTCAACTAAAATACCGTCAGTTGTAATTTAGTTTCGCTTTGTGTTTTTTCGAGCGCAAAAACTGATAAATGCATCACACGTCCTATTGTGTATTTAGAGAATATTCTAAATCGAGCTTCCGAATGTTTGAAATGTCAAATATAATTTTTATATTTTGATTTTACTTGTTCTTACACACTGTACCTTACAACTTATCCTTCGTTTTAATGTAATTATAATATTATGTACGTATTGAAAGATATCGCCGCCCCCGGAGAATAAAATGGTAACTGCAAAAACACGATTTTTCAGGAAAAATAAAAAACCTATTTTTGACTATAACTTGCTAAGCAATAAATGTAGAAAGATAAAAATAAGCTCAAGGATAGCTATTTTTTTAACCTTTACAATGCTTTAAAATATGTTATGCTAACATTATCCGGAATGAAGATATTTAGAATTTAAAAAGTTACTAAAAGTATGTTGTTGGTTTTATTTACTAATAACACATACCATTTTATTCTCGTTACTTTTAACAGATTGTGAGTATTGCATTACTGTTTTACAATAGTTTTAACCAATAATAGAGACTAAGTTAACGGAAAATAATATCACTTGGCATTCTATTCTCGTTAATACTGAAACTACATTAAACGGTAATAGAACCCTGTAATTTTATTCCGGGATTTACAATAAAACAATGTTATAGTAATCAACTATTGGTTTATTGATGAATTTAAATAATTTAACGAAAAGAAGTACTCCTGATCTGATCTTTTTGTAATCATTATAATATTACCACTTAATGATAATAAACTTTAAAACTTATTCTACCTCATCTTGATCATTTAATATGTACATCAGAACTATCATGAAATGTTAGTCAATTATAAAAACCATGTAATAGGGAGTTTAAAACTTTGCTTACTAGTAGAGATTTATTGTATGCAAGTTTCAATTGGGTTTTTTTTATCCAATCTGAATAAGTGCTTGACTACGTATCACCTGATGGTAAGTGGTAACGCAGTCATATATGGTAAGTCGCACTAATTTAGTAGCCACCTATTCACCCTTGCCTTGAAGACACCCATATTGTATTCAGACGGAAACACTGATGCAGACAGGTTGTTCCAATCCTTAGCCGTACGTATAATAAATGAGGAAGCGAAACGCTTCGTCCGCACAGGTGGGATGTCCACGACATAAGGAAGGAGACCAGCCGTTCGTCGCGTCGTCCGATGATGAAAAGGGGATGGGGGAATTAAATCATGTAATTCCTGCGCACACTCGCCGAAATGTAACCTATAGAATACACAAAGGCTGGCAACCCTACGTCGGTGATCGAGGCTTTGTAAGTTGGCGTTTACCAGGGTAGGGTCACCAATAAGCCTCAGCGCACGCCTCTCAATCGAGTCCAAGGCTGTCAGATGGCATTTCGCAGCACCGGCCCATATGTGACTACAGTATTTCACGACCGACCGGACTTGATCTTTATATAGATTTAGAAGCTGTCCCGGCGTGAAATACTGTCGGACCTTTGCGAGGATACCATCTTTCCTCGCTGCTACATTAACCTTAGACTCGATGAACTGCCCGTAGTTCATGTTGGGGCTAATGTCCATTCCCAACAACTGCAGACGGTCAGTGTATTTCAGAGGCACATTTCAGAAAGTAGGAGTTAAGATAAAAGGACTCCTTTTCGCGGTGAACAGGCACGCCTGTGTTTTGGTGGCGTTGAAACTCACAAGATTGGCATCGCCCCAAGTGGAGACTGCCTTGAGTGTGAGATTCAACCGCTCTACCGTTGCCTCTCTTTCGGACTGAATTTGATCTCTACTGGCCCGAGCATTCGGCAGGTATCTCTCTACAACAGTGCTGTCGTCTGCGTACCCATAAATACCGGGTATAAGCAGATCGTTAATATGCAGCAGGAACAAGTTTACAGAGAGAACAGACCCCTGAGGAACTCCTGAGTTGGTCTTTAACGGGTGAGATTATTCATCTCTTATTGAGGCTTATGCCTCAACCACAACTTTGAGTGATTAGTCACTCAGGAAATATTTAATCCAGCCGATCAGGCCAGGAGATATACAATAGGCTGAAAGCTTGCTTATAAGGCTCGTGTGCCAAACCCTGTCAAATGCCTTTGAGACGTCGAGGGAGACAGTGATCGCCTCCCCACTTCGCTCAAGAGCTTCTCCAATGGTGTGGTTGGCATACACTAGAAGATCCCCAGTCGACCGATTCTGGCGAAACCCATATTGTCGATCACTGAGGAGATCGTTTTGTTCTAGGTATGCCATTAGACGATTGTTCAATACACGCTCCATAATCTTGAGTATGGAAGTGATTGAGATCAGACGATAATTGGCAGGGTCGGCACGGTTGGTTACCTTTCTTGGGCACTGGTTGCACATTGGCAAGCTTTCAGGATTTAGGTACTATTCCAGTCCTAAGAAAACAGATGTGTCAGTATCGGAGGCAACTCGGGAGCACATGTTTTAAGAACTATCACTCGTATACACTCAGGACCACAAGCTTTATTCACATCTACACGACATAATACTATCTTTACCTCCTTATTAGTTATGGAAATTGTTGCCATTGAGATCCCGCAGATGTGGTGGAGTAGCATTACCGAGTCTAGACATGAATTTTGGGCAAAAAGATAGGCAAGTAAAGTCACCTTTTCCTTTGCCGTATGAGCCAGGAATCCGTCAGGTTTTACCAGCGGGGGCAGTAAGAGCCGACGGAAGTTCGACTCAACCGCTTTGGCAAGGGACCAAAAAGCTCTGCTGCCAGATGGTTGGGCAGAGCGCTTTACGCCAATATGTGTAATTCGGTCAAGACGAGCCTTCTTTAATGTCTTTTTGTAGAACTTGGCGGCTAAGTTAAAGGCTCTCTTCTTGGATCTTATAGCCGGAGCTTTGTGGTCTCGAGCATTAACCCAGGCAAGGTAATGCTTACGCTTTTCAGTAAAGATGCATTCGGTATTAAACCATGAGCGAGGTTTCCTACCAAGAGGTACATCGGAGAATGGGATGAAATATTCCATCGCTTGATCCACCACATCAGTTATAGCATCCGCACAGCTCGACGGATCGGAAGAAGAGAAGCAGACCTGCCGCCACGGAAAGGATGCAAAAAAGTGTCGCATCTCATCCCAATCTGCTGACTTGTATTGTCATATTCATCTAACACCAATGGAGTTGTTATCAGGTGGAGAGTAAGACAATACAGTTTTTACCAGACAGTGGTCAGAACTACCCAATGGGAATAAAACCTGGATGTTATATCTATATGGATGAGTAGTCAGCAGAAAGTCCAGACAATTAGCTATGTGGCCGTCAACATCAAGTACCCTCATTGCTAGGTCAACCAACTGAGAGAATCCAAGTGACACTGCAAACTTCCACGCTTCTCTCCCAGCATGGTCTTCTGGTATGGGAACAGCCAATCTTTATGATGGGCGTTAAAGTCCCCCAGAAAGACAAGCTGCGCGGTGGGGTACCATTGGATAGCCACATCAGCGGCCTCTCTGAGATGTTCAAACACTCAAAATAAAAAAAAAACAACAACACAAAAAAATCTATAATGTGCATCCAAGGATTGCACTGATTCATGTAAACAAAAATTGTCACGTGCCGAAAATTGCACACATTGACCCATTGTGGTATCACTGTCTAATGTAAGCTTGCTCTAATGACAGAAAAGAATGGCAATATATAATTGTAATGACTTCTTTGCTCAGTCATCATTAGTACTATATACTAAAAACATGTTAGTCGCGGAGCCTAAACGGATTGTTACGAGAACAAAATGACAATAGCATTCACAATTATTTCGCCAATTTGTTTTCCGGGAATATTATTGCAAAAGTTTTTGTCGTATCTTTAATGAGAAAACTGTATCACTAACTTGATATTATATTTTTTTTCAAGAAGCCTTGTGTGTTTAAAGAAGTTACGAATATTATTGCATTATTCTATAACTTTTAGAATAATGGCTGGAAGTTCACGAAAAAAATTGGGTAGATGTATTAGGCACCGTAGACTTCAAATATGGGATAACACTAAAACTATGGTAATATCAGTTATCATTTTATTCTCCGGGGGCGGCGATATATAATGTATTTAGTGTATCAACTATCTGGTATTTTTAACACAATGTGTAATAATGTCCCTACATTGTTCGAATATATTTATGACTAAAGAATTCTTAATATGTTACATAATGATATTTATTTAAATCTTCACGCTCATTACATGGGGTTTTATTAATAGACAGGGTAATACTGATTAAAACATATTACTTATCAAAGCGGCTACAAGTGCAATCCACAAAATAGCTAGACTTAATCACTGTTGTACGGTGGCCGAATTAAATAAAATTAAAAACGATAGATATTAAATAAAATTTTAATAAACAAAAAAATGAATATTTCATGTATGAAAAAATATTTTTTTCTTTTTCATATAGTAGAATACTTTCATATTTTTGCCATGTGCAAATATAAAAACGTTTTAGTCAGTTCCTGGGTAAGCATGAAGAAAAAGGGTCGACGTGATTTTTTTGCAGAAAGGTAGTTTAAGGACAAAAAGTATCAAAAGATCCTTTTGATCTCGGTACATTAAGAAGTTCTGTGAGGATTACATATAAAGTTACGTAAAAATGTCGTAAGAACTGTTGTTGGGACTTAAACGTACCTATATAGGATACTTATGAAAGTGCATACTTTAAGTAATTCATTGAGTAAGTCGTTTATATGTTTGCCAAAAAATAAAATTGTAAAATTATTTAAATAAATTGCTAGATTTACGTTGAAATGTTTTACAAAGCGCTCACATGGCACATCTACGCGTGTACCAAGCTATCATTTTTCACACCCTAATCCAAAGACGGGGCTCGTCAAAGGGAGCGCTTATCGAGGGTCCTAATTTATTTCCTTGGGATTTCATCGTGATATTGTCATAGGCGTGTCATCCTACATTTCTCGAAAACGTATATTGGACGTATTACTCGTACAAATTTTGCTACATTTGCTATGAAATGGGGATACGGGAAATTATCTGTATCACCAAATATTTTTCTTCTTCTTCTAAGTATGAAATATATGTTCAAGCATTATTCACAAACAACTGTCAAATTTCCTCAAATTCTTATGCTGTTACAAGTAGCGTATGTATGTAAAATAAACTAATTTACTTCGCTCTAAAAGATATTTACCGTATGTGATAAAATAGAAGGAATCAGAATCACAGAAAGAATCCACACTTATTGAGAAATGCGTGTTGGCGTATTTCACATGTTTTTCGGATATTCGGGTTTCCTTACAATGTTTTCTTTCTCAGAAAGACAAGTAGTTATCATGTTTTAAACGATTCGCACATAAAAATGTCAGAGGGGTCAATCTCGGGACTTTGAGAACTGAGATTTGAACTCGCTTCACTTAGTTTCCTTGCAAGCTCTGGGCTACCGCCTACCAATGCATGATTTCTTATATTAGTTACTAAAAATCAGGTGCTATTACGCTTTGAGTTGAATTTCATTTCAAGTAGTCCACTTTTCTATTTATTGTTCTAATTTACGCTATACAAAAGCTTTCAAAACCAGTTTTATTTATATAGAACCATACTATTTTCACTGATTTTATTGTTCTTTAAAGGGAAACGGTGAAAAATTAAACTCCATTATTTCTACGAAGTCTATTATTTGAAAATCTAAAAAAGAAGTTTATTAAAAAAAGCATACATCCAAGGACAATAGTACTCCTGCCGTGGAGCCATGGCGATTCTTTGTATTTTAAATGTGTTCCTAAGAGATTTAACATTTATTGGTGTATACTACTAATAGTTTTCATGGAATATCTAAATACATTCTAGAACTAGGAAGTTGTTATCAAACACAATTTGACGCGTTTCTATATCAATATTAAAACAATAAAGCGCTTTAAGATTTTATTTCATCAAGAATGTGTATATTTTTTTACTACTTTAAACGACATTATATTCAGTGATTTCTTCCTGATATTTAAATTATACTTTTAAAGAATAGCAAATATAATAAAAATCGTTTAAAATCGCGTTACTTAAATAACACAAATACAAAAAAAGAGTGCGTTTTTTTAATATCGATCAAAATACTATAAAAGTCATATCTCTACCTCTCTTGTATTTAATCACATTTATAATTAACTTATAACTCGTATGTATAAAAATATGCAAAATTAACACTATCACATATTATAGTGGCGTGAGGTGTTGCATCTTTTATTTATTCGAATACAAATCCTCCTATTATACATAATATATTTATAGTTTGTTTAATAACATCAAGTTAACTCGAGGCACTCTCTAAGTCCTCGAGGGTATAATTAGCGAGTAGTAAGAACTTGCTGCGCCCTTGCTTGTATGAAATGCCATGCTCTCTTGAGATTTAAAATACTGAACCGATAGCTGTTTTCACTTTATAGTAACAGCTCTTGATAATCTTGAAACACAATGTTTCTGATGAGAAAATTATCTTTAGCTTTGAGTCTGATCCAACAATAATCAAATTATAATCAAAATTGTTGGATTAAGTAGTATTAAAATGCGTATTAGTGCGTAGATTGTTTAATGATGGACTAAAATAGATTTTTGATACTTGTAAATTATCAAAAATCTATTTTTCCAAATGGGTGTCAACCATATTGCTTAAACTCCTATAAACAATACATTATGTAGACATTGATAGAATATCAGGGACTTACAATTCCCTGGGAATATATCGAATATATAAACGTTACAGGACAATAAGACTCATAAATATAGACCGATCGATAAGCAGTATATCAATGATTATGGATTTTATTGGTTCCGTGGTTGATGGAGCGTAGCCCTTCTGAATGAACACAAACGAGGATTTCGTTGAGAAATTGCTCTTTTTTCGCTAAAGAAATGTTGTTTTATTTGATATTAGCACATAAAATAATAATATTAATAATCGTAAACATAAAATGAAAATAAATAATAATAAATGTTTAGTTACACACTATACGGATGCTGCTTACTAGTAATATTTATTTTTGTTCTAAGTATATATGATTGCATTTATATCTTTTAAGTTTTTTTTTTATTTTGTATTCTTTTACATCATCGTTTGCTATATGAGTATGATACTCTCATCCCCATAAGTAAACTGGAAGAGATCTCGTTAGATACAAGTCCACCCTTGTTCTTTACTTCTTGTTACTACGAAACATCGTTTATTATCGTTTCTTCAATAAAAACTTTTATTTGAGAGCAGGTACGTAACAAACTGTGACTTATTGGACTGACAAATAATTAAACGCAATAAAAGCAATTCGAACCCACGACCTTTGCAGAAACAATATCTACTTTGACCTTCGAAAAGTAGAAACTTACGTTTCTCGCTACACAAAAATAATGATGAGACAGTGGTAGCCCAGCGGTAACGCGGTCGCTTAGATAACCGAGTGATGCGGGTTCAAATCCGGGTCTCGCACCTCTGATATTTTCATGTGCGAATCATTTCTATCATGATTACCACTTGTCTTACGGTGAAGGAAAACATCGCGAGGAAACCTGCATGTCTGAGAAAACCTAGCAAGTTTTCTCAGACATGTGAAGTCCGCCAACTAGCACTAGGCCAGCGCGGTGGACTATGGCCTGATCCCCCTCGTACTGAGGGAGGCCCGTGCCCAGCAGTGGGACGTTAAAAAGGGCTGATGATGATGATGACACAAAAATAATACCTACTATACAAAACCTAAGTATAATGAAATTGAGATAAAAATTACTTAATAATAAATCAAATGTCCCTTAGTTTGTTATATTATTATACTAAATATTATTTTGTTCCATTACAGTGTTATTAAGAAGAGTGGCTATTAAATTTTGATGGCAAAGGGCATTAAGGAGCGTGCGCACGAGTGTTTTAATATACACGTAAATCAGATAATTAACCCTCGAGCCCTTATTAACATCGTAAATTTTACGGCCCGCGTCACAACATATGGGCGGGCTTAGTAGGCGCATAACGTAACCAACGGTCTTAAGCAAGCCAGGATCGTCTAAGCCAGATACTTTGGAACAATATCCAAGCTTTAAACTGTTCTGGATTTACATAATGCGCCCTCGAATTGAATAATATTGAGTTAAGATAAGGTTATAATGGATTTGCGTACAACGTGATATAATATAAGCTATAAGAGTGGAAGCTAAAATTGCTTATTATTTTAAAGTATGAATATTTATTACTTTTGATATGTTTTCTAGATTTTTCATCATTTTTTAGCCTTCCATTTTTTGTATCATAAATATTAAAATATAATTATAGAGCAGAAGTGTTTAGTCGAGTGGGGGTTGTTTATGGATCGCGTGGCCTAATCCATTAAGAGAGTAAAAATGACTCATCCCATTTTCACTATCCAATTCGATCCCCGCAACAGATGGTGTCATTTGGTTGTTTAACAATAGCTACATCACTTTTGTGAATGCTTTGGATGCCTAACTAAAATTACGGAATAATAGAAAATTATTGTAAGAACTGTAATAAAAAGATACTTTCTTTTTTTTTCAATTTCATCAAACCTTCAAAATTAATGATACATGAAACTATAATAAACTGTTTATTTTTGTAAAGGACGCTTGTCTAATTGACGCTGCTAACTAAATAAACTGACTTTATACTAACTGAAAACATAGGGCAAAGTAAATGAGAAGTAGTATGTATTCCTATAAAAAATTGTAAAGATAAAAAGAAAACGAAAGCAATGAATTTGAAGCAGGGTTCAAAAACATCGAAAAAGCATAGAAGAAATGCCGGCAAACGAATGTTATTGTACGGAGTCTCATTTATCAAAACGTCCGACGACCAACAACTATAGCGTCGCAGTCGCTTCATGCCGAACTTATCCAATGAATGTTTTTCACTTTTTATACTTAAGCCGCCCAATATATTTGATATCATGAAAAAGTATTTTTTTCACATATAAATCTTCTTAAAGAAAGAAAAATAGTAATGAAAGCTTTTTTGGTCATTAAATTTATTATGAATGTAGAGATTATTTCGATACAACATATGTTTGTATATATGTATGTATAAATATTAGAAATAGATACCCTCTATAAAATAATAGGTCTAGTACGTGACTTAAACAAAAGTTGTATGTATTATAATTTCCAAACCAATTAACATCATAAGGGTCTCTTCCTAAAGGGGTCAGATGATATAGGTCGATAAACTCGGATGCATTCAGCCGTGACTCCGGCCAATCACTCCAAACTATTCAAATCTTTTCTAGGCGTCACTATTGTACTAATTTCTATGGCTTTATTTATTAATTTAAAGTAACTTAATTCAATAATGCTACTAAAATGAAACGAAAGCACTCTTTATTATACACAGAGTTTTATATCTTGCATAATCTTTTATTGTAAAGGCACAGTCATGAATAGATGTAAAAAGAAAAAATATAAACATGTACAAAGAAAGCATAAAGCTATACGCTTTCAAAGACTAAGTAGGTACTCACTTAATTGGCTGAAAACTTTTCTAAGGGCAAACATTTTTGCCAACGTCCTTCTTTAATTAATTTACAGCAATAAGTATAAATATTGAATGTCGTCAGCATTTACTATATATACTACATTTAATATATACGTTTCTTCATACTTTTCTGTTGCTGAACAAAGTATTATGAAATTCTTAGATTTTTATAATTATTCTTATCAACTTGTTCTTGTTTAGTGACAACTTTTATGTTCTCGGTTGTACGAGTGTATGTTTAATATGTATGTATTTCAATTTATATTGATCATAATCAAAGTGCGTCAAATCTGAATCGATTTTCAGTGCAATAAGGCAGTTTAATGGATTTTGAGAGACGGTTATAGGCATTGATATATATACACTATACTTTGTCCATTTTGTTAATGGTTTTTTGACAGCTCACGCCCACGAAGTTTCGTATTTAATGGTTAGCCATTAAAGTTAAAATGTCATACCCATTAATATTGTACTTCATGGACGGGCACCTCCCCCTTATTGCTGTGCCACACAACGATTACAACGATTGTGCCACAGATTACAAATAATCGATAGAAATCAATGTTAATATGTAAATAAGGTGTAATATGTTATTTAATAAGGAAGACAAAAAAAATTTAAGATTTAAACCAATAAATTAAAATATTAAAGTTAATAGTAAAGTTTTACTTTCTTCTTAGTATAAGGCATACAAATAAATTAACATGATTCTTCAGAATCTTCATTTATATTAGATTTGTCCGATGAGGAGTCTTCAGTTATATTAATTATTTATAAACTCTTGTGTGCATAAATTATCAAAATGTGCAATGTCACGGCCCGAATCACATTATGATTCTCTTAGTTCTCTCCACCACACTTGATTATTACGATAATAATATTTATTTTCATATTAATAAATATAAAAATAAATATTATTTTATACTTAAAAAAATAAGAGAAATCGATTATTACATCCTTTTGTTATCACTATAGCTTGTCAATCGGCGAGCTGTCAAAAAACCATTAACAAAATGGACAAACTATAGATTAGCAATTACCGCGTTACGGCATTGACACTGGAATCTTGAAAATATTCAAGATCGTAGCGAATGTCAATTCAGTCTTCTATGTGACGCCTACCGAAGTGAACCGAGTGACACGCGACAAAAAAATGGGTAAATGCGCAGTAAAAGAGTGCGGTTCTAAATCACAAACACATAATAAATTAAACGGAATTATTTTCCACACTTTAGTTATTGTTTCTGTTTTTATATTGACGTAAAAACGCAATTTAATAAATAAAATGTTAAATTTTATAAAGTAGGTTCAGTGTTACCAGTAAAAACTTAGTTTTAGTTTCCACATTTGTGGGAGTTTTTAATTTACGGAATAAGTGGTTTTAAATATTATTTTTTTATAATAAAAACTAACTTTAGAAAAACACAAAGAAGACAAGATATTAAGAGAATTTGCGATACCCCCGGGAGATCATTTATCATCGATACAAGTTGATCATTCCCTTTTATTAATAAATGCCATATTTATAAATACTTAAAAATAAGATAGTAGGTATCCTGAAAGCGAATTATCCACTCAAATTCACAAAAAGAGTAAAAAACACAATTGTATACAAAACTAATATTACATAGCGGAGTATGATTAATAATAAATAAAAAATATTTAAAAGAAAATTGTCTTAATAATTTATTAGTAATAAACGTCTATTCAAAAATAAATATTTAAATATACTAAACTTAATTTATTTGTATTACATAAGTGTTTTTAATGGCTTAAAAAGTAGGTTAATTTTCGTATGGGTAGGCAACCCCCATTCCGTCATTGCAAGTTTATACTTTGGTCTCTCTCTAATCGAAGCGACGGTATTGTTCTTGTGACTTATGTAAGTGAGACAGATATATGTTTCATTACATATTGAGTGGCTTCAAAGCTGCGTCGCAGCGTGTAAAAAGTGGTTACACATTTTTGACAGATTTTATTGAGGTTTACTCCTCTATATATTATAACTCAATGGTTATAGGTAGATATATTATTATAGTTTGTCCATTTTGTTAATGGTTTTTTGACAGCTCGCCGACTGACAAGCTATAGTGATGACAAAAGGACGTAATAATCGATTTTTATTATTTTTTTAAATATAAAATAATATTTATTTTCATATTAATAAATATAAAAATAAATATTATTATCGTAAAAATCAAGTGTGGTGGAGAGAACTAAGAGAATCATAATGTGATTCGAGCCGTGACATTGCATATTTTGATAATTTATGCACACGAGATTTAATAATTAATATAACTGAAGACTCCTCATCGGACAAATCTAATATAAATGATGATTCTGACGAATCAGGTTAATAAGAGGAATTAAACTATTTTAGTTGTTTTATTTGTATGATTATAATAAGAAGAAAGTAAAACTTTACATAATGTTAATGTCTTAATTTATTGGTTTCAACCTTAAAATTTTGTTGTCTTCCTGATTAAATAACATATTATTACACCTTATTTACATAATATTAGCATTGATTTCTATCGATTATTTGTAATCTGTGGCACAATCGTAGTAATCGATTTGTGTGGCACAGCAATAAGGGGGAGGTGCCCGTCCATGAAGTACAATATTAATGAGTATGACATTTTAACTTTAATGGCTAACCATTAAATACGAAACTTCGTGGGCTTGAGCTGTCAAAAAACCATTAACAAAATGGACAAAGTATAGTAGAATTATTAAAGTTTGATGTATTTACAATAAGCAATAAACATATTGGACTTTTTATTTACTGATGTTATACTCGTGAACATGAAATAAAAAAACGTTTCACACCCAATGAAAACTGTAGGTATGTTTTGTTATCATCTGCCAATTTTTAAAAATAGAGATGAATTCAGTACAGCTTTTTAATAAAAGCATATCGTAAAATATCTGGAGCATGTAATGTGGTGGGCATAAATAGTTTTTTTTTCATACGTGTTTTTATTTACCTATTTCATTTTATTCTATTGTTTTGCGTTTTTGCTTCTCTATACAGTAGTAGTTCTCTAATTCTTCTACAATCTATCATATCAATGTAACTACAATAATAAGCAATCTTCCACCGATCAGACTGACCAGTTTCGTAGTTCTGCCGCGGTACCACCAAAACTTATACTGACCACCGATTTACATTTTACTTTTAGATTGAACAGTGGGTTTATTTTTCGTAGAACAGCAAGGAAATAGCTAATAATAACTAAATACTGTAATCGTCGCAAAATTGCCTATAGTAGCTGTTTTTTACGCTTCAAATAACTTTATTATTACAAATCTATTTTTAACATTACCTATCATTTTAAGTACTGTAATATATAAAATGAATTTATATTGTAACACTGTATTCACTGTTGTATTTACATAGAAATTTTAACATTTACAAAAATAATTGTTTTCAGATCAGGAAGAGGTGCTGCGTATGCATGCTCGGAAGGGGAAGGCAACGCTCCTAAATCCTGTTGCGGTCGACCTCCGCTTCGACTATGTGTCTTGTTCCTGGGCGTAGTTGGTGCGTGTCTTGTGGGCGCGGGCGCCGTGCTCGGGGCACTGAGGCCGCACCCACGTGCACCACTCACATTATTATTACTAATGATAGGTATTCAAATTATCACTACCATTATCATAATCAAAAATCAAAATATTCAGCATAAAAATTGTTACAATTTCTTACTGAACGTCATGAGTCTACCACCAGTTCGTAAAGAAGAACTGGCGAAAGAAACTCAGCAAAAACTATAGACGAGAAATCTGAGTTTATTTTCGAATTTATAAAATTATGAAATTCTTTGTTATGATTTTTTCCGACTTGAATCATAAATATCGTAAAACTTTTATTTTCGCTAAAATGTCCATAAATTATAATAACCTTCATAAATAATCGCTTCTTTATCGGAAAAAATGTTTGGAAATCCTTATAAGTACCTATTGCTGAGATTATTAATTGGACTGCGTATTGTGTACCTACTAGGTAATGCGTTAATTGCGAGCCTATTTTTGTTTTTTTCCCTACAGCCTATGTACCGTATGCAAAGTATCATAAGCTTGCTTGTCTAAAAAAATACGACTTATAATCATAAATATTAAGACAATAGTTAATAATAGCGTTCAGCCTTCCGTTGCTCATTTTTCAATATAAAAATTCGTACATGAGTATAAATCGAATCGCTATCTCAATAACTAATAAAAAAGACCACAAATCGCGCTCACCACCAGACGACCATTAACTAATAACTAAAAAATAGATATGAAAGTTTACTAACGGCTGAGGTAAAACTTGTGAGTCGAGAGAATTTTTTCAATCATAAAGTCTTTGATCGCTTAACAGTTCGCTTCACGTTCCGTGCATCTTTTTTTTCTTTTTTACATTCTATGAAAATCGCCTTGTACCGCCTCGTATATAAGCAAACCAAATAAACCGAGAGAAAACTACAGCTGACAGTTGTTCGTAACTTCTCGCGCTTTAATATTAATTTTGGCTGAAACCGTCGTCGCTAACAAATTGCTGTCATTAGGCGTAAAACATTTCGAGGAGACTCATTGGATATGCGTCCTGCATATGACAATAACAACTCTGGTCGAAATTTCATTATATCATTCACAAAGTCACCTCCGCCCTTCATCGAGTGAAGTTTTCAATTAAACTTCAAATGAGTTTTGAAGCAGAATTAATTGGATTTTCATTAGCGTTAGGGACAAATGATGTTGTTACAGCCAAGCAATCTATTGTTGTGTCGCCAAAGCAATTTGTACGCGTCACTCAGCTGGGAACTTCACACATCAACATGGATAGACATACTAGCCAAATATTCGCTTACATGAAATTTATAAACGTCGTCTGTTTTGTTCAGAAGCGCCGCTACAAAATTACTTGATGTAATCAACCATAACATTCAGTATCTACGTGGCTCGAAAATCAAATCTTCAAAATTTTCGTTCAACGCAATATTTCCATTAAAGGCGATGTCGCAACAGTTTCTATATAAGAGCTCTTTGTAAAGAAAATTTAGCTCTCCGCTATAGTCTTTAATAACACAGGTGCGAGCCATTAGCGCTAGATATCAAAGCGAGACGTATTGTTTGTGGTCACGAGCTCGAAAATAATTATCTAAATAGTTGTTGCGTACATGCGTTGATGGCCTGTTGATACACAAAAATATAATGCTTATGATTTCATAAATTAAATAATTTTAAATAATAACATACATTTTCTACGTTTTATGTAAAATATTCTTTTGTAGTATGGAAAGAAATTACACTTTAATAGTTGAGCAGCGGAAAAATATTTTTGCACTTAGTAAATAACAATAGAAGTATGGTTGGATAAATAAAAGCTAAAATGAATAACTTTTTTAAATATAACACATATGTGTACATACGTATTGAAAAAATTGTAAGTTAGCAAAGGTTTTACTTGATTTGCGTTTACGTTATACAGTTTACGTAATAATTTTTTTTTCTTTATTCAGTTCGTAGGAATTTATAAAGATATGTCAAAACTAGTAGATATTAAAGAAACTATTTTTTAATGAATAAGGCCACAATAGTAGTAAATAATAACATATATTTTTTGCATTTTGCAGGTATAGGAGTGGTATTAGTGACAGCGGCTGGTCTAGCATGGCGGTTGGGAGCACGAGATGCACCATGTGCTTTGCTAGGGTTACGGCGAGCGTCATGTCGACGACTCGTGCCCCGTCTGCCGCCGAGCTATGCACGCCCGCACCACCCGTATGCGGCCATGTTATACCCAGAATTTCACTATAGGCCGCCACCACCCACCTATCAAGCTTCAATGCAAGAGTACAGACTCAGGTATGCACGATTCCATAAGTTGTTTAGAATAAGTACTTAATCTTTAGTTTGGACCTTATGAGTAGAAAGACTTTGTTGACTTTGCCTGTCCCATCTTTTCTAAAAGGTTTTACAGGATATCAATTATTTCGTTTTGTGGCTAGCAATAAAATCATAAAGTAAAAAATCTGTAACTCATTTACGAGTTTGAAATTTGTTATGATTTATTGCAATGCCAAGTAAAACAACAAATATTAAAAGTCCTTCAAGCGTGAGTGGGACCCGCGCTAGTGGTTTTAGCACAACATACCGTAATATATCGTAATGTACGGGATCTCCGCCTCAAGTTTAACTTAACCGATTTAACTTTATCTTGACATGCTTAACGAAATGAAATTCGTTGGGCATGTTTAAAAAAATTTTAATTTAGTTCATTGTTCTACGGAAGCGACCTTAGACTGTAGAAAAAAATCCCATCTTCTTTTATTTATAACAGTAAATGTAAAATTTAATACATTACGCAAATAGAAAAACATAAATTTTTGAATCGAATATCTAATGAATAACGTTAAATAATGATCATCACTTACAAACAATTCATTAAAGCTCTATTTTAATTGTGCAGTTTGGTTTGTACAATTGTCAGTTGAACAGATAAACTCGTGCTTAATCCTCCAACTCGCCTAATAATGGTTCCTTCAAACTCTAGAGTCTAGACTCCTTAACTAGAATACTGAAACTTCTAGTACCGAAGTATTTAACTTAACCGTTTGTTTCAGGTTGCTTCTCTTAGATAGAAGTGCGCCCGCGGTGTCGCCGCCTCCCACATACAGATCCAACTCAGCTACTCTAGTCAGGTACACTAATGTTACTTTAATAGAAAATAGAAATGAATTTAATGTACTTATATTAACAAACTAAAATATATTCGACACCTATTATTATTTGGCATGATTTTGTTTTTATGTGTATCCTGTGTTTGTTTTTTTATCCTAAAACTGCTGGACGGATTATGATGACATTTTGTAGACTATGATTTAGAACAACACAAAGAAGAAGAAGAATACTTCTATCTGTCCCTGGTATTAAATACATATTTAAATTACTTATACTTTTGTTTGATGGCACTAAATATTACGTCGTCATATCAAAATATTTTCCTAGAGTTATGACACGAGTGTACATTAAACATTAATATTACTGATTACATATTAATTTATGTAACACAATTGCAAAATTTATCGTATTAATGAGTGTAGGATTAAAATATAACTAAAATATTACATATACTTCAAAATAACATGGAACTAAATTATGTTACCTTTCGGGGTCTATTTTTTATTTCACATTATAATAAAATTTGGAATATGTTATGGTTTTAAATAGGTTTTTTCGCGGATTTACCTGACGTTTCTAAAGCTTTACATAATGATCCCATGACCGCTCGGAATCCAAAATGAAAATAAACCCGCAAAAAATCCAAAAAGGTGTCAGATTTTACGGAAATTTTATTTAAAATGTGAAATATTCGCCTAACTCTAAGAAAGTATTATATGATGTGAGGTTAACATAAACTCCTGTTTTTACAGAGGATCAACGGGAGCCGCATGGTGTGGATCCGAGTATAGTGGACCCCCATCATACCGCGCGCCGCGGGCGGACCCTCCTGTAACCGTCACTGACACACTCCCAACCCTCGCACCTTTAGACCTTAAATACGCAGATGACACCATAGAAGCCCTACCCAAGCCCACAGAACAAGAAAAAGACCCAAACGAACATCTAGTGACGATCGTTCATACTGAAGCCCAACCGGTCATCGTGACAGTCTCCGGTTCTCCAGCTCTTAACGAAACGCACACGCACCCACCTACCGAAATTGACATTCTGGCTCATTTATAACAGACCAGTGGACTTCTATAATTGGACTGTGGTTTGTACAGTGATAGTTGATACTTCAAGTGCTATGTGATTTTGTGGTGCCCATATGTGAAATATTTTTTTATGTTAAAAGTTATGGTTGCACTATGTACCTATGTGTTATTATATTACGACGATATTACAAAGCGATACATATTACATATACGAGATTTCGAATTTGTAAGGGAATAAATCAACGGGGTATCATTGGAATTGAATATATTGATGAAAATCAAAGCATTTCAGTGATAATTCGAAATCATATCGAGTTTATTTGTATGTTACATTCATCTCTCTGCCATTGGTTTGAAAATTGAGAGGATTACGTACCTTATTATATGTAGATAAGTTTTATTATGTAAATAAAATGCACTGAATTAAAGTTTCGATTTGCTTGATTCTTAGGTTAAGGAAGCGTGCCGTGTATATACAAATGAAGAGTTAAACCAAAACCGTCACCATAATGTACAACGTATAAAAATGTTAAATATTTAGTGCCAATGGTTGTTTTTTACGTATAACTTGTTATTGTTTTAATATCCACCGCTATTTTTCTTTTCCTTTGCACGTAAACCTCGCTAATTCAAATTTTAACTATTGTGTAATTACAGTTTAATATAAATCGTTTGACTTGTTTAATGTAACATATTTTATGAATTTCGCATTTATTTCAATAGCCTTTTATCGCTTATATTTATATTTTCAATATGAACGTTATTAATATTGAAATAGTGCGTAAGATATAGATTTTTCTTAATGTAAATACTTCAGCGCTACTCGATACTTACCAATTACATCAATTACTTGCCGACGGCTGTCACGTGTAGTATTATTAGATGTAGCAAAGATTTATTCAAAAACAAATAAAATACTAGAATTATACATTTCTCAACGTTTTAAACGTATATCATGTAATGTTTTTTAATTGGAAATGAAAGTAAATAAATAAGCTTTACTATATTTTATATATTATAAATTTAATATGGATACGTGACAGTGGCCGTTATGTTATGTGATTGATTAAAGCACTAATAAAATATCAAAACAAGTATTAAAGGTAGTGTAGAGTAAGTTTAATGTATCATACCCACGGCTAATATTAACGATTGTAATAATATATGATGTACATAATATTATTTGTAATATAAGAATAAGTAAAACTTTAGTCAAAAATTAATACATTCTTTTATTTATCATCATATTTCTCTATTTATAAATTACAAAATGAAAAAGGTATTTCAATGCAATAAAATATCCTTCTTAGTTGACCGGTTACATATACAAATTATTTTTTAAAATGTTAAAAGATGAAAATACTGTTTTATGATGTTATTCACGCGCTGTTCTCGTGCAATTTTTATTGTAAAATGTCTGGCGCAGACACCTTGCTTCGATTAATTTTGATCACATGAGTGGATACTTGATACACAGCGAAAGCTTTAATTTTGATTCATAAAACGAAATCTACTGAAATACAAAGTCATGCGAGGCTGCAAGCAAAATTAATAATAAACAATAAGTAGTGTAAGTCTATTACATCATACAATTTTATTTTCCAAGATAGAATATAGAGAGAGTAATTATGATCTCTATTTTTCACTGGTTTTATTGTTTACATTGTTTAAAAACAAGATTGTTTTAAACTGTTAGAAAAATTAATCTAAACTTACCGTTATAAATACTTTGTGTTGTGAACGTGATAATCTTACGAAACTAACAGATCGACTTGAAATATATATTTTTTTAATTAGAGTAGGTACAATAAGTTAGAGTAAAGTTCAAACAATCAAAGTTCAAACATCACGTTACGACAGGTAGTTGAAATACAATCATACATAAATAAATTATACAGACGGCCCCGCGGGCAAATGTTAGTATAACATAAATGTTACAGTTTTAAAACCTATCCTATTATATTGTATTGTTAAAATTTACTTAGCAATTTCATTTCATCAATACATCGAATACAATCAAATGACATTACAATTAAAATATGTAGGAGGTATCAAAAACAAAGAACAATAATGAAATCTGTTTTTGAAAACACACTAAAAAAAATTAAAATAAATAAAGTGGGTAGACATCACCAGTCGTAGGTCCGCGCAAATTGGGCCATTCCAAATGTAAATCGAAGTGCGTCGAGTTCAGAACAATAGCTCTCTATAATTATATTGTAAAACAATTTCGCCTACAGTGATCTGCGTGGAAATGAGAATCAGCCCGGCTTAATAAAATCCCGGGTATAATGATTGACGCGGATGAAGTAAGCAAAATTAATGAACGAATTCGTTCTCGTAATTACAGTTAAGTAAGGTAGCAAAGTAGAGTCGAGGTTTTGCTGATAAAACTTTATTATTTGGGTCATGAATATATTGAATATTGTTACTTTAGTATTGTATTATAGAATTAATATAGTCGGTTAAATATAATACCTCATATTTCATAAAAAATATCCAGTGGAATATAGAACTTTTTTGAAATCGGTTAATGGTACCTACTCGTAAAATAAATGGTATTAAATCTAGACAGTTTTTTTTCTTTGGTAAGAAAAAAAATAACAATATATGTAATGGTTATAACGATAATATTATTGTATTATTCAGCATTCGTAAAGTTACGTTTACGCAATTATGTTTTCAGCTGAAAGTTTTAGGTTTCGTAATAATGAAATGATATAACAATCGCAAACAAAAAACTCTGTTGAAGCCTTTTTTATTTTAACTCTATCGTTCGTTAATTTCATATCTTCTTGTAATTACAGGAAAACAATGTTTTAGCAACGTAAGAAGTACCAATAAGTTTTAAATGATATACGTATAACACCAAGAATCAAGGTACATCACACCACAATTGCAATTCTGTCTAAATTTACGAAATACGGCACTCGTAAATAATAAACGAAATTGGCAAAAGCTTAAGTGCTAATAAAATTTAATGTTTTGTCAGAAAGTTTAATTGGTGTTAACTTGTCTCAAGTTTATGTACACTTAGGTACCTACTATACAGACATGTATGAAGAACGTGGAGTAGTAAAATATCAAAATGTTGGATGCGGCTCGCCTCGCTGCCTCGTATCCCTGGGGCGTACCTGAGTGGCATTCGAGCGCAAACTATGCATATCCAATACAATCCCCTATTTCCTTATGCAATCTTGGCGGTTCCACCTCGATGGTTATTGGATGAAGCGCTTTATCTTTTGATTACATATATGTACCTAATTTTATCGGTCGTTTGTTTCATATTTTATAAAGCAAGTCGGATAATGTTTGCATTTTAAGATAAAGTTTGTACTTTTTACATTTACTAGAGTTAAGTATTTTAGAAGTTATCATTTAAATGGTGGCATTTTAGGAATTTATATTTTAGTAATTATTTATCAGTGTAATGTATGTATATTGCATAGAGTTGAAGTGTAATACATATAATTTGTAGCATCTCTAACGTACTGGTCTTCACAAGTTATATGTAGCGCTAGAAGAGCAATATAAGCAATAGCATTGTTGAGACTCCTCGGGCAGTTACGTTCGTCGCAACATAGTTCGAATGCGCGCTAGATTGCCTTGCGAATACGAGGGAGGACCTTGCCAAACATTCTAACTGGGTCTAATACGTTTTCCGACTGAAGTTTCATACCTAAACTAAAATTAAACCTTTGGTGATGTGTTCGAACAATCTTTGAAGTTTGCCATTGGACATGTTACTCTGTACGTATATACCTACGTACGTTTGTTTGTTTGTTTGCCCATTTAACGAGGAAACTATATAACATCTTATTACTGTAAATGAGAATCAATGAAAAATGTCACAAAGACGTGCACAATGCACATACTGTGCGCTGCGTAAACGGGTAAAGTTTAAATCATTTTTGGTGGAATAATTGTTTCTCCAAAAAAATTAAAAAATTTACTGCGACAGCATATGTCTATTTTTTAAGATTGATTAATTTTAACCTTTTTACAATAATCAAAATACGTAGTTAATTTGTATTAAAAACTATAAATTGCATTTTGTTCGTCTGAACTCAGGTGGAGGCGCAGAAAATGTTAGTTAATCTCTTATATTTTTCAAGTATTATGTTTAAAAAATAAACAAAGTAGGTAAAACATGTCAAAACAATGATGACAAGCAAGTTTTATTTCCTATGGGCGCATTAGGATGTTGAAAAGCAGCAAGTAAGAGCTGCGAATAAATCGCTATTCAATGAAATCGACAAGAGATGCCTACGCTGTGAAATGATTTATTGACTTGTCAGCTCCTAGCCAACCGATGCTAATGGTGGCTGAATAAGCGCTCGAGAATGTTTGCTTTTTACTTTGAGGGTTGGGGGAAAAACTTGTAACTACATATATAGCTATTATTAGGCACTATTATATCTTATAAGTTATAACTATTCGCATTATTAAGTAAAGAAATATGTAAATATTTTTTTTTTTAATTTTTGGTTTGTCTCTTATAACACAATTATTTTGTCGACAAATAAATAACAAGTACTTATTATAAATTCCTTTACATTACGCGTTAGATAAATACGCGTTGCATTTACTATTCCTACTATTTTTTTTTTTAATATCATGACACATAAAAATGCACTAAAATATGTTTATTGGCAAAAGTTTGTCAATTAAACAGAAATTGAAACACTATCTAAATATATATTAAAATATTAAACTAAATTGATAATATAATAAAATAGTAGTACCTGAGCCTAAAAGCTCTCACATTATGTAACCTCTTCATACTTCTATACTATTAGTGGTAATGATAAAAAGCTCTTCGTAGAGCAAAGCGTAATGAACTTGCTCTTACATCATGTTCTTGTGGTACTTTCACAAATTACTAACAACTCTAGTGATGTGAATGTTATTTTTGTTTATTATATTATATATATTTTTATATGCATTTGCATGCTTGAAATGTATGCTGAGACTAGTTAGTATACAAATTTTGTAACGTAAATTTTCTCTTTAATATAAATTTTTGAATTTACTGGATGTTGGTGGTATTTCAATCACAATATATCAGTATTTTTTTAATAATGAAGAGGACTTTTAAGAAATAAAATTAATAATACTGTATTTGTATTTGTTGTTACAAATTATAGTATTTTTCATATTATAAATAACAGATCCTGAGAGCGTCTAAAATGGCTTATGGTCAGGACTTTACTCATGGCAATAAACGATTATTATTATTATTTTTATTATTACTCAGAAATAGTAATAACTGACCGGAACCGGTTGTTTTCGTATCATTTGGAGCACGAAAACTTACTTCTATTCAAATGATTCTCAAATCTTCAAAGTCTTTAAGATATGCATTTATTAATGCCACGAACTCATAGTTAAGAAACGCAATATACTTATAATTGACAGAAAAAATGTATGATGATACCTAGATGATAGTTTTCGGTATACAGATAACTTTAAATAAAATGATATAAAGCCATGAAGTACAAAATTTTTGTCTTTTTATCTTACATATATTGCTCTTGATTTTCACCCTTTATGTCTTGTTCAGGAAACACAGTCAGGAAAAGGTAGAATCCACTTTAATTTCGCTATTTGACTATTTCTAAGTTAATCCTATATGTACGCTATGACAAATACTCTGCAAAATGAAAGTTTCGTAGAAAGTCCTTAGATAAGAACAATGTATCTTGTAGTTTGAAAATTTAGAGCTAATCTTCACACACGACGAATAAGCTTTTGTGCAATGAAATCTTTACATAATACATATAAAAATTCTGAGTCACATTTTTACATTCAATATTTTTTGGAAAATCTTATTGAAATAGTCAAAATTAACGACACAGACTGAATCTGTATTTTATAGAATTTTTGTATGTCTGTCTGTGAACAATCATCTTGAGAAAAGCAGTAGACGATGGTGATGAAATTTGATATGATAATAGCTGGATATAAATAGCGTACCTACTTAGTGACAAACCCTAGCGGAACTAGAGTGAACTTCTAGTAGGTACTTATTAGTAATATCATAATATTAAAAAACACAAAAACTTTTCATATAGTTAACTTCGAGTTTGTGTATCAATACATATACACATATATTGACAACACGTTTGTGTCAGTTTGCAGTGACCTTACTTGCTGCGCGAGTGGTCGCGGGTTCGAGTCCCGCTGGTGATATTTTAAATGAATGCCAACTGCTCAACGAATTATATTTATAATAACACCTATATATCTTTAAATACACATAGTATTTAAAGATATATAGGTGTATTGTATCAACTATCTGGTATCCGTAACACAAGTCTCGTAGCTTACCACAGAACTAGATAGCGCTGTGTGTAATAATGTCCCAACATATTTGTATTTATACCAACTAATAAAAAGTTGTTTTAAATTGATGACCTAAATAATATTAATAATATAAGTAAAATTTTAATTGTTACACGATATTTAGCATATGCAGTATATAAGCTCTCAAATTATACAAGTTTTATACTCATTTCGTTTGTAAAGAAATACACTAATATATATTTAAAAGCAAGCCTTATCGATTCATATTCATATGAACACTTATAGTAATTTACTAATGTACACTCGGAACGCGATATTATTTAAGTAGACTGTACAGTGTAGAGTAAACGTTACCTGAATTTGAAAGACTTCATTTTAGAAAATGAACCGGCGAATATCAAAGCTCTAGAATTCTGCCTTAGTCATATAAAATACTCTACATGTACAATGTACATAGTAAAACGTATACAAGTAATCGGATTATATGATTTGAAATTCAGAACAATTTTTCTCGTCTTGGAAGAGAATGTCACAAAAAGTAACAATAGGATGATCTTCGTAACGTCTTTTATAATCTCTTAGGAAAACCACGTCAAGACAAGCATCATATTACTAAAGTTACATTGGAAAATTAACGTAGCATTATTTATTAGAATATGCATAGCAAAATAACAAAAAAAAAACAAAATTTAACACAGTGGATTATCAGATTCACAGGCAAAAGGTTCGATATTTAAGCGAAATACGAATATGCTCTACAATAAAGATAAAAAACATAATGACATTTTAACTTAAAGTATGTCCCGAAAAATTACGCTGCTTTTATATTATAAAGAAAAACAAGATAATATATGCTTTGTACATTACCATATTTTACTTATTACGATTGTCCCCGACCGTGACATTCCCGACCGCTGGATTCGGGAGGTGAGTGAAATATAAATCAGCAAGCTGTGATTTAGATGAAACCTTCCGGAAAGTTTTAATTCTATTTGGCTCCCGCGTTTGCCCATTTAATTAATTTATTATTTATTACAGGAAAAAACAAAGTTGTTCGTTACTATCTAAATTGGTGTTATTAAGAGATTGTTGTATTTAATCCATTTGAACAAATAACAAACAAAATTGTTATTAAATGCGCATTACTTTTAATACTTTTCAAGAATATAATTTTCTTTCATTATACATTTTCATGAGGATCCTTTAGCGAGTGCTTATATTTTTTATTATATGAAAGAAAAAGATACTTAATGTTTGTCGAAATGTTGCAGATACAGTTTTCTTTTCATAGGTGTTGTTTTGTATTGACGTATTGCCGCGGTTGGTATTCATTGTAACGGGACAAGCATTCATTTTATTAACGACCGTAGATGTAATAAACAGTGCTGGTAAAAGCCCTGACCTAATGCGCTACGAGTGCTACGATGCCCATTTAAGAAGAAATGTATCAAATTAATTAAAATACATAAGGAAAATCGATCAAATGGTTAGACTAATGTAACAAACACTAAGGATATAATGTGATTTTATAACATACTTTTTTTATAATTTTGAATTAATAGCATACAATTAGTTATTTTATATATTCCGAATACATATGTTTCTATATATGTAGAATATATAATACTTACATCACAAACTTCATCTAACTCGAGCTCGTAATATTCCACAATGGATCTGAATGTCGGATATTTAATTAGTTTGAAAGTACGATTTCGGAAAACCAACAAAATACGAGTCCGAATATTGACTCAAGCTCAAGCGGGTTATACTTGTTAAATGTTGAAATTAGTTTGCTTTTAGATATGTAGTATTGTCGGTTACTTTTCGCTTCGCAAAATGATTACAGTTTTTAGGTGTAATACTAACTTTTCCAACGGTTATTCAAAAGTTTTTTGGTTATAATTAAAATGAAATTTTAATTAAAATTATAATACAATAAACAAACAAATATCAAAACTGTGAATTTATTAATGTGTAAAGAATTACTCTATCTTTCTTCTGGTTCTTCGGATCACAATAATAAAACAAAATACCGTTCATTACTGCCGTCGACATACGCACACGCTGTAGATGTTTAAATTAACTTACCTACTTAATTTGTGTAGAAACTATTAGAATAAGTAAAAATTGAATTAGTAGAGTTCCTCACTTGTGATTTTTTTTCAAAATCGGTATACTCTTCGTCAAAGAAAAACGAAAGAACCGATCTCCCTTTAAATAATACAATTTTAGATTTAGATCTGAGATCGGCTGGCAATTGGCAATCTGTGAAAACATAGTTGGGTGAAAATATTTTTGGCATAAAAGTTAAAAAATCAACAAGTCGAATATTAGTTCTCTTTTCATAGTGCCTTTTTAATTGAGAATAATACCGTGTAAGAAATATATAGTCGTGCAGTCGTGTAAAACAATAATTATAGGTACACAAAAAGGAAGTTAATCAACTCTATAATGCTGTTGCATGAAATTAGTAACCTGCACTATCTCGTGGCTATTAGCCTATAACATTTTAACCCCCTTCGACACAACTTTCGTTACTTAAACTAATAACTCTAATAAGTATGTACTTTATCGTATTCTGAATTCATTATAGCCAGCAAGTAGAGCCCGTGGGAGGTGTATGTTAAATTAGCATAGTTTGACGTTTGCCGCGAGCCGCGCGCATTTAATGAAAATTTACAGCCTTTGCACCTCCACAGCCTTTCAGGCATGTAGATATATTAAAATATGACGTAAATAGTTTGCAAAGCGATGCAATGTTCATAACTTCTTATTTTAATTTTTTACGTTAAAAGTTTAGTGCAGCTGCATGAAAGTTATGAAGCCAAACCCGTCCATTGTAATTTGTATTTAAATAATAAAGTAGGTAATGTTACATACATAATACCTATATAGTTCAAACTTTTCGACCCAATGCTCCAGCGTAAAATTGTTAAACGGCTTTACCGATTATGATAATTCAAATATCGTATGTTCAAGTATCGTACGCAAGTGTTTGCGGTGTCTGGATGGCATATAAAAATGCATAAATGCATCCGCCATTTAGACCTAAAGGTCCAATTTATACCTACCTACTAGAAAAACTTTTGTGACTCGAGTGTAATTTCAAACATATGTACTTAAAATATCTTTTTAAATTTCATTTTCCATTTTGAATTTTCATCTGCCAAAATCTAAATGGCTGTAAATATAAAATAATATACAAAAATTAAATACATGTTATCCAATATTCTGTTTTTCAACTTTATAATGAAAAATTTTACCCAAAAACAAACAACCATTTTACTGGTAGGTAATTGTTCGTACCTATACTCTTTAATTAAAGAATTTTACAAGTTTTCTATGGAAAATCCTCCAGCCTCAGAACGGTATTTTTATTAGCAATTTACGCCGTACCTTAATTTGCGGGCACTCAGTTTTCTCCAGGGAACTATGCCATCTCCCCAAAATAGACGCAAAATGAGTTAACGTACCGGCTTGGGAAGTAACAACTGCAATGCGTTTTAACTTTTTATGTCTTTTTACCACGAAAACTGATAAAACTTGAATGATTACTTTCTTTCTTCGTAACAACTTTAGCGTACGTAGTAGGATTCATCTACGTAAGGTTAAAAATGATTCTAGGGTGTCTAAAAGCAAATAATACGAATTTTACAATACCTAAAAGTTCGAATCGCCGCTATTTATTAATCATAATTAAAATTTAAGACCAAGACAATTTAAGTCAGATTTAGCAAACCGTGCTCGATTAAGGTTTTAAAACTTCTAAATTACTTAGATTGCTTCCAAAGTTGATGAGAACTTGACAAATACTTATTTTATCGACGAGATAGTAAATGTGGCGTTAAAGTGAAGATTTATGGCAAAACTTTCAGATTTCAGCTTTGCAATGAATCAAACGGACTTACAGATTTAGCTCGTCACTGTGGAATACTTGGTAATGTTACATTTGATAGCTTAATTACCTTATTAATTTATTATTAATAGAACAATTACTGCCATTGGGAAATCACATAAATGCAATGTATTTTTGAATTGGTGGTATCTATTTATGTTTGTAGACTATTATAATATAAGTAGGATCTAGGATTCTTTCAAACCATGGCGTTCATTTAATGACGTCAGTTTCAGTAAAAAGATATCAATACTTTACAAATCTTAAATCGGCATCTCGAGTTGTTTGACATGTTCTCTAATTGTGATGTGGGCCTATTACTGCAGTAAAAATAGCGGTTTTTTTGGTTAATCTCGTACTAAATTTCCGATCCAATACATGCATGGATTCCTCACGATATTTCCCGTCACCAGACAATTGGTAATGTTAGAAATGAGTCGCACATAAAAATATCAGAGGTGCGGAACCCGGATTTGAACTCGCATCGCTCGGTTATCCAAGCGAGCGCACTACTACTGGGCTACCACTGTCTTAAATATATTTCTCTCATCTCATCTACGCATATCTATAGAAGATATTAATGAAAAAAAATATGTACTTTTGTATGCAACATATAGGTATATTACATAATGGAAGACGTTAAGGTGATCTCGAATTTTCGAAATTAAGCTGTTTTACGTATAGATGTCGGTGTTATGGGTATATAAGCCGTTTAAAATCTTGAACAAACCATAGTTATGACTATTATAGTTACGCAACTTCACAACTATTTTGCAGCATGCACTTAAGAGAACAATTAGAGAATTGTACTTCATATCACATTTATACATTCAAAATATTTTAATAATTACTTTTTAAATTCTTTGAAAGTCAATTTGTCTAGAAAATTATTCGAGTTAACGTAAAAAAGGAAAAACAAGAGCCATTCAGTTCCATATTTTATTATACAGATACATTTGCATATAAAAATTGTCTAATGAAACTATCTAACAATTAAATCTAAGCAAATTCATACAGAATAAAGGTGGAATTGAAAATATAATAAACGATAAATTTCATGTAATTAATATTATCCACAATATAAATGACATTCGTTACATAGCACATTTTATTGCTATAGGTTATAAAGTCATTGTCACAACTAAGTAAATAGTAATAAGGCTAAATTATGAGTAATTTTTAGGAGAATGCATGTTTTCTACATAGAGTACTGGCATCGATTCTGAAGAGAAAAAATTTTAGCAGTAAAAAATAATGTTTTTTTATTAAGGCGATCAAATAAAATCATATTGTATTTTATTTAAAAAAAATAAATAAATAATTTCATTTTTTTCTGCAAGTAAAAATATTTGAATGCCAGTTCTCTGAGAATTTAGATAAATAAAAATAACAAATCAATATACATACATATTTTAATTGTTGTAAAAAACTTGTACAAATATAATAATAAGGTGTATTACAAATTAATCAATGAGCTAAAATAATTACAAACAATTTTATGCACTAAAATTGCACTTTCTTAACTCATTATTGCATTCTTCAATATTTTTAATACAATAATGTTTTCCATTGAATCATTTGTAAAAATACAAAACACATCCTTTTAACAACATTTTTTAATTTAAAATTGTGCAGTAGAAAGTCTACCCAATTGACAGATGGTGATAGGTGGTGTCAATTTATAATCTGTATTAAAAAAAGTTACTTTTTGTGATATCTGTCGCGTCGATTCAAAATGGCAGTCAAATTACATGGACGAAGACATTTTTATTATAGTTATTATTTTATATAATAGCAACATATTAATTTTGTTATGCAATTCAAAATGGAATAACTCAAAGCAAATATCACAAAAGGATCTGAGACAATGGATTTGATGCTGCCAAATTACAAGTATTGGCATTCTTGTCATAGATGACTAATGATGAGTATTTATCTACCTGTAACAGATAAAAATAAATATTATTATTTATTTATACAGTACATAATATATACTAACTAAATGCATATTATATAAGAAAGACACAATTTATGAAAATGTTGTCTGAATGTCCCTGTTTCTACCAGCTAATCTCTGAAAGCTGGACCGATTTTGACACAACACTGGCAAACGCTTTTATTTTAGAAAAGAGCTTTAGGATTCTATATTAAAAAAAAAAAAAAAAAGCAGAGAGGAACCCGAGGGTAATTTGCTACATTAATAGCCATTCAATGCATTTTCAAGTTTGTTTCATAAGTATGCATTACAATTCTCGATTTGAACAACATAATCACATATAAACATATACATAATATACATACAAACTATTATGTTCATTACTTATTTACACATTTTGACAGTTGACTGAAAACTAAACCAACAGTTCACGGGACATACTACATTCTACAAATAAAGTACTTCAAGAAATTGCTCAAATTTTGTTTGAGCGAAATTCAGGTAATGTTTTTATAATAAAACCTCACATTTTAAATCTTTATTGAATAAGTTTTCTGCTGTTTGGGGCAGAGACAAATTCAGCAAAACAAACTAAATAGGTTGGGACATTGTTATACATGTCCCCATTTAGTTTCGTAGTAAGTTATGAGGCTGGTATTACGCATACCAGATAGTTGATATCCTATACATATAATAAAACTTTAAATATAGTCAGAGTTGGGACATTATGTTGGAACCACGAGGGAAGCTTGTGTTACGGATACCAGATAGTTGATATACTACATATATAAGTTTAAATACATACATATTATAAATAGTGTACAAAATCTAAAAAATCATTTCAATCATGATTACCACTTGTCTTACGGTGACGGTCTGAGAAAACCTAGCAAGTTTTCGAAAGATATATGAAGTCCGCCAACACGCACTGGGCCAGCGCGGTGGACTATGGCCTGAACCCCCATATATACTGAGGGAGGCCCGTGCCCAGCAGTAGGACGACGAAGCAAGGTCACTAAAAACTGAGCCAACATGTCATCAATAACTATAAAGTATATCAATATCTTATGCCAAATTACTTTTTCTTAGTGGTTTCTTCCTTCGACTTCTTCTCGGCCTCGCGTCGCTTGGCCGCCTCCTCGCGTTGCTGGCGGATGATTGCGAGGCGCGCGAGGTCCGCACGAGCCTGGTCAGTCTTGCCCTCTGCGTGCGCTTTCTGGTACGCTGCTGCTGCACGCTGACGTTCTATCTCTTCGCGCTCACGCCTGGAATATTTATTTTCTTATCATTTTATTAACCCCCGATGGAAAACCGACGGGGTGCTATAAGTTTGACGTGTCTATGTGTGAGTATGTCTGTGGCATCGTAGCTCTCGCACAGATGAACTGATTTTTTTTGTTTGATAGGTGAATTAGTCGGGAGTGTTATTAGCTATGTTTGATGAAAATCGGTCCAAGATGGTCACAGCAAAATGCCGAATTATATATTTTTTCACAGTTCTCTCAATATGGGTATCAAATGAAGCTATTGGAATAATATTGTTATGTTGGTGGTGTTTTTAATGTCAATTTATATATTTAACACAATTTTTAATTATTTATTAGTTTTAGAAACTTGCTTACTAAATTTACAAAGAGACAAATCTAATGTAAAAAATCTGCAACAAAATCTGAAAAGATTTTTCATATTAACTCTTAATTGGAATATTAAAATACTCTTAGTTTTAAGAATGTTATTAATCAAAATATTATATATAGCTATTTAAAAAAAATAATTAATCTTAAACATATATTACTGACCTTGAAAGTTGAGGTTTCTCTGCTTCACCAATAGCATTTAGATTTGACAGTTTTTTATTCTTTTTTACAACTCGATTTGGGTTTTCTACTTCAATGAGACCAGACACACCCTTGGCTTTTGTTGGATGCTATAAGTATTAAATGAATGTTATAATAAATAAAAGTTAAAAATATCCCCATACTAATATCTGATAAACATATTGTTTGTGGGAACATGCAGCCAAAAATGATAAAATTATTGATAAACCTAAACCTAACCAACAAACATTGCATAATAATAATTGCCTAAGTGCAGAAAAACTGGAAGAAAACCTAATCTAAGCATTGCATTCATGCTTTCTTAATTTTCATTAGATATATTGACTTGTTATTAGACTTCAATACATTATAATTCATAAACAGTAATCTTAATTTCAAAAATATTTTAAACATACTAAAATGCTATAAATAATCTTACATCTTCATCTGAATCACTGTCATCGCTGTTATCTGAACCAGATTTATTCCCTTCAGATTCTTCTTCACTTGAGCTAACATCTCCATGCTCCTTTCTCCACCTGAAAAAATATTAAAAACATTTGAAGAAATATCTAGAATGAAATATAAATAGAATTGTTAAGAAAAAAATACAATCATCCGAAATATAGTGTTGTTACCTTTAATAGGTGTATGATTCTGTTTTTCAGAAAAACCAACAAGTAATATACAAGAGTAACATAAAATAACTGCAAATGCATTCCAACTTCCAAGTTTAACCGGTACAACAACGTATAAAAGCCTTAAACTTTATAATTATCTGAGCGTAACAATACTTGCCTTTTCTGCTCTTCCTGTTTTCTTTGTTCTTCTAACTCCTCGGCACTAGTAAACTTACGGTTGCGTCCTTTATGGTTGGTATACTTTCCTACAATACATAAATATTAGTAACATATTAAAGAGCTAGCAAAAAGCACATTCTTAATAACATTGTTCGACATTGAAATTGTGGAAAAAATTAAGTTGAAGAACTCACCACGTGGCATGATTAACACGATTAAAAATGTAAGTACAGTTGGTGTGTTTTAATTTCTATACAGAAGTTCCTGTAGAATAGATAAATGTGTGATTTTCAGTAAATAAGAATCGACGAATTTAGCTTTGACGTATTCATGTAACGAAATGAAATATGAATCACAGATTAAACAAGTCAAAAATTTACAGATTATCTAAGCAACTTTGGGGATATGGAGAGTGGTATAGGGAGGAACACTTTAAATATATAGTTGAAGACACTTTGCACTAATTTGATGAGACGTCTGTCTCATATAAGTCATAATGTGTAAATTACATATGATGGCGCTTTAATAAAATAAAAAAGGCTTTTTAAGTACTTTTATAATTTTATTAGCACAAACATTTAGAAGTAAGAACTCATTTTCGTCATAAAGTTGATTTTATTTTAAAGAGATGAGAATATATTTTATTCATAGATAATTTGAACACGTATTGAATTTTTAAAACGACAATAGTAATTTTTAAATACATAATAATCTTAAATATTTCTTAGCAAGATTAAATTAATAAATAAATATATTATTATTAAATGTTATGTGGTAGGCAGCATAAGAGTATACAAATAACATAATATTAAACAAATTAATAAATACATAAAATGTTGTAATTTCAATGTATTTGTTTTAACTCCGAACTTTTCTATTTATACTCATATAATATGTTATCACGTTATGTTATATTCTCTATCTTTAATATAATATGTCTGTCTTGAATATAGGCTATTTAACTGGTTTCTTAAAAGTGTTTTAAGTTTAATCACGGTCTAGAAGGCTAGCAGAATCTAGAAGTTTTAATTTATTAAGACAAAATAAAATTGCAATTAAAAAGGCACAATTTAAATGGGCTGCTGAAACATTATTTTGTTTCGTATAGCATCAGTGACGTTACAGGGAAATGTCATAAATAAATCAATATCGTCATGCCAGGCTGTATGGGCTATACCTCATAAAAGATAGCTTGATCTCTGCGACAGCTGTCAGTAAAATCACGCCTATGAAGTCCTGAATTTCGTATTATTACAGACAGTACTGTCAATCTCATACTTTATGGGAATGCCGACCTAATTAGCGATGGGCGATGATTCATCGCGACCACAGACTTTAAACTATCGAAATTTTAAATAAAACTTAATTTAAAATTAATCTTTCTTTCTTTTAATTTTAATGTATATTTTAATATCATGACATTATTTACATTTGTATGATTTGATAATATTTGCGAACAAGAGCTTATAATAAATCTACAAGATTGTTTTAGCGATTCAGAAACTGATTCGGATATTGATTTATCTAAAAATTAAAAAAAAAAATTAGGGGTGGACTACCCTTAACATTTAGGGGTATGAAAAATAGATGTGGTTCGATTCTCAGACCTACCCAATATGCACACAAAATTTCATAAGAATCGGTCAAGCCGTTTCGGAGGAGTTTAACTAAAAACACCGCGACACGAGAATTTTATATATTAGAAGATATTCGTTTAATTTAGTAATTATATTAAACCCAATTACATGTTACATAAGCATTGATAATAGTAAGAAACGTCGATAATTTCTATCGACAATTTGTTTTTATCCTGACCACCCTAGGAATGTCAGTTTGACATAAGTCGCAGAGATCAAGCTATTTTTTATGAACTATATTATATACTTCCGGTTGGACTGCAGCGAACTACTATTCTTGCTTCATTCTAGACCGTGATGTCAAATGTCAATACAATATGACAAGCACGTTTTTGACACAGTCCTGTGTCGTCATCACGGCCTAGAAGACCGTGGTTGTCAGATCATCAACCAATACAAATAATTTTCCGTCACGCGGTAACAGAGAAAACTAAGGGTTGGGTTTATAATCGCTTGGCAGGATTTATTGGGTTAAACTTATATATATGGTAGGCGTTTATTCACTCATCACAATAATAACACTCACGACACAAGGTAATTCATATTTTTAGAGAAAATTAATAAAAATTTAATGTGAGAGAGAAGGATAACAATAAGATTTTATATATGTGACACAAAGACGTAAGATCATTATGTCAAAAATATGTCAAATTACTTAAATGTCATTGTCAACTATCCTAACGTCGCCATATTTAGTTCTGCGTTTCTATCGACATGTGTGAAAGTGCTTTCATCGTAAATAACATTTTTTTCGACTTGGATGGAACCTATGTTAGGTTCAGAAAGTTTATCTTAATTTTTTTTCCTTCTTTCTAGGTAGGTTAGGTTAGATATATGACCACAACGCACGCGAGCGTGCCGCGGCGGCGGCCGCCGGTGAGTGCTACATTCAAAGTCTATTTTCTCATGAACTGTGAATTACCTTGTAATGGGAGTAGTATAGGGATAATAGGGAGCATCTCCCCTACCCATCCACTATCTCCCATTGCCATCGTCCTGCCAAGCGATTGTAAACTGCAACCGTTTTACCTATGCGGATAGCATAAATAATAAAATATTTTTACGATGTCAAATGGACTATTTAACTATGACAATTAATAAAATATATATGAAAAATATTTGTAATTATAACGAAAGTAGTCCGTACAGTTAAACACAAGTTTGTTTTACAAAAGAGTTAACATATCATTATCATCCAATTAGTAGAAGCTGTTTTAAAATAAGAGTTTTTAACAAATTTAAAAGGCGACTTTTAGGATTTATAGGTACGTTTCGATAGCACAACAACCATAAAATATTCTTTATCTTTTTATTATGTACATAGCAGTTCAGTACTAAGTAACTGTACCTACTATTAACGATTACCGTGTGATTTGTAAGGTTCAAATAATTTTGACCGATATAATAAAGGAATAACAGATTTTCACTAAAACTGTTTAAGAATTAAATATAAAATATTACACAATCTTTTCTTCTTAAACATGAATTTGAAAAACTAATTCGAAGAGAATAGAATAGAATAGAACCCAAATAACAAACGAAATTGTAAAATTTTTGTCACTCTATTTTTATCGTTAAATGATCACGATTTATAATTCAAAAACTGCAACACAAAAGAAATTACCTACCTAAGGATTTGAACTGTTGCTTTATACCTTTTTAGGGTTCCCAACCTCAACAAAAAACAAAAAGGAACGACCATAGGACCACTTCACCGTTCGTTGAGTCAAGAGGTCAGGGTCAAGAGAATGAAAACTCTGGGGTTACTTCCCTTTGACGAAATTTCGAATTATGAAATTTGGCAATAAACAATGCACAACTACTCGTAGTAAAGGAAACATCCAAATAATATGTAGCATAAATTTTGTAGTTGCTTACTTTTCAATTTTTTAACTTATTTATCAATTAACCACTCAGTTATCACTATTAGCTTTCCTTTACTGTACGAAAATGTATAAAACTATTGTTGAATTTAGAAAGAAGAAAAAAATTACATACATTTAAATTTCGTGTATTACAAGCCCTGATAAAATCTTAAGCGTTTAAACGGTCACCATTAAGAGCCCATGCGTTTTGGTGATTGATATAATTCGTGAAAACGTATGTCGTCAGTAGATATTACAGGGTCAGTGACATTGCTTTTGAGAAACAAGATCATTTTACTCCTATACAATCTTTAGTGTATTTAGTATGTTTGATTGTTTTTTTTATTCTACTTTATACTGTTAATAGTAGTTGTGTTTCATCACTTAAAAATAAAAGAGGCTTATTAACAAATTAAATTTTCTAAAAGCTTAAAAGTACGTCTGTTGGTTTGCTCTTACTTAAAGAGGTCTAAAAACAAATAGACGTGATTTTTGCTTTCTTTGAGTCAGAACGTTTTTGGCCGAATAGGTGCTAATATTTTATGGTTTTTACCTGAATGCGGCGAAGCCCAAAGTCCAAAGGAGGGTAATGTGTTTAAAATTGTATTTTGTATATACTATTCTATTTTGTACTTTGCTATACTTATTACTTACCTAAATAGATTTACTTTTTGGAAATAGATAAGTTTTCCAAAATAATTAGTAAGTAGTATGTCTAAGAGTATATTTTATTTCAAAGCGTCAGAAGATATATTTACTAATTTTGTTCATAGTTTGCACCCACCTCATATATTATATATTCAAATACCTATTATATTCAAATGAGCCAGGTTCAAATTTTAATTAATTTTAATTAACTCCAATCGTAAGGCAAAGAAAATGTTAGTTTAGTGTACTAAGCAATAAACAGAAGATCATAAATTTATTCCATTCGGTTTTGTGATAAAACCATTACATTTAATTTTAAGACAATTAATTTAATTCAAAAGACATGCTAATTTATTGTTTAGGTATCAATTTTCGTTTATGGTTGTTTTTGATAAGTGCTTTGCCTTTTTTAATTAAGTAATCGAAAGCATTTGTTTATGTTAAAACTGAATTACCTACACTGCTACACAATATATGTAAATACCTTGTTATATGATGGAATGCCAAAAAGATAGTAACTTAAGTTTTACTTTGTTGATCTGTTTAACGAACTTGACTGCTTAATTCAATTTTATATAAGTAGTTCATTTTATAAGTACTGACTTAGATTAAATTAAAAGGTTTTATCTATCTTTGATCTATTTGTATTTATCATCTCTTTTTCATTTTGTGTCTTGAAAGTAATTTAATCTTATTTAAATAATCCTCCGTGCATGGTTTAACCTTAGTACACGCTCTCATTTCCGTGCTGCAGCTTCAAAAAAAAAGATAGCCATGATGGTCGCCATCCTTCGTAGAGAAGTGGCACAATAAGAAGAAAGAAGAAGAAATTAATTTTAAAAAAAGATGGAGGAGTGAAGCGTATACGACTCTATAATACAATCAAATTTGATCACGTGAAGAAAATAAAATATTTCGTTTTTGTACACTTCCTTTAACAGTGTTTATCCTGTTACAGAAAGGAATCGGTCGCCTCGATGCCGATAAGGTTATTACCGAGTCAAGGTTGATCAGGAGATTATTATGTTAGGCACATGCGTGACCCCAAAACCTAATGTTTGACGAATTGTTCCTGATATGCGTCACAAAAAAGTAAAAACAACCAATGTTAATCAGTATAAGATTCTACTAACATAGATTTTGCAAACAATAAATACGTTTTCAAACGGCTTCATTAAATTCGAAAGTAAGTCTTGCGGTTGGCTTTCGAGTAGAAAAAATAAAATTCGGTACTCTATCATACGGTATCATGAGTTTATTGGAAGAAAAGAAAACTATTGTTGGATATGTTTAGCTTTTTCTTTTTTTTTTCTCTATATCTATTTCAAAAGTTATAATATTCTAAAATATTTATAAACTCAATAGGACGCAAATGCAATTATGTAATGATTGTTTGAGTAAAAAGTGCAATGGCTCTGTATAATTAGTTGATTATATTTTTAAATACGTTTTTATCCTATTTTTTATTTATAAAACTGCTATTTAACTCCTTTTAAAGTCTATTGGAAGGAGAACCGTAACCGTTTGTTTGTCATTTTGTATTTAATACAATTTTAATTTAAATAAAGAATACTGTATATACTTATTATTATTTAAATATTTCTTGCCGTGAATATTAAATTTATATTGTATACTTATTACGATGTTTTCTACTCATGCAAAAATATTTATGATCGTCATTGTAACCTACTTGTAAACTGACAATATGTTTTAAAAATCGTTACGAACTTACGGTAAGCTAGTTATAAGTTATAACCAAGTACAGGTAATTAGTACCATGATTGCTTATGACTGTGTCATAATGAGCACGATGAGAATTTTATAGTAAGAAATTATCAAAAAGATTTATCTACGATTCATTCATTGTTTTATTGAATTGTTTGTAAAGGCTTTTCATTATGTACTTATAACTTTTATATCAAAAATGATTATTGCACAAATGTAGAGACGCGATATGCAAATTACTATAGTAACGTAGTAAGGATGTTATAATAGGTTTGTAAAAAATTAAGATTAAGATGATCATTGCTTCATGAATAAAAAGATAAAAAATATCAGGAAATTACTGAGATAAAATCATTGTTCACGAAAAATACTCCAGTAATAAAGCTTATTATTTCGTTTTAATTCTTGAGTAATATTATTATAATATTTTTTATGTAGAACTTAATTTTAATAGCGACATATTCAATGTGATGTAATAAATAATGACAATCAACCTTCTCGTGGTCCCTGGTTTGATTTGATTAATAGCAATAGAAATATGATTAAAATAGCACACAGATTACGCTCCGGACACATGCCATTAAATAACTTTCTTTTTCTTATGAAAAAATCACTGTCACCAAATTGTGAGGTTTGTGGAGTAGTTGAAGACACGTATCATTTATTAATGGAATGTGTCCGGTACGACCGACAAAGGAAAAATCTAATTAAAACATTAAGTATAAATACGTTAGATATAGGATATTTTAACACCATTTTGTCCATTCCTACTTCTGAGGAAGCTAAAATGGTATATAACTTTGTTAGAATAAGATTTAAGTAATTATTTAGGTTAATGTATGATAGGGCTGGCATATTGTTAAAATAAAAGCCCTGAAAATAAATAGAAAAAAAAATAAAAATAATAATGACAATGTTTACCTAAACTACATTAATACTTGAAGCCAGTCTATAATTTATAAATATCTAGTACAATTCCAAAGTCTTAAAAATTCAATTCAATTTAATTCTCTTGTTAATTGCTTTAAAGTGTGCCAGTTGAGCACAGATTACTTCGCCAATGTCACGTAGAATAGAGAAGACACAAATCTTAAGGGCCTGTTACACTAATCAGTACTAAGACAGTCTTATTAGGATTTAGCATAGTGTAATAAGAGTAAGCAAGTTAGTCTGTCTAATTAGCCAGACTAAGTGTTCGACTGTGCTTGCTTGTTTGCTTGCTTGCTGAATATCGCGTAGTGTAATAAGACTTTTAATAACTTTTTTTTACTTGTCTGTTTCTCTGTTTGTACCCGGTAATCGTCGCAATGATTTTAATGATTTTTTATGAGTGACGGGGGATATTACGTACGTACCGTAAAGGGTTTAAGTTAGAGAATAAGAAAATAAATTTTGTAATATTATGTAATGGGATTTTCTTTAAAGTGTAACTAATTTTATGATATGAAGCTTTTCTCATCAAAAACGTTGGCGGATCTGTGAGCGCAAACTAGTGTTGAATGGAAATGCCCAAAAGTTTTTTATTTACAACAATAATTATGATATTCTCACATTTTAATACTTTTGTTATGCTTATCCGTCAAAGCATCTTCAGTTACTATTTTTTACTAGTTTTGGTGACGTAATAATATTTTTTGTAATTTAATATAAATGGTGTTAAAGTAAGAAATTTATCATTTTAAGATTATCAATTAAGAGTTGTTGTGAAACTCTGGCGATTTAGTAGGTTACATGATAAACGCAAATCTTAAGACTAACTTAAATGCTTTAGGTTGTTGTACCTAATACAAAATAACGGTATATTATTTAGAAGTAAAAATATAATCATATTTTATGTGGATATTAGGTATTTGTCAAATAAATTAAAAGGTTTTCATCCCGAGAAGAATTTGTGGATCTTGTTCCTAATTATTATCTTTTTAAAATCTTATGACATGAAAACTAAATTTTTTGATAATTTATTTTTTTGTAATCAAGTAAATGATATTTAATTTTTATACAACATTTACAAAACCATACCTTTTTATTTAAATATAAACTAATGTTAATACAAAAAGCACAAAACATACGTAGTGTAAATATTTTACGAGCGAATCCGCGTAATAAATAAATATTATTTAAATTGCCCTTATGTAAATCTTACAACACATATTACTTTATTTTTAAATAAACTAGTATCCCGATTATCTCGTCTCGGTAAGAGAAAAATGCGCCCCTCTAATTGGATATACAAGGACTATTATTATTCGCTAGTGAGTCCTCAGTGTTAAATGTTCGTACGTAGAGTATAAGAGGCGTAGGATCTTGATCGCGCGTCCATACATAGCCAAAGGCCTTGTTCGCAACGCAAGGACACAGCCCCTAAATAACCCGCCATTTTCAAAGCAGCGTGAACGCGGGAAAGTCAGTTTTTTTAAATATAATTTTTAAATTTTTTAGTAATAATATAAATATTACAAAAACTAATTGTAAAAAATTATATTTTTTTTAATATCTAGTGTTTGTGTTAGAATAATTCCAACGTAATCGCAGGATATAAACGGTGAGTTTTTGTTTTTTAATAAGAAAAATATAATAAACAAAAGAAAATGCTTATAAAGCGTTACCTCGTTGAACTCTAAACAATAAAGAATTCGTCTACAGCAAGACATTTAAAAATTTCTTAAAATATTTATTTTTATATTGCTAAAATCAGTTGTGTATGTCAAATTATTAATTATTAATAGTTTACTAAATTAAACTTTACAGTAGCGAATAAGTTTATGAATAATAATTTTCCAGCAATAACAAAATTCGTATAGAAAAAACAGCAATCATCTTTATAATAGAGACAATGAAAAGGATGTAATAGAATTATAATATTTTAATGTTTTTGTTAATAACACTATGCACAATAGTCTACGAACTACTGTATTAATTAAACGCGTTTTCGTTCACACGTAGTGTTGTTGCGCCTGCAACTTGTTACTGAGATATATCGATGGTCAACAAGTTCAATATATTATTTACCATTTTTCGATAGGCTTTTTACTATTTCAGCTTTGAAATTCATTTTAAGCTCATTAGTGATTTTTTTAATCTTTAATTTTTTAAATGATTGAGGTTGATTTATTTTCGTCAGCTAATTATTTTACGCCACATTATAATATTTTAGTTTTATTAAACTTACTATATAAAATATATATTAGATTTTAAAATTACTATAACGTATAAGAAAAAATATGATTGACTTAAATTCCAAATAGGTATCTCCTTGTAGTTAGAGTTCAATGTAAAAATATTTATAATTTGCAACATCTGTAGTTATATACCCATTATTATCATTATATCCAGCACGAATGCCGATTGTATGTTTGCGGTTACATTTTCATCTTCGTTGTCTAATAATTTGGTCATTGACTGCAAAAAAGTATCTACGAGTAACATAATTCCGCAGGGTTTGATCTCAATACATAAATAATAGGTTTTGTTTTTTGTTTCGCATATATCTTTCATGTTGTTGCTATTGCTATAATTACAATGAGATGCGAGATTTTGATGGTACTAATCGAAATCATCGATCTGATTTATTATTGTTGAGTTATGTAGCACATGTAATAGCGAATGATGTATCGTAACTACATATCTAATATGAATTAAGTTTAGTTTAAGTTTGTTCGGACTTATCCCAGACACTAATGTACTTACATATTTTTGTTTTAACCAAAAGAAAAAGGGGTAATAGGATGACTAACATTAAATAGGTGAAAGAAACTATGTCCCTACTGTCTGTATTTATTATTATTAGGTTAGTAGTAAATCAAAGTTATTCTTATTTAATAATTCTTAGTTAGCAATAATTTAAAACGTAAACTGCTACATCAGATAAGCTCACTATGTTATCCCATTATTAAAAACAGACTACGAACCAATTTTGTTTCTTTTTTGTTAAATAAATATGTCGAATAAAAGTCCCATTACACCTTATGGAAGAACTCTATCTTTAATAGAGTAAAGGTTAATAGTAATGTGAAATAATCGCTCTTGTTAAATTAGCTCGTAATTATTATTTCTAGTATAAGCTACAGATCAATCGATCAGTAGAACTAGAACTTCATTTGCACGCATGCGATCACACTAAGATAACGCTATCTTGGGAGACAAATAGCTATCTCAATCTAATTCCTTACTAGTATAATGAATCGAAAAGTATGTCAGTTAGTTTGTCATTCTTCGAAGTAGTAATGCAACTGATGTGATTATTTTGTAGGTATATATGTAATTTATGGTTTCGAAGGTTTATAACTGAGTATGATTTTGATCCTTTAGCCCTGAGGATAACTTATATGTTTTCCAAGGAATAATATTGTATATCTACAGAATTATTACTAAAAAGTTAAAAAGTTTAAATAGTTTTTTTTTAAATATCATCTAAACTTAAGGTTTCGATAATTTTTAAAGATTTTGCTCATTATTATACAAAGTTAAAAATGCAAATGGTACTACCACTCACAACAAATAGAAAAGCCTCCATGTCAGAAATAAAGAGCTCCCGAGATAATGCATAAGTTCTTGATTCTATGTGAATATATTCCAGTTTCATCCAATTAGCCTATTATGGACCGTGTACAAAGCGATACTAAAAAATGAATAAATTACAAATTAAAAGAATAAAACAAACTATCTGTCAAGTAGGTACCTATCTTAAGTAAGAATGATAGTGGAAAAATGCTAACTTTTTTCTCGTCTTACGATATACACGTAAGACGTAACGACACAGCAGGTGAGCCATGAAATAGACTTTTTTATTTTACCGTGGCTATTTTTACTATATGCTATCCGTAGATAGGAACTTGGCAATAAAATACATAAGGTAGATATTATAGGGCGTCGTCAACATTGAATACCGGCAAACCAGTTCGAATCCCAGTTATAAAGATGCATTGAACTTCAAAGTATTGATAAATAATTGAACGGTACAATCTCGAACAATAGTCGAAATGAGTACCTATGCATAATCAATCTGAATCAAATACATTATATACATATTTATATAAAAATAACAATAATATTATAATAATATTATCACGTAACAAAAAATATGAGAATAACCTTCAGTAAGGTATATATAATATATTTTTATTATTTTATTTATTTACTTAAATAAAAACAAATGCTATAAAACAATGTATCAAAACTTTGGCTCAATAAATTATGAATCAGCGGGGGTTTCTTATCTCGGTACTAATTTCTTTAATTATTTTGTGTGAACATAAAGCTGGTATAATATTTAGCTTTGTTTGCATTTAAAGACACAATATCACGTTAAATTGAAGCATATTTTTATATAAAGTGGAGGTAGGCATTGGAAGCATGCTGGCTTGAAAAATTAAGTGTAATGGGCTCAAGTCCTGTGTCACGCATATTTCAGATTTTTAAAATAGTAAACCATACGTACATATTATAGTCGTACAGAGTAAAGTAATTATTAATCTTATAAAATCCGAAATAAATTTAGATATTGCATATTTTAAACCGCTTAGGTACGTGCGGTACTAAAAAAGAAAATATCTTTGCAAAATACCCTCACATATTCTTACGCCTTACGGCTTTATAGCCCTATTTATCATAAATTATGTAAGAGAATAACATCAATATATTTTTTTCCTATTTATTTATATTTGTATGATAAGTATATTTTATATTCTATTCTATTTTTCTCTTTATTTATATTTCGCGCCCCCTCTTTCTTATATCATTTTCCTACACCTTAAGGTTGCCTGGAAGAAATCGCTCTTTTAGCGATAAGGTCGCCTCTTGTACTTTTTCTTATTTCGTCTGTGTTTCTGTTTATTTTCTTCTGTAATCGGGTGTACAATAAAGAGTTATTATTATTATTGTTTATAAGTAATTTGTTACAAATTTCATATTTCTTCAGTCGTCAAAAATCTAAATAATAGTTTTGTAAAGTAGTTTTTTTAATTCATATTCTTATATTAACTTACGTATCGCAATTAAGAAAGAAATTTTTTTTATTTTCTACATTTAAGTAATAGATTGATCTCTTCAACATTAGTACAGAAGGGTGTACAAATACACTTTCTATTCTTTTTGTTCTTCTGCGGGAGGACATCAATCCGACATGTTCGATAAGATCTAGTACAAAGCTTTTCAAGTCCGGGCTGCAACTGGAAATTTCTTGGCTCGACTAGAACTTATGAACATTTACTATATTTACCTAATAGTTTAAATAAAACACTTTAATTGTTATTTATTTTAATGTGATCTTATGTTTTCATAATATATAACTTTCATGTACGATTTGCACGAAAAGACGGTGGGAGTAGCAACGAGACGAACGAGGGTAACTAATCTTGTTGAATCTCAGCATCCCGAACGTAATCAACTAAAATCATCAGAGCATTATGTAAATGATTTTATCTTAAGATCTCTCACATGACATAGTGTTCTAACAATATTAATATAACGTACCTATTCATCAAAATTTTGTTTTTTAAGAATGACAAATTAGTAGATTAATATAACGGAAAATTAGATCCGTTAAACGTACGTCTCTATATACAATGTATAAATTAATGTGATGCCAATACATTACCTGAGCCCCGTAAGTATTTGGCATATTTGGCGAATCGGCCAAGTAGGCGCAACAAGTTCAATGCCAAGAATCCGCTACTTTTCCCAAACGACATCAATAAAATTATTATTCTTCTCACGTGAAGATTGTACAGATACCGATTACAAACTATGTAACTGCACTAAACATAAATTACTACTTTATGTTTAGAAACTGGTGAAAATATGATAAGGTCTTAGAAATATCTCAATCTAACTTTTTTTTCAAGATTCACCATGTTTTATGTATTGTGTTTTACTTTACCCAGTAAGCCTATGTCTTTGTATAGTTATTAAGGTTAGTTTAGGATTTAATTTTTTAGTCGGCTTTTGATTTACCATCGCTAATGGAGTCGGTAGAGTCTTTATACTGTTGTAGAGTGTTAGACTATGTTTTTTCGGTATACAATAGATTCGAATTAAAAAGGGAGAGCTGAATACGTTTTTTATGTACCTGCATGGAACATATGGTAATTACGCCTAAACATATAACCTCCATTTAAATATTAAAGGGAACTGTTATTTAAATCGTTATATGATTGAAATCAATTAATTTCTTAGTCTGAGATAACTTGTGAGTAAATTAGTGTAATTTACTATTTTTTCTATTTGTCTAAGAGTTCCAAATATGCGATGAGTCAGTAGTCACACTACTTCTACTTTGTAGGCAAATACACATTAAGTAAAATCGTAGAATTAAGAATCATTACATTCCATGCTTGTTAATATGTGACGTGTTCTTGGAATGATAAAAGTTACCGTTGGTCATCGGTTTAGTTTGATTAATTATTGTTTTTATGTGCTAGCTTTTTAGTAGATCAAGTCTTACATGGCCGCAATCACATTTGCTCTTATTTTTTTCATTTAATTTAATTGAAAATATAACTTGAATTTTAAATTTTGAAATATGCATATTTTAAAATATTTAACTCACAAGAATATAGATGTTAATTATTAAATTATAACATTTCAACGTGTTGTTGACTCAAATAACTAAAACGCATTTAAGAACCAATGGGGGGTCGTAAACAATCTGTAATATATCTTTCTTTTACAATGAGAGCATTTTCCGTCATGTTATATTTTAAGTTCCTAAACATATCATAATTCTTCCAGGCTCCATAAATAGTCATTCGGCACGCCCGCACCTCGTTCAGTGAACTCCGATTTTAATTCCGAAATCATAATTATTATGAGATGCTATCGTTGAACACGTACTTATAAGAATGTTTATTTCATATGAGGAATGAAAACTTTTTGTCTCCTCATTAGGCAGTTAAATAACAATCAGCTCCGCTTTGTTCTTAATAATGGAAATATGCTAGTTTTTTGTTATACCCGTGTTAAACTTTGAACGCTCATCTAAAAAGGAAATTAACATTATATTTTATGTTGTTTAAAGTACCTACGTATCTTATACCAAGGCTTTAAAATCGAAACAAATTACAAATATTTGAAAAGCTCATCCAAATATTTATCAACAATTGAAATTTAGTGAGAAAGATTAAATTTTAAAATTTGAGTTTAAATATGCTGTTATAACCTAAAGGTTTAACAGTTAATTTACAACAAGCTTTAGCTTGTAACCTCGCTTATGTGTGAGCAATCTTAAAACATTATTAAATATCTCCGACACCCTTCGTTATTATAAGTACTTACCTATTCTTTATCATGTAGGAAACTATTTAGATACTAGTCTATGTTGCCTTCGTACGTAAAGTCCTATTTTAAGTGTAAAATATATTTTGAAAATATTCTACAAACACTTTAACTTTAGGCAACGATGGACCAATTAAATGGACATGAATTGGTACTGAAAAGTTTCTAGTGTTTATGTTAAATTAAAAATTGAAAAAATTATATAATTGTACCGTTGCTTTTCTACAATGAATGAAATAATAAATTAAAATGAGTCGCATGCAAACGTTTATGAAATTATTTTGGGGAAGTAATAAACTAAAAATATTTATAGCTGTTTAACAGTTTAGTTTTATTAGCTCTTAAATTCAAAATTACAGGGACTTTGTCATAAAAATACGTGTTTTTGGATATAACTTCTTCAGTTATGACGATGTTTATGATTGCGGAGTATCTTCTCATATACTTCCCAATTGAAGCATAGAAGCTAAAAAGATATTTATTTAATGATACTGATCCAATATGAGATGATTGCATATAAGTGCATTTTTCTTATACACAGCCGTCTCGGTCGCAATAACCGTACAATATACATATTTTTTGTTTATTAGATGTGCCAGTTGATAGCCCTATTGAATAAAATTAAAATATTCGTAATTTTAAGGATTATTGTAAAAGTAAAGCTTTTTTTCTCTTTTATTTTGTCATTTGAAGTCGGAAATCTGATTATTTTACTTAATATATAAAAAAGTTCTTTTCTTTTTCATTTACACACTTAGCTAACAACACTATAATAGGTACCTATCTAATTAAAAAAAATATACAGCCTAAAATATCTGACGATGTTTTTACATAGTTAAATTAAGAACGGCGTACGTCAAGGTATATAATAATATGACTCATGATTCAAGTTTCTTGTTATTAAAATTGCTTAAAAATAAGAATTAATTGACTAGGTGCAATTTACTACCGTTACAAAATAACTATTAATTGTATATGGATATTTTAGAAGGAATTTTTATTTCTTAAATATTCTCATCATGTGAGTAATGTTCAGGCATCGTTAGAGGTGATTTAATATAAGAGTTATATAAAAAGATAATTTTTTTGATTTGTAGCTTTGTATGACGAATAAGAAGATAATACAAAGCTACAATTAATATTGTAAACTTTATTACATGATATTAAAATTTCTGAATTCGGAGAAAATTGAGTACCTTATTTACTTTTACGATGCCTCTAATTCCGCAATTTCGATACTGAGGCATATTTTTTAAGCCGTTGCATAAAAACATAATATGTGTGAATTGCGTTATTGTAGTAGATCAATAAATGTTTTATAAGAAATGTTAATATTGCCTGCGACCTTACCTGTGATTTTCATATTATTTGTAATTTTTGATTAAAAACATAGTTTCCGTAGATAACACGTAGATCATCAACCTTAAACATTTATAAAAAGTAACATAATATTACCCGTTCTTGTACAATGAAATAAATATAAAAAAATATTATTTATCTATTAATTCATCGAAAATGTTAAAGAAATTATTAATTTTAATGTCGATTGGACTCGATATTCCGCCGAGGAAATAATTTTTGTGTGATTGATTTGTATGATAATAAAGCTTTTATCGAGCCTAGAATTTGAATATGTGTGTGTATGATTCGTTTTTGTTTCTTATTTCATTTTTTTTTACATAATGATACATGATAAAGTAGGTATATAATAAATCTTCTCCTTTATTATTATAAGTAACGTATAAAATATGATTGAATGATTTTTTATATATAAAAAAACGAACATACAAACAAACATAATATTCTACATTGCTTTTAAAATGCCAAACCAATTATATGATACTGAATAAAAGTTATCTTAAAATTCGATCAAGTGCGAATCCGACTTGCACATCGTGGATATATTTACACTACATGGGTATATACTATATAGGTTTCTAATATATTTGTTTTATGTACCAAATACGTTCTAATATGTACCAAAATAAGAATGAAATAAAGCAGAAATTTGATATTATATCGAATAACCGTTGAAATCTGTAATTTTTTCTCCGTGTATACTTTAGAGACTTACTTACTTTACTTTTATTAGAACTATTACTTAGTAATTTGTACTATGTAAGTACATATTATTGTTGAATGTAGAGCATGATTAAAATATTCCTAAATAAGACGTTTATTAATTAATGTATATGTAGACATTGTTCATTTTATTCTTGTTGCTACATATTTTTATTTATATTATAAATTTTCAGCCATAGTAACAGATATTCTGTGAAAAAATTGATGCAACGGCAACCAAAACCGTTTAACTGTACAAAACATATAGGACTGATGAATAAATAATAGACCGATTTAGCAAAAAAAGACCCGTGAGATGTGGGACCCTAAATATTTTAACACAATAATAAAGTGTTAAGAATGGGTACTATAAAACTATTACCCATAGAAATGTAGTATGGACCTTGCCATGAAAATCATGTATTGAAGTAGTTTAACATTGAACTCAATTTGAGTTTTAGTGCATGGACGTAAATAGAACTAAACAATAAGAAAGTACCGTATCGGTTGCAAAATGATAAGGCTTTAGAATCGCCGGAAAAAGATCCTATCTAGACAACGGTCCGGAACAAGCAGCATGTTGCTACACTAGAATCACTTATAGCATTCTTATTTTAATAGATTGGAATCTCTAACACCTCACATATTTAGCGTATTTATGTTAAAATAAACTTAGGTATGTACAGTACAAGTACTTAAATATAGTATAATAAATTTGAAAGGTAACATGTCCGTTGTATATATTGTTATTTTTTGGTGAATTTATTATATATTTACCATATTTTTTTATGGTCTGCTGTGTTTCTGATCTGGAGCTATAATAATAATTAATAAGTCAGTCTTTTTTAGAAGATTTCTATGAAACATATAATGCTATATTAATTTGTTTTAAAAATGACAATCTACTTATAAACTTAACTTATATTAAGACGACGCGTTTGGCTCAGTTACTAGTGATCTTGCTTTCTGCGCCAGCGGTCGCGGGATTGAGTCCCGATGGGGGCATTCATTTGTTGAGCAAGAATTTTTGTTCTCCAGTCATGTGTGTTTATATTATGTATGTATTTAAAGTTATATATGTGTATTATATCAACTATCCGGTATCCTAACATAAGCCTCTACACTAGATAGCGCTGTTATAATAATGTCCCATATTTAAAAAAAATACTTTACAAGAAAAAATGTATAAAGTTAGTAAAGTAGTTGTAATATTTATTATCGAACAACTACACTACAGTCCTATGAACAGGAGGACGATAAGTCATCGACTAATCGAAAGCTTAGTGCCGTAATCCTCACACCGTTATTATATTGGCTCAAATTATATTGGATGTATGTAGATTTTAAAGAATAGCATGATATTTTTTTCTGTAAACAGAAAATTTTGCACACATAGTAGAGTAAGAAAGGGTAATCTTAATTCGCTTTAACTTTATATACTTACAATGAGATTGATCAGCCTTTTATGTGACATATCCATATGGTTATGCTAGAAATAAAGGGTCTACTGAAATGGCACACAAGCTAGTGTTTCTGAAGAATAATAATAGATAGGCAGACTTTTTTAACTATTCATTGAAAAAATGATATAATACGTAGGTACACCGTTCTACCCTCACCACAGGTTAACATTCACCTGTGTTTGTTAAAATCCGCTTTGCCACTGTCCTAATTTTTTAATGACCAAGGTATATATTTGAAGATATCTAATCGAGCGAATATCAAACTGGTCTCTAACATTTTTAATTTCAAATATTAGCTGTAGATACAATAAAAGTCTCATCAAAACCGTTCAATAATAATTTATGCATAGTTAAAATTGAAATAGCCTAATAAGATGTCTAATTATTAATACACGACGCTATAAGAAATATTGAGTTAGTAATAAAAGAGGTTATAAATTTACGTGAAAAGAACTTGTCACAATTTTATTTTTATTAACATAGCAGCAGATCCAAACATAAGACTTAAAATGTCGATATTATAAAAAAGTTCTGAAGGCGATTAAGTTGTTCAAACAAGCTTAAATAATATAAAAATATAAAATGCCGCTACAATTCATATTGAAGTGTACAAAGATGATCATCGTCTTGAAAAATTTGTAATTTTATCCTTAAAAATATCATTTGATTAAAACTGTTGTCATAAATGATTAGCACTTAATGCGGCTCCGGCCGTTAGTACCATCAATAAACAAATATTTGACATCCATTGTTTTTAGTGACATTTACAGATTCTCGCCGTTATTTGAACTATAATAAATCAGACGAAATACCGTAGTTTCGTACGGTCATTCACATGCTGACGAGTTTACACAGTCATAAATCGATAAGTAAGATCTTAATAGAAATGTAAATACGACTATTATATTTTGTTCAATGCGTTATATAGTATGCGTATTGCGTAGGTCGCAACAGGAATGCAATAAAAGTATCTGCAAAGCATATGGTCACACCCTTGTAAAGTTATGAAAATATGCTTACTTTTTATGTTTTACACCTTTTTGTTATTAACTAAGTACTTCAAATTTGTTTTGGTATTTTATTAAATTTTATTACCTATACTTGGCTTCATATTATGAGATATACATGTATAATACTATGTAGGTACCTACATAGAACTTCAATTTATTTCGTTTGTTTAGTGGCTTCTAGGAGTGCCAGTTGAACACAATTTACCTACCTACCTTCGCCAATGACGTTTATAAATAATAATATAATTAAGAAATTTTAGATTATTTTTTAAGAGAAGAAGTATAGTATTTGCTTTTCTGTGTTATTCAAGTCAATCAAAAACTATAACAAATAACTGTTTAATAAGTGTGTAAAAGTAAGCCAGAAAATTGACTACTTTTAAATAGTATAAATAACTTTATATTTACGAATAAAGCCACGTGCAATAATTGGTTCGTTCATTAAACCTTATGAAGTCATCGTGTAATAACTGACATGCTTGCATGAAAATCGTGATCCGTCAGGAAAATTACAGTAGATCCTGGTTAACATGTAGGTACGTGGGGTCAAGGTACGATAGATGCATATAGGTAGAAATTATTATTGATTGAATGATGACTTTTCTTTTAAAATATTATAAGGCTCCCCTTTTGGTAGATAGGTCGTCGGTTTTATTTTTTCATATTATTTGTTTGGTAGATAATCATCTCATCTCGGTATTCAGTAGGTACCTAATCTGTTAAAAAGTCCTCGCACTGTAAAATGTGTATAACAAAGTACCAGGTACCAGATATATTTACCACTAAAATATGCTTTATTATTTTGAATAAATATAGAAAACCCAAGTACAACTTTGGCTTTCTTTTGGTCAATAAGATATGGAAATTAAAATGACGCTATGCATGTCTTATTGAACATAGGTAGGTACTATGCACTTAGTACTTTGATAGCATTATTATAATATGAATAAATTTAGTATATAGGAAAATTTTCCTTATTTTTTACCGTTAGTTATTAGATCAAAGACCTCTGTATCAAAAAAGTTTAATTAATTTGTAAAATTAATTTACTGCTGACTTGGTTTCATTATGCAAATTCTGCGGTGAACCTTGCGTCGTAGCGTTGTTACATTTTTTGCCATCACTCGTCTTAAAAACAACCAGGAAGCTAATTTTACTATATGTCATTAATTATTACGGCTTCCTCTTATTCATACGAAGCAAAACAGTTTTGAGCAATAAATTCTAAGTTTTTTATACTTGCGTTCAATGCATGGTTTTAATATAACAGTAAAGGTAATATAACGCTAATACTGTAGGATTTTATTAAGATTACTTCTAATAAACCAGTTTAAAAAATGATCATCGACATTGGTTATCCCATTAGAAAGAAAGACACTTATGCTTAATTAAATTTTGAATTACCTATTATTTATTTTTGTATTAAGAAATGAGACACAGTATAAATATACGCAAAGTTTGGTTGTATGTATGTATGTATGTATGTACATATGTATGTGTGTTTATTTAGTGATATTAAAATACTAAACAGTAAACAGTCATTTTCACAATTAAGTCTTTGAAAATGTATGTACTTAGTTATTCTTATTGCGAACAATAATTACTATGTACAGAAGCAGTTAGGTCGTTTATAAACAATCTTATTTATAACATGTGGTAGGTGCAATTATTTTTTAAATACATAACGTATATATGTATAATATACTTATATCCTAGTAATAATAGTGTACCTAGTTCCTTTGGTATAATTTCTTATCATGTCAAATTATATATAAATATTTATTTGTACTTCACTAGTGGTATAGTGATGATAGCTGCTTAAAATTTTCCGAGCGTTAATTTTTAGATTGTACCTACCTATGTAGGTAGGTTATAATTGTATTCACAACTGCGATGTAGTTTAAGTAATTTTATTTGGTTTTTCTGAATACATGATGTCTGTCTTTGATAAGAATTAACAAGCGCCTGCAATATTAATAAAAACCTCCATTCTGAGTGAGAATCGAACCGCAACCAAGGTCAGCTAATTAATAGTCACACTAAATACCTATACTACTTAATAAAAACATAGCAAAATATTGTACTAAGAGTATATTTTTTTTATGAAAAATATTATTAAAAGTATGTTATTTTGCTAAGTAGCTAAATTTACACGCGTAAGTGAAATTTAAATTTACTTGCTGCATACATAACCACGTAATTGACCAATTACGTTATGAATGTGAGGCATACGCTAACAAGTAGCCTTGACCGTGAACGTGAGTATAAGCAATGTATAATAAAATATGCAATGATTGCTTCAATTTCATGCTATTAAGATATCTGTATGGAGTATACATAATTCGCTTAACCGGAAACTATAATGATGATTGGTTTAATACTTTTATTATTTTAGTATCCATATTGTGCATTGTATTCTACGTAACCGTATTTACACATTACAAACCGTGTACAACACTAGTACTTACCGATTTATAGTTACTAGATACTTATTTATTAAGTTAGAAATTTAATCGTTTTAAAACAAGACACTAATTTTAGTTTTAAATCTGTGTTATCTTATTATATTTTTTTGTAATTTACCTTGCATAAACCTAATTAAAATGATATAGTAATATATCTATTTATATTGTATTTCGTAGTATTTTCAAAAAAAATCATTAAAAATACTATTTAGTAGTGACCGTTATATAAAGCTTGAAAGCTCCATTGATTTAATTAAAAGATTCGGAGTTTTTACATAAGTATCTACTGATTAAAAAAATCGTATGGAACTTATTTACACCTATCAGCAGTTAAGAACAGCAAGCTTATCTGCTTCTCTTTTTATTCAACTTAGACGAAGTGTCAGTAAAATTTACATTTTATATAATTATACTAGTATTTCCAAAGGCTCTGCCCGCGTTCTAAAGACCTACCTAATTATTATTAGATTTCACATACCTACCGTGTGATGTTTTATAGCTGGTTTGTAACGGATAGCTGAGATTTCTCAGAAATTAGATATTTTCCAGCAATAAAAAGTATCCTATATGTTGATTTATATTTACTTTATAACCAGCTTCCATCATACCAAATTTCATCAGAATCTGTCTAGTGTTTTCTCATAAATTCTAAAAAACTAGTATAGATTCTAGATCGATAATAATGAATATTTCAATAAGATTTTCCAAAAAATAAACAATGTACAGATTCGACTAAATTAGAATTTTATTATAATATATTGCATAGCGGTTCATATGCGACATGATTTTTCAAAAGTCCAAGAGTAGATATCCTCTAAATTACGAGTAGCTCTAGCAAATATACTAAGCGGACAAGGAATATGAGACAAAATAAATATTAGCACTAGCCAATAGCGTATTTTAATCTTAAAGAACCAATACCTTTTTTACATACATCAAACTTAATGTCTATGCACTAAAATAGACACGTTTTACTTATAAAGTACGAGGTTACAGCTACAGGGCGAGGATACTTGTTAAAATTATCTCATACTCTATAATCAGCGGTGTAGCGCTCACGCCTGTTTACCTAGGAGCTTCGCTAATAACATATTGAAGAAATTATTAAAGGCTACTTGTACCTCAATCAGACATTAACCACAGGAATGCAGTCCACTAGAGCAGCTGGGTGGAATCTTCTCCAACCTGTTTCGTTTGTTGCAGTTTGCACCCTTCAACGAGTCGCAATAAAGTGTAGCATGACTAACTTATGCAATTTTGCTCTCGCTTGGGCCTTGCAGGTTATTAACGAGCCCCATACGTCACTTTGAGCTATAAATAAGATTCGAACTTGCTTTTATTTTGGTTTATAAACGCGCATCAAATAAAAGAAAAAGTATTGTTATTTATACAATCAGGTGCATTGTCCTTTCTCAAATTACTACTCGTATTTATACTTTAAAGGTTCACTAAACTTGCATAATTTGTTACGCGATTTGAAGAAACACGAATGAATTGAATGAAATTAGATTAGAAGTTTGGCTACGACTCTAAACGCGTAGATTGATATCTGAAAAAATTAAAAGTGAGTTCACGCTTAGGCTTTCTTAATTCTATTAATCATATAATTACCTAATATGAAAATTCTCGAAAAAAATAAAATATTTAGCTGGATTTGATTAAAAAAACTTATACTTAGTAACTACATTTTAATACAGCTTATAATACAATGACCAAAATTTTATGTATATACCTATGTTAAAGTAAATAAATTATTAGTCTCTTTTAAACTGAAATTCTGCACAGTTTTTTAAGTTAAATAGTTTTTTAAGTCAATCAGCTTTTGCAAAAATAAGTAAAATATTTTTACTGTCATAGCTAATAATGATACTAATAAAATCATAATTTTACTACTGTATGCTAAAAAAGATCAAGCACCGTTTTGTTTGAGGAAGAAATTGTCTTATTTTATTTTAATATACTCCTGCTGTGAGATTAATACTTGTGTAGTTACATTCATAGATTTTATTTTTAGTTTTATGTTCTCTTTAATTGTATTATTTTGGTTGAATTCAATACGTAAGTAAAATGTAAAATGTATGAATGCGTAAAAGCTTTCCCCACTTTTTACTATTTCTCTATCTGTCAAATAAAAGATTGAGTGGTTTATTATACTGAGAAGAAAATTTACTTATCTAATGCAAGTACTAGCCATACACACATCCATCTTATCCCCAAGTCTTATTGGGGCGCTGCAGGATCGCGGCTTACGCTCTCCACCTTTACTCGACTACGAGCATGGTAGACCTGCCGAATCAGATCCCAATCATGAAGCTACTGACATTAGAGAAATAACTTTTTTGGCCGTTTATCTTTATTGCGATCCTAAACAATTCAAGATTCACAGCCGAACAAAGCGAGTGAAGGTCGCTTGTAGTAAATAAATGCAAGCGAGTAATTAGATTTGCTATCTAGAACACCTCGGGCAACAATGTGTCATCAAACAAAAAATCTTAACATCCCGGCCTGCTCCTTTAATGTTTTTATAACGATAGCGAACGTGTAATTATTAGCGGCAATGAACTAGCTATGTCGATTTGTTCTTACATGACTAGCTGGTTGTTCACTTATGACCTTTAAGATGCTTAAGGAATTCCCAAGAATAAGATGAGCAAGATGATCCTCCACGCTTATTTTATCCCATATGAAATTAAAATAATCTAACGAGTTTAAAAAATATCAGTCAGCGGCTTTAATTTCTTAGAAAGTATATTATTTTGCCTTTCTTACTTTCCATCTAAGCTATAATAGTTTTTCTATTAAACCAAGTAATGGACATTATAAAATAGAAACATGAGGTGTGACTCGTAGTTACGGTACAGTGTACGATTTATGTTTTTGGGTCTTGTTCTGAGGCGACCATAGCTAATGCCAAGCATTGTCGTCCAGCTATACTGCGGTAAATATTATATTATAAATCAACGAATTAGAATGCTTTGCGAGAATCCTAGGCATATTTCTTATAAAGGCATTTGCTTCTTGCCAGCTCTTATTGTGCTGAGTCAGACCATCATTCAATGAGAGAGTGTTTTATTTCTAGTTATCTAGTTTGTAGTAGCATTTAAGTGTTAAACCTATATTTTATAATATCAAAGCGATGTAATGCTGCCTCCACATCTTATATAATTCAGATCAAGAGATAAGAAAATCTGCAGCTTTGACATAAAACTTTTTAGCTTTTCGTTTACTTTTCTAAGTTCTTTTATTTCCTTACATTAGGCTCGTAACTACTACTAATATTGCGTAAACCAAAAGTACTGAGGGAAATCAAATAAAAATCTATCTAATTTTAGGAATCTAATCTAAAGATTTTTCAGATTCGTACATGTGAATATATAATGGAACTAGGTACATAATAAAAAACTTTCTTTTAATTTTATGAAATAAATAATATGATGTAAATTCTGCAATATTATATTATGTCATAATATGTAGGAATGAATAATGATTAATGAGCAAAAATTAATTTGTGAATGTTTTGAAAAAGATCACGATGTAGGTACTTACGTATTTTAGCTGCATAATATGTATTGTATAGGTAAGTAATATATGCAATGAATCAGTGGAAATAATTCCTTTAATCACGTTTTGCAATTAAAATGCATCAGAATAAGACAGCTGTCTTATTTTGAACACGTTCTTATAAATAAATATTATTTTTGTACATAAATATAATAACATTTACTACACGTACATATGTGTACATATACTATTTATTACTTATATAATATGTAAACGTGTAACTTTTATCGCTCATAAAATGTCATTGTGATTGTTTCCCTGAAATGAGAATGAGTTCGAATCCTTTCCAGAACCTATCAGCACCAAAATAAACATAATTTATTTTATTACTGCCATACCAAATACAATAGTATCACTACATACCTATTATAAGACAAAGTCCCACGCTGCGTCTGTCAGTCTGTCTGTTCGCGATAAACTCAAACACTACTGAACTGATTTTCTTGTGGTTTTCACATTTCAACAATTCATGAGAAAGGTTTAATTGAGGAAGACATAAAAAAATTTTGGTGTGCTAGGCGTTAACCAAAAATGTATCACACAAACATTGAAAACAATGTTTTACTAAATCATTCCTCTTAAAAGATCTTAATATTAAACTGTAGCAACACTAGGTGCACATACCTAGGGATGCACCCGAGCGAAACGAGGGTTAGTCACAAAGTATAAGTATAAAATTAAAATATTACATTTGAAATATTACTATAAGTATGAAAGGTTACCCATATTACCTAAACTATTATTTTCATTAAATTATTGGCAAAAGTTAACTGTTTAAATGCGAAGAATCGATTACAAGCTATAACAATTTTACAATATGGTTTTATTACATGTAATTGTAATAATTACGGTGAGGTATTAACGTCATAAAAACTAAAACCAACTCGATTGTTAATTAATTATACCCATACTAACATTTTTTACACATCAAACTACGAATAGGTATTATATAGTGAAAAATCTATATAACGACACTGAAGAGACTGAGCATTTTTCAGCGTTATAGAGAGTGGTCGTTAAATTAAGAGAAATAATTTTTGCCTTTATTTTTCCATATTGATAGAGCGGCTGAATCCAAAGGATCTTCCAATATTACTTATCTTTTCTCCCGCCTCTATTGAGCTTATTAAATAAAACTTTTTATCAATACGTACAGATTTTGTTTACTCGCCATATTTAGAGTTCCAAAGCTTGATTATGATAACGTGTAATAATATGACAAAAGTTTAGTGACCGAGGAGTACCAAAGTAAAGATCAAATTTTTATAATCTCCGATACGTCAGTCGAAGTAAGCACGTGCTAGAACATAAAACAATAAAGCAGCAAACAACGTACACAGCTGCAGTTCTTATCAATTTCGGCAACTTAAAGTGTCGTATTGTTATCGTTACATAGAGTGAGTGCGATGCTATGAAGAGTGTATTATTGTATAGAAAACAAGGTAAACCAACCAAAGTTAAGCAATTTCGACGTTTAAGGAGTTTGTCGTTAAATCGAGTGACGTTATAAAGAGTTCACATTGTATTTAAAGTTATATAGGCGTGTCTGTTATTTCTACATCTCCATAATTTTTAGTTTAATATCAATAAAGAAATGTCTGACCAAAGAAGCTCTTATTTATAATAAACCATGCCCTAAGACACATTTCCCACATTAAATTATGTGGGATTTTGCCATTTTACAATTATTTTTCTTCTCGGACAAGACGACTTACAATAATGATTTACTACAACAATTTTATATACATATATATATTATAGAAAATTGAAGAATGAAACTCCACAAAAAAAGTATTTGGAAGTTTTTCTATAAATTAAGTCCTTCAAAAGTTATTCGAGGTGAAAGCTTCACTTGGTTCCCTAAGCATGTGTGTTAGCGAGCTACCCCTATCACCTAATAATTAGTAAATATATTTTGTTTCAGATTCACGGTATGACGTACTTGCAACAATAGTATTTAAATTCAAGAAAATGAACATATACATTAGAAGATCTTGTTTATCATTTGTCTTACTATCAGCTATTATTGAAGTAATACAGGCTAATAAAACTGGTACGTACTTTCCTGGCAAAAGGGCACTGGATGCGAAAGGGCGAGAGGTGCCGCCTTAATCATTTGGCGCCCTATTATATATCGCACTAGCGAGTGCTATTGCTATTGTGAGCGTTTCTTAGGAGATACAAACATAATTTGGTGTACATTTCTCTAGGCCTTTTTAAGATCTTACGGCATTTTTAAAGTATAATACCGAATACATAAACTCTACATCGTACAACCAACCCCCTTAATATCTACCGTTAAGATCGTTAATAACTTTATTTACTTAAACTTTTAGTACCAATATAATTAAAACTTATACAAAAAGTAGCCTTTTTAACTAATAGAAATTCTTGGAATTTGTTTCTTTGTTCAAATGATCGATTTAACCTTTAAGTTTAAGACTAAAGTTTTCTTAAATAATTCATGAAGTAATATACCATGTAGGTACCTCAAAAACAGATTATGCTATATACGTCTTTTGAATAATGTTTTTGTTTTTATTTAAGTATTAATTAAAATAAATTACAGAAACCAACTCAGAAGATCGTCAAGGACGTGTTAATGGACGGATAGTTAAAATTTACTCAGGGTCTAAACCCGACCCATTCATATGCCTTGATGAAGGATTTAAAGCAGATCCAGTAGATTGTTCCATATTCTATCGATGTGTAAAAACATCGAAAGAAAAATATAATGTTTTTAGGGTAATCTATTTACATATATTATTTAGTTTTTGTTAACAATGTTGTTTTTGTATTGTAAAATATATTTTAAAAATAATAATGATTCGAATAAACTAGTTTTTATGTAACTTGTCACCATAATAATTATGTACAATTTTACAAATTTAATAATTTATAAAATTACAGTATCAATGCGGACCAGGAACTGTATATGATCCCGAAAATGAAATTTGTAATTATCCTCATAATACAAAACGATCTGAATGTCGTGGATTAATGCCATTACCTCATGACGCAAATGAGGAAAATGAAATAGAGTACAATGAACTACCATCGCCTATAACTACTAAACTACCAATGCATTTAGGCCATTTAGAATTACAGAATGCAACACTTGAAACGAAAACTACTGTAGAACCAGTACAATTAGATCTTAATTCGAAAACTACTACGACAAGATCTGTTCCAATAATGACAACAAACAAATATGAAGTTTCATTACCAGCTTACCCATGGATGGAATCTATAAATGATACAAACCAAATGTTGTCTTTACCAGCTTCTGACAAAAGTTATCCGTGCATAGCTGATGGTTTTATTGGAGATACTGAAAATTGTAGAAAGTTTTATCGATGTGTAAGAAATTCACGTGGAAGTTTTACACGTTATGAATATTTATGTGGCGAGTCTACGATGTGGGATGACAATATTCAAAGCTGTAACCACATTTGGGCGGCTCGTAATAGTCGATGTGGACAAAATGACTATCAATCACATAATAATAAAACTCCTTTTAGTGATTTAACATCAGGAAGAGAACCGCAACTCAATAATGGATTACCAAGTACTAATGATATGCTGGAACAAAATAACGTTGAGTACGGGAGCAAAGTAAATGCTGATAAAATTGAAAGCAACCACATACAAGAACATAATAAACAATCGGCACACTGGTCTCAACATGAAACAAATTACGTAAGTGAAGAAAGTACATCACATGCTGAGTACGGAAGTAAAAATAGAAAAACCACAGTAGTTTATCAATCAACACAATGGCCACAAGATGGAATAAATTATGTTAACCGAGAAATTCCAGTAAACGCAGAATATGGAGGAGTTGTCAGTAAAACCACGATGGATTACTCTTCAGAAAAACCGCATTTAAATAAAACAACACTTGCTAGTGATACAGGAAAACCTAAACATTGCACGAAAAGTGGTTTTATGGGTGATCCAAATGACTGTAGTCGATTTTATAGATGTGTCGATAATGGCAAAGGTAGTTTTACGAAATATGAATTTACTTGCAGTCAGGGTACAGTCTGGGATAGTAAAGCAGAAGCTTGTAATCATGCATGGGCTGTTCAAGAATGTGGTGGATCATCATCACACACAGATATTTCTTCTACCAATGACCCAATTCAATATGAAACTAGTTTTACACCTATTTCCAGTAGTAGTTCCAGTATTACTTCTAGTAGCAATTACCACAGTAGTAGTTTGCCAAGTCAAACTGCTACAACTACAAAATATGCGACAAGCAGCACAATCAGTAATATTGATCAAAATAATAATAACTATTATTTCAATGAAATTGAAGAAGAACCTCAAGAAAAAGTTACTACTCGAACTACCGTATCACTGATATCCAGTACGACATCTAATAGACCTTTTTCTAAAGAATGTGAAGAAACTGGTTTCTTTGGAGATCAAAATGATTGTCAGATATTTTACCGGTGTGTTAATAACGAAAAAGGAGCTTTCACAAAATATGAATATAGGTGTGGTGAAGGTACTTTATGGGATCAAGATCTCCAAGCATGTAATCATGCTTGGGCCGTTAAATCGTGTGGACAACAGTCAGTTTCAAGCACACGGAAAACAACAAATACTGGAGATAGTATTACAACAAATTCGTATCATCAAACCACCACATTAGGATATGTACACAATAACAACGATAATAATTCAGAATATAATATACCACAGTCTATAGAAACTTCGAAATCTGATGCTACGGTTACACCAAGTACACCAAAACAACCAATGACGCAGCAAAATATATGCATGGCTCCTGGATTTATTGGTGATTACGATAACTGTAAAAAATTTTATAGGTGTGAATATAATGGAAATGGTGGATTTATTCAGCATGAATTTATATGTGGCGAGGGAACTGCCTGGGATCCCGATATAGAAGCATGTAATTATGCGTCATCAGTAAAACGATGTGGCGGTACTAAAGATATAGAGGAAGAAATACAGTCGAATACTCAGACAAATATTGATAACGGATATACAACTCAAAACTATAATTCTCAAGGTACAATGTCAAGCTCACCGAAACCACCTTCTGACACAACGAATATTGATAATGAAACTTTAAATAATGGACATACATCACAAAACTATAATACTCAAAGTATAATGTCAAGCTCACAAACATCAACATTATCATCAGCAACGATTTCAAGTTCAAATGAATGTAATACTAATGGATTTGTAGGTGATAAAAATGATTGTAAAAAGTTTTACAGATGTGTCGAAAGTGAAAGTGGGGTGTATGAAAAGTATGAATTTTTCTGTGGTGATGGAACATTATGGGATTCGAAAATACAAGCTTGTAACCATGCAACGGAAGTTAAAGAATGCAATAATAAAGAAAGCACGCAACAAACAGACAATGTTACTGAAGTATTTGTGAAACCTACGACGGATTCGATAGATGAAAATGAAAATGGCTACATTACTCATAACAACAATGAAACAGTTAATTCTTCGCCTAGCACGACAGTACGTAACCCTATATTAACGACATTAGCAGCAACAAATGAAAGTAATAAATGTCAATCTAGCGGATTTATTGGTGATGAAAATGACTGTCAAAAGTTCTATAGATGTGTTGATAATGGTAATGGTGAGTTTATAATGTATGAGTTTACATGTGGTGAAGGAACAGCTTGGGATTCCAAGATTACAGCGTGCAATCATGCATGGGCTGTAGAAAAATGTGGCAGTAACCAAAATGAGCTATTGGAAACAACATCTCATTCAGTTCAAGCTTTTAATACAACGACTCAACAGACGACTGTATCCACAATTGAGTCAAGTAACTCAACGTCTCAAACACAGATAGCCAATACACCACTAGTCGCGTCTACATCTCCAACTTATACTTCTGATGAATCATCTGCAAAAGAGCAGAAATGTAATTCGGAAGGATACTTTGCAAACGAGAATGACTGTAGGAAATTTTTCCGGTGCGTTTATAATGGAAAAGACGGTTATACCAAGTATGACTTTGACTGCGGCGAAGGTACAGTTTGGGTTCAAGAAATTCAAGCTTGTGATCATGATAAACATGTAGCAAATTGTACTTCTTCGGTTGCAGTTATTGCAACATCTACAGGTTCATATGAAGAATCGTCCTCTGTTACAAGTTCTATTGATAACCCAAATATGACATCAAGTACAACATCTGGAACAACATCTGGAACAACATCTGGCATAATATCTAGTACAATATCTAGTCCACAATCTAGTACTATATCTAGTACAACGACAGATAAGTCAACGACAACTACTTCGAATCTTGTTGAGTCAAAACCAAGTTCAGAGCTAACAGGTCACTGCGAAAATGAAGGATATTTCGGTAATATCGAAGACTGCCAAAAGTTTTATAGGTGTGTGAGTAATGAAAAAGGAGGATATACCAAATATGATTTTATATGTGGTGAAGGTACTATTTGGGATAGTGATATTGTAGCTTGTAATCATCCGCAAGATGTGACAAATCCATCATGTAAATCTGATCATGAAAATACATCCATTCATCCATCCAGCAATCCACAGCAGACAACCACTGAAAAGGACTCAGGCACAATTACAAGTTCACATGGGCCAACTTCAGAATCTTTAACCACTACTAGTGAATCGAGTAGTTCTGCATCCAATGTAAGTAATGGTACTAATACTAACTGTACAGACAATAATTCTATTGAAAGTTCTAGTAGTCAAAACATTACATGCCAGAAAGCTGGTTATTATGCTGATCCACGCGATTGCAAAAAATTCTACAGATGTGTGGATTGGGAAGGGAACGGTGAGAAATTTTCTGTGTTTTATTTTGAATGTAGTGATGGGACAATTTGGGACCCAGCCCTTGAAACATGTAACCATAAAGACTCTGTGTACCCTACTCGTAACTGCAGTGGAGACCAACAACAAAATGAGAATGTAACAGAATCAGCTATAATAACTGAGAACACTACTGCATCTGAAAGCCCACAAACGACACAAAAATCAACAACACAATCATTAACAACTACTAAACAAACTACAACACAAATGCCGACAACGGAACAATCTACAACACAATCGTCAACTAGTGAACAATCTACGACACAATTGTCTACGAGTGAACAATCTACGACGCAATCCTCGACAAGTGAACAATCAACGACACAATCATCAACAAGTGACCAAACTACGACACAATCATCAACAAGTCAACAATCTACGACTCAATCGACAAGTGAGCAACCTACGACACAATCGTCAACAACGGAACAATCTACGACTCAATCATCAACAAGTGAGCAATCTACGACACAATCGTCAACAACTGAACAATCTACGACTCAATCCTCGACCAGTGAGAAATCTTCGACACAATCATCGACAACGGAACAAACAACTACTCAATCAAATCAGGAGCAAACTACAAAGTCAAGTACAGAACAAACAGGTATGACAGAAACTACGACAGAAACAACGACAGAAACAACTCATTTAACATCGATGTCAACTGATCAAACTACAACAGAACAAGTTAGTTCAACAACAACAGAAGATAATATTTCACAGATAACTGAAGTCCAAAGTACGACCACAGAATCCACAACCACTGAAAGTGATAAAGTATCAAGCACAGAGTCTACAACCTCAAATCAAGAATGTCCCGATACGGATGGAGATCAATCTTTATTTGTTTGTCCAACATCATTTAGACGACATCCCAAATATTGCAATTTATTTTATCAATGTATTGAAGATAATGATAGTCATGAAGTCAAAGTAGCAGTATTCAACTGTCCGAACAATACTATATACGATGAAACTAAAGTTCAATGTGTTGAAGAAGAAAAGAGTGATAAAAAGTGCAATGGACAAATGGCACAAAAGCACAGAGTAAAGAGGCTAGGAGCAATTTTCAATGAGCCGGTAATTTAAAAAATATATTAACTACTAACCATAAAATATTTTAAGCTTATATTTAACTAGCTTTCAAAAGATGAGTTATACGAGCTTAATACGTATTACTTATAAGTTATTTATTAGCACTTATACTAATAATGGTTTTTTTTTCTATCAGATCCTTGTAACAGAAAAAAGTATGGCATGTACCAGTGCTGGTCATTTTCCTTTTGAAATAAATGAAGTATGTTCGGAGGCCTTCTTAAAATGTGAACTAACTCAGACTGGTAGATTACGGAGCTATGTATACAAATGTCCAGAAGGTTTGATTTATTGGAAAGTTAGCAGAAGATGTGAACCGATACGAAAAGTGAAAGATTGCAAGAGGTCATCATATCCTTGGAAAAGAAGATACGATTTACCGCTGGAAACATATAACATTGGGTCTTAACGCTGTCTTTATTAGTGTAATATGTTACAAAGCTTCACCACTCCGAAAATTAATGTAGATAGTAGATTAACACTTAAGTAACCTAGATTTAATAACCATTAATATTTCTTAAACATAGAATAAAATTAAAATTAATTCTAGTCTGCCGTCTATTGAAAGAAAAAAACTGCTGCCATAATAAATAAAGAAAATTGACTTGTGAGCAAAATAATGGCATTATAATTGACATTATTTTGATCACGACTGATTAGGGTTAAGTAATAAATAAATTATTTGTATTATTGTTTTATTTTTTCCAACTACAAATATTTATACAGTATAAGTAGTCAACAACAATAGTAAACATTATATTATATGGTAGAGTGTAGACTTTCCTAAACAAATTTAAATATAATATATTTTTGCGTCCAATAATGTTCGACATTGTTTCTGGAACGAACGTAAGGTGTGTAAAATGGAAAAATTTAAAATAAAAAGATAATACAAGTGGTATTATAATATTCATTTAGTGAACGTGTTTGAATACATACGGGCATGACGAACTTTCGAGTTTCCTTTTTCATAGATATCGACATGACAATGCCGAATAAATATTCTAAAAATATGAATAAGGCTTAATTAATAGTGTATGAGTTATCACGTTTAAAAATTTAATAATTTTGAGTGAGTTCTAGCTCCCGCAACTTACAATAATTATAAGTACCTACCTAATCCTTGAGAACTGATGTTATAGTAGATGCTTTACCTGATACTCATGTTATTACTTTCATACTCAGATCAAGTAAAAAAACCTAGATAACGCATTAGGACAAAAAGTGTAACCATATTTTTAAATATGTGTGCGTGACTGATGTGTTGACACTTTTAAAAAATCTCCCTTAATATTCTGTAATATAGGTTTTATGCGACTAAAATAAAATAAAAAATAGATGTAAATAAAAATAAAATAAAAATGGTTTTACACAAAGATTTAAAATATGTAGGAGGCGATCACTTTACAAATAGTTTGAATAGATATAATATATCTTTTATTCTTGGGTGAAAAATACAACAAAGGTAATGTAAAGTGTTTATTAAAACAAATAACAAACCAAAAAGACGGAATAAACGAGTTAGGAAACAAAAGAAAAAACTTTTCTATGGAATTAAAAATATACTTTTCCAGATGAACTAAAAAAGAATATTCCATGGTTTTTCATTAACTAGAATCCTTTATGTTGTATGAGTTTCTTAAATTTTTGGCGCTTAGAACTCAGTGTCATCGTCAGTGTTACATGCATTTTACAAATATGATGTAGCTAGTTAACTTTATGTCCATGGCCAGCATAATCGTGGTCGTTTTCCTTTCGACTTAGACTTTTTGTTCACTTTTGAATTGTTTTTGCATCATTTAATTACACAGGACAGCATTTTAAGGTAAACTTACTGCATGACGACCCGTAAGACACTTACGAAAACGAGCATGGTTTCGTGCATAATAGTGTGCTGTGTTTACATGAAGGAGCATGGTTTTGTGGCTTCAGTAATAATGTAGGCGGTGCGTTATCTACCTTTTTTTACTTGATCTAGGCTTTCATTATATAATATTAGTATAATAGTTAAATTACAAACACACTTCGCATTTCTAATAATCGTCATTTATAGACAAAGCTCTTTAAGAATTTAAATATTAAAAAAGTATTTTACGGGCTACTTTTTAAAGTACAAATAATTCAATGTTTTTTTATATTTACTATTTGATCGCAGTTTATTGATTAATCATCATCATCATCATTAATGATTATACAAATGCTTCGATACTTGATTTACTCTTACTGATTTTACAACTCATGATAAATAATTTAAAAAATAGGTTTAAAATAAATGAATAATTTAGCATGTGGAGAAAAATGGCTTTAAAACTTTTAATTTTATTGCTTTTATTTTAACTATGCCTTTCTTCACTTAACTTATAATAAAATGACTTCAATGCCTTTACATGAAGACAAAGTTCCTTTACAAAATAATGACAATTCAGTAATAATAAGATCTTTTAAAGATTCTTCATTAGTGTAATGAATAACATTGCTAAAAATTGTACCAATAAAAGCATGACAAGGTGTCTCAGTTGCAATCAAATTTCCTTCTAAGTCTAATGTTAACGATGCTGTATTTCTGTTATAATTATTGTTAAAACTAATTTTATTACTAATATCTATCGACTTAGTATTGGGAATCATATTTCTAGTGGTATTTTGTATTGCAGGACTTGTTACAAGATTGTTTGAAATGTGATCATGTGAGTCACTTTTGATAATATTATTTGGATCCTGAATGTATTTTTTTAAAATTGTAGGTTCTTGATGAAACAGATATTTTAAAAACATTGGAAGAAGGCCTTGCTTAGTTGTATCTTCAAGAGCTTGGTTTTCATTTTCTTTAGAAGTAAGGGATAAATCATAATTTTTGTTTTTTAATAAATGAGATTCGTCTTCATAATTTTTATCATGAGTCTCTGATTTATTATAAGTTTCTTTTTCGTTTAAAAGGCTTTCTTTTTTATGATCTGCTAATTTTATATTTCTCTTAACTTTATACTTGTACGGGTTTCTTGCTACATATACGTTGACTTTATTCTCTTCTTCAATCATATTCTCCTCTATATCATTGACATTTTCGATCATTCGATTATTTTCATTTTCTAGTGTATTGATTATATCTTGAATATTATTTACTTTCTTTTTAGGTTTCTTTATTATTTTTTGGTTTGTATAAGACTCTTTCACTGTTAATTTTCCGCTACTGAGAATTTGTTCTAATTTTTCGATATACATTGGGTTAGGAGATTTAGGGGTTAATAAAATGGGGTCTAGCGCAATTCCTCCTTTGTTCCAAATAGCAATACAGCGAGTTAAAAATCCAAAAAATTGTTCAGGCAAGCGCCTCCAATATTTTTTCAATGGAGATTCATCCATATATTTACTTAAAGATATGACTTGAGGATATTTTTTATTAAAAAATTTTACATCGCTACTTTTCTTTTCGTTCCATAATGAATTTAATGCTAATTCGTTATTCAATTCATCGCTGAAATCTTCAATACCATCTTTGGATGCATCGTTGATGACCACAATAAAGTTATATGTAAAGTTTGGATACTTTCTTGAAAATGTCTCAATGTAAGGCATGTAATCATTAATTTTTAGATCTTCAGAACATTTTACAAACACGTGCATATAAACATTGCGTTCCTCAGAATTTTCACCAGATCTATTTATAACGTCCAATTGGCTGTTAACAGTTTTCAATGGCTTTGGATGAGCTGGCGGTAGTACGGCAACAGCGAGGATACTATTATAAGTAATGAAAATTAATACCGCTATCATACCGAGTCCTATCCACCAATAGGTAATCAAAGTAGTTAGATGATCTGAAAAAGAATAAGTAGTAAAATTTATTAGATACTGGTAATAATGTTGTTTATATATTTTCAATCCGTCCGCTATATATATTTTGCAACCCTTTTTTACCGTTTTAGGGGTTGAATATTAAAAAACGACGGAACACGTGTTTAATTGAAGGTTTTAAAGAGTATAAATGAAAAGTTTGAAGTTGATCAGACCATGAAAAACTCGTTGTTCCAACCAAATTTTTGCAACGCCTTTAAAATTTAAAATAAAATGTTTTTTTTTGTGAACACCTAGTACGTCACTTAAGGAATTTTTGTGCAATATTTCATGCTAGACCCAGCGGTTTCAGCTGCGCATTGATCCATCAGTCAGACAGTTTCTGCTTTTATATATTATATAGATTTAATCCACATCCTACGTATTTGCTATTAACATGTAGACAAATCAAGGTTCACTTTAGCCCAAACACATAACCAATACCAAAGTACCCCCAATAATTTTGCAATCAGAGCTAAACATAATTTACCCATTTTTTGTGATATCATCAAAATTGGATCTTATTTATTAAGAAGTCACTGTTTTAAACACACAGATCCTTTTCAGTACATGTGTGTAGAATTGCAAAATTTTGGGTGTATTAAAGCTGTGTGGAATGAGGATGTACATCATGCTTTCTCACCATGTCAATTACTATGGTGTTTAAAAAAGTCTTGAAGGATAAAAAAGGTTTAATAAATTAAATAACTTACCCGGCCAACGTTTGATTATAGAAGCAGCTCCTTTTAGTTGTGCGCTAGCGCGTCCTGACGATGAATAACAGAATCTCCTTTGAAACTTTGGGCTAGAATTACTTATGAGTGATTCTTCATCTGAATGTTCGTCCTGGAGTAGCAAATGGCGTTCTCGATACAATTTACTCATCACTAGCCATCAACCTATAATATATAATAAATAAAAAAAAATTACGTATACTATAAATATCTTTTGCCATTATAAAATAATGTACTAATAATAATTATAAATATAATATTATATTTAATATTCCATTTTTTCTGACAACTACCTTTGACATAAACGTTTGAAGTTGAAGCCCCATTTCAAGGCTTGTAATTTTTTTGTACAAATAAAAATATCATTAAGTAGTTTTATTCAAAATATCTTTCTAAGTAGGTATAAAGTTTATTTATATATTATAATATTACACACAAAATTGGCTGATTTTTACAATAAGTACTCGTATTATATATAAAATATTAACATACCTTTTATTTTCATAGAAGAAAAAAATAATAAACAGAAAAACTAAACCTTTACTATTTACAATTTTAACTTACGTAATAAAAGTACGTCTCGTAGGTGGACACTGAGTTACACATTTAATAAAATATTGTTATTCGCAATGATTAGCACGTTTCACTTTCCACTTTAATTATGTTGATTAAACATAAATTTGTCTCACGTACTGATCAAGGTTTAAATTATATTTTCTATGACACAGCATTACTTTGCTCTGAATTGAGTTCTTTTAAATCAAACTTTCTCTTATAACCCAGGAAGAAAAACTAGGAGTGTAATAAGTTGATGGCTCTGTTTTTTCTGTGTATCTGTTTATTAAGTTGTAGTTCTTACTACCCTGACTAATAATCTTTAGATAATGATAAAACCTTCTCTAATACATGTAAGAAAAATCGTCAAATTTCAGTTTATATATAGCTTTCATACCATATCAATAACTATGGTGTTTAACAATGGAAATAAAAATGTTATGTGAGCCGTTGTTGAAAATGAGTCAGAGAAAGCCCCCAGTTTTGTAGCCTACCTGGTTAGGCCAGCCATCGAGATTTGTTGACTTTCTTCTCTTTTTTATTCAAGACTAACGACAGTCAAAATGTCTTACATATCTGAATTATATTATATTGTATATTTTATTAATATATTTAGATATAAGATATGTATAGCTTAGTAGAATTAATATACCTATTATATTATTATTGTTTATTCATATTGGTATGTGTTCAAATAAAAAAATATACTGGTATTGTAAAATAATATTTTAAAATAAGAATTTCAAAATTTACTGTCAAACATCAAAAGCGTTTTACTTGTGTAAATGAGATTTTAATCGCAAATAATTATTAAAAGCAATTTATGTATGATATATATCACTATTTCCAATCTAAACAAATTCGTTACTAAAATCGTACAATAGATATAATTAGTTACACTGCTTTATATTTTAAAGGAGTACAATGACAGAATATAGCCCTCAAGTCAAACGCGATGAACAATATCCTCTATTAAAAGTTGAAGGTGGTGGTGGGGACAATAACGTCCAAGCCCTATCTTCCCCTTCAACTCCATCTCCTGGATGGAATGTCGCGTGTACTTCAAAGCATTCCTGGTGTAAACGTTGGCCTGGTTAGTACTTTAATACATGAAATTTATAGTTTTAAATAAAAGAGAAAGCCCATCTCATTATCATTTTCATCTCAACACAATTTTATTGTTTCAGAATTTATTTCTACTTGTTGGATGACTATAATGTTATTAGCAATATCTTTTTTAGTATTTTATGCTCTAGACATGAATACTTACAGACAACATCCAGTCGTCATCGTGAAGTGTAATGACACGAAACCATCTAGAGATGTATTTTATCATAATATTTTATCACAGGAGTATGTCCCTTTTACGTTTTATTCTCAATACCTCTCGCACATGGCAAAAGAGTTTCCACTGCTGCGTTTTCATGTCTATTTTTTAATCGATGACCGCCAGCCGAAACATATTAACAGATTGATACCACATATTGCTGGAACCTTCAATACAATATTTAAGCAAAATAATAAGCGTGAAATAAGAGATTTTCAGAAAAGGTTTCAAAATATAAATATCAGTGTGACATATCTTAGCAAATATATGGAAATGACACCATTAAGATTTAAGTGGAGAACGATTCCACAAAGATATTTAACTTTTTATGCTAGGATATATGAAATTTGGCAAAATGGTGGAGTCGGCTTTGATCTTGTTACTTTTAATAACCAGTTTAATAATAATGAAGACTTAGATTATAGAATTGACGCTATACTGAAAGAGCATAGTAAAGGAATAGAAATGGAAAAATATGCGAAAGTTATAAATTCATTTGATAAAGAAGAACAATATGAAGTATTTTCAATGTTTTTTGATTTTATCAATCATGTTTTCAACCAAAAAAGTTCGTTTTTTAACACAGATGTTAAAAATATAGGAGATGATTTCGAAATTAAAACTCAAAGAGTAAAACGTGAAGCTTCCATTAACAATAATGAATTAGATTTTATACACAAGACCGTAAATTTAAACAATTACACAAATCAAAATTTTAGCACAGTTTCGAATATTACAATAGATACAAAGAAAGGAAATGTGACAAAAAATAATAATTCAATAAATAATGAAGTAGATTTGATTAAAACAACAGTAACAGAAAGAAATAACTCACTTTTTACAGAGATACCGAAGGTTTTGTTTTTTTATGATATATCTAAGTTTTCGAGCGAAATTAGTCCGCCTTACCTTATGCAAGATCGAGAGGTTAGCTCTGTATCAAAACATTCTGGGCCAGAAAAACAAATGCCAAATTATCTTTTGTTAAGCCCTGAAGGCTACTTTGTAGCAGCTTCATCAAAACATCATCCCTTCCTCGCTCAAGTATTCTCTTCCGGCTGTCATAGACACGATCCTAAATTCGCGATTAAGGAGACGCTTCTGAACCAATGTACTGGACTTTTTACAGATGATGTTTATTGTGAGAATATTCGTATTATTCATAATATTGTTTAAGTAGGATTTTTGTTTAAATCTTTTATTTTATTTGTCAATATAGCTTTTAAATTGTGAAGTGTTTTATATTATGTCGTTAAAAAATAATTACTTATGTATTATTTTCTTGAAGCTCTGTTTTTTTACTTTGATAAATGCCAAACTTGAGTAACTAAACATTGAATATCACTACATAGTATAAAACAAAGTCGCCTTTTCTGTCCCTATATCCCTATATCCCTATGTGCGCTTAAATCTTTAAAACTACGCAACGGATTTTGATGCGGTTTTTTTTAATAGATAGAGTGATTCAAGAGGAAGGTTTATATGCATAACTAGCAGATCCCGCGGCTTTACCTGTGCTAAATCTAGGGAAGAGCCCGAGCGAAGCGAGGGCGAGTCGCTAGTTTATTAATGTAGGACAGTGCTATGACACGCTGCATTTAAGCAGTATATTTTTTTCTGTGTACTTATGTATTCAAAATAAAATATATCACTACATAGTATAAAACAAAGTCGCTTTCTCTGTCCCTATATCCCTTTGTACGCTTAAATCTTTTTAAAACTTGTATATAAAATTGATAAAAAATTATAGTTATTATTAAAACAATATCTGTTTTGTAATAGACTATTTATTACAATAATTTATTGCTGAAAACTGCAGGTAAGATTTTGTATAAGTATTCATTGAACATTATGTATTAGAGTTCGTTTCGTCATAGTTTGCTTCACAACTTCATCAGGTTTGGAGGGTGGATTATATTCGAAGAATTTTGCTAAGAAATACCTGTTAAAAAAAATTTTAATTATTTATTGAAAGCTTTGAAATCGTTACATTCATTTGCAATCAATCCCGATTCAATCTTAGGTAAATAAAACTCTGCTTACGGTAGGTACCTTATCACAGGTATCATTGTCATCGCCACTAAAGACTTATGAATGTACTAATACATAAAAGGTGAAAAGCATATCTAAAGTATTCATCATAATATATGATATAGTGTAACCAATTCACATATTTTTAGTTTTCTAGTAGTAGTTGTTAGTTGCTAGTTGATAGTACTAATTTGATTTACTTATATGATAGATGAATAGAATGAGAAATCTAAACCATAACTTCTTAAATATTTATTATTTGTCTTGTATTTAAGTCAAGGTATCTCCCACGTCTTTTGGTCGTTTACTGTTAATTATAATAAAATTGTAATTCTATATTAGGTATGCACTATCTATAACTTTTTTCTATTCTATTTCATATATAGGAAATATACTTTTTACTTATAATTTATAAGTTAATTATATTTTAGCACTAATGCAAAGTATTTTTTGAACGTTACCCGATACTAACCAAACAAGAATTTCAATAGTGATCAACAATGATGCAGCTACTGTCTGTGTTGCTACAAGAATTGGTTCAGAAGATCCTCGCAGCATAGCAGCTAATATAGTATCACTCGCGTCAGACGCAACTTCTAGTGCAGTTACAAGTAACGCTGGCAACGCTAGCCATCTTGCGCCATGACGCCACCAAGATTGCTAAAAATTAAAATTAAAATATTTGGGGTTTCGCTTGTTTGCTAAAAGAAGTTTAATTTATTATCTAATTTAATTTTTTAAGTGTTACTTATGGTTAAGACAAAATATCAAAATATACAAGTGTTTGTATCTTCTGTGTCAGAACTTTGTTGGGGTTATATCAGGATTTGAGCTATTTATTTCATTAATTTACTTTTTAGTTTTTAAACTTAATAATGTAAAATTATGATAAAATATTTATTTAATTCAAAATAAAACACATCTAAATTCTTAAAAATTCTTATTGTTTGACGGCATAAAATTTAAAACATGTTAGATCATGAGATAAAATATAATAATTAGGATACCTTGGACATGACAGCTACGAGTAGTAGCAACGAAGTAGACGCAGTTACGAATGCGCTTAATTTGCTATATCCCATAACTAGGCGGATAGTTGGTTTCGTTATGCTAAAAATATACATAATAATGATTCAAACAAAAATTTTACAAAAATCTTTTGATTTAAACTTCCTATTAAAAAACCTATTAAATTTAAAACGTAAAAATAAATTATTAATACCTAATTATTATCAATACATACCTATAAATAAAATACATAATAGGTACATAAATAAAATTCAATTGTCTGTTTTTGATTTCAAATTAAAAGCTTTTCACTAAATGCGAAAGTATATTATACTGTATAACGGTACGTTCATCAGCATATAGCTAATATTATAAGGATTAATTAGGCTAATTATATTTTATTAGAAAATTACAAAAACCGTTTAATTTATGTTAAGTTACGCCCAGCGAAGCAGTTTTCCGGGTTTTCTAGTGTTCATTAAAGTTTAGATTTCTTACCGTCTTCCAAAGCTCACATTATTAAGCCTTTGGCTTACTTCGTCGTCGTCAACTTCTAGTTCAACAGGCTGTGAGGCGAAAGCGCAAGCCGACATTGAAACTCCTAATAAAGCTACTAATAGCGCTCGCAATTTAACACGGAAAGCTTGATTATTCTCATTGTTTACTGGAGAAGCCTGTTATTTACATTTATTTTCATATTTATTTAGGTACTAATTATTGAATTATAAAATTCTAACTTTTCGATTCCGTATATTAAAAACGTGTTTTAGAAAATCTTATTAAATTGTCATTATTATATACCTACATATCTATAATCACCTCTGCATCCAGAGGCCGAATCTATTTATAGGTTTTGTATTTCGTCTGTTTATTTGTCTTCCTGTGGCCGCATCACGAGAAAGGCACAGGACATAATTTGATGAAATTAGGTGTGATGATAGATCGTTACCCAGACCAAATAGGCTACTTTTTATTGTGAGAAAATAACACACATCTGAGGAATCTATACTATTCGTTACAATGTACTTAGGTAGTAGAGACGAACCCGAGCGGACGGAGTGTGAGTTACTAGTGTTACTATAAAATTGAATTGAAAACGCTATATAACTCACCGTGTTTGGATTATTCTCATATTTACGTCTAATGTTCTCAATTAGATGTGAGTCGCTTTCTATGTCCATACTTTTGCGGTTTGATTTTTGTGTACCAAAAACTATAGTAGATATTAAAAGCAATGCTTCGTTTATTACATGAGTATTGTGCAAATTAACAGTATTTGAGGTGTGTGAAATCAAATAAACATTGTAATAAATCGTAGTCCACCTGATGACTTAAGGCATTATGTTCACTTTTTGAAAAGTACAAATTGACATAGGTATGTCAAGTTTTTTTATTCTAATAAAAACCTACCGACATAAAGGGCATAAATATAGAGCTTTAATAAAATAACACAAGTCGTTACTCGCACCGTGCATTCGTTTCCCTACATATTCATAGAGTTTTTACTTTTTAGGATAGTCTTATATTAAATGAAGACTGTGTTCTCTAGAATTTCATATGAACTACATACTAACAAGTAACAGATTACAATAAAGTGTTTGTTATCTTTACGAAATATATTGATAACATAAGCTATTTTAACAAGAAGTCCCTATTAGGATTTGGTTTATCTACAAATGTGATTTCCTTATTTGAAATATTGCGTTAGTGTCGTATATGACGCATAAACAGCTATAAAACCCTAGATTAACAGTTCCTGACTTATTTACATATGCAATTTCTTTATACTTTGTCCATTTTGTTAATGGTTTTTTGACAGCTCACGCCCACGAAGTTTCGTATTTAATGGTTAGCCATTAAAGTTAAAATGTCATACTCATTAATATTGTACTTCATGGACGGGCACCTCTCCATTATTGCTGTGCCACACATAACGATTGCTACGATTGTGCCACAGATTACAAATAATCGATAGAAATCAATGCTAATATGTAAATAAGGTGTAATATGTTATTTAATAAGGAAGACAAAAAAAATTAAGATTTAAACCAATAAATTAAAATATTAAAGTTAATAGTAAAGTTTTACTTTCTTCTTAGTATAAGGCATACAAATAAAACAACTAAAATAGTTTAACTGCTTTCATTAACATGATTCGTCAGAATCATCATTTATATTAGATTTGTCCGATGAGGAGTCTTCAGTTATATTAATTATTATTAACTCTTGTGTGCATAAATTATCAAAATATGCAATGTCACGGCCCGAATCACATTATGATTCTCTTAGTTCTCTCCACCACACTTGATTTTTACGATTATAATATTTAGTTTCATATTAATAAATATAAAAATAAATATTATTTTATACTTAAAAAAATAAGAGAAATCGATTATTACGTCCTTTTGTCATCACTATAGCTTGTCAGTCGGCGAGCTGTCAAAAAACCATTAACCAAATGGACAAACTATAACAATTGACATCGTCATGTGAAGGAAACTCAAACTAAAGAATAAAAGCCTAATTTCCTAAAATCTTAGTGTATTAGATCATACGCAGAACATTTAAAGTTTTACGTTACGTTTTAAATTTTCTCTCCCAAGCAATGGCATTCAGAAGTCGCACAAATAAAAGCTACGTGGAGTGTAATCGCTGTTCTACTTAGATTTCAATATTCTAAGAAAAACATATTTGATAGTATTGTCTTATTATTATTAGTGATTAAATTTAACTTACTAATTTAAAATTATTAAAAAGAATCGGCGAAATCACTCTAAGGGCCGATCCTCACTATAATGACCTGAACGATATTACAGTGAGGATTGGGCCTAAGAGTCATCAAGCCATTTTTAAAAGTAGACAAAATATATAAAAAGACACCTTTATCGAAGTTGAAACTACTGTACGTCAATATTATAAGCGAAAATTATATGACTTTATTTTTAATAATTTACAGATCACAAATGCACAAATGCTTTCGAAATACACAAAATCCTTGAAACCAGTTGAACATCATTAACGCAATCGTTGTTAATTTGTGGTGAATTTTTTTCAAAGACTTCATATCGATGTGAATTAAAACGATTGAGGCATTGACTATTTTTAGGCATACAATCATAAATTGTCCCGCTAAGTATGGTAGAAATAATGATGGATTTTCCTGAAATGTAAGATTTAAAATATTAAACTTTTTGCAAAATAAAGTAGGAATACTAGTAGCCTATTGTTTTTTACCTGCTGTACATACTCAGATAAGGAATAAAGCATGTCCTGGATGACCTGACTAATTTATATAAAGACGAAGGTGCATATAATAAGATTAAATATATTCTCATTATGGCGCGAACATTGAACTTGTTAAATAATAATCTAATCCAGATAATAAACAATCTAAGTAATCCCCTCGTGGGGATGGGATAAACAAGGCATGGATCTCCTCATTCCACATCTGGTAAAACTATTTAGAGCAAGCTTTGCTTGGGGCATTATACCAGAACAATGGACTAAGGTCAAGGTTACCTTTATACCGAAGATCGGTAAAAGTGACTATTCTCAGCCCAAATCCTTCAGACCTATTAGTCTTACTTCGTTCCTACTAAAAACAATGGAAAAAGTAATCGATCAGCACATTAGAACAAGGTATCTTGTGGCTAGACCACTCTCCAATAACCAACATGCTTACCAAAAGGGTAAATCCACAGAATCTGCCTTAGTAGCTCTGATCGATAAGGCAGAAAGGTCCCTAGAGGATAAACAGACCGCTCTATGTGCATTTTTAGACATTGAGGGAGCCTTTGATAACACACCTACAGCAACCATTCTTAAAGGGCTGAGTGCAAAAGGTGTTGATGACACAACCACCAGATGGGTGGAATATATGCTCTCCAACCGACGTGCAAATGTTACACTCAACGAACACTCGCACAACTTCTATACTACCAGAGGTTGTCCACAAGGAGGAGTACTTTCACCCCTATTATGGACACTAGCAGTAGACCTGCTGCTTGTAATCATGGCGGATCTCGACTACGACACACAGGGCTATGCAGATGACCTTGTTGTAATAGTAAGAGGTCCCTGCCTGAACACAATTTCCACCAGGTTACAAGGAGCTCTCAACACCATAACTAAGTGGTGCAGAGAAAATGAATTATCAATAAACGCTGATAAAACGGTTATTGTACCCTTCACCAGGAAAAGGAAGCTTGAAAGGCTGACCGAACTCAGTCTAAATGGAAAAACCCTTAACCTATCCAATGAGGTAAAGTACCTTGGAGTCACTATTGATCAAAAGTTGACTTGGAACTCTCACCTCAACAACATTATACAAAAAGCCAAAATGGCCCTATTGCATATGTTGTCGAATGGCTGGAGCCAAGTGGGGCCTAAAACCCAAAATGGCTCTCTGGATGTACACCGCTGTGGTAAGGCCGATCATAACATACGCCTCAGTAGTATGGTGTAACAAAACCAAACAAAAGACAACAATGAGTAAACTAGACAGTGTACAACGGATGGCATGTCTAATCATTACAGGAGCTTTCCATTCGGCACCAGGAGACGCTCTAAATGCATTGTTGGACATAGCTCCGCTATACCTGCACGTGCAAAAAGAAGCGAAATCTTGCCTCTACAGGCTCTCTACACAATCGAATGTAAAGTTGCAATCGCAATTTATGAACAAACTCATAGAGTTGACATTCGAACACAATACTCTAAAAATGCCAGCAGATGGCATGAACACAGAGTTTAACTTTACAAAACAATACATAATAGATCTTCCCAACCGGGACATGTGGCTGAACGGCCAGGAATCTCACAAAAAGGGAAGTCATGTATGGTTTACGGACGGATCCAAGAAAGGATCTGATGTAGGGTGCGGAATCTATGGCCTTAAGCCCAGATTTAACATGAGTGTCAATCTAGGTAAGGAGGCCACCATCTTTCAGGCAGAAGTCTTCGCCATCAATAAATGTGCTGAAGTCATTCTGGAGAGAAAGCTTAGAAACCAAAACATCTACATCAACTCGGATAGCCAAGCAGCACTATTGGCTATAAATTCTCTTGAGACCAACTCCAAGTTGGTTAAGAGCTGCATAGACAACCTGAACGTCCTGGGTTCATCCAACAGAGTTATCCTCAGATGGGTCCCGGGTCACTCAGGTATAGATGGGAATGAAAAGGCAGATGCATTGGCAAAGATGGGCGCTGAAACCCCACAATGTGGCCCTGAGCCATTTTGTGGCATTGCCAAACAACATGCCTATTCAATTCTCAAACATGACTGCAATCTCAAAGCACTTAAAGAGTGGCAATCCGCCTCTGGACAAACTCACTCCAAAGCGCTAATTAAGGGATATCGCAAAACCTTTACAAAAGAGTTGCTCCAACTCAACAAGTATAAAACTAGTGCGGTAACCAGAATACTTACTGGCCACTGCAAACTCAATAAACATATGTTTACCCTCGGCCTCAGTCAGTCCGCAATGTGCAGACTATGCCATGAGTCAGAGGAAACTGCTATGCACATCCTCTGCTCGTGCGGACCACTCATGCACCGCAGAAGTATCTTTCTAGGGCAGCATATCATGCAACCGGAAGAGATACAGAAGCTCTCCGCTCAGAAAATCTGGAAGTTCCTGGAAGCAACAGGACTAAGCGGAGAACTCTAAACTCATTTTAAGGGAGCTAGAATGGACCAACACTGGTCGACGTAGCAAGGGCCGACCCCGGCACCAATCTCAAAAAAAAAAAAAAAAATATAATCCCCTCGTGCTGACGGAGACCCGTGCAGCAGTGGGGCGTTAAAAGCACTTAAGGTGAGATAATAATCATCATGTAAACAAGCATAGGTACACAGATTTGTATATAAACCCTATATATGTTTGTATATAAGAAATTACATACCTACACTCAAAATTACAAATTCTCCAACTCCAATCATCCAGTTCAATTAATTTATTTCTTTATATTTATCAATTACTACTACTGACGTAACTCTTATCATTTGACTTTGAAATAATACCTTATAATTATTTTTGCTCTAAAAATGTTTACTGACTTCAAAGTCATATATGATTTATCATAGCAATAATGAACAAATTCAATAATATACACAAATAATCCACCCAAATTGTTTTTTTCTTTTATAACCTCTGTAGGTTTATTACTATTTCTTTAACATTGCATTTGACTTTCAGGCATATCTTACGCTTTTTAATGCTCAATAACCACATTTTTGAGATTTTTTACAATATTGGGTACCACTTGTCTTACATTGAAGGAAAACATCGTAAGGAACTTGAACAACGAAAAAAATATTTTTATATTTTTTTATATAATAAGATTAAATATATTCTCACAGTAAAACATCCAGCCAATAGACAACTATATTGCAACAATCCCATCGACATAGCAATTATTTTTAAATCGTGTTCAAGCATCATATTTCGATTATCATTGGTGCATTCTTCTGATGAGTCAGTAAATGGTGGTATTTCACCCAAATGTTTCCTCAAATTATGAGCATTAATGAACTACGATTAAATGTAGAAAGGGATATTTCAATATATTTCAATATACATAATTAATCTCCGTAAATTGTTTTTGAGTAATCCAAGCGTCATGTATTACCTACTGATAAAGAAAGTAGATTATACCAACCACTCCAAGGGTACTGTAGACAAAAGTATAAGGAACACTGATAGAAAGCGTATACTGGCAAAACAATCTAGTATTGCTAAAGTTAGATTTTAAAATAGACCCTAAAATAATTTGTAAAGGTATTTTCATCATGAAGTCATGAAAATAAAATTATTAATAAAAATACCTACTTTAACTTATTCTGCATTATTACTTATATTACAGTAATAAGCATTTGTCATGACTTTAGACGTCACAAAACAATAAAGATAATAAAATGAAAAATACTTTATCATTACATATAGGTACTTACATATTAAAAAGTTTACTGTCATTATCATAAATTAAGAAATGCAGGATAGAAGTAGAATTGTGAAAAGCTAACTCTAGAAATTAAAAAATAAATATTTAACGATTTTAAGGCATTGTATTTAATACTTATATTATACTTATCTTGGATTGTTTCGTTTAATTTGAATGATCAAATTCATTTCATATAGGTTAGTACCATTAACGACTTAGCAACTGGACCCGACATATACGCGGACGTACCTTTGCCGGTCTTGTCAACCAGGAAATTCTAGCCTTGGTCGTTTGTTTCTGTGTCAGTCTCAAACACTTACTTGTTAACAAAACATCCCCCAAATATAACTAAAAGTTCCGTTAAATGGTGTAAAAACTAAAGCGGCTGATGCAGCCAAATGTCTTTTCACTAGTAAATATATTATTTCATTACATTTATTGTTATTTATCACAAAATTTAATCAAATGTAAAATAACATTTCGTATTATCCAACTATGTTAAATATAGTCGATATTACTATGTATTGTTAACATCTGACAACAATCGTAAAATGGCTGGATTATATTATTCAGAACGAATGACAAAACTGTCGAGTGAGCCCATTTGGAATCGACTAGTGCTTGACAATGTCGAAAAATATATCGATATTTGACGAAATAACTGAAAGAATGATGATGTTAATTGTACAGTACAATAAAATAAAATATTTTATAAATAAATATATTATATGTTTAAGCACTAGAAGTAGAATGAATTTTTATGTATTTTGTATCTGTTCATGGTTAGTACCCACTGAATTGACAAATAACACTTGAATGGAGATACGGGCAAAAAAGCGTCACCGTAACTATGTGTAAATGCGCATACTTCAACCGATTCATGCGTAGTTCGCGCTTAGAGTGCGTTGAGAACAGAGCTCCTATAAAAAGTGCTACGATGCCGAGTTGTGCTGTTATAACTTGCAAGGCAAGTAGTCACACTTCGAGTATTCACCGAGGAGGTATATCTTTTCATCGGTAATGCAAAAATAATAATGAATATCTCTTTAATTTACAAAAATGTAACAACGACTACAAAATTCAAAACAAACGATATTATTGAAATAAGCTAAAACAACAATATACATTGCTCGCTATGCATGAGCATATTCAAAGCAACGCGCGATCGTTGTCCGCAATGGATACTACGAAACACACTACGAAACCCACACAGTTTCACTTTTATTGCTTGCAATACCGTGATTGGCTTTCGCATATTCTAATAGTGTTGTGATTTTGTTGTAAGACAAAATAATCGATAAGATAATATTTTTTTGTATAGATTTCATTATAGTAGGAAAACACAACTGACAGCGCATATTATGTTTTATATGGTTTCTTTTGTTTGAAAATAACGTAAAATAATGAAATTCAAGTTGAAAGGTTATGTGTTTGTCTACGAATATTGTTATAATAAATTTTATTGTATCGATATTATTAGATCTTAATTAGTGGGCAACTGCATATTTTAATTTTGTTATATTTAATCCTAATTAAGAGTTCACTTACCATATATGTTACATATAAAATACATTTATCATTATATTATTAAAAGTTAAACGTTATGTTTTTTTTATAATTGAATTAATCTAATCCAAATATAATATTTGTTTTAAATAACTGTAAAAAAACAAATATTACATAAATTTATTTTAATACACAGAGTCGACAAAAATATCGATAGCATTTTTTCATTTGTCAACCACTAGCGTACTTGTAATTTCGTTTGCATGTGTGTGTTAACCAATCACAGGCTGCGTGAGACGCTGCGCATGTGTGCGATATTTCTTGAGTGGCGACAGTGGTTTCCATAGAAATTTGCAGCTTGGGCTCTCTTCTATATTCACCTGCTCTGTGTTAGTACCTGAGTATGTTCTTGTTATAATTTGTATTATGAAAAGAAATAAGAATAACTCATTTTTGTTTGGAGGTAGTGGCAGTTTAACAGCTGTAAAGTTGTATAACTGCTGTATGTATACAGTATACAGGACATAATTAAACAGTGATTTTCGAGTAATTTCTTAACAAAAATTTTGAATTTGTTGAGGAATATTATTTGCAAAAAGTCAGACAAGTGCAATAAAATAGCTGGGACATATAGACATATAGACACAACTGTTCCATTTTTAAATTTTTAATTCTGAACCATAGACCATAGTCATACAGTGCGGCAGATTTTTGCAGAACCAAGAAGAGTATAATTAACACCTATATCTAGTATTTGTGTACCAAGAGAAAGCCTTTGATACTATTGAGATCTGGTCTTTGCATCGGTGTGAACCGTCCAAGTTCAGAACCGGCAGTCTGAACCTATTCTGCTGCATCGGATAGTGACACAAGTGACGTAATTTTCCCCAAATTGTTCACAACTGCAGTGGAGGATGTGTTTAAGACACTGAATTGGTTACGTGGTATAAATATAAACGGTGAGTACATATCGCACTTGAGATTTGCAGACGACATCGTCATCATGGGTTAAACCGTGCAAGACCTGCAACACACGCTGCAAAGCTTAGCTAGTTCTTCAGAACACATTGGTCTTCGGATGAATCTCGATAAAACCAAGATCATAATTAATGCACATGCAATACCTAGGCTTAAGGTCGCTCAGCGGTGCTATAGATAGGCCTGCGCTCAAAGTTTCTCTTAAGGATCGGATCCGGAATAAAGACATCTGACAGAGAACTAAAGTCATCGACATAGCCCAAAGAATTAACAATCTAAAGTGGCAGTGGGTCACATTTTTTGCAGAACCGTTAACATATGGAGTAGAAGGGTTCTAGAGTGGAGACCACGGCTCAGCAAACGTAGTGTAGGACATCCTCCAGCTAGATGGAACGACGATATACGTAAAGTAGCTGGCAGCGTTTAGATACTTAGAGCTGTAGATCGAGCTCAGTGGCAGAGGTCTATGTCCAGCAGTGGACGATTACAGGCTGATTATGATGAACCCTAAAAATTTCGCATGTAAGCATGATATCGCCTAATGAGACAAGAGATGAAGGTCTGACGGATTTTCCGTATGTAAATATTAATCCTGACTTATCGTAGCGATTAGATACTATTAACGCAATGAAATTGATAAAGTTTCAAGTTAAGCTAAGACTTAATCATTTGAAATGTAATCACATACTTACATATTTATTGAACGTTAGATTTACATGTTAACGGACAAGACGATTATTGAATTAATTTTATACCTATGGAATTTTTAACATTTGAAAAACAGTAGAAAAATAAGTAATGACATGTCTTCTGACGATTTTTTTTAATTTTACGTAATCCAGTCAAGAAATTAAAAGGCGGTCACACTCATGATGTCATGGAAAGTTTTAATACAGATTCACATGTAGATTAGAAGTTACGTGCCCATTATAAAATTCTGTCTTTACTAACTTTAGGGACCACACTAATGTCGAAAAATGTGAAATACAAGTAACAATGCAGGCAAATATTTTCTTAAAATATGAATCCAAATGTAATGAAAGGTCAGTCTAAAATCACTTACTCATCACGAAATATCAAAAACCTCTTGAAGTATAACAATGAAATTTAGCAAAGACGTAGCTTATAGTTAGTAGACGTCCGAAACAAAAGGACTTTGCAACAGGGCTGAATTTAGGAAATCTAAGGGCTTTCGCAAATTTGTATGAATGTTCTTCATGTTTTGGACGAACACGAGTTATGCGAGGGTGAGTCACTAGTGACAATATATTCGTATAATTTAACTTGAAGCATATAAAACATTGTCAATACGAAAAAAGAAATGACTTCTATACGTACTGACGTGTTTTCTGTAGTATAAATTAGTGGTCAGAAGCCATTTAAGGCATTATTTAACATCTCTATATTATCAAAGCCGTTACGGGTTCTGCTAGTTAAAATGTATAAAATTTCTACCTCCCCTTTTTTTGAAGTCGGTTAAAAAGTAGCCTAAGTTAAGTAAGGAAGTGGTCTAAACTTTAAATATTAATAATAATTCTATCTTAGATTATATACATGTCTAGATTGAGCAATACCAACAAACGATGCGCAGAAAACGTCCTCACTTTACGTGACATGTATGAGTATAGCTTGTGTACTTATTGAAGTCCAACTGTCAAGGTGTGCGTGTTTAGGAATACCCGCTCCAAATCTTTCTTCCATTATTTAATATGATGAAGGTTAAATCAAATAATTATTATCAAAAATTTAAATATTTAAAATGTAATAATTAAAATATGATAATTACTCCTGAGAATATAAAAAAGTACTAGTACTGCTTCATCCTAACTATCCTAACTAATATTATAAATGCGAAAGTAACTCTGTCTGTCTGTCTGTGTTTGTCTGTTACGCTTTCACGCCTAGACCGCTGAACCGAATTCGATGAAATTTAGTACACAGATAGAGAAGACCTTCAGAAAGGACATAGGCTACTTTTTATCTCTGTAATCCCACGGGAACGGCAACTACGTGGGTGAAACCGCGGGGCGCAGCTAGTATACTATATTACGGTTTTCATTTATTCATATGGATTTCATTTATTTTATATAGGTGGTGGTGAGGGTGATCAAATAAATATTGTTACGAAGATTAGTCAACTACGCAGAATATTTACTATAGTGCACAAATGTACACTAAAACGTGAAATAAAAACTTAATAAAACGTCTCGATAAATAACACTAAAACGTAAAAAATACTTTATTGGTAGTTTTCATTGAATATAAATGCTTAATCATATATTTTCGTACCATCGACTATATTACAACTTACACCTATCAGTTAACTATGTTGTTATTTCTAGTGTTTGTTATTAAAGTCGGTTTTGTAAAAAACATAACACAATATAATACTATTCCATCATTTTATGATTTACGAGGATGTAATGATGTTTATTTAAACGCCGCCAATGATAAAAATAAGTGGTTTGCTTTGGAGAAGGTTTTTACCCAAAGGGGTAAATAAAGTAATTATAATAGTTAAGAATTAATAAATTAAATACAAAACAAAAAAAAAACAAAAGAAATTAATAACTAATTTTTATTTTGTAAGAACTTATTCTAATTAAATAATTAATAAACTGCATACTCCTTATGTACGTTCAATGTCATACAAAATTAAAAAAATAAAATATTTAATTTTATAAATGTCATTATTTTATTATTTTTTTAAAATGTTACTTATATATACTGTCTATAATCCTATATAAATAAATAAATAAATAAAAAATACATAAATTTAATAATAATATTTATAATTTGTCTCCAATAATTTCGCTAAGTCTCCCTAGTAATAAGCTGGCAACACAGGCTTGTCAAATTTACCTAAATAGTAACGAATTAAAAATCCATGTTTTCTTAAAAAATTTGAGTTAAATAACATAACTTACCGATGAAAAGTGATCTTGGTGTTATTATACATAATTTCGACACAATTTGATAGCACAAACCGGCATAATTAATTTTTTTTCGCGAGCTTGTTATCCACTAGTGGCTCAAATGACACTGACGTACGTGAGAAGCGAGTCTACCAATTTTAGTAGACTTTTTTTGAGCCGTTAGGGACGGTTCAATGTGGTATCTAGACATGTATATAATCAAAGAATTCTATGTATAATAAATAAATAATCCCTTCTTATCATTTTATTAGTCTCTGGACTCATTAATGAGTATCTCTCTGGAAAAAAATACTTGACATTTAAACTTATGGTGTTCGCGCAAGCGATCCTGCAACGCGCCATTGCACTGCATCCAGGGGTTCCACTGTGGGTTTTAGCGAGTAGTAGTCTTACAGTACTACGGCCTGCATGACGGTTTTTCCCAGCATAAACAAAAAAAGTCGAAGCGTAATGTAACTATGTACCTACTCGTATTTGTTATATCTTGGATTACTTAGATAATTTTAATTCAATAATATTATCGATAAAATAAAGTATAAAAAGGTATTAAAACAAACATTACTTATTACTGTGGAGAGCAAAAAATGAGGGTGATTATTTTGCTGTCTCTTTGCCTGGCAGTGGCAATAGGTACGTGATTTTTTTAATAAATTATATAATTATTAAGAAATCTGATATTCTTAGTTATAAAATAATTAGTTGTCAAATTAATAATATAAAAAAATAAATATTTACAGCCGCACCATCGAATCCACAAAGGATTGTCGGAGGATCCATAACTTCCATCGATCGTTACCCATACGCTGCAGTCTTATTATACTCCAGGACTGGAATTACTTACGGGCAAAGTTGTGGAGGTGCAATTATTAACAACAGATCAATTCTCTCAGCCGCTCACTGCTTTGCGTAAGACCCAATGTTCATATTTTGTAAAAAATTCAAACTTAAATGTAAAATTATTGATTTATCTTAGAAGGTAACTGTTTAATCTGTTTAATTTCATCACTACATTACTAAAGTACAAGTTTTAATAAATCTAGTTATATTTTATACATTACATTGTATCACGTTATATACCTTATTTTTGGACAAATATAGTTTTTATAGTGAAAAATTTCCTCTCGGAATTTTGAGCTAAACTTCTGATTTTGAGTATCATTTCGTGAGCAAAATATTTTTTTTTATTTTTTAGTGGAGATGAAGCCTTCCAATGGCGAGCACGTGTTGGTTCCACCAATGCTCATAGCGGTGGTGTCGTTCACCAAACAAGTAGACTCATTAATCACCCACAATACGTCCATGCCACCCGATCGTATGACCATGACATTGCTATTCTTCGAGTGACTACCGCTTTCTCGTTCAATAATAATAACGTCCAACCTGGACGTATCGCTGCAACTAATTACAACCTCGGTGACAACCAGGCTGTGTGGGCTATCGGATGGGGACGTACGCAGGTAAATATCCTTATTACTTATTTCTATACTAATATTATAAATGTGAAAGTTTGTTTTTTTGTCTTTCTTTCACGTTGAATCGGAATGACGAATCGACGTGAATTTTAGTATGGATTGGAATATTTGAAAGGCTCGAGTGAGACTACTGTAACCTCAGAAAATTATTTCCTTTCCACATTTTTAATAAATGGTATTCAAATATATTTCTTATTTTTATTTAGTCTGGAGGTAGTCCATCTGAGCAACTTCGCCATGTACAAGTATGGACCGTGAACCAAGCTGTCTGCAGGAACCGCTATGCTCAAATTCGCCCTGTTACCGACAACATGTTGTGCTCTGGCTGGCTCGACGTTGGTGGACGTGATCAGTGCCAAGGAGACTCTGGTGGTCCTCTTCTTCACGGCACAACCATCGTCGGTGTTTGCTCCTGGGGACAGGGTTGTGCTGACCGTTACTTCCCTGGTGTTAACGCTCGTGTTAGCCGCTACACTTCATGGATACAAAGCAATTCTTAATTTTTTTTCTATCATTTAGTGTAACATAATAATGTATATATTTAATGTACAAATTTTACTCGGTTAAAATTTTATTGTTCGTACATATAGATAGAGGACAGCAGTACGTATTAACGTATAGATAATGTAAAATCATATTATATTAAAAACAATGATTGAAGTTTTATAATGGAGATACTAATTACAGATAACTCAGCGTGTGATTATTTCAAGATTATACCTATATTCATTAACAATTTTCCATTAACCTAAAAACAAAACTACCCATTATTTTTTATTTTATTTTTTATTTTTTATTTTATTAGGGAAAACAAACAGCATTACAATATTACAAAAGATTACACAAAGTTGACAACACATAAGCCAGTAAAGTTTCAACTTCAGTTTATGCTTACAGGAGTAAATTTGCTATAATATTTTTTTTCTTTTTTTTTACAATTTAGCTTAAAGGAACAAAGTTAATAATAATATATACACCCAATAGCTATGGGTAACTTAATCACTCTTACTTAATAAAAAAAATATATAATAAACAATAAAAAGTTAACATTAATATAACTTAAGAACCATTCATTTGTTTAAGGTTTTCTTTAATTTTTTTAGTGTAAGTTTGAAATTTGTGAAGAAAAATATCTAAATGACTAAAATGAGTATTGTAAGCATTACAAGCTCTTATAACAAAACAATTAGTAGTGTATTTAGATCTGCGAGTAGGAACATAGAATGTGTCTTTAGAACGAGTGCAACGTTGTGGTAGTTTAAAGTTAATTTGACTCAGAATGTAATTGGAATCTATCAAATTATTCAAAATTTTGAAAAGGAACACTAATTGATCTCTGTATTCCCTGCGCTGTTTTAAGGATAAATAGGACAATTGTGTGGTATTATTACAATGAATCTGTAATCTTTTAAGGAACTTGTTTTGAACTCTTTCAATAGCGTTGATATATTTAGCATATTGTGGGTTCCAGGCAGTCGAAGCATATTCCAAATAAGGTCTTACATATGCATTGTATAAAAGATTGAAAGTATGGTTATTTTTGAAATCATTCCCCTGTCTAAAAATGAAACCAAGCATCTTATATGCTTTTGATGTTATGTCATCTATATGTTTATCAAATAAGAGAGCAGAATCTAGCATTACTCCTAGGTCCCTCACCTCAGTCACCCTTTTCAATGATTTATTTAAAATTTTGTAATCAAACGAAATTGTATTTTTTCTTCTAGAAAATGTTATAGCACAGCATTTGTCAACATTAAGGTATAAACATGTACAATATTCTTCTAATTTAATTAAATCACTTTGTAATTTATGGCAATCTTCATATTCTCTTATTATTTTAAATATTTTAGTATCATCTGCATAAAGTAATATATTAGAATTTTGAAAAGTTTCAAATACATCATTAATAAAAATGTTAAACAACAAGGGACCAAGGTGAACGCCCTGAGGAACGCCAGATGTAACAGGGACAAAGCTGGATGTAAATCCCTTAACAGCTACAGCTTGTGTCCTATCTCGTAGATAAGACGTCAACCACCTTAGAAGATCACCGTGTATACCGACTTGGCCAAGTTTACTTATTATTAATAAGGAATGTGAAATTTTATCAAATGTTTTAGAGTAGTCGGTATACACCGCGTCAACTTGAAATCCCTTGCTTAGGGCGGACATAACTACATCTAAAAATTCACAAAGATTAGTTTCTGTTGAGCGTTTACTTACAAATCCATGTTGCTGTGGAATAATTAAAGGCCGATACAAAGGAAATAAGGTGTCATAAATTATTTTTTCAAATAATTTAGGGAAAACAGATATTTTTGAAATACCACGATAGTTTTTAATATTATGTCTATCGCCGCTTTTAAAAATGGGGACAATTATAGACTTCTTCCATATAGGTGGTGTACAACCTGAATAAGTATAAGGACTTCTTGAAAAGTATATCTAATGAAACTGAGATTTGTCTACTACATGATTTTAAGAAAATAGGATGTATCTGATCATGTCCACTTCCTTTAGAAGGATCAAGCTTTAACAAATATTTTTCTATTTTATCACGATTAAGATCTACAGTACTTAGAATGGATTGATCAAAGCTAAAGGGTGGGTTATCGACGTTAATTTTAGGATGCGTATCAGCTACAAAGACGGAATTGAAGAATGAGTTAAACATATTAGCTATTGCTTGACCACCAGAACCATTTTCATTTTCAAAATACATACTATCTGGAATACTATTACTACTACGCTTAGACTTTACAAATGACCAGAACTGCTTAGAGTTACAATATATATTATTTTCTGCTGTATTAATAAAAATATTATAACATTCAACTAATAAGCATTTAGATTCATGACGAAGTTCAGAGAATCTGTCATAGTCACTAGATCTTCCATAAATTTTCCATTTCGTATGTGCTTTCAATTTTTTGCTTATCAATTTTCTTAAGGGTCTGGAATACCATGAAGGAAATCTATCATTATCATAAACTATATTTGTTGGTACACATCTGTCAATAATATCGTTAACTATGGAATAAAATTTGTCAACAGCATAAATTATATCTTCAGATGTTCAACCCAGTTAATTCTACATAATTCTTCATTAATAGTATTATTATCTAATATCCTTACCTTTTGGCAAAAGGAATAAAGTATTTTACCACTTGTAAAACTATATCGTTCATTATTGATTATCGATCAATTCCCATGCACTCAAAACTATTTAAATTTATATTGTGAACGTACATGCATAGAGCAGTTCATGAATATAAAGGCGACTTGATTCTCTGTAAGCAGCATCAGTCCAGATCGAAAAGGTCAAGACAGTATTACCTACTAAAACGCAACAAAACCTCCCTCCATCATAATGAGATGTCGCAGTTTAGGTTACGCATTCAACCGCGACGCCTCGAAGGCAAGTCATACTGCCAATGCCAATTTCGTATATAACCCTGCTTAAGTAGAGAGAGTGATAAAATAATTAATTGGTGTCGTGGGACACCAGGTAGGAACGAAGTTCCTTCGGCTAATGTAGAATCGACACAATTTGCAAAAAAAAATTCTTGATTTTTCTCTTAAATTTTGCTGATAAGTTTTGTCTGCCAAAAGGTCTAGATTGACTTATAATCGTGTAAACAGAGTGATATTTATTCATGACAATTATAGTGCATGCAAAAGCGCTATTTTATAGTTGTCCAGATTTATTTATAAGGTGATATACATAAGTGACCTCTCTGATGTAATCTGATAAGAAAGACACCCTTGTTTAATTGGAAATCTCAAGATACACATCTACTTCACGTATCCCTTGAAAGCGACAGTCCAACAAAGTAGCAGCCACTATTAGTTTTGTGATCGGGAATCGGTGATTTAATTTATCCATCATATTTCTTTTAAGAGTTAACAATACAAGTGGTTCATCATCATCTGAGGACTGTAGTGCGTCTTTAATTTCTGATCGGAATATCAGCGCAACATTTAAAGATGTGGATTTTTGAGAGCTTAGTATTTCTACAATGACCTTGATTTTTTTAGAAATGTGAGTAAATCTGTCATTAACTTCCACTCAAAATTGTTTAATTTAAGTTGCTCTTCGCCAATTTTGTCAAGCAAGATGTTGACAGCGTAACGATTGCAAGAATGATTTAAACTTTCTAGAATGGCCAAAACGCTGTGCCATCGGGTCGATGTCGAAGTTTTCATGCTTGGTATTGGCTTCATAAAATCATCGATTTCACTGGAATCGCCATCATCCATCTCATTATAATCGTACACAAAATTATCAAGGATTGGATCCCTCTCGTCGTTTTCCAAATCTTCTCCTGTTTTTTCTAGTAAAACAATTATTTTTCGCTGTTCCTTATCAGCTTCAGCTTCTAATTCACGTAATCTAAATCGCAGCTTCTTCACTATTTTTTGCACTTTGTAACCAGTCTCTTTACTTCTTGGGTCGAATTTATTCCATCGACATTCACCAAATTATGAAGACCATGGCCCAAGCAGAGATGACTGTTAAGTGAAGCCAAATCGACTGCACGTTTAAAATTTGCTCCGGCGTCCGTGACAGCAAAAATAGTTTTATCAAGCAATCCAAAGTCATTTCTTACTTCAGCGATCATATCACAAATTTTTTGACCAGTTTTTTTTTCGGTATTAAGGTCGTTAATAACGTGAAATATTTGAGTTGCATATCTGTATAAAACATATTGTTACAATTAGATTCTCACTTTACATTGTACTTTAAATAAAGGAAAGGGGAAAAATATATACCTTCTGTCAGATAATGGTATGTGAAAGTGATATAATTTTGACTCCGATATTGATCGCTCCACAAATCAAAGGTTATTCCTCCACAGCATGACGCATCTAGCTGAATTGTCTTTTTCACATGTGATAAACAGCTTTCAAATACATCGTCCAGAGCCGTTCCAGATATTGTAAAACGAGATGGTAAATCTGCCGTGTTCCCAATTACCTTGTATTTCTAAAAAAAGGTAACTAACTTTAATCATTGAAGTCAAGTCTATGGATTAAATGAAGAAATTCTTTATTTTAAGTTATCTACGTACAACACGTGTACCTACCATGAAAAAGTCCTGCATTCATTTGTCTGATACTGAGTTAAATGGCATCAAAGAGCGACAAAACCAGAGAGCTAGATCTCGCGCTAGGAACCACTTGTCATTAGTTGACGACGCTGAGGATATACTCTGCTTTGAAGTTGAAGGCCTGCTGGTAGTAAAAAAATCTTGTATTGTCTTTTTAGCAGCTATACCCTTTTCTCGTAGACCATGAACATCGCGAAGGTGACGAATTAGATTTCCAGTGCTCACACATTTACTGTAAGACTTTACTTTTGTTCTAAAACATTAATCAGATAGAATTATATTAATATAGTACATGAGTAATGAGTTCGGAAGTAAAATAATAATAATAAAATAACCAATGTAAAATATTTTATATTTATAAATAAACAAAATTAATTGGTGTCGTGGGACACCAGGTAGGAACGAAGTTCCTTCGGCTAATGTAGAATCGACACAATTTGCAAAAAAAAAATTCTTGATTTTTCTCTTAAATTTTGCTGATAAGTTTTGTCTGCCAAAAGGTCTAGATTGACTTATAATCGTGTAAACAGAGTGATATTTATTCATGACAATTATAGTGCATGCAAAAGCGCTATTTTATAGTTGTCCAGATTTATTTATAAGGTGATATACATAAGTGACCTCTCTGATGTAATTTGATAAGAAAGACACCCTTGTTTAATTGGAAATCTCAAGATACACATCTACTTCAGGTATCCCTTGAAAGCGACAGTCCAACAAAGTAGCAGCCACTATTAGTTTTGTGATCGGGAATCGGTGATTTAATTTATCCATCATATTTCTTTTAAGAGTTAACAATACAAGTGGTTCATCATCATCTGAGGACTGTAGTGCGTCTTTAATTTCTGATCGGAATATCAGCGCAACATTTAAAGATGTGGATTTTTGAGAGCTTAGTATTTCTACAATGACCTTGATTTTTTTAGAAATGTGAGTAAATCTGTCATTAACTTCCACTCAAAATTGTTTAATTTAAGTTGCTCTTCGCCAATTTTGTCAAGCAAGATGTTGACAGCGTAACGATTGCAAGAATGATTTAAACTTTCTAGCATGGCCAAAACGCTGTGCCATCGGGTCGATGTCGAAGTTTGCATGCTTGGTATTGGCTTCATAAAATCATCGATTTCACTGGAATCGCCATCATCCATCTCATTATAATCGTACACAAAATTATCAAGGATTGGATCCCTCTCGTCGTTTTCCAAATCTTCTCCTGTTTTTTCTAGTAAAACAATTATTTTTCGCTGTTCCTTATCAGCTTCAGCTTCTAATTCACGTAATCTAAATCGCAGCTTCTTCACTATTTTTTGCACTTTGTAACCAGTCTCTTTACTTCTTGGGTCGAATTTATTCCATCGACATTCACCAAATTATGAAGACCATGGCCCAAGCAGAGATGACTGTTAAGTGAAGCCAAATCGACTGCACGTTTAAAATTTGCTCCGGCGTCCGTGACAGCAAAAATAGTTTTATCAAGCAATCCAAAGTCATTTCTTACTTCAGCGATCATATCACAAATTTTTTGACCAGTTTTTTTTTCGGTATTAAGGTCGTTAATAACGTGAAATATTTGAGTTGCATATCTGTATAAAACATATTGTTACAATTAGATTCTCACTTTACATTGTACTTTAAATAAAGGAAAGGGGAAAAATATATACCTTCTGTCAGATAATGGTATGTGAAAGTGATATAATTTTGACTCCGATATTGATCGCTCCACAAATCAAAGGTTATTCCTCCACAGCATGACGCATCTAGCTGAATTGTCTTTTTCACATGTGATAAACAGCTTTCAAATACATCGTCCAGAGCCGTTCCAGATATTGTAAAACGAGATGATAAATCTGCCGTGTTCCCAATTACCTTGTATTTCTAAAAAAAGGTAACTAACTTTAATCATTGAAGTCAAGTCTATGGATTAAATGAAGAAATTCTTTATTTTAAGTTATCTACGTACAACACGTGTACCTACCATGAAAAAGTCCTGCATTCATTTGTCTGATACTGAGTTAAATGGCATCAAAGAGCGACAAAACCAGAGAGCTAGATCTCGCGCTAGGAACCACTTGTCATTAGTTGACGACGCTGAGGATATACTCTGCTTTGAAGTTGAAGGCCTGCTGGTAGTAAAAAAATCTTGTATTGTCTTTTTAGCAGCTATACCCTTTTCTCGTAGACCATGAACATCGCGAAGGTGACGAATTAGATTTCCAGTGCTCACACATTTACTGTAAGACTTTACTTTTGTTCTAAAACATTAATCAGATAGAATTATATTAATATAGTACATGAGTAATGAGTTCGGAAGTAAAATAATAATAATAAAATAACCAATGTAAAATATTTTATATTTATAAATAAACTAATACTTACGTATTTAATTCTTTTGCACTAAATAATTTTCCACTATTATCACTGTCAATTGCATTCAAGCAGTATAAAAGTATAATATTACTTTTCTCTATGCATTCAAGTCACTTGTTACTTCACTTGCCATTGTTACTATGACGACTGTCGCGCCTGCGCACTATTTAACGGTTTTATTCCACGCTTTTACTATCACATATTTTTCAGTTCGGCCGCGCAGCAAAATCCCTATCTCCTCCAGCCTGCCGTAAGGAACTTCGTTCCAATTAATATTATAATAAATTAAATTGAGTACCCTAGCATAAGAGTACTAAACATTTTTTGTTAGTCTTTGTACATGGACTCTACTATTGAATATCTCTCTGGAAAAAAGTCTTGCTTTTTCACTTCAAAGGATATAACGGACTCAGGATATATCTATTATCTACGTAATTATCACAGAAAAGATGATAACCTATTCCGTGGTAATTATATTGTATGCGTAATTGTGATAAAAAAGTATTATCTTGGATTAATTAGATAATATTAATTTAATTATATTATCTGTAATAATAGATAAAACACTTGATTATATATAATGAAAATGAAGTGCAATTTTAACTTATTACTGTTAGAGTCAAAAAATGAGGGTGATTATTTTGCTGGCCCTTGGCCTGGCAGCGGCAATAGGTACGTGATATTTTTAATAAATAATATGAATATCATTCTTGTAGCTTACTAAAATATAACCTGTTCAAAATAATAATGTGCTTTACAATATAATAATACCTAAATATTTACAGCCGCACCATCGAGTCCGCAAAGGATTATCGGAGGATCCATAACCTCCATCGATCGTTACCCATACGCTGTTGCCTTATTATATTCCGTGGACTCTGGAACTTTCAGTCTAAGTTGTGGAGGTTCAATCATTAACAACAGATCAATTCTCTCAGCCGCTCACTGTGTTATGTAAGAACCAATGTTAATATTTTGTAAAATAATTAACAAACGAAATTTTAAGTTGTTAATTTATTACATATCTATTTTTCCAAACTATAAATTACTTTAATACTAACTACACTTTGTAAAATTAACCAAAGCACAAGTTTTAATGAATCTATCTATAGTCTAATGAAGGTTTTTGTAGAGAATAACTTCAACTTAGAATTTTGAGTTACACTGTTGATGAAAGAAGAGAAGTTCTTGTTTTGTTGAGCAAATTTTTTTTTTACTTTTCAGGTTTGATGAAACCTTCCACTGGCGAGCACGAGTTGGTTCCACTACTGCACATAGCGGTGGTGTCGTTCACACAATAAGTAGACTAATTATTCATCCAGAATATAAGCATTTCACAGGAAAAGACAATGATATTGTTATTATTCAAGTGACTTCCGCTTTCACGTTCAATAATAATGTCCAACCTGGACGTATTGCTGGACATGAATACGATCTCCGTGACAACCAGACTGTGTGGGCTATCGGATGGGGACGTACGTCGGTAAATACATGCTTAGTATATCCATTCTAATATTGTAATACTCACCCGGGTTCGTCGAAATGAAATATTTTCCTGTCGTAAAAAATCCTATATGTTGACTCGAATAACTATCATCAAACCAAATTTCATCAAAATCTGTCCAGTAATTTTCTCGTTACGCAGTCACTGACAAACCTACAGACACACAAGGTAAAATTCTAAAAAGTATATATAGGTATTCGACCTTTGTATCATCTATCATCACTACATAGTATAAAACAATGTCGCTTTCTCTGTCCCTATATCCCTATGTATGCTTAAATCTTCAAAACTACGCAACGGATTTTGATGCGGTTTTTTTAATAGATAGAGTGATTCAAGAGGAAGGTTTATATGCATAACTAGCGGATCCCGCGGCTTTGCCTGTGCTACATCTAGGGAAGAGCCCGAGCGAAGCGAGGGCGAGTCGCTAGTACATATAATAAAACAGAAACCTAGCAAAATCTGTAGTATATAAAATGCTTTTATAAAAAAATAACTGTAACAATTTTTATATCTATTTCTGTTTTTGTGTTATCGTTTAACTCAAACCAGTACTAAGCTTATTTTAACCAAATTGCAAAAAAATAATCATTCCCATAGAAAGAAAAACAACATAATTGCTTTTATTGATTCGTCCTTGGAAAGAAGAATATTTATCTACTAACTTACACTCGCAATACCAATTTTATCGGTAGGTATAAAAAGCAGTACCGATTTGAAGTAAATGTGTCATGGCACGATATTAGGTACTTGAGATAACATCAATTCAAAAATACCTTTTATTACAGGAAAATCTTTCATTCCTACTGGAAAACACAATAACTGGTTCCATGGAATCGTCCTTAATTTATATTGCTAACTTTTGCTAAAACTTACATCAAAGCTATGTTCTAGAAAATTATAGGTCTAAACAAGAAAGAAAAGTTTGCGACAGTATATGTCTATCTCCTAAAGTACACTAGCATTATCTATTTTTATTTAAACATATTAAAAACATCGTAGTGCGCGTTCACACAAAAACTACTGAACCGATTTTAACTAAACTTTATGTAATGATAGATTATTACTAGGGTCAATATGTAGGATACCTTTTATTACAGGAAAAGCTTTTATTCTCACAGGAAAACACAATAACTGGTTGTATAGAGTAGTCCTCATAAAAGAGGGGTGAAACTTTAAATGATAAAACATTTAATCATTGGTACAATATAAATAATAGCATAAGCCAAATATATTTTTTGTACTTTTAGTGCGAGCAGAGCCATCGGTTCCACTAGTCATTAAAATAATAAGATAATTTCAATAAGATTTTCCAAAAAATATTCAAAGTACAGAATTGACTAATTTTGTAATTTATTATACTCGTATTATGTAGGTATAATTATAGACGTATAGACGTGAAAGTGTGTTTGCTTGTTTGTTTTTTTTATCACGTCAAACGGAGTGACGGTTTAACATGAATTTAGTGTGGAGATATTTGGAGGCCTTGAGAGCGAAATAGACTACATTTCAAACCGGGACATTATCGTATTCCCACATAAAATTCTATTTTATATTATTATACAAATAAAATAAAATGATCATAATTACATAAATTCATAAATATGGTATGGTCTAAGAGCCGGTGGAAGATCGACCTTCACCGACCTGATAACCAGATGAGACATATTTTTTATTAAATATAATTTATAAACAAATATGCCTATAATCACTTGCCTATCTGAAAGTGCTCATGGCTATTTTTAATTAAATTAACTTTAATCGATTTTTTTTTCATCACTTTCATTCTTTTGATAACCAAATGAATTTTATTTCACTGTTAGTTTTTAACACACAGAATATGCCTCAGTAGGCTAGCCTACTCATTTTTGTGTATAGCTACCAAAGCCGATGTGAACAGGTAAGTCAATATAGGTGACTCCATCGTTCTGCTAACTTATCGAAAGTTATATCAAATTTTAGATTATTTTATTACAAAATCAGTCATATAAACTTGCCTGCAAAAAATCATACTTAAAGCACTGTTGCCCAGCTAAAAATAGCCATGAGCACTTTCAGATAGGCAAGTAATTATAGGCATATTTGTTTATAAATTATATACGATAAAAAATATGTCTCATCTGGTTATCAGATCGGTGAAGGTCGATCTTCCACGGTCTCCTCTACTATATTATTATGTCAATTACAATTAAATAAGTACCTACATGTTTTCATTATTAAATAATAAATATACATTTAAAGTATGGCATTATTTATAATTATAAAATATTTACATAGATACTTATATTTTTCATTTTCTTTTTAGTTTGAAGGCACTCCATCTGAGGAACTTCGCCACGTACAAGTATTGACGGTGAACCAAGATATCTGCTGGAACCGCTATATACGAATTCTACGTATTATTACCGAAAACATGTTGTGCTCTGGCTGGCTCGACGTTGGTGAACGTGATCAGTGCCAAGGTGACTCCGGTGGTCCTCTTATTCACGGCACAACCATAGTGGGTGTTTGCTCCTTTGGTTTTTGTGGTGACGGCCGATTCCCTGGCGTTAATGTTCGTGTAAGCCGTTACACTTCATGGATCCAAAGCAATGCCTAATTGTTTTCGTTTAATTTTGTTTAATATGTATGTTATATTAAATGTTGAATTTGTTGATATTAAATCAATATTTTAATATTTTCTTGTATTTACTATTGCCAATTATTGTAATAAATTGTTACTAAGCACGCCGCCTGTCTGTGCGGACTTAACAAAACGAATTTTCCACAAATTATCGTATCTATCGTATAGCTCGGGTATCGTTTCACGCGTTGTGTGTATACTATATATACTAGTAGCACACCAACGATCTGTAGAGTAAATAACTCATTTTTAAATTATAAAATTATTCATTTGAAAATCGACTGTAGTAAATTACTACAACTGATTAAATTTAACATACCCTCTCGCATACCCCGGAAAGGTACATATAATTTGTTTTATACTCCGACGTGTAGAACGAATTTAGGTTATCACGCCGCTATACCAAGGATATGTAGACAGTACAATTATACACTTTCTAAAGAACACGAAGAACTGGATATATTTTCTACTAACTTTTTTCTATTTAAAAGAAGTATTACCAAATTTATAAATTGTCAACCTTAATATAATTATTCATTGTTAAATTTGTTCTGCCTAGTTCTTTTTCTTTCGTTTACCTATTATTTTAATTTAGTTAATTTTGTTTTGTTTTTAATTATAATAACTTTATGTATTTTTTTAAAGTAACGTGTGTATTCTTTGTTGGAGACCTTTATGAAAATAAAATAAAATAAAATTATCAGCGCATTTGTTTACAAAGCAATCTGACGTCAGACCAACAGTAAAAATGGTGTCAACTGCGTTCAGCGTTTTCAACCAACGAGGCGCGCAATTTGAAAATGTAATAATTTAAATGCATTTTTACAACACTTATCGAGTGAATAAAATTGGTGTTTTAGGGGTTTATTAGCACTACAGAATCTAATTAAGACACTTTTAAAAAATTGTTAAATTACCTCATCGTGTATTCGTAATGCTTTAAAAACGTAATATCTTGGATTAATAAGATAATTTTAATTGAATTATATTATCGGTGAAAATAGATAAACCATTTGATTATATATTTATATAATGAAAATAGTATTATATAAAGATATAGTGCTCGTGCAAACATTAGTTATTACTGTGGATGACAAAAAATGAGGGTGATTATTTTGCTGTCTCTTTACCTGGCAGTGGCAATAGGTACGTGGATTTTTTAAAATAATAGGAATATCAAAACTGTAGTTCTCTAAAATATAACCTCTTCAAAATAATATTGTAATTTAGTAAAAATACCTAAAAATTTACAGCCGCACCATCGAATCCACAAAGGATTGTCGGAGGATCCATAACCTCTATCGATCATTACCCCTACGCTGCTGCCTTATTAAGGGCTGAATCTGGAACTTTCAGTATAAATTGTGGAGGTACAATTATTAACAACAGATCAATTCTCTCAGCCGCTCACTGCTTTTTGTAAGAATCAATGTTCATATTTTGTAAAACAATTTACAAATGAAATTTAAATTTACCGATTTAGCTTATTTATCTATTTTGTCAAACTATGCCTATAATTTTTTAATAACTATGTATAATTTATTCCATGTTTACCTAGTAATATAATTTCATAATCACAAAGCACAAGTTTTAATGAATCTATCTATATTATAAATGAAACTATTTTTTCGGATTTTGTCCCGGAATTATTAAGATTTTTGGTTCCCGTTTCGAATGTTTTACAGCAATCACGGGAGAGACTCTCCGAAAAGATACTTTCATTTATAATGTCAAATATTCGCGTAAACCTAAGAATGTATTGTGTTAAATCTCTCTATAGTCTAATATAGGTTTTTCTAGAGAAAAATTTCTACTGCTGATGAAGGAAAAAGTTCTTGTTTTTTTGAGCTAAATATTTTTTTTACTTTTCAGCTTAGATGAACCCTTCCAATGGCGAGCACGGGTTGGTTCCACCAACGCTCATAGCGGTGGTGTCGTTCACGCAATTAGTAGACTAATTCTTCATCCACAATACAGACATTTCAGAGGAAGAGACAATGATATTGCTGTTATTCAAGTGACTTCCGCTTTCACGTTCAATAATAATGTCCAACCTGGACGTATTGCTGGACATGATTACGATCTCCGTGACAACCAGGTTGTGTGGGCTATCGGATGGGGACTTACGTCGGTAAATTTATACTTTGTATACCCATTCTAGTATTACGAGTATAATACTCACCCTCGGTCCGTTAGGGTTCGTCCCTAGTTACATTTTTTTTTATTTATTTATTTATACAAGCACACTAACAATATACATATTATAACATTTCAGATAATCTTATTCTCTATATAAAGCAAGAGTCTGATATGTATATCTATTACTAGTGTACATAGCGTTCACTGTATACAATAGTTAAAAGTAATTATTAATATTTTGTTAAAAATCTGTTACAATTCTAGATTAAAATTATGCTACATTTTTTGAAGTGATCTAATAGCTTACGTATAAAAACAGAGTAGGTATCATGAAAAATGTCAATGCCAGGAATCGATTTCTGTAAATTATTATATTTAGCACATATGCGTAAAACTGGAGCTTGGCTACCGAGGTTAGATCTCACCCTAGGTATGTAAAATATGTTGTGGATCTTGTTTAAACTGTTAATATAAATTTCTCGGAAATGAGATATTTTTCTGCACTAAAAAATATCAACCCAAATTTCATCAAAAACTGTCCAGTAATTTTCTCGTTATGCAATCACAGATAGACCAACAGAAAGACAAGATAGACAGGAAAAAGTCTAAAAAATAAAGATTCGGCCTATGTATATGTATAGATATACATATAATAAAACAACAACTTTAGCAAAATCTGTACATAAAATACCTACTATTAAAAATAATGATTGCAACAATTTTTTTCTGTTTGTCTGTATATATGTTTGTATGTTATCGTTTAACTTAAGAAGTACTAAACCGATATTAATCAAATTGCAGAAAACTATTTCTTTCCATATGAAAACAAAATAATTGGTTTTATCGAGTCTTCCTTCGAAAGCTAGCATTGGCTAAATCTTAAGAGTTAGAGGTAGTAGAAAATTGTAGCTCTTAAAAAGTCCTACAGAAAAGGAGGAAATGTTTTATTCCACAGGAAAACACAATAACAAAGGTTTTGTAGAGTAGTCCTCATAAAAGAGGGGTGAAACTTTAAATCAATCAATTATTGGAACAAGTTAGCACAAGTTAAAGATATTTTTTGTACTTTTAGTGCGAGCGAAGCCACGGGTTCCACTAGTCATTAAATAATGACTGTTTCAATAAGATTTTCCAAAAAAATATTCAAAGTACAGAATTGACTAATTTTGTAATTTATTATACTCTTATTATGTAGGTATAGACGTGAAAATGTGTTTGCTTGTTTTTTTTTTGCACGTCGAACGGAGTGACGGTTTAGCGTGAATTTAGTGTGGAGATATTTGGAGGCATGGAGAGCGAAATAGACTACATTTCATACCGGGACATTATCGTATTCATCAATATGGTATTAGTTAAGTCAATTACAATTAAATAAGTAGGTACCTACGTATTTTACATTTTTATTAAACGGTTTTATTTAGCTCACTCCGTTTGTTTTATTTATTATTTATTATATTTTATTCTTGGGTCAAATTTAGTAATTCAAATTTCACCCTCTTCCTGTCAACCGATTAATCTGAAATTTTGTATACACTTTGGATTTTGGTGACAATACAATTATGTTTAATCATTATTATTATAAATTCAAGATGGCGGCCGCTACAAAATGGCGGATAATTTATGTTTTATTAATCCCATCAATATGGGTATCAAATGAAAGGGCTCAACAAGCAGAATACAATATACTATAAAAAATTGAAATCCAAGATGGCGGCCGCTACAAAATGGCGGATAACGTAGGTTTTTTAGCACTAAATGAATTAAACAGAATGCGAAATAAAAACTAAAAACTAGAAAATAAAAATAGGTAAAAAAACTTTAAAAATTGAAATCCAAGATGGCGGCCGCTACAAAATGGCGGATAACGTAGGTTTTTTAGCACTAAATGAATTAAACAGAATGCGAAATAAAAACTAAAAACTAGAAAATAAAAATAGGTAATAAAACTTTTTAAGTTAAACGGTTTTATGTTAAACATACATTGCAGTGTTTAAGATAAATGTACTAAAAGCCAAAAAATAATAAAATAGATACAGTCGTGGGAATTATAAACATATGCATAGACTAGACTAAAATAAAACCATGGGGCACGTCAATTGTCTACAAATTATCGACTTAATGTGCGATAGAAGAAGTTTTTTATCTATTTTTATTAAATATACATTTCATAAAAAATAAAATATTTAATGTATGTATAAACTATAAAGATGTCGCGTTTTGTACTTTACTATGGCATTATTTTTAATTATAAAGTATTTACATAGATACTTATATTTTTCATTTTTATTTAGTATCAAGGCACTCCATCGGAGCAACTTCGCCACGTACAACTATGGACGGTGAACCAAGATATCTGCAGAAGACGCTATATACTACATCTACGTATGGTTACCGACAACATGTTGTGCTCTGGCTGGCTCGACGTTGGCGGACGTGGTCAGTGCCAAGGTGACTCCGGTGGTCCTCTTCTTCACGGCACTACCGTAGTTGGTGTTAACTCCTGGGGTTATGGTTGTGCTGAGCGTCGATTCCCTTCCGTTACTGTTCGTGTTAGCCGCTACACTTCATGGATCCAAAGCAATGCCTAATTGTTTTCATTTAATTAAGTGTAATATAATATGTATTTAAAAAAAGTATAATATTGTATATAAAAAAAATCTATGTTTTAATATTTTATTTTATTATATTATTTACCTAATAATAGTTTGTAATAAATTGTTAAACAAGTGATTTACATCATACATTATGATTTACTAGCGACTCGTCCTAGCTTCACTTAGGCTTTTTCCTAGATTTAGCACAGGCAAAGCCGCGGGATCCGCTAGTTATGCATATAAACCTTCCTCTTGAATCACTCTTTCTATTAAAAAAACCGCATCAAAATCCGTTGCGTAGTTTTAAAGATTTAAGCATACAGAGAAAGCGACTTTGTTTTATACTATGTAGTGATGGATAACGACTAAAATTAAGTGAAAACTACGTAAATAGTGAAAAGGACTCGATTGTGAACTAGTCGGATTGTGTGATTATATACAGACTTATCCCCCATACTTTATACATTTGAAGCGAAGTACTGACTAAAACTGAAGTAAATTGTGAGCTTCCATTATCCCGGCGATCGTTTTTTAGAAACAAAGTGAAATAAATAACTACTTTCAATATCAAAAGTGACTTGCACGGTCTTTTCAATTAGCACATTATTCCCTTCAGTTCCCTTGTATGAGTTTTCAGATGCGCGCTTTAGTACGAATAGTGATTATTAGATGGCGCTACCTGACAAATTACAATAAACAGACATTTCCCAAGTTTTATTATACACTCGCATTACATTTGTGATTTCTAATATTTTTACAGAATAATCTGTATATGAAGAATTCACTACAAACAGGAAACTATTATAAAAAACATTCTCTCTGTGAAAAAGATATGTATCGAACGGAACGTAATTTCCAAATGTTTCTGTCACTCAAGTTCTATTCTATTCAGGTCATAGAGAAAAGTAATATTATACTTTTAATAGAGAGCCCTCTCTACCGTTTTTTTTGCCAACACTAAACTAGCGCCATCTATACTTTTTCACCCCATGGCCTATACTAGTCCTTCTGATATCATAAAAATTATATTTAAAATTAAAGTCGATCGATTCTAAATGTGTAAATATAGTGATGATATAGCAAGAAAAATATATACTTAACATCACCATATTTACAAATTTAAAATCGATCTACTTAAATTATTAAGTAGGGTTGAAGACTGTTGTTCTATGTAATAAATAATACAAGAAAATGTTATTTTTAAACTTTATTTTGTATATTTTTAGTGTAATACAGTTGTTGTATAACACAGCTCGCCGCGCGTGGCATTACGTAGAGCGTAGACATGAAGATCGTAGACATAAAATCTTACCTCTGGTCATACAGACATCCAAAGACACAACGGCTTAAGCTAGGCATAATTGCTTAAACTAGACAACACAAAATAAAGCGACCTTTAGACTGCTTATTTAAAATAGTGTCAATATCATATAACTAAATTAAACCCAACTAAATTTTAACATATTTAATATTTTTATTAACCGTCAAAATAATAAAATTTAAAGAAATTTAAAATGTCAAAAAAACAAAACAATGTTGCAAGCTATCCAATTCACGCATTTGTATAAATTTATTATTTGTTTGAAATGCTGGTTCACTAAAAAGTTATAATGAAATATATCGATTCAAATATTTAAATTGTTATTTTAAGCAATGAGCAGTATTATTTTTATGTGACATTATGCTTATTTTTTTCAAAAATTAAATCATTTTTTGCATGCAAATTTGTTTGGTATGCGTGTATTGAACTACTGGATTGACGATTGCGACCGTAGCGACATCTCTTACTATGACTTATAGTCGCTGATAAATTTAAGCAAAAGTTTTGGGCGACGAGAAATAGATGACACTACCAATTTTTTATCTGTTGTCGATGTTCTAAGTTTCCAGCCCCTGATTCAGGTTTTCTTTCGGTTTGTTTTTGAAACTGCGCTCATGGTGTTTTTAAAGCTTTTATTCTGCTTCATACGTTTGACCCGTGCTCATTCATCAATCTTGCTATTGTAAAAAAAGTGAACGAAATAAATAAATCATTTGTGTAAATCTGTAGCAGTTTTTCTTTTATCATCAAACTAATAGAAATTTAAAGTTAGTGGGGTGTCTGTAATGCTACCTATATTTATGTTAACTGTAGTTATACATATATATGCAAACCTTATAGTTTGGATGATTATCGTTAGGTGAATGGAAGGAAATAACTTTGATTATATACATGTCGTAATCCAAGGGAAATAACTTTTGTACTAGTTAAATATAAATGAAACTATCTTTTCGAATTTTGTTGCGAATTTATTTTGATTTTTAGTTCCCGACGTTTTGAATACGCGCTTTACAGCAATCATGGTCACGGGAGAGACTAATGAACATAGATGCTAATGAATTTGACGTCTCAGGGGTTTATATTACTTCTTCAGACAGTGCTTGTTACAGACGCACAATATTTACAAAAAATCCAAAATGGCACCAAAGTACCTTATAATATTAAAACTCTTAATACTAAAGTACTTTATTAAGTTTTTATAAAATCATTAAATGAGCAAAACTTGGAAATACAAGATAACATAATAAAAAATCTTGAGAGATTCAGAAAGAAAAAAGTCTCCTGTTTTGGCGTGTGACAGCCTGAGAATAATAACTAGGTCCGAGTTGGAAAAAATATACTAGACATAATGGAAATTAGTATATGTAGGTACATAAAAAAGACAGTGGTAGACGTGTTCGCTTGGATAACCGAGTAATGCGGGTTCGCATCCGGGTCTCGCACCTCTGATATTTTCATGTGCGAATCATGTCATCAAATATCATGATTGCCACGTATCTTACGGTGAAGGAAAACATCGTGAGGAAATGAGAAAAATGTCTGAGAAAACCTAGCAAGTTTTCGAAAGATATGTGAAGTCCGCCAACACGCACTAGGCCAGCGCAGTGGACTACGGCCCGATTCCCCTCGCACTCAGGGAGGCCCGTGCCCAGCAGTGCGACGTTAAAAAGGGCTGATGATAATGATGCTGAAAAATAGCTGACATCCGGGATTACTTCGGTACAGTCACGTACGGTATCGACTTAAAATTAAGAGATTACTACAGGGCGCTCTGTATATGAATTAAAGTTACGTAAGTACCTATTAAAAACTAAAAACGCATGGCGGTATTTAGTGAAGAACTTTTTTAATAACACACAAATAAATATTTGTTGACTTTTTTTTGTATAAAATATGGGAGAAGATATATGTCATTATTTTTTTACCCATAAATTATCTTTTTCAAATGTTTATAGTTTCAGCAGCTGTTTTATTTCTAACATTTGTGTTTTTCTTAGAGATGAGTTATGTTCCCGCAGTAAAAAGTATCCTATATTATGTTAAAGCGCTAAGGTTCGATTTAAAATAATTGTATATGTTGGTTAATTATTATTGTTGAATTTTCTAATTCTCTGCGCAATTTTCTTATTTTTTTTCTTTCATAAGAACCTTCTCCTAACAATAACAAACAAAACAAAAATTATATAAATTACCGTCTGAAATTAAAGTTTTCATCGTATCTTCAGTCAGTTTCGTTAATAAGTAAATATGGTTATGTTTGTAAAAATCGTAAAAAAATATGTTAACTATAATAATCACACCTGACGGTTTGATAAATTTTATCTCTGCGGGATATAGGGAGGACCCTAGACTCGACAATAGGTATTTGAATCCACTTTTACAAGGTGATTGAGTTTGCACAAAACCAGCTTCTACTTTATATGCACTCATAGTAAGCTGTATATATATACTTAATGTCAGAAAATAATTCTCTTAAAAAACTTAAATTGCAAAATATAGTTAGCCAACTGCGTCGTGCGGTACTCGGGCGGCGGCGGGCCGCCTGTGTTCGAACCGTCACAATGACGTCACACGCACCCGCGTAATTTGAATTTGCCCGCAGAACGGCGTCATGTTTATTACTTAATATCTTCGTAAGTTTTGGTCCGATTTGGATAATTCAAAAAGATATATCATTCTTATGTCATAATAAATAACGTGGATAGTAGAATATGGAATTTACTAAAAAACGTATTATCTTGGATTAATCGGATAATTTTCGCTGAATTATATTATCGGTAAAAAATAGATAAAACTTTTGATTATATATCTATATAATGAAAATAAAGTATATAAAGGTATAGTGCAAGTGTAAACATTAGTTGTTACTGTGGAAGGCGAAAATGAGGGTGATTATTTTGCTGTCTCTTTGTCTGGCAGTGGTAATAGGTAAAGGTTTTTTTAATTAGAATTATTTTCATTATTCTAGCTTACTAAAATTATGGCCTGTTCAAAATAATAACGTATTTTATTAAAAAGTACCTAAAAAATTACAGCCGCGCCATCTAATCCGCAAAGGATTGTCGGAGGATCCGTAACCACCATCGGTCGTTACCCATACGGTGCGGCCTTATTATTCTCTAGGACTGGATCTGGAACATTCAGTCAAAATTGCGGGGGTTCAATTATTAACAACAGATCAATTCTCTCAGCCGCTCACTGCTTTGCGTAAGTACCAATATAAAATTTAAGGTTATAGATTTAAATCTTAGTTAATTATTATTTAATAGAACTGTTGTTGCTTATATAAAAATTCGAGACAAGCGTCCTCAAAAAATCTAATTCAACTTAGTAGTTACATATATAATATTTTTCTGTTTACTTACATAGTAAGTATCTAATATAATTTCATAATGTAAATAAAATGTAGCCTTAAATATATATTTTTGAAATATTTTTAAAATATTTTTTTATTGTGTAAAATTAACTAAAGCACAAATATTAATTTACCCACTTATATATTTTTATATCAATGTAATTAGTACGAGTTATAATTTTTTCTAGTAACTTTCCACTTGGAATAATTTTAAGTGTCACTTCTGCCTTGATTTCTTGAGCTACATAAACAACATTCCTTATACATTTCAGTGGAGATCAACCCGTTCAATGGCGAGCACGTGTTGGTTCCACCAACGCTCATAGCGGTGGTGTCGTTCATCTGTCGAGAAGACTCATTAATCATCCACAATACGTCCATGCTACCCGAACGTATAACCATGACGTTGCTATTCTTCAAGTGACTACCGCTTTCTCGTTCAATAGTAACGTCCAACCTGGACGTATCGCTGCAAGTAATTACAACCTCGCTGACAACCAGGTTGTGTGGGCTATCGGATGGGGACGTACTTCGGTAAATACATGCTTAGAATATCCATTCTAATATTATAATACTCACCCCCGCTCCGCTCGGGTTCGTCGAAATGAAACATTTTCCTGTTGTAAAAAAATCCTATATGTTAACCGCACGCAAGTACGCACGCAGTTAAATGTCCTTGGTACTTATATCCATACTAATATTATAAATATAAAAGTTTGTTTTTTTGTCTTTCTTTAACATTGAAACGGAATGACGAATCGACGTGAATTTTAGTGTGGGGTGGAATATTTGGAAGGCTCGAGTGACACTAATTTTTACCCGAGAAATCTCCTTTCCATGGGAAAACTCGTTTTAATACAATTAAAAAAAAACTTTGTACTTGCTGTTTTACCAGTTTTCAAAATTCAATTCATGAAACAGTAAAATATTCAAAGTAAAAACATGTACGGGTTTGTACTAGTTACTACAGCTTATTATTTTTAATAAATGGTATTTAAATATATTTCTCATTTTTATTTAGTCTGGAGGCAGTGCATCTGAGCAACTTCGCCACGTACAAGTATGGACCGTGAACCAAGCTGTCTGCAGGAACCGCTATGCTCGAATTCGCCCTGTTACCGACAACATGTTGTGCTCTGGCTGGCTCGACGTCGGTGGACGTGATCAGTGCCAAGGAGACTCTGGTGGTCCTCTAATTCATGGCACAACCATCGTCGGTGTTTGCTCCTGGGGACAGGGTTGTGCTGACCGTAACTTCCCTGGCGTTAATGCTCGTGTTAGCCGCTACACTTCATGGATCCAAAGCAATTCCTAATAAATTTGTTTTCTTTTAATTTATTGCAATAAAAGTTGTCAAAACCATATTAGGAAGTTTATTTAATTTTACCTGATTAACTATGAATTTATGTTATACCACAGATCACATATATACTACTACTAATACTAGGTTATACCTAAATGCTTAGATTACTAGTTAGCCGTAGATTTGTTTTGTTTTATGAAAAAACAGTAAACTGTTAGGTACTAAGGGCTGTGCAAATATTGCTAATCTATCCTATTAAATGTTTTCTGCAGCTTGAAGGTATCTGCACTGCAGATTCTTCAGAAATAATGTCACATTTTGAAACGAAATAAGTTACCGATTAAATTTGAAATTATTTACAAAAAAATACATTTTTGGGGGCTTTAGCCGCTAATAACTGACGCGAGCGCGAGATTATATAAAATAAAAAAAAGATAATATACGAGTATTGTACATAAGAAAATAGTAACTTAAAATCTGTACATCTATATATATATAAAAATGAATTGCTGTTCGTTAGTCTCACTAAAACTCGAGAACGGCTCAACGGATTTATCTTATCTTAGTCTTGAAATGTTCGTGGAGGTCTAGGGAAGGTTTAAAAGGCGAGAAAAAATCGAATAATTTGCGGGAAAACCCTAAAAACAGCCCTTTTCTATTTCCCATACAAACGTTTTCTAGAGTCAATTTGAACTTTATTGCTATTCAATAAAGTTCATATTAAATTATAATCACTCACTGTTGTCTAAGCAATTTAGTGCAGCAATTTAGTATATTATACATACGTTTTGTTTGTTTTGAAATTAATTTATACAAAAGTTTAGGTCTTTTATCTATCGATTGTTGCAAGTTGTAACTCATTTGTTATGTGTATTGAATATAGACACAAAAACATGACGTATTAAAAATTTTGGCTGTTTTTCTGGTTGTATGTTATCGTATAATACAAAAAGTACTGCACTGATTTTAAGAAAATTTTGTGTAGTGATAACTTATTACGCGGGTTAACATTAAGGATACTTTTTATTGCATAAAAATATTTCTTTCCACAGGAAAACAAAATATTTATATATCCTTAAAAGGCTAACGGGGGGTAAATCTTAAGAGATACACCAAAACAATGTGCTTAGTAGGAAAAAGTAGGAAATTGTAGACTTAAAAAGGATTTTAACAGAAAAATCTACGATATCAAATATCTATATCCTAAGTTACACTTTGCAACACCTAGGCTATTTTATTGTAATACGAATGAAAAACAGAAACTTAGCTAATCGATGTATGCGCGTTCATACAAAAAGTACTGAAACGATTTTATTAGTCAATATTTAGGATACCCCTTAATACAGGAAAATCTTACATTTTCACAGGAACACACAATAACTGGTTCTATTGAGTAGTCCGCATAAAAGAGGGGTGGATTTTAAATGGGGAAAGGCGAAAGCATCGTTGATACATTGTAAGTAAGAGCATTAAGGAAGTCAAATCTTTAGATAGATACATATTATAATAAAACTTTAACAGAGTCAAACCGGTACAATACATATTTTTATGAAATCTTATTGATAATAGACATTTTTAATAAATAAATAAATATGTTGGGACATTTTCACACAGCACTTAAGGTACGAGCCTTGTGTTATGGATACTAGATGGTTGATATACTACACATATATAAGTTTAAATACATACATATTATAAATGTAAACATCCATGACTGGAGTACAAACATTCGTGCTCAACAAATGTATGCCCCCAGCGGGACTCGAACCCGCGACTGCTTGCGTCACAACAAACTGCGCCACGCGCGTCGTCATTATTATCGTAATAGAGGCCAAATCTATTGTTTTTAGAAATTTTGTTTGTTTGTCTGTGGCCGCATCACGAGTAAACTGCTGGATGGATTGTGATGAAATTTGGTTTGATGATAGCTGGTTACCCGCGTCAATATTAATATATAACATAGGATACTTTTTACAATGAGAAAATTATCTCATTACTGAGAAATCTCAACTAACCGTTACAAACCGGGTATAAAACATCACACGGCTTGTGAAATCTATTTTGTTTCCGGTTTTTAGAACGCGGGCGAAGCCGTGGATATCCCACGGTTAATTATTAATATATAACTAATCTTAGTTAAATATATAATTGTATCGCTTAGGTTTGGGATATAGGTCCAACATGTGAGGTCTTTAAAAAGATTCAAGTTTAATGTACCCGGGGACTCGTCTAAAGGACTCGCAGCGACTTTTATGAAAATACTAAATGGTTATGAAAATAAATTATTTTTTATCAAAAAAAGAAAACCGACTTCAAAACGTTACAAATCCTAAAAAAAAGAAAAAAATAATAATTTTAATTACTTAGTTATTGTTAGAGTCGGTGCTAGCCAAGAAGGACAGTTTATCCTGCCTTTGCAATGAACTTTCGAACGGATTTTTTGATTATATTTACAAATTGATACATTAATTAAATTTTATTAAGATTATTTTGCTTTGGCTGACACAAATGCTTAAACATCTTTAGAAAATATATCAAAAACATAACAGGTGCCTATAAAATTTGAGAGTTGCCCTCGATTTCCCTGGGATCATCAGATCCTGACTTGGTGACAATGGGACCACCTCGGAGCATACCCTACCGAACAAAAGAAAAATTTTTAAAATCGGCCAACAGACGGCGGAGAAATCGGTGAACATACATAAAAAATATATATATATACAATGGAACATATAACCTCCTCCTCTTTTGAAGTCGGTTAATGAGTCCGAATGACCTGTGAGAAATTAGAAATTGACTAAACAATAATTCGTTTTTATCGATAATCCCGTTGCTTAAAACTTCGATGATTGATTAGTGATTACGTACTTTAGCTAAAGATCATATTTTTTAATGATTACAAAAGTATGTTATAAATGACTGAATGAAATGATGAATCTATTTGGATTTTGTCGCAGACTTATTTGGATTTTTGGTTCCCGACGTTTTCAATGCTTTAGAGCAATCATGGTCACGGGAGAGACCGGTCCTCAAAATCCAAAAAGAATGTCGAATATTTACGTAAGCCTAAGAAAAATATACAGGCAAAACTCCGAAAATTATTTTCAGTTATTCCTGTACTTGTATAATATAACACAATTTTACTTGACTTTCATAGTTATAGGTCATGGACGAATAAACTACGTTCATGTTATAGGTCAACGGAAAGTATCCAGAAAATTTTGCTTTCCTAGTGCGGCATAAAGTGCATTATCTTCTTTTTATGTTAACTTAGGAGTTTGATTTTTACCCATCTTCAAGGAACTGCACACCAGAGTAGGTACATTTCTTCAATTTCAACTCGATACCTACACGCGTTCCTGAGTTAAAGGGTCTTGACAGATAGACGGACAACAAAGTGATCTTATAAGGTTTCCGTTTTGTTCTTTTTGAGATACGGAACCCTAAAACAGCTATTTTTTTTAATTTACATATCAGTCTCGTCTTAAAGGATTTATATTTATGATAAATGAAACAGAAACACTAATTTCAATAACATTTAATTTGAACGTACTACCATTGATAGGAAAAATGTTCTTAAAACCAAACCAAACCAATATAAATAGAATAGGTGCGAATTTCAAGGCACATTACATTGTTTGTAATACCTTATAAAAATACATACATTCATAAGTTGATTCTTAAATATCACAGTGCTCTTAATATTTAACTAATCATTTTATAATTATTATAAAAAATTTGGCTTCTATAAGCAAATGATTTTAAACTTTTATTTTTATATACGATCATAATATTATGATGCATTAAAAACGTTTTGTTATAAAAAGGCTGAATTTTTAAGGCCAATTATATAAATATTATTAATATAATTTTCACAAACACCGAATTGTTGTGTTAATACAATTTTCGTTTTTTTTTTATTGAAGCTGATAGTAATAGTCTATTTGACTGCTTTCTAAAAATGCCCAATATTATTTACTATTTTTATTAAGCAACTAAAATGATTTTACATTCTTGTAAGTATTTCTAATTCTATTCTGATAGTCACCTTTGCGTAACATGACGCCAGCGATGTTACATTGACAATAAATAAATTAAGTTTTAGAGGTTTTTTGTGTATATTATATATTTTTATCGGTAAAAAATTCCTAACAAACAGTAAAACTGCCTATTAATATCATATATATTTTACACTAAACTTTAGCCTTTTTTAAAAAAAACTTAATAAGATTTTTTACTAATTTATAAGTACTAGAAACATCAATATAATTTTTTAAATAGGAATATATAAAGTTACACTTTGATATGTTTTTGATAATTTCATTTGTATATCTGTAAAATGTATAGCATAAAATATGTATTTGAATATATATTTAGATATTAATATGAAAATAATGGCCATTTTGGCCATGATTATTTTCCCTCCACATTCTTTTTTTCTATTAATTGTACAAAAACGTAAGCAAATAAACGATTTCTATTTAACAATGATTAATACAAAATAAAATACCTTGACATTGTTGTGTGCCATAACATAGGTTATTATTTATTTATTACGGAGATGCATGATTATGTTTTAGCTATTATTTTACGTTACTAGCTTTATAACTGAAATTTAGTCAGTCAGTTAATATTGAACTAGACTTAATAAAAATTATCTATAAAATTTATGTTACAATTTTAAAAAGTTTAAGCCTCAGAATAGTAAATGTCATTTATAATTAAAAAAGTATGACTACAAAGTTACTTAACTAATCATAATTCACCCACAAAAGCTTTTTTATTTGATTTTTATATACTACTGTTACGGTAAATCTTTTTCATAATAAAAATACATATTCATTAAAATTTGTTTCCGATACGCGAAAATATGATACAAAAAATATATTCTCGAATTCTCCTTTCCTTTTGAAATCGGCCAAAAAGATTGTTAACAATATGCTTTAAGCAAATTTAACTCCTTTGCAATTATCACAAATAACACTTTTCTTATTTGGATACATTTGACGCGATTTTTCCATTTCATTGTCGACCCAATTTAGAAATTTATTTTTCATCTCCAAAATAGTCTCTTGTCTGATTCGGCCATCTTGGAAGAACTGTTTTAGAACAACTATAATACCGTTATCAGTGTCACGACATTCACCTAGCGGTCGGTTGTGTCTTAAATAATTAAATATGAACCTTACTATCTGTTCGACAAGATCTACATCTGGACTGAGCAAACGCATTTTCGCTATTTCTTCCGGTAATAGTACGTTTAGAACATTGAAAGCCAGCGTCATCAAATTTGCGTATACTTCTTGACTGACATTTTCCAGCATTAAAGCTATATTTTCAGCACCAGACGCACTCACCCTTAACAGTAATGTACCAATACGAATCACTTCTTCGGGGCGAATGCCAACCAAAATACTATTTTCTTCTTGTTCCACATTGTTAGTAGTAGCAACTGCATTGGTTGGTAATACACGTGTTGGGGCGTTTGGAGTTGTCCGGTTCGCAGGACCAATTGTTGTGAACAGTTGAGTCCTTGCCTCTGTGTCCATACCATAAAGTTCTGAGGGGTTAAACTTGTGCATTGCATTCAAATTGACCTGCCCATCAGATGTCAGGGATATTCTGAGTTTGTGCTGATTCAAATCCTTGTTTAACTTGAGAGCATCTGCGAAGAATTGATCTTTGTTTGCGATACTCTTTATGCCTTTGATGACTTCGGTGTTACCGAGCACTGTGCCTTGGATTCTTCGTGTTTCGGCACCCATTTTATCGAATATTTTCCTATAACAAAATATTTAAATTTTTAGTAATTTTACACACAAATATAGCAATGTGTTATAATGTTTTCGTATAAAGATTTTAAATGGGATAGCTATATGTTCATTTATTGATACACATAGTTTTCCCTGTACATTATTAGCGCAGTCACGAGGTGACAAAATAAGGTAATCGTAATAGCTGTAAAGCATTCGAAACGTTGGTAACCAATAATCAAAATAAATCCTCAACTAAACTCTCATTTATTTAAAACTTAAGCAACAAGTTTGTATTGCGCTAATTCCATCCAGAAGACAGTGGTAGCCCAGCGGTAGCGCGCTCGCTCGGATAACCGAGTGATGCGGTTCGAATCCGGGTCTCGCACCTCTGCGATTTTCATGTGCGAATCTTTACTATCATGATTACCACTTTTCTTACGGTGAAGGAAAACATCGTGAGGAAACCTGCATGTCTTAGAGCACCTACCAAGTTTTTGAAAGACATGTGAAGTCCGTCAACTCGCACTAGGCCAGCGCGGTGGAATTGGCCTGATCCCCCTCGTAGTAAGGGAAGGCCCGTGCCCAGCAATGGGACGTTAAAAAAAGGGCTGATGATGATTATGAATTCCATTCATAGTATCGCGCTGTTTTTATTTTGTTAGTACTGTTTATGGTTAAGAATGGTTAGTCAATAATTAATTAACTCTTCACGGGTTTGAGTCCCAGCTCGGGCCAAATTAGGTAACTCACCGATGCCTGTTGCTTCTTAATGTAGTTCTATACTCATTGATAGTACTAGCTTGGGCGTCTTCTATTATCTGTTGGGCGGTTCTGTTTGAAAATGCCGCCTGGCAGAAGAACAGGGTGGCTGCGGAAAACTGGAAAAGCTCCAGTTTTGTAGGCTTCTCGCCATGCTTGCGGTACTAAAAATAAATAATGAAATGTATACAAAGTAAATATAAATAATTTTTGGTCATAAGATAACCCAGTTAAAAACAATTATAACATATTTTTTATCAATAGTATTGCACTCTTTTGAGGACCTCCATCATATTAGTTATAACATTTAAAATAGATGATTTTATAAGAAGAAAAGGCTTCGAAATTTTAAGACTCCCTCCGTATCACCCGGAGCTCAACCCGATTGAAAATATATAGGGTATTATAAAAACCCGAATTGCCTCAAAAAACATAGGCCAAAATATGACCGTTGTTCAAAGTTTGATAGATGAGTGCATAAATAATATAGACCAAACCACCTGGAGAAATACATGCAAGCACGTTGAAAGAATTGAAAACGAATACATGAAATATTTCGACTACGATTTCCAGTTTATAATAAATGTCAGAGAAGATGATGACAGTGACAATGACAGTGAAGATGATGACAATTACAGTATGGAAAAATTCGATGAAGATAGTGATATTAATTAATATACTAATAATAACTGAGACAGCTTTTTATTTTGTGAATTGTTTAGGATTACATTCCTTACAAGTAAATAAAAAAAAACTTAATAAATAAAATGGGTTAAATCCATAACATGAATTAATGATTTTTTGTTTGCTAACCGTACGCACGGTCACTCTCACGCCTACATTGACGAGTATACAGATTGTTCACTCACACAACTAAGGGCGACGCACGCTCGTAGAGTGCAAGAACTATATCTGCAGTATAGGTTGTGCGTCAAGGACAACCAATAAAAATATCTTGGCAAGTCAAAAATACACAAGCGCATCAGATTAAGTGGTGTGCTAATTAATGTCTGTAAACCGTACTATTTAATAATCAGTACATACTTATAAAAAAAATCTTACTGTCTGTTCTTTAATCTAAATCTAATCTCTGAAATGGCTGGAACGATTTGAAGGGACTTTCACTAGCAGATAGCTAATGTTATCTTATATGCCTAAGGAGAAACTTAGGCTACTTTTATTTTGTTACAATATTTAAGAAAAAAGATTTAATACTTTATTAATACCTAATTAATTTCATTTATAAATATAATAGATTTAATTTATTTTAATTTATATCCAGCAAAGTGGACTGAGTTCGCTAGTAATATAACACAATACTAACCTTCAGGATTATATGTACCAAGCTATTAAGTACTCCGGCGCCACCGGTCACTAAGTTCGCACGACGAAGAATTTCTACTGACGCCGCTAAAGCCTGTCCAGTCTGTAAAGAACAAATATCACACACGTTTTAACTATATTATTAATAAAATCATAGCTGGGCACCGTTAAACGAATAATTAACTCGTTAATCGCTAATCCGTTACTTAAAAAAGTTAACTTCGTTAAACGTTAAAGCATTTACATTACATTTCGGAAGATTTAACGCAAGTTAACGTTAATCGTTAATCCGTTAACACGTGATTAAAATTGCATTTTATACATCATTGCGCTTATGACCTACCTACTTATAAAATCTGTTTGCTTGGGTTTTGCAACTGAAAAGCTTGAAAACTTGTCGACTTTACTGAACTTACTTGCTAGAACGCGTTTTTCACGTTCGTGGCGGTGTGGCAAGGCACGGCGCTTGGTAAATAGTGGGTACTGGATTAGCGATTAACGGACTCGAGAAAATGTAACGGAAGTTAACGATTCCGTTAAAAAATTTTTAAGTTTACTTAAAAGTTAATCGTTAATCTAAATGTTAACTTCGTTAATTAACGATTAACGAATTAACGAGTTAATGCCCAGCTATGGACCTAATACCTTGGGAAATTGAGTGAAGCAAGTTCATATCCTACATCTTGTTCTGATATTATCATGTGCGGATTATTTTTAACAAGGTTACCATACCAGCTTTCCTATGTTGAAAGAAAACATCGTGAGCCATGTTCAGCAACAAACCTATCAACTTGTTGAAATGACGTGGATTGGAATGACCACACTATGCCTATATACGTGGACTATAGCCTGATCCACCTCTTATTGAAGTAGTCCCAGGCCTGGGCCTGCTGTTTATACACTGCTGGCAGTAGGGAATTAAAAAGGCCTGAATACATAAATATATATGTATTTAGGCCAATACATGTGCTCACTTGTACATTTAAAAAAATATTCATAAATTCAAAATTCATATTTATAAGTAAAATATCTAGGCAATATGGTCTACATACAAACAATGAAACATTACAATAACCTATAATGTACGAAAAGCTTTCTAAGGCAAGCTTGTAATCTAAATCTCTCAGAATCTCTCCGATTAAATACCATATTACTGTAATTACTCACATATAATTTTCTCAAAGGCCAGACCGCTAAAATTGACAGCCATGAGATAATGAATCAAGAAGTTCAGTCCATGACTGTCATGTCCAGTGAAGTCTACTCACTTTACTAACATTTGTGCCGGCTGCCGCAGACTTGGCCAGTAGCGTGCTGGCAGCTCCGGCGGTCAGACCAACGCTTGACGCCGCAATGTTCAACCAGCTGCCTCGAGCCTCAGCATCGGTTGGACTGATGGACTGTGAAATGTTTAAAATAGAAAAGCTAATTATTATTAATTAATTTAATTATATAATTATTTTTAAGAGGTGTAACTTTTTACTAGAATAGACCAAAATTGAGTAAATCTTTCATATCTAATCTAATCTAAGCCCGAATAAGATATTTTTTTTGTAACTACCTTAATCTAGAGCTAACAATTTACCTGTTCATGCACTTTTCTATCGTGTAAGTGTAGCGATGACCTAACAAGACCATATATACCAGTGGCCACAGTGGCAACCGTAGCTCCGATCAAGACAGCAGGCCCCACCGGAGTAAATGCGGCTACACCAAGAACTCCCACTGCACCTAATGTAGCCACTGTGCTAGCTGTATCAACTGAACTTAGTACTCTTGCCTTGATACCCAGTGAAGGTGAAGGGGTCACTGATAATTTCACAAGACAAGTGTCTTGTCCCTGAAAGAAGAAAGGTACATGATTAACTTATGGACAAATGGATGGGACTCCTACATTAGTGAAGGCATAGAGTGAGGAGATCCAGCTATATTGATAAACATACTTTAAAATCCCTTTTTTTTTCTTTTCACTCTCATACTGTGGCATAATAACAATTTGTCATACCAATCAAGCTTGAGCTTAACTAAACTCCCCACATAGCACTTAACCCGAGGATCTCTGGACTGTCATCTGTACAAGCTTACCACTAAGGTATGTTTAAATCTCTTACCTCAACTATGACTCCTTGATATTCACCATTTTCTGGTGCAATGATTACGCATTTTGGTAGCATGTTCTTTGTTAAATATGATTGCCAATCATGATAGACTCTTGCATCTTCGTCTATAAAAACCTTACATGGCTTTGCTAAAAAATCAAAAATGAAAAGAAAATGACAATGAACAATTTATGACTATTATAGAAGCACTATTCAGATTTAAGAAGACAGATAGATCTGTTTAATTACAAAAATATGTATTTATAAGATAACTTGTGTTAAAGTTCTTTTTTCTTTTTCAAACTATTACTTACGTTAATTTTAAATAATATTTAATTGCGCTTACCCCCCACAGTTGTAGGTATACATTTCCTAACAACGAAGACAGCTGTGTACCAAATGTCAATATCATCCCTTTGATGTAAGTCGACCCAATAGTTTGATGGCTCTATCTGATAAAACTTAACAGGCTTTGGTTTTGCACAAACAATAAGGAGTATGGACATAAAAATATCAGCATCATTTTGAGCATATTTACCTATGGAAGACAAAAAAAGAAGCTTAAATAGACTGTAACTACATATTAAATAATAGCTTTTTAGTATTATTTATTTGAAACATTCATATATTATACATTTCAAAGTTAATGATTAAAATCTATTTACATCTCAATTCATACATCTATAAATATGAGTTCATTTTATGGAATATATGTCCTGTAAAATATTCTTACTTTGTGCACATAATTTTTCATAAATTTTCATAACCCTTTCCTTTTGTCTTGAGTTATAGCCTTCTAGATTTGTAGTTTCAATGTCATTTATAGACATGTCACCCTCTAAACTAGGACCACCAAATAAAGCAAAAGCAACATTCTGTAGTAAATATTTTCGATTACTTGACTCATACCTGTAAGAGAAAATAGTATTTTGAATATGAAATATCCATAGAGAATTTATACTATTAATAATTAAAATATGTGTTATATTTTAAATGACTAAATGGTTTTATTCATGGTATATTACATAGATAACTTTGGTTTAGATAGAGAAAAAAAATACTATAATGACACAGTACTGAAATAAAAAGAGAATATATATTCTGAAATATATATTTCAACTCACCTCACCCAATCACACTCTGGTAGGTTTTCAAAATATTCTTGTTGTATTTGTACTGGAGAAAGTTTTGGGCTTTCATTGTTATTTCCCGAGGTTTCCTGCAGTTCTAACTGAGATCTCTCTAGGGCCACAATCAAATTTTCATCATGCTCATTCATTATTAGTTTACTGATCACAGGACTCAAAAATAGTTCAAGAACGTAGCCGGTGATTTTGTAAATATTGTGCAACAGCCTAGAAAATTGTAAGCAAAACAAAATGTGACACGAAACTCTTAGAATCAACTATTTTAAGAGTTAAAGTAAAATTTTGTCTTACAAATAAGCTAAAACAATAAACTTTTAATCGTGACTTTTGTCACACACACACATCACTGACTGACATACGCATTGGCGGCATTTGACATTTGGATTATTTTACTTTTGCGTATGCCTTATATGGACATAGAATATGACGTAATGTGTACAGCTTACCATTACAGGGTATTTACATTAAAATATCGGCTGTCTTGCCATACTTAAATAAATTTTGTTATATTTTAGTTGGCCAATACAAAAATAAATGGTAGAGCAGTAAGCTAGTTGTTTCATTTATCGATAATTCATATTTCACAAATATACCTACATAAAATTCCAAAATTCGAAATGAAGTCAGTCTGGTTTTCGCCACATCATAGGCTCACATATATTCTGGGTACGAAAAAATATTCTATGAAATAACTGCATAATCCAAGCTAATTATTTTTTTTTTAATTTTTACATTATTTAATTAATTAGATATTAAATGTTTTAGTTGATTAATTTTAATATAATTTTTTTTTGATTCTGAAACTCAAAAGCCTGATAATATCATTTTGTGACACTTATGATACTGGTACCTGAGACAGATCATCTAAGAAAAAAAAATTTAGACTAGGCTGTATGGACTATAGTCCTTTGCCTTTCCCTATTCGGGATAAATTTAAAAAACAACAACAACTAAGAAAAAAAAATAAAAATTAACGAATAACGATATGTACAAAATATAGTAGATATTTGTATGTTGAACAAGATAGCAATCGCTTTGATTTTACTTTAATTTATCTGTGGTAGATTCATACATTTAAAGAGATTTGCATTTATTCATTATAATATTATGACTCAATTTTATGAATTATTATTCCAAACCGTGATATCTATATTGTGTATGAAAAATAAATATGCAAATCTCTTTACTAATAAACGGAGATAGTATGTACTTATTTTCAGTTTTGTCTATTGACGTTCAAAAAATGCGAGTATGAGAATAAAATTTTATTAGGTAGGTACCCGACTACGGCGATGCCGAAAGGAAGGTTTAACAATTAACCCGTATATAATATGTATGTAGGTATATCTATCCGACTCTACGTTCGCTCAAAATTACTAAGTGGCGCTATCAATTATTGTGATAATATTATTCTTTATTTTAAGTTGGTCTGGATAACACAAATGTTATGTTTATAATATAATTCGATTTCATTAAAAATAAAAATGATGAATTACTAGTTTAAGTCATCAAAACAACTACAGGTTTTTAAGAGGCGATTACGTCAAAACAAACAAACGTAGTAGGTAGGTATTTACCTATTATGTGTTTGGGACATATTGTAAAAACATAACTAAAATTATAGTATACCTATTGTTAAAAGAACATAATGGCCTTGTTTTAGCATCTCCCGCGGCTTCGCACGCGTTTTAAAGACCGTACACCAAATTCTTTTTGAGTGGCGCACCGCGCAGTATGAAATTCGCAGAACTAACGCACGTCCTTCCCGGTTTTTCAAAATTTTTCATTGATGCTCCGCTCCTATTAGTCTTAGTGTGATTTAATATAGCCTTCCTCGATAAACGGACTATCCAACACAAAAATAATTAGTTTCTGAGATTAGCATGTTCAACCAAACAAACAAACAAACTCTTCAGCTTTATAATATTAGAATAGATATTATGCCCGTTCATGCATAAAGTGCTTAACCGTTTTTAACAAAAATATTTTGTGTAGTGATAGATTATTACTAGGGTCAATATTTAGGATACCCTTTACTTTGCGACAGGAAAATCTTCTAAGTATTCTTACAAGAAAATACAAGAACTGGTTCTATAGAGTGGTCTTCATAAAAGAAGGATGGAAATTAATCACATAATATAAATATGGAATCGTTGGTACGTTATATGTAATAGGATAAAGCCATTTTTTATTTCATTTTTGTGCTTTTAGCGCGAGCAAAACCGCGGGTTCTGCTAGATCTTTATAAATTCTAAAATAATATACTGCATAATTAAATATTTCCATTGTGTATTTCATCCGAGCTGTGACGGTGTTTGTCTAGCAAGTTTGTTAATAAGCTGTTTGAACAGTTGTTTATAGGTAAAAATGTGGTAGATAATAATATGTAGACCTTTCATTAGTTAAAAATAGTATTAGCAATACCATTTTACAAATATTTTACAATGCTAAAACTATTCAACAAATAACAATACAATTTTACAATTACTATAGTAACTACCTTACAGGGTTTCCCTTTATATAATACTAGAATTTCCCGTGGCTTCGTACGCGTTCTAAGGACCGGAAACCAAATTCTTACTGAGTCGCGCGGTATATTATATCTCAGAACTAACGCAAGTTTTTGCAACATTTTTCATTGATGCTCCGCTCCTATTAGCCGTAGCGTGGTGTAATATAGCCTATAGCCTTTCTCGATAAACGGACTATTCAACACAAAATTATTTTTTCAAATCGAACCAGTAGTTCCTGAGATTAGCACGTTCAACCAAACAAACAAACTCTTCAGCTTTATAATATTAGTACCTAAGATAGTTTCGGAGATAATGAAAAATAAAAATGAGTAACGACTTGCACGCAAATATTTAAAGTTAGAATGCAAGTTTTACGTAGATAATATTATATATTCTGCATATCTTATCAACAATATAATTTAGGTTTTACGAAAATCAGATAAACATACAATGTCCTTGTAATGAGCGGACAGTGGTTTCATATTTATTGTCCACAGTAGTTGTAATGCTAAATTCAATTTTTGGAAACAATGCGTACATATACTATAGTAATTAGTTTAATACAGCGCGTCGGTCATACTGTACATTCTTCTGCGCCGAATGTTGTTCGAATGAAGAGTGGTTTCGTTACTATCGTTTAATTGTAATTCAATGTAATTGAGTTTTTGTTATTTGGTTCGTTAAAATAAAAAAGGAGTTTTAAATTCATTATTTGATTACTTTTACTTACTCGGTCGTGGTGTTTATATTATATCATATATGTTACTTTTGCCATTTGTACTTGTGTCTTAATGTTAAATAGTCAATAATTCCACTTGCGTTCATTTCAAGATTTACCTATAAGGGTTATTAAGTTGATAATATTTCAGAAATGTGGCAAAGCATATGCGATGTTATCATAAACATTCATTGTACTGATTTGAAAAGAAATAAACGTGTTCTATATAGGCAAAGCAATTAAAGAAAATCTGCGATAAATATAAGTAATCTACGATGTTAATATTGGTGAGGTATAAAATAGATATATGATATAAAATATTCTTGTGTTCGCTGTGAGGATAAACAAGTACGTTCAAAATGTACATGCGTGCATTTTTTAAGAAAATTCTTTCATTTAACGTGTATTTTATATTGATGATAGGATGTTTAGTTTTGTTACTTATTTATAAACCGGAAACTAATATAAGAGCTATACGCACCAGTGTTATAAACGATCGTATTGTGGATGTTACTAATAAAAATAATGTAGAGAGTTACCACAGTGAAATTATAACCTCTTACTATGAAAAAAGGAAGGTCAGTATATAGATAATCGATTCGATCATTGCTTTTTTTAATTTAATCAGATAAAATTTGATGTGTTGCTTCGTAAAATATAAATAGGTATACTCATTATTTTTTATCACTCGTCCAGCTCTACTGTGGGGATATTTTATGAGTTTTTAATATGTATTTTGGTACTACATACCTAGTCTAAGTAATGTTATTTCGTAAATCATAAGTATAAAACTTGTATTTTACAGAACGGTCCATTACATGTAAAAATCGATTTGTTACAAATAATGACGCGTTGAAATATTACTGGTAGTATAATAGTATAATATTTTTTGTTCAGTCAGATTTAAGAACTAGTCTCTGTTAAATTTATTTACATACGTCCATCAACACACTCAGTTCCTTTAGACTCTTAGATTTATACTTTGCTAATGACTGCCCCGGCTGTCTAGTTGCTGGTATGCCCAAGCATAAAAATGAAGGTCACGGATTTGAGTCCTGATTCGAGCCAAGTTTATTTACTAAAGTTCATTTCAAAAAAAAATCAGTAACAACCAAAAGTTGAAAAATTCGGGTAAATCTCGGGTGTAAAATGTTTCAGCGTTCAAATTGTTCATTTCAGTAAGATTGAAAATCGGTCAGAAAGACATTTTTATCATATTTTTTATATAATTCAAAAATATCTGTACTTGGGTATTTCAAAAATACGAAATTATTGTATCAATTTTTTTGTTTTTAGTTCCACCTTGTTATTTCTTTTTACAGTAGGTTTACATTTAGATTTTGTATTCTTTAACGGAATTATTCTTGTATTCATTCTTGAACCATAATATTTTTGAATTAACTTTCAGCATTGGCTTACATCGAACTTGGGGTCGGTTTTATTTAAAAACATTCCTCGTGACACTATACAAGCCATTAACAGTCATACTGATAAGGACAACAAGTTTCTAGTTCTTATATGGAAATATTGGAAATGGCTGGAAAATCGACACGTTCGTAACTTTGATAACAAAAAGTAAGTAGCTAAATGATTGGCCATACATAGTTGTATGTACCATAACGTACATTTATATTTATTTCATATGGAATGATTTATCAGCAGGTACATATACTTGGTATACATTTACTTGTACATGTTAAATAAATTCTAAATTTTTAATAATTTTAAAATTGCCTGAGAAGATCTTCCCCAAACTGTTGGATTTAAAGACCTTCTCTTTTATTTAATTTCGGATAAGAATCAATAAAAATAATATGAATAATATGTAGGTAAAAACTTGGGTACGTCATTGATGTTTTAATATTTTTTTTAGAAATAATAATCCACTCAGCGGGTGCAGTGTTAATAACTGTGTATTCACAGGAGATGATAACAAGATATCCACGGCTGATGCTGTGATCATTCATGTTCAACGGGGTATATTTCCTAACGTTACACAACGAATCCAGGAACAAAGATGGGTGTTTTTAAATGATGAATCTCCTATTAATGCGTTCTCCATGGCGCGGTATCAACCTAAGATATCAGATTTAGCAAATATTTTTAATTGGTCGATGACTTATAGGTAAGAAAATAATCAATTAATTAACTTTTATCATTATTCTACATAGGTTTTAATGTGATTTATTACGAGAATAGGTTTAAGTAACATATGGGGACAGAGTCGTGTAAAGGCACTAGCTTAGTACAGAAATGTTGAAATTCTCTCTATGATGTCATGAAGTTCACGGTATTATTCGTAACTTACGCTATGTTTAATTGCACGATAAGCTAAAAGTGCCATGTTATTTTGTGTTTTCTGTAACTGTTTATCTCCGGAACGGCGTAGTAGATTTTTTATGAATTGACTCATTGAGAATTGAAGAAACAGCATAGTCAACCTGCTTTTTATCTAAGGCTATGTGACGCTATCTCTCACGCACATGGGTTGACTGGAAGATATCTCTTACCACCGTTGTCCATTCTACACGACATTGGCTAAGTAATTTCTCAAATGGCACGCCTCGAAGCCACAGAATAAAGAACATAACATAATAAAGTATAAATAATATAATAATAATAATAAAACAAGACAAAAGCTTATTTTAAAGTAGATTTGGTTGTGAGTGATCTAAGTTATGTATTATAGGACAAAGTCGTGGGCCAAGACTAAGTTAAAAATTAAAACCAAGAACATAAAACTATGCGCTAAAAGGTTTTAAAAGTTAATCGCTCTGAATAAATAATGCTTTAAATTATCTCGTTTAAAATGTACTTCTGGTGAAGTTGATAAGCCAGAGTGATAAACGAACGAAAAACACGCCTGAAAAAGTCTTTAAAGATAAGGTAGTATTTATATTACCTTGTACAGACTTTTGGCGCCGGGTTGCATATCGCTACGTCAGATCTTGCAATACAAGCTTGTTTACAAAGATATCTTTAGATACTAATCTAGTACATTTACTCCCTTTTGGAAGGAAAGCTGATTTAAGTTTATTTAAAAAAAAACTCATTGGAATAGAAAAATATGTTTTATTACTTTTAACTAGTATATTTTAAATGTAATTAACTCATTTATATCTGATTTTAAATTATCACAAAATTGATAAGATATTAACTGCAGCTTGATTGCCTCTGACATTTATATAAAATAACCATAATTAAAATAATTTAATTATAATCAGAACATTTATTGGCTGTAGGTAGTAACTGTTACTGTGTTGCTTATATTTAGCTTTAGAATTTTTAATTTGTTTCTTTATATTTAATCTAACGACTCGCCTTCACTCTGCTGGGGCTCGTCTCTAGATTTAGCGCAATCGAAGCCACGGGTTACGCTAGTAAAGATATACATAAACTTGATAAATTATATTTAAATCTTTCTTGAGAACCACTCTATCCAACGGTGAAACAACATGAAAATCGGTGTAGTAATCGCGAATAGACAGACAGATGCAGCGAAATACTTCGTTTTATAATATGTAGTGATTATTAACATATTATTTTTCTTAGACTCAATATTTTGTAAATTAGGATTTTTTTCATCTCCTATTTATAACACAATAACTTTTGTATGAATAAATATAGCATAAGAAATAAGCAATATTCGTAACCTTACGACCTGATTTATGGATATTTCAGAAGCGATTCCGACGTGCCTGTTCCCTATGGCCGAACCGTACCCTTGCAAAAACCGATTGTGGAAACTATGACATACGAAAATATGATTTCTTTAGTTCCGAATTGGAAAAACAAACGACGAGATGTGTTAGTAACTATTCTTATTTCTAATTGTGGGGTATCTCGCAGGATGAATTATCTAGAGCAGCTTCAGGAACATATGACTGTAGATGTTTTTGGAAAGTGTTCAAAGGATCATAAAGAAAGGTGAAATAAAAAGTTTTAATATATTTTACTCGTAATTAAATAATAGTTTGCTTAGTATAAGAACTACTATTGTTATTACTGAGATTAAATAATTTCCTCTTGACTATGGGACGCTATACTTCAATACAACCGATGAATATGCATAAATGGCAGGGTATAACTGCTCTCCGAAGCATGAGGGTGCTTCACTGACAACTCCAAGCTACTACGGAGAATATGTTAACAGAAAAACTTGTACATAATTAAATTTGTCCGACCCGTTAAATCGAACCCAGGGCTTCCTGATTTGCATCCACTGGACTACCGAGGCTGCTTAAAATTAAATAATAGGACTTACAATCACCTTTTTTATTTAATAGACAATTTGTATAACATAAATATATTAATTATCAATAATAATGGTCTCTAAATAATAATTTTTAACCACAACCCTATTACGATCTAATATAGGACACCCAATTACGACATCATAGCAAATTTGTTTGACCTGAAAATATGCCTCAAAAAAAAAATTATAAAAGCTGGACCGATTTTTAAAAATTAATTTAATTACATTAATAATTGTATAATAATATTTACAGATCGAATAATACTTGAATCTACTTCTATCTTTCTCTGAATTAAATTAAAAATTTGTGTTACTTATAAAATCTATATAGGTAACAGGTGCAGATGAGGAGTGCATTTTGTGGAACTTAATCAGAACCACTGAAACTTATGAATTTGGTGTCTTGTGTTTTGAAATGACATTAAAGCAAAAATGTGAAACAAGAAATCGGAAAAGTTATAAACAATTACCTTCTAAATTTACAATTTAATTTATTTTGAACAAGACTACTACGTCTACGTTAAATAAATAGAAGTTTATTCTTTCAGATCCCCGCTATGCTTAGTTAATCCTCTCATGTTATATCTAGCTATACCTCCTACTACATAAGTAATTTTATAAATTTTCAAATATTGTTTTTCTTTTAGCTGTCCTGGCCATTTTAGATCGGATTGTAACATCATGTCTGGCTATTTATTTTACTTGGTCTTTGAGAACTCGGAATGCGAAGAATATTTGACCGAGAAATCTTTCTACAACGCTTATAGTAAAGGTGCTATACCAGTGATATTGGGACCAACTGTAGCTAGCTGCAAATTACTGTTACCACCAAATTCTTTCCTTCACATAAACAATTACAAAAGTGCTGAAGAGTTGGCGAAACATATAATAGAAATAAGTAAGGATGATAATAAACTTTTATCATATCATCGTTGGAGGAATCATTTTGAAGTGGTGAACGAACATGGCTATTTTGGATCCAAATCTCGTCATTTATGTAGAATATGCGAGGCATTGAATTATAATGATAGAAGTGAAAAAATCTACACAGAAGAGAATTTAAGGAAATACTTTGATCCTAAATTATCTTGTAGATAGTTTTACTTTAAAATAATCATAATTTCTTTCAGTCTGATTTATCAAAGAAAGTTCGAAATCAAATGTCCACTTCTTTTGAATTTATTGTCCATGCGTCACATGCGCCCTTGTATTATTAAATTTATTTATCTTATAGACCAAATGTAAGCAAAGAGTAAATAATGAGATCTATACTACAGTATTATGCGCTTTAAGCCTTTAAAGTTAACTTGATATACTATGTATAAATGCAATAATTATTGACGGTAACTTTATTACTCAATCCTATATTACTATATTATACACTTGAACAAAAGATTTAAAAGGTATTTTTTAAAATGTATTAAAATTTATTATATTAAGTGTGAACTTACAGGAAAGTTTAACATGTTTGAGTAGAAATTTTTTTTTTCTCTATGTTACTAGTTAGGGTCAATCCTTACTATAATGCCGGCCACAGTTTTCGGTCTGATCTCGATCTGGGCAAGTATTTTATGTTGATAAAAAAATCTTACAGCGGTGTCGAATGTATTGGAGTAAAATTCCTTCTAGATCGATTGTAACTGGAATATGATGGAACGGAACTTGACTGTTACCAACAATGATGTTATAACATCATTGGTTACCAATAGTATGAATGCATTAATATATTTTTTACTTCATTATTTACCAGACCGAGATTGGACCGAGAACGCGCTGTGATTTGTGAATGGCATTATAATTTATAGTGAGGTATTAAATATGGTCTGGTCTGGTTTTAAGGATATACGTATGAGATTAAATAATTTCTCTGGATCTTTTTCACAATTTATTTTTAATATTAATAGAACATTCTACCATATATAAAATGGACCTACACAGGGACGAACTCGAGCGAAACAATGGTGACTCGTTAGTTACTCTTACATACAAATTAGTAGCCTATTACATTGAAGTACTCGTTGAACTTTGAGATAAATGTGGAACACAGTAATTTATTAATACGATTAAGCCTGTACCAATTGTGGCGTGTCTTATTAATCTAATAAGTAAATTAGAACAGATAATTTATTTAGGTACGTTACCATGGGAATTAAGCCTATAAAATCTCTTTAAATACCTAATGAAAAATAAATATTAAACACATGGCCTAAATATTTTACTCCTTAATAGGTATGTAAATATTTATGTATAGGAATATATTACGTATTATATAATATACGGTATTACGTAAAAATAATATTATACGTATATTTTCAGTTTCATATTTTAACTTAGTAAAATAAAATTATAATTTAATCCAAAGTTGCTTGAGAGTGATTTGTTTTAGGAAAAAGTCCCCATACTTCTTTATTTAATAATTATTTTTAAGTAATCAGATAAAACGTCGTAATTAATCATAGAAATTAGTGATGTATGATTTATGAACTAAGCTGAAATTTAAAATGGATTTATATTATAAAACACAAGCATGTCAATTTCCGAAAAATGAAGATGTTAGATATAGAATTTATGAAATGTAAATATTTAGATCGTATCAGGTTGTATTATATTTTAGTAAAATTCGTTTTTTATCTTGTCGTGATTATGACTTATATGTATATAAGTCGTATCTATACTATATCGTTTAGATTTAATAAAGTTAAAGAAAAATAAAATATTTGATACATACTGTCCTTGGTTGAGGAAAAACAGAGTTAGCAAAAGAATTGTATGTATTTAATTATAGATGTCTAGCATCTATTACTAAGCACTAAACCGGATTAAATTTCCACGTAGAGTGTTTGTTTGTGAAACAGTGATGTGTTGCAAATGCTGTTAGGAGGATTATATTGCGAAAATGTGGAATTGCTATCCGACATACATCTAAAAATAATTGGAAAGAGAGCTGAGTGCCAATGCTGCGTTTATTCTAAAAATAGTAACTTTTTATTAAAGTATTTGTTAAAAAAAATATCTGAATCCTAATATTAATAACTAAACGGCTTTATTGTGAAACAGGTAACCCAGTGTATGCGAATTGTCATTAACTGAAGACAGTCCTATTAAGGTAGAAGATAGGTAACGTTTAATGATTATATACGATGTCCTGTGTGTAGATGACAATAGGTAGTTTATTTGGATAAGGGTAGGGAGAATTAATTATTTACTGTTACTATTAGCTAAAATTACATGTTCGTCTAAAATAAGTTTGTTTTAGCAATACAAAAGAATGTGAATATGTATTAAGAAAACTAAAATAATGATCATATCTTTATCAACGCTTTAATTAGTTTCACACAAATTAAATTCATTATATTACATAATGGCATCGGGAATTTGGATTGTTTCAAACTTTGCAGAAATTCCTATCCCATTAGTTACGTAAAACGCTCCGTTCCTCTGTGACAAATGTAAGACAATTTATGTGGACAGCGTTTGACCAAATTTAATAGAAATTAAGTGAAGGTAGTTTACAAGAGACACTGTCTAAATCGAATATAATTTTCATATTTTGGTTTACGCTGAGAGCCGAACCTACTATTACTCAATAGACATTAAAGAATATCTGTCAAAGACATGTTGTAGGTATACTATACTCTTGCTTTTCCACAGCATGTTAAGTCCAATTCTGCGACTAATAATTCCTTAATGATAAACGATCATAAGTATACTCGTTTTTGATATTTTGAACAAGCTAGTAAATTGTCGCTATTTCGGATCGTAGCTTTTCGTAATTCAATTTTCCAATTGCACCATTTTTCATTTGCTGTTGTCGTGCCACGATTGGATTTCAGTTATATTTCTCAAAGCTAATCTGTTTCCAATTTTGTTTTTCTTTTCATAAAACGAATAAGAAAAGTTGATTCTTTTTCCAAGAAGCAAAAATTTTATAAAATCAATACATTACAAAAATAAGTTACATGAAGTGTATTTTAAGAACTAAAGTATAATATTAAAGGAAAATTGGACTATAACAGTATGAGTTCATTACTTTATTTCGACCATCATAATATATACAAAAATATGTGTTTCTACTACTTGTTATACCACACTGTCTTTACGATTTTGTAAATATCTAGTACATTGTTATATAAAGTATAGTTTTAATATTTTACAATATATATATACCTGAAATGCGTCGCTTTCTTGGACCAATTTTACGTCTGACGAAATAAATAAGCCCGCTTCGAATTCTACGCGATGACGGTGGTTTTATTTCCCTGATGAATGATTTCATTTCGATTTTATATCTGCTCGAAAAACCTTGTTTATTTGCTCACTCAGCGATCTAGAATTTATAAGTATTAGTACCAGTCTAACGGTCAGTGTTCAAACTTCGGTTTCAGCAGTCATTATATTCCTGTATCTTTGAGAAAGAATATTTAATTAATTAATTATAATAAATATAATTGTGAGGTCGACAGATTGTGGGACATTTATATTTGTTTATTTAAGAACTTTATTACATAGTCATACAAAATAGCTGCAGTGAAAGATGAGGAGCGCTGAAAATTGCTTATTAATAATATTTTTTTAGTTTTATATTTTGTCTAAATTAAATCAAAAACATATTCTTAAATGGTTTCACAGAGATTTTAAAGAGATGTTATGATGATATACGTATTTCTAGAAAAATAAAAGGGAGCCATAGGTACCTAAGCAATTATCTATCAATCATAAAAAGGAAAAAAAATTTTAACGACACGTTTGGCTTAGTTGGTTGAGACCCTACTTTCTGCGCCAGTGGTCGCGGGTTCGAGTCCCGCTGCACTTGGGCATTCCTTTGTTGAGCGCGAATGTTTGTACTCCAGTCATGGGTGTTTTATGTATATGTATGTATGAAATATTTAAATTTTAAATACATACATATACTTTAGGTATATGTATGTATTAAAAATTTATATATGGGTAGTTTAGCAACCATCTGGTATCCGTAACACAAGCCTCGTAGCTTACCACGGAACTAGATAGCGCCGTCTGTAATAATATCCCAACATATTTATTTATTTAAATGTTTTTGTAAGTATAGTTTAGGTGAGTATGTGTTAAATTAAATTGCATGCATACATTTACATGTAACGAGAAACATTTTACTCAGGAAATTAGTATTCACGCTAATTTACTTCACTAATATGCTAGTGCTAAATTCATAAGAGCAAACAGTGTAGCGGAGTGTATCTGCAATGTAAATAGGTTGCTGGGATTAGTAGCTGTAGTGTGTTGTACAATCATTATTTTATGTTAAAACTGTGACTGAAATATACCTAAAAAATATAAAACATTATTATACATAAATCATCACAGACGGAAGACACAAAATATGTACCTGCTTGAAAAATTAAAAAATACAGTTTAAAGTTACAGTTATTATTATAGAACTATAGGGATTTCTTCGCTTGCTCCGCTTGGATTTGTTATGGGCTAATTAACTGTTAGTATATAATATTAGTAATATAATAATTGTAAAAGTAAAATGTCAAATGTGAATTAGTATAAAAATGGATCTATAAATGAAAGTGAGAATGTAAAATGTCAATTAATTTAATAATTATGTAATAAAGGCTATTTTATTTTTATTTTATTTATTTATTTTATATAATATTATATTTTTCAAAGACAAGATAAAATACCACGCAATAAAGTGTTCTATATGTTGACCCTGATAACCAGCTCTCAGCATATTACAAATTATCGTCAAAACCTGTTCATTTAAAAATTCTAAATACTAAAGATTCGTTTGATTTTAGTGAGAACTTTTTTATATGTGTAGATGATACAGACATAGGTTAGGTAATAGACATTAATGACCCTCAATATGAAAAAATAGCATGGCATTACATTATTATGATTCGTAGCTTATTGCAAAAAATAGCAATGGTAATTGATTAATTTATAAGTTATCGAAAAAAATAATATAGGATCATCTCGGGATTTAAGTTATGGAAAAAAATTTAAGCTCCGAAAAATCAGTTAACATAAATAAAATAATATTTGCATCGAATGTAAAACGTCTTTCTTTGTCGGAAAAAGAAACATACACGAAGATGAAATCACAGACTAGACTATAAATGATTATATGATTACTGATTACGGTGAAGGGAAAATGTTACCTAGCTTTTTTATTGAGGATTTATTAAACACTTGTACTTATAAAAGGTACTCATGCGTGTTATGAAATTCATTTCACAGCTTCTCAATCACGCTTATTCAATTAACTCAACTTATCGGATACATGTTCATCCTCCAATTCAACTTAATTGTCACCGGGTCTCACTGATGGAAAGCCTTTGTGTTGTTGATGGATCCGCCACTGACACTCAATAGCTCTCGCGGCTAATGGACGATATTACGACGGTACACCTGAGCTAGTCCATTCTTTATTGATTCTGTTCTGGTCTTTTGTTTGATAATAAATAAAATTTTATGTTTTATATTCCTATGTAACTGCATGATATACAAAACGAACAACTGTTATAAATGCGAAAGTATGTGTGTTTGTGTGCATGTGTATGAATGCTAGTTAAGTACGTTACCCCTAGACGTAGAAAAATGTGAAAGTTAGATATTATTGTTCGTAATAAAATTTGCCAAAGGGTTGCACTAATTGCATTTTATTTTAATAAAAATGATACTCATGGTTAGGGGTACATTTGAACAAAACTAGAGAAAATTGATTCTAACATAACGAAAAAGCTATGGCGAGAAGTACGGTTCGCATCGTTCTTCGATAACTGAATCGGGTAAATCACCAGGCTTCAATTTGACACGATGAACATATTAATATGTCAGTGTGATGAATCTATAATAATAATATTCGCGTGTTCCTTTCAGTTTAACATTGAAATATAAAATTGCAATGAAACCTGGCCTTTATGACCAAAAATTACATTCCCTTTAATAACTGTTAATAAAAATAATAAGAATATAATAATAATTCAGCCTGTTTAATTTTTCCTTCCCCCCTCTACTAATTACTGACATACCTTCAATGCGAGTGTGACCTGCCCATATTTTATACAAAGAAGGATTTTTTCCTTCGTAATAGCTTAAAACAGAAAAAAAAACATCGAAACGTTTTAAATACTAGGAAAGTAGTAGTACCTAGCAATTTATCAGGTTCGAGTAACAATTGCGACGCCGCGATCGGAGACTTATTTATTTAGTAATCGATTCTTTTCTGTGCCTTTCTCTTTGATGTAACAGTTTATTTTTAATATAAATTGACTTAAAATATAGTATCGAATAGAAAGTAATTCTATTACTTGATTTAAAAGTCAAAATTTAAAGTAGCACGTGCTGCATGTGCATTTCAAATAACTGTGGTTATTTTTAACTATCATGTCTACAGAACACATATAAAACATTGTAATTATGTTTATATGTACATATTTAATAATTTTTTTTTTAATTTATATTAAACAAGGTACCTATCTCTTAGACCTATAAAAAAATACAGGTCTTTTTTTAAAAAACTGTTTCAACATTATTTTACCTCCACTACCCTACGTAAATGGACACTTCTTAAGGTACCTTATTTTTTAAGTTTTGCTACGAAGGCATTACTAATAAGTGCTGTTGACTGGAAATAAGACGACAATTAGAAATTATATATCTTGTCGAAATTTTATAATGAAAGTAATTTTACTGAATTTCAAAAAGAGGAATATCCTTTCTGCCAATATATTATAATGTTATTAAAGTTGCAAAAAGTGTTTGATCAAGTAAATATTTGACAATATAAGTTTAACAATATATATGAGTTGAGAAGTTGTACGTCAAATTCTACATTCAAGTTTGAAATATTCCCATAATAATCATAATATTATTATGAGTTACAAACGTTGCAGTGTCAAACGATTATTTCGACAAAATTTCTTTTATACAGTTTTTTGTGGGGCTTCATTATACAAAATATTTTTAACGAAATGTATCCATGAAAGCTCATTGTTATTCAGCAAGCCTGATATCCTCACATATGTATGTTAATCTGACCCACGAACATACTTATATGTAACCTTATACGGCCTTAGTTGTAACGATGTCAGTCCTCCACTGTATCTTCTTGATAAAATGTTAATAGCAGTGTATAATTTCACACAACTTTATGGTTTTATTATTCATAATAATATATTTCAAAATTACAATTTTGTATATTGTACTTACGTGCAAAGTGTATCTTTTAAATTAAATAGCAAAGTTAACCGTTGTTTTTAAACTTGTTAAGTGCTAAATAGAGTAAAACCGTTGTTCTTTGTTTGTTTTTAATATTTTAATATACCTACAAATAATTATATTAAATTTTATGTAATATTTTCACAATAAAAAATAATAACGAAACTTAATTTATAGAATGTAAAAGTGTATAAGACATTCCTTTGCTTAAAAAAGCAATGTTGAAGGGTGGGGAGTGCCGTTATTATTAAATTTAATTTAAAAAAGCGAGAGCCTACTTAAACCTTAGTAAAGTTTAAATAGTAGCGACTTATGTATTTCCCGTACGAAAACTCGAACTCGAGGCACAGTCGCACTTGTAAGTGGTTTCCAAACCACTGTAGAGTCTTTAATGGACTCTGTTTGGAAACTGTAATAATTATATAGAAGAATGGATTTCAAACAAGTAGTTGTGCTTAATAAGTAAATAATGTTAAAATCATTGTACAGCTATTTGCAAAGAATGGAACATGTTAAAATCTTTCTATTTTCTCATAAAATATTTTTGTAGAAAAATGCAGCGGTCTTCAGTGAGATATTTCACTGTCAATTTCTTACACGTATTTGCAGTACAAGTGGTATTTTGATTTTATGTCAAAAGTTTAGAATAAAGCTATTGAGGATTGTGTTCGAAAGCTAGAAAAGCTGAAAGTTTTTCATTTTTTAGTTTTAAATTTGTATTACACGTTACTGTTTGGTATAAGTAGAAATCTAAAGTACGAGTATGAATGTCGATTTTCTTTGATCTTTAATCTTAATCTACATCTATATAATTATAAAAAAATTAATCCCACATAAAAATATTTACATGTAAAATGTAGCCAAGGCGAGAACATATAGCTCGCACTTTAAAAATTTATCATATCTCATGTAGAGCCAAGTTTCTAACTTTACACATACTAACTCTACATGCCCTAACTTCACAAACTCTACACCTCAGTCAAAATATGTAGCTTGGCCATTTCACTACATTCACATAGGCGTAAGGTGAATTTATTCACTGTTCATTACATTTCTGTTATACGAGTACAATAGTTATTGTAGTAAGAAACAGCCGAGCTACATATTTTGACTAAGGCGTAGAGTTTGTGAAGTTGGGGCGTGTAGGAAGCAGGGCCGTCTCTAACCTATTAGGGGCCCTGGGCACATTAGGATAATGGGGCCCCTAAGACCATAATATAGCACTATTTTTTTAGTCAATGACATGTTGGAAATCAGCAACATTCATTGCTATGCAGACGCCAGCACCGTGGATGCCCTGTACACCGGCCGCACTAATATTTTTTGGGAATACGTCGACGAGTGTCGGAACAAACTGGTGTCTGAAATCGAATCATTATTAACTGAAGTCTTGGATTGGTCGACTAAACTTAGTCCATGAGCGCGCCCGGGAAGGGACTCGCCAGCCAGGGAGTGCAAGAGCCGTTCTACCTACTAAAAACCAAGCCATACTTCGTACGCCTAAAGTGGGACGCCACGGGATCGCTTTCGCACACACTGCGGCGCCACAGCGCAACCTACCATCACCTGGGGCCTCTCCTAGTCCACTCTGCTTATCAGAGAAGAACCCGGAGCGACCGCAGTAAATAAACACACTAGAATGCCTGAAGGCCCCACACATACAAGTCCGAAGACACAATACACGAAAGTCCGAAGACACCTTTCGAATATCCGCCTTTCATACATCACACAAGACATCACAAAGGACATCACAAACACATAACACAGACGGCTACAGAGGATAGGGAGAATGGCAACGAAACACCAACACTCCTCTCCCCCTGCAGCCCCACCGCGTCTACAATCAACAGTTAGGCCGCGGAGGGTAGGGAAAACGGCGCATCGCGATATCGACACTCCTCCCCCTCCGCGACCAGCCTACCGCTGAATACGGTTCCATGGGCTCAACACAGACCCGCAGACCCCCATCTGGGGACAGCCTCCCCCCGGGACTAAACTTAGTCCAATTCAACCCCAAAAAGACACAAGTTTGCGCGTTAACCGCTAAAAAGTTGCCATTTGTCGTCACTCCGCAATTTGAAGACACTCCTCTGTTTGCCACAACCAGTATCAGAACACTTGGCGTCGACATTTCGAGCAACGTCCAGTTCCGTGGTCAATTGGAAGGTAAGGCCAAATTGGCCTCAAACAAGCTTGGTGTGCTCAGTAAAGCGAGACAGTACTTCACGTCGGGTCAGCGTCATAATCTCTATAAGGCGCAAATTCGGCCCCACATGGAGTACTGTTCTCATCTCTGGGCGGGACCTCCCCAGTACCAGCTACTTCCATTTGACCGCATTCAACGTAGGGCGGCACGCGTTATCTACGAACAAGCTCTCTCTGATTGGCTTGATCCTTTAGCTCTGCGTAGAGATGTTCGATCACTCTGCATCTTCTACCGCATTTATCACGGGGAGTGTTCCGAGGAATTGTTTGGGTTGATCCCGGCCGCAGAATTTCACCATTGGACATCGAGCCAAAACCATAAATTCCATTCACACCACCTCGATGTCCAGCGTTCCACAACAGTGCGATGGGCGGTGTTGATCACTTTCCATCAGGTGAGCCTCCTGCCCGTTTGCACCCTTTATCCCGTAAAAAAGAAAATAGACAAATAACGTGTATATATGCAGAGTGAGAGCTTTTTTTTTATTACTTTATTGTTTTTTTTGTTGATTTCTGTTGCAATTTTGTTGCTTTGTTAAAATATCTAGTTACTGATCTATCGCAATCTTTGTAAGTTCCGGATGCCACAGAGAAATTAGAACCATTATTTTGAAACCCCTTACCCTTACGAATCAAAATTTCGTGATCTTTTTCAGTAAAATTTTTATGAAAATAATCGGAGGAGTCGTGTGATATTATGTCTTCAGGGTTGGAAAAAAGTTGTTGTTCAACTGATATAGTTGGCGGTGTTAGCAAAGTCATCGAAGTTGTTGCACTTTTGTGATTCGTCATACCTGATACGGTAGAAACTGGTATAGAACATGTTGTTACTTCTGATTGAAATGACTCATTATTTAGAGATTCTCATTATTTAGACATTATTAGATAATATTGTTCGATTGCTACTTGCAGAACTCTCTCCAGTAGAAAAAAAACATAAATACAGGGGATTTAGCGATTGTCGAGTCGGGCAGTGTTGCCAATACTCCGGATCTGTCTGTTTTAATTTTTTTTGTAAATTTTATTGCGATTTTCAATTGACATGAAAACTTATTACTTCGTCATGAAATGTTAAATTTTATTTATACTTCAAAAAAAGTGCTTCTATCGATATTGCCATTTTGCAACAAATGTGCATGTCACTAAAATATTTAAGCGTTTACAAGTATTTATTTTAATAATATATGTTACAAATAGAAAATATGTAGTATGTCAATTAGTAAATTAAAATTTGGGCCTACACGCTTCGCTATTTTCGCTTCATAATTCATTTGAATGACGCGACTATATTATATACATATTCTGTGATGCGACTCACGACATTAAGTAGTGATTCGCATCACTTTTGACCGAAGACACAAAATAAAAATAATACACTGATGATTTTCTTTTACACAGTTAATATATAATATATACAATTTTTATACATTGCATTTTATTAAACCTGTTGCAATCGATAAGCCTGATTTTATGGCGAGAGTCTCTACTCTCGCCATAATACCAAATAGCTACTCTTAGCTATTTGGTCATATGTTATGAGCTGTGGTTTGGTATGCGAGTCAGGACTAGGGGGCCCCAAAGGATCGCGGGGCCCTGGGCATGTGCCCATTGTGCCCAGTGAAGAAGAGGGCCCTGGTAGGAAGTACGCGTTTTTTAGAGTCTCTACTCTATCCTACTAGCCAAGTCATAGGCCTTGGCTAGTAGGATATTTTGATACACATATTGAAGGGGTTGTGAAAAAAATTGAATCCATTTTGTAGCAGCGGCCATCGTGGATTTACAATTGAATATTTAATATATAATTGTATCTATAGTCCTCAGAGCTAAGGGCGTGTAATAAATATCAGATTAATTAATATATATTATGTCAAATGGAAAGAGGTAAAACTTCAATTACTAAAATTGACCTAACACAAAGGGCTAAATAAAACCTTTTAATAAGTAATTAAAGACCGAAATATGAATACGATGTACCTATGACTGATTTGATTTTGACTGGTGTGAAATACCAACAACGTTGTTAAAATTTTTAGTAAAAACATCAAAAATAGTTAACTGGACACGTGTATAATAAATATGAATACTGTATAAATAAACTCTGTAGCAGGAATTTTTGATTCGATAATTTGATTATTCGTATAATGTTTCAGTTTTTAATTAACAAAGTATGTATTTATATTTGACAGGTAAATGGCATTTATTTTATCATGGTAAAAAGATAAATTAGCTTAAAAGTGCCTTTATATTTCATGTTCTTATAATTAGATTATTACTTAATTTGGTCATAAAAACAAGCACTAAGCGTAATCCATTTTCAGAAGAAAGAAATATTCAGCTAATCGTTGCAGAATTTTATCGCTAAGGATCGTCTTAATCCGTTAAGGATAACAAAGAGATCAATTTTCTTAAGAGCATCAGTTTAAGTGACCAAGAATAAAAGGGTTATCGTGAAAATTTATCTCTTATACGGCTTAACTTTATTTATGTCTAAGTCCAAATTGTTATATTTGTATCCTATATCTACATAATATGCTTTATCTCTTTAAATAATTCCTTTATTTCAGTAATTCGTCTAATTTAAGTAGTAATTCTTAGAGTAGGGTAGATCTACTTCTAAATGGTTAAAGTGTACTCGATGTAGTAAAGTTTATTAGGAGACTGTAGTACGTGGAAATATTTTCACAAAATTTAACACGAACTAAATACTAAAAAATATTAAAACGATTTTAATAATATAAACGTATATTTAGGTAGTTTTAAAACTCGTGATCAGAAAATAAAATCAAAATTTTAGTATTCACTTGAATCATTATAAAACACAACATTTCTACGCTAAGCTCGTAGTAGATCGTACTAACGAAACCAAAGTCCTAACTCTTTACAATGCCGTAAAGATTGTCATAGCTTTCGAAAGTGCGAGTACACTCTAGAGATTCTAGGACACAAATATAAAATGAATGTTCATTTTAAGAAATATTGCTATAGAAATTCCGTCTTTAGTAATAAAACAAGTGACCCCTGCACTGGCATCGCGCAATAAATAATATCTTATTTTTATACTCATTTACACGTACAGTTTCTTGCCTTGATGATTCAAATATTGAAAGAATATAAAGAATCAAGCTATGCAGAAATGAACCGTATATTTTACTTTCGAGGATGCATTTTATAATGATAAACTTTTTATATTCTTTTGAGTTTCTCGCTTCGAAGATACGGAACACTCTCTGTAAATGAGTTTTTCGTTGAAAAGGTGTAAAAGATCAATCACTTAATAAATATAACTTGAACTATAAATGCTAAGTAAAATAATGTAACATTATAAAAAGTTTGGAGACACAGAAAGATGAATTAAAAATTAATAATATCGTATATTTAGATTTAATTTATACAGATCATTGAAGTTATTGAGTACAGTAAAACATAACCATTTTAAACGAAAATATTTGGAATGAAAAAGTATCTATACATATAAATAAAATTGAAGTGTCTGTTGTTAATTTCAAATTAATATCTTTTAACTAAATACATACGAAAGTATATATACGATTCTAACAACAAAAAACATTTTTTTTAATTTTTGTCTGTTTGTTTGTTTGTTTCGGGTAAGCCCTAAAAGGGCTGGAGCGATTTTGACCGGACTTTCACTCGCAGATAGCTAATGTTATAAGGCGTAACTTAGGCTACTTTTTAACCGACTTCAAAAATAGGAGGAGGTAGTAAAATATTTAATTTTAACAAGCGGAACCCGTGGCTTCGCTAACGCTAAACCTATGGACGAACTCGAGCAAAGCGAGGGTGAGCCACTAGTCTTTAAATAAAAATATTTATTTATGAGATATTTGCGCGCATTAAGGTGCGTCGGTATAAAAAGTTTTATTTTAAGCATAAACACAAGAGCAACACTAACAAAGTTGAGTTAATCCGGTTAAGGAGCGTCAGCTACTAAGCTACGGAAAACTTCCTTTCCAATTACGTTACTACGAACGAGTTAATTGTTTTAAGAAATACACGTCAGCTCATAAAAGACTTAAGGGGCTCAGTTAAATTAATCCAAATAAAGAGCTTGGGTAATTTGTTATTTTAGTGCACATTTTGTTAATTTCCTTTTACGATACGAACTAAAGTTATTAATTTATATATGCCTATACATACTATACATATAAAACATCATATATAGACGAGTATTAAAATAGAATAGCAGATCACAGATATCTAACATAATAAAGCGTAACTTAGGCTACTTTTTAAACGACTTCAAAAAAGGAGGAGGTAGAAATTTTATTTATTTCAACTAGCGAAACCCGTAGTTCACTGACGCTAAACTCATGGTGCACACTCACTAGTACATAATAAATGTAGTGCTATGACAGTCTCAGACCAAATTTAAACTATAAAGGACCACCAACTACTTTTTGGTTTTAACACGCAACTCTGCCCGTGAGAAAGCCGGAAAGCCACTGTGTTTTAATTTAGCAGCTATTTAATAAGATAATAAGCAATTACCTAGACCATTAAACACGTACGTAATTCAAAGAGCAAATACAAAAATACAAACATCATCAACGTTTCAAAACATATATCGTCAATACATATTTACGTGACATAAAATATACCTACCTAACGCATCATACGATCACTCTACTTTTCAATCGATACCGCTATGAGGCAGAACAAGGCATTAAAACACCATTCGTGGCAACTTTGACAAACTTGGAAGTCGTGCGTATTTGTTGGAACGATTCTCGAAATTACCAAAGTACGATACCTTCCTTGTAACTTATTGTGATGGATAAAGTTTGGGATGCCATTGTGACAGTGAATTTTGAAATATAAAATATTCGTCGTACCGTTTATTATTTTGTAAATTACTGAACAAAACAAAATTCTGTAACACACACGCACAGAATGAGAGAGAGATAGAGAGAGAGAATCAATTTGCTGCAGTCTTAACGTAACCACTAACCAGGGATAAGAGGAACTCTTTCTTAACGTCTTGCCCATCTATTCATTTGTCTCAGACAATTTAATCTGACACTATTGATAAAGGTCTTGATAGGTCTTATAAAGTTAGATAGGTATTTCTAAATAACATTTTTATATGCTTCTGTCGTCGTTCTATTACTTTAGAATCCTAAAAGTAATTGAGAGTATTTATAGACTGACATATTTTTAAAGAAATATACTTTGGTGATTATAATATTTTTATTATTTCTTGAGATAGGTTCATTTTGTTTCACGCTCTTTTTGAGAGAGAGAGGCCGCAAAATTAACCTTTTTATTCATAGAAATACAACAAAATTCAACTAATGTAATTATGATCTAGGTAAGTAAAATGAATCTTGTAGAGTGTTTGATATTTTATTCACGCTATCTGGTGCTACGGAACTCTTTATGCGTGATGAGTCCGACTCGCACCTGTCCAATATTTTTCGTATTTAAAAGTTGTATTTTTATCTATATTTAAAATTATATATTAGTAATTGTTTATTTCTAAAAAGTGTAAACATATTTCGGCGTTGTGACACTCTATTGACGCAATACCGAATGTCTAATTTGTTAGTTTTTTATATTTTTTAATAAGCTATGATTTGGGAAACGGTTGTAGAGCGAATGGGTGAAACTTGCCATGAGATAAAACTACGGCGCTTTAACTATGGAACCGTTTGCATAAAAACTGTTTTAATAACACTTGCATTTGACAGCATTTCCGTTAAAATCAATGAGCGATTGCCAATACAACCTCCCTCGTGTCTTCTCTAGTCTACGTGACAAAAACAAAATAACTTGTGCTCCGCTGGCACGGTCTAAAACCATTAACGAGAAAATTAAATTGAATTGATCATATTATTTTATATTACATTTTAACGTCATAATATAACTTTTTAACTCTATATTAACATTTAAACATAATAACATTAATTTTATCATTTTCGTATAATATCTTTCTTTATCATTATGTTTTAGTTACTAACATAATACAATAAATAGCGAGAGAACGTATTTGATTTGTAGGTATATCTTATTTAATTAGGTATGGCCAAAAGTAAAAAAATGAGTTCTTTAAAAATAATTGATGGATTCTCATTACACATACAATACTTTGTGAAGTAATAGTCAATTATAAAAAAAATCTCCAAAATGGTGTAGCATCTTGTGACAAAAATAAATTGCGAAAAGAATCAAGTAGCAACCTTTTCCTCATACAATTTGTTATCGGGAAGCCATCTCGTTTACAACATGTCACCTTTCTATTTAAATGCGTATCAAAGAATCAAATGTAAGGTACTGGTATTGTATATCCGTATATAGTGAAGTTATTTGTAAAACAGACTGGATTATATTGTAATATTCATGGACGTATTAACTAAGGACGAGACACATAAGCTGACGTACCTTTACCGGCCTTGACAGTAATCAGGATATTTTAGGCCTGGCCGTTTGATTTTACGTCAGTCTCAAGCACTTACTTGTCAACAAAACATCTCCCAAAAATGACTAAATGTTCTATTAGATGGTGTAAAAACTAAAGCAGCGGAAGCAGCACTATTTCTTTTCACTTGTAAGTAATATATTTTATTACATTTAATGTTATTTATCACAAAATTTAAGTAAATGTAAAATAAAATTTCGTATTATTCAACTATGTTAAATATAGTCGATATATCTATGTATTGTTGACATCTGACAACCATCATAAAATGGCTGGATTATACCGTTCAAAACAAATGACAGAACCGTCGAGTAAGTCCATTTGACATCGACTAGTGCTTGACGATGTCGAAAAATATATCGATGTTTGACGAAATAACTAAGCGAATAATGGATGTTATTTGTACAGTACAATAACATAAAATACTTTTATCGCAGTATCCTACAATCTGATGACAATAAATTTATAATAATATTTTTATAATTAAATAAAAACATTATAAATGCAAAAATTATAATTAGTATGTGTACTTAATTTTTATTTTATTTTAACACATAAATTACACAAAATTTTAGATTTCCTAGGGATCCTTCTCGAAAGAGAAAAGAAATTCTTAACAAAAAATTTGAAGTCTATAATAACTATAATTGAGTAAAAAGTTCATAACAATGTCCTGCTTATTTTAGTATAATTAAAATATAAATACCGGAAGCTTACCCCACCTTTATTCTCCCTTTATTTTCTTTGCCTTACAGCTTATTTATGATACGCCTTTTCTTTCCCATTCGAACGTTCTGGGTTTGATTGTCGGCGAAAAATCAAACAATATTTATTATTAATATTTAAAATGTCATTGATGTATGTATTTTATCGACTACGTTCAAGCACTAGCATTAGAGTGAATTTTGATGTATTGTGTCAATTCTTTGTGTGCGTTATACTTCAAATGGTTGAAAGTGTTTTCATGCATTTGTATTTTATGACTGGTCCTTAGGTAATACGTCCATGGTAATATTATATACCTAAACTTTTTTTTTCAAAAGAAACATATTTAATATTTATTTACAATAAAGGAAATTACAAGTAAACTTAACTACATGTACAAAGCAAATGTACCTAAACTATAAAGGGATATCTAATATATACCCAGAATTACCAATATACCTACACTGTTAAAAATTTCTATTGTATTTTTACAAAAAATGTGTTGGAAGTAATTACGCACCCCAATTTAGTAATTTTAAAACTCAGTTTTGTAAATTTACTATACTATTTATTGTAATTTAATATAAGAAAATTACAACATATTTGTTGAAATTTACTAAACTTTTACTGAAAAAAAGTTTAGTAAAATTTCTAACACGTATTGTAATTTTACTAAACAAATGATATCCAAGATGTTTAGTAATTTTAAAACTCAGTTTTATAAATTTACTATACTATTTATTGTAATTTAATATAAGAAAATTACAACATATTTGTTGAAATTTACTAAACTTTTACTGAAAAAAAGTTTAGTAAAATTTCTAACACGCATTGTAATTTTACTAATCAAATGATACCCAAGATGTTTAGTAATTTTAAAAATTTAATTCTAAAAAAATTTATTGAATTTAAATAGTTCAATGAAGACAAAGCAAATCGAAATTATTGATCATGAAAAAAAAAATCGAAATTACATAATGAAATATTTTTGCATAATTTAATTTAAGTTTTTAGATAATTCTTTGTTATGAAAAGATTTTTTAATGTCTCCATTGTAATAAATAAATAAATTTTCGGTACATTTTTTTTGTAATTTTTCTTCTCGGAAATAAAATTCCAAAAAACGTTTGTTAATATAAAAAGTTTTCTTTAAAATCTCAGCAAATAGTCTCGTAGGTACAATTGCTGCGCTCATTGAAAAAATAAAAATTTTCGATAAAATTACAATGCACAAAGTAATTGTACAACCGAAAATTGAATAATACAAAAAAAAGTAATAAATTTTTAAAGTCGTCATTGTAATTCATATTACAACTTTAGTTCGTGAAAACCAAAAAAAATCTGGTAAATAAAATTATAAAAAATGTTTGCAAATATAAGACATTTTTAAAGTAATTCAGCAAACAGTCTTGTAAAATTACCACACACATTAAAAAAATAATAATTGTTGGTGAAATTACAATTCATGATATAATTTCACAATCAAAATTTGAATATTACAAAGAAAATTATTAAATGTACAATGACCCCATTGTTATTTCTATTACAACTTTGTTTTGTGATATTACAAAAATTTCTAGTAAACCAAATTACAAATAATGTTTGTAAATCTAAAATTTTTTTCATGAAATTCGACAAACAGTTCTGTAAAATTACAATACAAGTAGGATTTTTACATTAAGATCGTAAAATTACAACACATCCTACTAAGTTTCCTGACAACTTTTGGAAAATTACTAGAATTGTTTTATAATTTCGCAGTGGTAAACATCGATTTGTAATTTTACTCAACCTTTGTTTTGTAAAATGATTGTAATTTTACAAACATTTTTAACAGTGTACTATATGAGAGTGCATGCTTTGATAAAAACTAAAGCTAATTGCTGTACCTACCTACTTGAGAGTCAAAATTTTTAACAAGTTTCTCAAGTGAAAATGTTATCATAATCTGTACAATCATTTTGAATATTTGCGATTATAACCATAAAAACTGGCAAGAAATTAGCTTGGTAGTAATTATATTTCAGCTAACTTTAGTACTATTTAGATTCTTTCAATTCATTTAAACTTTAACAGTATTAATATGTATTTATTTTCATTCGTTAAACCTAGCCACATAAAATGATCGCAGAGATTGCATTGCAATTATGTTTGTAAATCTTCCAATCAAGTTGCCTTTAAAGCTTAGTAACCGTCGCCGTGTGTACAAGAGCAATCTCTTTTTGAGTAAGAGGAGCCATAGAGATTACAATTCTCCTTTTATTCCCCGACGCCAGTTACGGTGTAACGTATTAGATTTCTAATTAATATTCATGGCGGTGTTGGCATTTCGGAGTTTCACGAATATATTATCGATCACTGTTTTTTGCAGTAAGGTTCTGCTATAACTTTTTAAAATGGCGTGTGCCTTTCTATACCTGCACTATGTTAGATATTCAGGTATTACATAAGAACTTGGCTATCTATGGCCGTAGTGGCTTGTTTTTGTTCAGTTGTGGGGTGTGGACAAGTGGAGTTAGGACGTTGAAAGTCTAGTCTAGTTTTATTTAAACTGCATAACATCTATATTGTCAATACTTAATGTTCTACTTGTGGAGAACGAATTTGATATCTGTCGACTATTGTGTAAAAAAATTATTAATTTTTACAGCTAAATCCGTAAATATTCTTCAAATATGTCGCATAATATGTGTTCGTGGATTTGGCTGTCAGGTTATATAAATGATCTTGCAGAATAGCATTACAGGTAAAGAATGTTTGGCTCATGCTAGTGCCGTGAAATCTTTTTGTCATTTCTATAATATACCAACGCAAAAATTAAAAAGGGACAACTCCTTCTGATAAATTGCAATCCATTAATTTTATTGAGTTGTTAGAAACATAAATCGTAAGCATCATAACTGGAGGCAACAAGCAGAAAAGGTAGGCAAGTCTCCCGTAGAGTTATTACAATCATTTATTTTCCCCAAAAATGGGACCGCCGTATTTAGTTCAGTGTTTGCTGTAGCAAAAATATAATTAATAAAGGCAAGGCTGTTTGTATTCAGAGTCCTTGGTAGGTCTTCATCTAAGGGCATTAACTACGGCACGAAAGATTCTTATACTTTAGTTAAGTTATACATAATAAACAAAACCTAACTAGCTACTCGTGCGAAATTAAGAAAATACAATAATCGTGTGTCCACGTTGTGAATTCATCGTGAACTGACATCAACAAAATTCCCAAAATCAGCTTTTCTGTATTTAGTCAATTAGCTAAATAACAAATAGGTTGGTGGAACCTTATATTATATTGAACAAATAAAAAAATAAAAAAAGACTACTAAATCTGAGTACAACATAATAATATATAATTTTTGTATGTATACCTACGTTCTAATATTGTAAAATTATAAAGTCGCGTCCATAACGACCAATTACTGTTTTATTACCCGGGTCATTGTAGTGGGTCACGTATTAGATCTCACATCTCTAATTATATCTTATACGAAACAAGATAACCGTTTTAATCATTAACGTTTATTTGTAATTCAGAAATTCGTTTCTTTGTAAGAATTGGTTGAGGTTATAAAACGGATTAGGTGTTGGAAAAATGTTGCAGAAAAACTCGATTCCACCACGACAACGATAAATGAGAAAACGGCGCATTCGAGAAATCCAATTACGGATAGATATCAAATCTGAATAGGGACTTTCTATAATTTGTGCCTAGTTTAGTGCAGCTGTTGTACTCGCAGGTACAACAGCTGCACTCTCTCTATTCCATTCACTATTAAACTCTGGTTAATTTATAAGTACACCAGTGAAAGATCAGACGCAGGACGCAAAGACTGCGTGCTCTTTGAAGATAAGATGGTTCCGGGCCTGCCATGTATGACATGACCCGAGATTCAAACTCAAGATCTTCGGGTTTGCCGTGGCTACTACTTCTAAACGTGTGTTTACTGGGGTTTATAAAATCACAAAACAACGAGTTAACGAACTTAGGATAATGTGTAATGAAACATAATATATAACAAAGTTAAGGGCAGTCTGGAAAGTAAACGAAATTGTTAAAGCGGATTTGTCCATAAGGAGAGGTAATTTTTCCGACAGCTGTGTCATTGTAATGCGCAAGCATAAGTTTGTTTTTTCTTAATTTATTTATGAAAAACAAATCTTGCAGATGAATGCGTGGAACTTAAAATGATCCGTATGTTTAATACTATCAATTTCCAGATTTATTATTTAGTTATAATCTTTGATTATATCTATATATATAATGAAAATGGTGTTCGTTTGAGGCTCAATCAAGCCTAAACCACTGATCGTATCGACATGAAACTACCACCATTCGATGCGAAATTTTTCCTAGATGGTTTATGGCTATTTATTTTTCGAATTCTAACGTTCCTTCATTTTTTTATTGCTGTTTTACTTTTATGAACATTTATCCCGCTAATAAAAACAAAAGACAAGCGTTTTCTCTTGATTATTTTGTTTTCATGGATTTCAACGGAGTTTACTAAACGGATAATGTTCTTTTACATTCAGCTAAGAATCTACTTACAACCCCAACTCCCACGCACCCCTGCACACCCACTCTCATTTTTTGATAAAAATAAAATGCCGTATCTATGATCGAGTATCACTTGAGAACGGCTGGACCGATTGGGTTAATTTTTTTTTGTTGTCTTCAGAATTGTCAGGAGAATGTTTATATGTAAGAAAATTTTAAAAAAGTCTGCTAAAACGTTAAAAATTTCGATGATAATCGAAGTATTCCAATTTCTATAGTTACTCATCACGAAATCTCGGGAACTATAGGACTTAGAAATGTGAAACTTGGTAAATTCATCCCCCAAAGGGGATTGCGGGGGCGTTAACAATGAACAATTCCCGTTTTTAAACTATAGCTCCTATAAATTCCAAATTTGGTAGGAATCTTCTGTAAGAGATGTAGAAATAGTCTATGAACGAATTTTACGGTAGCTCACCCCACAGGGGGTTGCGGGGGGGTTTAACACACAAACTCCAAATTTAGCTAGAGTCGTCTATATGTGATGCAGAAATGATTTAAGAGCGGATTTTACAACAACCCACCGCCGAAAAAGATTGCGGTAGTGGGTGTTAAAATGTGAAATTTCTATTTCCAAACTGTAACCTCTATAGACTTTAAATTTGGTAGTAATCTTTTATTTGTCATGCAGAAATCATCTCAAATAGGATTTTACGAAATTCTATTTCCAATAGGGATTGCGAGGGTGGGTGTGAGAATGTTAAATTTATGTTTCCAAACTGTAACTTCTACAGACTCCAAATGATTATTTTTTTACTGTTTAAATAGAAAAGGTTAAAGTCAATTGTTTTTTTTTTATTTAATTAATTTCATTTGTTTTTATATAACCTAATAATCTATATAAATAAAATGATAGAGGTCTGCAGTTGTGCGCGCATCACGGAAAAAGTACTGGATAGATTTAAATGAAACTTTCTAAGTTTTATTTCTTAGACACTTGGCCCTTATATAAAAAAAGATTGCGATATCTTCATTTAATAAAAATTTATTAAAGTTTCAAGAAAAAACGATTTGTATATGTACTGCGTGTTCAGTGATGCAGTATGTATGTTTCCTTCTCGCGGAGTAGTGGGGCAAGCGGCGAAGCGCCATGCGGAAAACTTTGTTAATATTTCAAGCAACGCGGACGAAGTCGCGGGAATCGGCTAGTACATGTATATAATCAAAGGTTACGATATAATTTTACTTATATGTTTGGATTTACTTTATAAATTGCTTAATATGCTTAATTATGTTGCTTTAGGAGCTTGATTATTTTAACTCCAATAGGTCATTGATCAAAACTTTTATATTAGTAATTTGAACATACTTCACACGTGCCTTGGACAGTCAGATAACAATTTTCTAGCATGAGTTCCTTTTTCCTTTACAAATACTGAATCAAAATAATATTAAATGCTTTATAATTAACAATTTTTAGCTTTCCTAGAGTTTTGGATTGACAGATATTTTACAGTTTTTATAAAAGATAGGAACGGCAAAAGGGGACATACACGTTAGCTTCGCATACGCTGCGGGGGTTGAAATACGAGTTGGCAGTTAGAAGTGATGGACCCGCGGGGATAAGTGATAGCTAGTATTATGGTAGTCCATCTCTGTATAACTGTTCTATTTTAGAATATTACTTAAATATATTTTATAGCATTGAATTGTAAGACAAATGTTTGTTCTAGTTGTTGCAATCATAAAAATGAAATGAAACGGTTTAGCTCAAACAATGAGTGGCCTAATTTAAGTGGATAAAATGTTCATTCAAACATTACCATAACGAAGCTAGCGAAATGATCAGTTTTGGAAAGTTTGAGTGCAGTTGTCGTTCTGAATGGTTCCAATTACCAATGCCTTTGTCGTTAGTTTAATGTAGTAAGGCTGTATAAAATCTCCTTCATTCCGGCTTCCGATTTGGATTAAAATACAGGCTTTAATGAAGTTGTAGCAAAAATTCCCTTAGAGACTTCTATTGCGACTCTTTTCAATTAGAAACCACAGTGGTTTTGCACTCGAATAAAAGATGCTATAAAACAGATGATAATGAACTTTTTATTTGTCTCAGTGGGATATACGATATTTGCTATGAAATTGCGAGAAATTTCTGGTAGAATAATTTGAAAACATTTTACGTTATTAAGGCAAGCAGAGCTGTTAGCTATGTTTTGTTAATTAAATATACGAATTACGAGTAGATGTATAATATTATATGTACATTGTACACAGTACATAAATGTTCTGTTATTATCAAATATAAGATCTGAATATATTAAACAGAAGTTCGTTCGTCTATTTTTTGACGTTTGATAAGCATACATAATTGACAAATTAAATTTTGTTTTAGGGATTTTTTATAAAATATTATTATAATAAACGCTCAATATTTTGTTGTGCATATATTAGGTACATAAGTATTGAAAAAGTATGCTAACAATTTACTTGTTCATATAACGCATTATTTCCACAACTGTGGCTTATGCCGGGTGAGATATGTTCAGATTAACATTTCATCTCGTAAACCATAAATGGATCAAGCTTAAGCCTTTTGTAATTGGTATATACCGTGCAATTAGTCAGCTTAGTATTGATTAGAGAGTGTTAGAGTTTCCACTGTTGACAGTGCTAGTGTTCCACTGATGCGAGTAGTTAATGAATGTAACAAGGAGAAATAATATAAACGACACTTTCTAAAGTTTAAGATATTATACATCAATTTATGATATAAGCTTTCCTTTGATTTGTCGAAAATGTCTGATTCTGTACGAGTGTTTTTTAAGGCAGTTTCCTTATTAATTTTTAAGTTTTCATTTTTAGTATAGAAGTAGTACAAGCTAGTTGATATTATATGTGGTATAGAAGCAATAGTTATTTGCACATTACGGTGGTTTTGGATAATAAAAAAAAACTTTTAGTAATTTACTTTGTTAATTGGGTTGCGCTAAAATCGTAAAAGCGCATAGAACAGCTGTTGGTAGCTACAATGCAAATGTTTAGCAAACAATTTCAGACTTGTGACAACACCTGCAATCATTAAGCCTATAACAATAAATAAGACAGTCTAGCTACTAGTTTGAGTAAGTAATACTGTCGCGTATCGGAGAGGGTGTAATGTCTTTACACTTGAAATATAATCATTTGAAATGGTACATCTGAATCATGACCCATCTTGAGATTGTTGAAAACGTACGACTATAAACTACAAAAATTGTTAATCGTAAACCACTCTGAATAAGAGAGGAATATAAAATTACTTAAAAATTTTTCGAAATCAATACTAAAATGTTCTTTGTCTATGCATATTATAACAAATTAAACATAGATAAAAGTAAATTATCTGAAACGAACAAATTATGTGGCTGTATGTAATCAAAGATCTTGTACAAGTCATGACTAAGCAATAATAAAGGCCACAGATAAATTAATGTGAATTGCAACTTGATCTTCTAAAGCCACTTAGATACTAAGTTCGCCTAAACTTAGATTAATAATATGTATGTGGGGTAATACTCCTTATTGTTAATATTGTATTTACTTCTATCTAACGGTCTTGAAGTACAAGATACTTCGGTATTGTTTTTAATTTATCTCGGTAGTCTCGTGGCTATCATACGGTTGCAGATGCTGAGGTTCTAAATTCTAGCCCCAGGTCGGGCTTAGTTTGATTATTGAGGTCTTCTGTTAAGATATTCTTAGTAGTAGCATTGAGTGGATAAGTAAGCGATGCTGCAATTTCGTGTCTCGGATAGCACTCGTGTGCTTTAATATCTTCTACACATCTGACTGGTTTTATTGAGTTTGGTCGCCTTAGCCAAAAGCGATCAGGAAGATATTACTATCATTTAATTTTTAGTTTTAACTTTTAGTCTATAAAGAAAAAAATCGATATTATTCTACTCAATTGTTTATTTAATTTAATCCCGGCAGAAAAAACATCTGTAGCCTGCTTCTGCCTTCTTTGCCTTCTTTAGCTGTTCAGAGTGGAGCGCAAGTTCCAAGTGCATGTAAGGATGGAAGGGCTCAATCTGCTTAATAACGGGGAAAAACGCACACGAGCACTCTTATTTCGGTTAAACCGACCACACGGTCGATGTTGCACACAAAGCTTTACGCCGCATTGTGAGGCCGATAGAATGGGAGGCGAGTCCGCTTATATTCAATTTAAGATTATTTAGCAGGCTGATGTCCGGTAGTCTCACACAAGAACATTGCGCTATTTATTTTCCATATTTCCATAGTCCGAACACATTATCCGGAAGCCATCTGTGTGCAATTCCCTATGGATTACTCATGGATCCTGACTAATCAATCACAATAAACAAATTTGAATCTCTTAAAGGGTCTCTACGTGTTGGACCTGTGTCCCCAGGCAAGTTAAGGCCCCGGCTACTTCGAGCCCATGAATTCGAAAGAGGTACAAATATTAATAGATAACAATAATAATAAGAATATATTAGAAAATGAAGTCCTTATTTTAATATTGTCTAAAATGTATCACACATTCCGGTATTTTTAAAAGCTTTGCTAAAATCGTAAAACGGCTCTCATTTATTAGTGATCTAAAAGTTATTACGAATGTAGATACTTATTTATTCACAGAATTTTGTTACGATTCAGCGGTTTTCGTAATTAGTAGAGACTGATCAGCGGTTACAAAATTATGTACACTACTATAATTAGTCAGTACGTTTGGTGGACTAATTTTTGTTAATTTATATTACTAATGACAAAATACGTCAATTTTACAGAAATACACAGTATACTGTATATTTAATATTTATAGAATAATTAAATGGACGAACATACGTTAAATAGGTTTGGGCTACGAGATATTGACGGTACACATGTTAGCCTGCAAAATTGACTCTGTTTCTCATAGATGTAATGAAAGACAAACCTCTTTACCTAGCAGTATGTAATAAGCCACAAGCTCAAGCTAGGAAGAGGGTGTTAAGACGGGTACACAGCTGTGTACCCGTCTTAACACCCTCTTCCCTAGCAGGTTTAGTAATTAACTTAATAGGAAAAGAGGTTTTTATGTAAAACATTGGATTTGAAAATATATAATTTAAAATCCGAATATTTTCTATCATTTTTTAAATTTTTGCAACAAGAAGTTATTTCCTTTTTCGTTTATATATAATAAATGTTTTATATCAATATGAAATAGCTTTAGAATCGTAGTCGTTATACCTTCACTTCACGTAATCGTTGAAGCGAGGTCTATAGTATAATATGTAGTATAAAATATTACGCATTTTAAGAGATAAATACATATAAAAAATTATAATGATTATTGGTATTAAGAGAGACTAATAATGATAATTACTTAAAGAAAAATACAAACTTATATTTTATACGACTACTATTTTTAATGCTACAGCTTAACTAGAATTCTATTCGAAAACTATTCTCATACTAATAACAATTCATAAATTGCTAACACTATAAGTAAAAGTTAACAAATGGGTATGGAAAAAATGATCACGAATATCTATATTTGAAAATGAATCTGAAATTTTCTGATTGGCATTTCAATTAGTAAAACTTTCAGATATCGCTGACTGGATAGCTTCAATTGACTGGTAGCAGTACGGTATTTGTCGTTTATCTCACAACAATGGTGTCTGGCTCGTTTTTATCTGCAGCAAAATAAAACAACGGACTAAATTAACGAAACCGTCGAATGAATATATTGCAATATCAACAGCTTCAGTAAGTTTTTAAAATAAAAATTTGGATTTAATTGATAATAAACTTTTTCTTTTCATAGAATTGAATTTTATATTTTACGTTTGAATAGTGTCGACGTAATGTGAGAGGAAAATAAAAGCATAATTGCTGCGTACTTAACACAAAGGCTGGCTTTTTAAAGCCATCATGAGCGGAACTACTCATTTTATGGATGTAGCACAACAATATAATATGTATTTTTGTGATTTTATCTCGTGTTGGAATGTAAAAATTAAATAATAAAAATAGGTCAATATTAAATAATATTTTAATGATAATATTTTTAAAAACATCATGATTATTGACTCGACTATGAGAAGAAACTTTTAATGAAAATTTTAAACATTTAACTAATGTATACTAGTATATACAAGTTTATAAACTACTTATATAGGTAATAATGTTCTCTGACCGATTCCCGCCGTGATGGTCAATCTCATTGAGACTAGCCAACTACGTAGGAGATATTATAATGCATAAGTACACGGGCAAACAAAAGTGAAAAAGTGCACTCTCTTTTCCTATCACTCTGATACTCTGGTGGGACGACTACTCGACACGACCACAGTACCGAGGCACGGGGGGTGACACACCGCTAACTTCCAAACTCCGGGCTGATACTGAGACTTACTAAACAGAAAGTAACTAACTTAAATCCAATAACTAAACTTGGCGGACCCGGGGTTCGAATTCAGGACCTCTCGATGTGACGGTCTCACATGCTAGCCACTATACCATCGAAGTAGAACTATAGGCACCTGGTACATAATACATATGTACAAAGTTGTACTAAAATACAAAGTAACAAAGTTTGATTTCTTTTTTTAATTAAGCAATTTGCGCTCAAGTCTAGCTGTGACATCGTAATACCTAAGCGGATTCTTTAATTAGATTCGCACGAAAAGGCCATTTTGGGAAATCGCGGCTAATACTAAAAAGTTAATTTGGAACCGCTTGAATACTCATGCGTGTTGTAAGATTCGTAAACCACTTTTAATGAGGGTAGAGAGTAGAAATTTTATTATTATATTAAAGTGCGGCTTTGCAATTATATCGAGAAGAAGTACCTAAAATTTAATAATATGCAGTAAAAAGGTAATCTTATTTTAATTAAAATGATTTTGTTAACTATAAACAATATTGAGAATTTGAAAAATGTTTGATTTGAAATAAAAACATTATAAATGCAAAAATTATAATTAGTATGTGTACTTAATTTTTATTTTATTTTAACACATAAATTACACAAAATTTTAGATTTCCTAGGGATCCTTCTCGAAAGAGAAAAGAAATTCTTAACAAAAAATTTGAAGTCTATAATAACTATAATTGAGTAAAAAGTTCATAACAATGTCCTGCTTATTTTAGTATAATTAAAATATAAATACCGGAAGCTTACCCCACCTTTATTCTCCCTTTATTTTCTTTGCCTTACAGCTTATTTATGATACGCCTTTTCTTTCCCATTCGAACGTTCTGGGTTTGATTGTCGGCGAAAAATCAAACAATATTTATTATTAATATTTAAAATGTCATTGATGTATGTATTTTATCGACTACGTTCAAGCACTAGCATTAGAGTGAATTTTGATGTATTGTGTCAATTCTTTGTGTGCGTTATACTTCAAATGGTTGAAAGTGTTTTCATGCATTTGTATTTTATGACTGGTCCTTAGGTAATACGTCCATGGTAATATTATATACCTAAACTTTTTTTTTCAAAAGAAACATATTTAATATTTATTTACAATAAAGGAAATTACAAGTAAACTTAACTACATGTACAAAGCAAATGTACCTAAACTATAAAGGGATATCTAATATATACCCAGAATTACCAATATACCTACACTGTTAAAAATTTCTATTGTATTTTTACAAAAAATGTGTTGGAAGTAATTACGCACCCCAATTTAGTAATTTTAAAACTCAGTTTTGTAAATTTACTATACTATTTATTGTAATTTAATATAAGAAAATTACAACATATTTGTTGAAATTTACTAAACTTTTACTGAAAAAAAGTTTAGTAAAATTTCTAACACGTATTGTAATTTTACTAAACAAATGATATCCAAGATGTTTAGTAATTTTAAAACTCAGTTTTATAAATTTACTATACTATTTATTGTAATTTAATATAAGAAAATTACAACATATTTGTTGAAATTTACTAAACTTTTACTGAAAAAAAGTTTAGTAAAATTTCTAACACGCATTGTAATTTTACTAATCAAATGATACCCAAGATGTTTAGTAATTTTAAAAATTTAATTCTAAAAAAATTTATTGAATTTAAATAGTTCAATGAAGACAAAGCAAATCGAAATTATTGATCATGAAAAAAAAAATCGAAATTACATAATGAAATATTTTTGCATAATTTAATTTAAGTTTTTAGATAATTCTTTGTTATGAAAAGATTTTTTAATGTCTCCATTGTAATAAATAAATAAATTTTCGGTACATTTTTTTTGTAATTTTTCTTCTCGGAAATAAAATTCCAAAAAACGTTTGTTAATATAAAAAGTTTTCTTTAAAATCTCAGCAAATAGTCTCGTAGGTACAATTGCTGCGCTCATTGAAAAAATAAAAATTTTCGATAAAATTACAATGCACAAAGTAATTGTACAACCGAAAATTGAATAATACAAAAAAAAGTAATAAATTTTTAAAGTCGTCATTGTAATTCATATTACAACTTTAGTTCGTGAAAACCAAAAAAAATCTGGTAAATAAAATTATAAAAAATGTTTGCAAATATAAGACATTTTTAAAGTAATTCAGCAAACAGTCTTGTAAAATTACCACACACATTAAAAAAATAATAATTGTTGGTGAAATTACAATTCATGATATAATTTCACAATCAAAATTTGAATATTACAAAGAAAATTATTAAATGTACAATGACCCCATTGTTATTTCTATTACAACTTTGTTTTGTGATATTACAAAAATTTCTAGTAAACCAAATTACAAATAATGTTTGTAAATCTAAAATTTTTTTCATGAAATTCGACAAACAGTTCTGTAAAATTACAATACAAGTAGGATTTTTACATTAAGATCGTAAAATTACAACACATCCTACTAAGTTTCCTGACAACTTTTGGAAAATTACTAGAATTGTTTTATAATTTCGCAGTGGTAAACATCGATTTGTAATTTTACTCAACCTTTGTTTTGTAAAATGATTGTAATTTTACAAACATTTTTAACAGTGTACTATATGAGAGTGCATGCTTTGATAAAAACTAAAGCTAATTGCTGTACCTACCTACTTGAGAGTCAAAATTTTTAACAAGTTTCTCAAGTGAAAATGTTATCATAATCTGTACAATCATTTTGAATATTTGCGATTATAACCATAAAAACTGGCAAGAAATTAGCTTGGTAGTAATTATATTTCAGCTAACTTTAGTACTATTTAGATTCTTTCAATTCATTTAAACTTTAACAGTATTAATATGTATTTATTTTCATTCGTTAAACCTAGCCACATAAAATGATCGCAGAGATTGCATTGCAATTATGTTTGTAAATCTTCCAATCAAGTTGCCTTTAAAGCTTAGTAACCGTCGCCGTGTGTACAAGAGCAATCTCTTTTTGAGTAAGAGGAGCCATAGAGATTACAATTCTCCTTTTATTCCCCGACGCCAGTTACGGTGTAACGTACTAGATTTCTAATTAGTATTCATGGCGGTGTTGGCATTTCGGAGTTTCACGAATATATTATCGATCACTGTTTTTTGCAGTAAGGTTCTGCTATAACTTTTTAAAATGGCGTGTGCCTTTCTATACCTGCACTATGTTAGATATTCAGGTATTACATAAGAACTTGGCTATCTTTGGCCGTAGTGGCTTGTTTTTGTTCAGTTGTGGGGTGTGGACAAGTGGAGTTAGGACGTTGAAAGTCTAGTCTAGTTTTATTTAAACTGCATAACATCTATATTGTCAATACTTAATGTTCTACTTGTGGAGAACGAATTTGATATCTGTCGACTATTGTGTAAAAAAATTATTAATTTTTACAGCTAAATCCGTAAATATTCTTCAAATATGTCGCATAATATGTGTTCGTGGATTTGGCTGTCAGGTTATATAAATGATCTTGCAGAATAGCATTACAGGTAAAGAATGTTTGGCTCATGCTAGTGCCGTGAAATCTTTTTGTCATTTCTATAATATACCAACGCAAAAATTAAAAAGGGACAACTCCTTCTGATAAATTGCAATACATTAATTTTATTGAGTTGTTAGAAACATAAATCGTAAGCATCATAACTGGAGGCAACAAGCAGAAAAGGTACGCAAGTCTCCCGTAGAGTTATTACAATCATTTATTTTCCCCAAAAATGGGACCGCCGTATTTAGTTCAGTGTTTGCTGTAGCAAAAATATAATTAATAAAGGCAAGGCTGTTTGTATTCAGAGGCCTTGGTAGGTCTTCATCTAAGGGCATTAACTACGACACGAAAGATTCTTATACTTTAGTTAAGTTATACATAATAAACAAAACCTAACTACTCGTGCGAAATTAAGAAATACAATAATCGTGTGTCCATGTTGTGATTTCATCGTGAACCGACATCAACAACATGCCCAAAATCAGCTTTTCTGTATTTAGTCAATTAGTTAAATAAACTAATAGGTTGGTGGAACCTTATTATATATATTGAACAAATAAAAAAGACTGTGTACTAAATCTCAGAACAACATAATAATATATTTTTGTATGTTAGGTACCTACATTCTGATATTGTAAAATTATAACGACCAAATACTGTTTTATTACCCGGGCCATTTTAATGGGTGACGGGCAGAGGTATTAGATCTCACCATAAGTCATGATTCTTCTATGATTTTTTCATAACTGAAATCTACCAACTTGAAAAGGTCTATCAAAGTCATAATTTTAGGTAAATATCTCTAATTGATATCTTTTAGTTTTACGAAACAAGACAACCGTTTTACTCATCAACGTTTCATTGTAATTCAGAAATTCGTTTCTTTTTAAGAATTGGTTGAGGTTATAAAACGGATTAGGTGTTGGAAAAATGTTGTAGAAAAACTCGATTCCACCACGACAACGATAAATGAAAAACGGCGCATTCGAGAAATCCAATTACGGATAGATATCAAATCTGAATAGGGACTTTCTATAATTTGTGCCTAGCTTAGATTCAAACCTTAATATAAATACTTAAATAAAATATTTATTAAGTGCATTTTTACCTACCTCCTTTTGTATATTATCTTTCTATTTTTTACGTTGACTGAAACTTGAAAGAGATCTTTTATAGACATATTTTGTTGACTTTTGCTAATTTTATTGTTTCTTAATTCTATTTATCAATTAAGTACAATAAAAATAGCATAAATCTAAAAAAAAAATCAGTTTTAAATATCAGTTTTATCAAAGAAGATCATTCTGATACGCAGTAGCTTCGATTTGATTAATTACAAAACGCTACTAACCTAGTAGTAACTAATAGGTATAATATTCCCAATTGACCTAATGACTGTCTCTTCTCGGTAGTTATCTATGTAAATACAGGAATATTCTGTAGAAGTTTTAGCTCTCTAATTATTAAGACATCTTTCCGTAACTCGGTTACTTAAATTAGTAGGTAAATATAGTGTACAAGTGTACTCGCAGGTACAACAGCTGCACTCTCTCTATTCCATTCACTATTAAACTCTGGTTAATTTATAAGTACACCAGTGAAAGATCAGACGCAGAACGCAAAGACCGCGTGCTCTTTGAAGATGAGATGGTTCCGGGCCTCCCATGTATGACATGACCCGGGATTCAAAATCAAAATCTTCGGGTTTGCCATGGCTACTAGGTACTACTAAACGTGTGTTTACTGGGGTTTATAAAATCACATAACAACGAGTTAAAGAACATATTTACTTAGGATAGTGTGTAATGAAACATAATATATAACAAAGTTAAGGGCAGTCTGGAAAGTAAACGAAATTGTTAAAGCGGATTTGTCCATAAGGAGAGGTAATTTTTCCGACAGCTGTGTCATTGTAATGCGCAAGCATAAGTTTGTTTTTTTTTAATTTATTTATGAAAAACAAATCTTGCAGATGAATGCGTGGAACTTAAAATGATCCGTATGTTTAATACTACCTATCAATTTCCAGATTTATTATTTAGTTATAATCTTTGATTATATACATGTATATAATCAAAGGTTACGATATAATTTTACTTATATGTTTGGATTTACTTTATAAATTGCTTAATGAACAATTTTTAGCTTTCCTAGAGTTTTGGATTGACATATATTTTACAGTTTTTATAAAAGATAGGAACGGCAAAAGCGGACATACACGTTAGCTTCGCATACGCTGCGGGGGTTGAAATACGAGCTGGCAGTTAGAAGTGATGGACCCGCGGGGATAAGTGATAGCTAGTATTATGGTAATCCATCTCTGTATAACTGTTCTATTTTAGAATATTACTTAAATATATTTTATAGCATTGAAATGTTAGACAAATGTTTGTTCGAGTTATTGTACTCGCAAAAATGAAATGAAACGGTTTAGCTCAAACAATGAGTGGCCTAATTTAAGTGGAAAAAATGTTCATTCAAACATTACCATAACGAAGCTAGCGAAATGAACAGTTTTGGAAAGTTCGAGTGCAGTTCTGGTTCTGAATGGTTCCAGTTACCAATGCCTTTGTCGTTAGTTTAATGTAGTAAGGCTGTATAAAATCTCCTTCATTCCGGCTTCCGATTTGGATTAAAATACAGGCTTTAATGAAGTTGTAGCAAAAATTCCCTTAGAGACTTCTATTGCGACTCTTTTCAATTAGAAACCACAGTGGTTTTGCACTCGAATAAAAGATGATGTAAAACAGATGATAATAAACTTTTTATTTGTCTCAGTGGGATATACGATATTTGCTATGAAATTGCGAGAAATTTCTGGTATAATAATTTGAAAACATTTTACGTTATTAAGGCAAGCAGAGCTGTTAGCTATGTTTTGTTAATTAAATATACGAATTACGAGTAGATGTATAATATTATATGTACTTTGTACACAGTACATAAATGTTCTGTTATTATCAAATATAAGATCTGAATATATTAAACAGAAGTTCGTTCGTCTATTTTTTGACGTTTGATAAGCATACATAATTGACAAATTAAATTTTGTTTTAGGGTTTTTTTTATAAAATAATATTATAATAAACGCTCAATATTTTATTGTGCATATATTAGGTACATAAGTATTGAAAAAGTATGCTAACAATTTACTTGTTCATATAACGCATTATTTCCATAACTGTGGCTTATGCCGGGTGAGATATGTTCAGATTAACATTTCATCTCGTAAACCATAAATGGATCAAGCTTAAGCCTTTTGTAATTGGTATATACCGTGCAATTAGTCAGCTTAGTATTGATTAGAGAGTGTTAGAGTTTCCACTGTTGACAGTGTTAGTGTTCCACTGATGCGAGCAGGACAAGGAGAAATAATATAAACGACAATTTCTAAAGTTTAATTATACATCTATTTAATTATGATATAAGCTTTCCTTTGATTTGTCGAAAATGTCTGATTCTGTACGAGTGTTTTTTAAGGCTGTTTCCTTATTAATTTTTATGTTTTCATTTTTAGTATAGAAGTAGTACAAGCTAGTTGGTATTATATGTGGTATAGAAGCAATAGTTATTTGCACATTACGGTGGTTTTGGAAAAAAAAAAACTTTTAGTAATTTACTTTGTTAATTGGGTTGCGCTAAAATCGTAAAAGCGCATAGAACAGCTGTTGGTAGCTACAATGCAAATGTTTAGCAAACAATTTCAGACTTGTGACGACACCTGCAATCATTAAGCCTATAACAATAAATAAGACAGTCTAGCTACTAGTTTGAGTGAGTAATAGGTACTGTCGCGTATCGGAGAGGGTGTAATGTCTTTACACTTGAAATATAATCATTCGAAATGGTATATCTGATTCATGACGCGTCTTAAGATTGTTGAAAACGTACGACTATAAACTACAAAAATTGTTAATCGTAAATCACTCTGAATGAGAGAGGAATATAAAATTACTTAAAAAAATTTCGAAATGAATACTAAAATGTTCTTTCTCTATGCATATTATAACAAATTAAACATAGATAACAGTAAATTATCTGAAAGGAACAAATTATGTGGCTGTATGTAATCAAATATCTTGTAAGTCATGACTAAGCAATAATAAAGCCACAGATAAATTAATGTTAATTGCAACTTGATCTTCTAAAGCCACTTAGTTACTAATTTCGCCTAAACTTAGATTAATAATATGTGTGTGGGGTAATACTCCTTATTGTTAATAGTATTCTTCTTTTCATACGGTTGCAGATGCTGAGGTCCTAGATTCTTGCCCCAGGTTGGGCTTAGTTTGATTATTGAGGTCTTCTGTTAAAATATTCTTAGTAGTAACATTGAGTGGATAAGTTAGCGACGCTGCAACCTCGTAGCTCGCAGAGCACTCGTGTGCTTTAATATCTTCTACACATCTGACTAGTTTTATTGTGTTTGGTCGCCTTAGCCAAAAGCGATCAGGAAGATATTACTATCATTTATTTTTTACTTTTAACTTTCAGTCTATAAAAGAAAAAAATCGATTTTATTCTACTCAATTGTTTATTTAATTTAATCCCCGCAGAAATAACATCTGTAGCCTGCTTCTGCCTTCTTTGACTTCTTTGACCGTATAGAGTGGAGTGCAAGTGCCAAGTGCTTGAAGGATGGTAGGGCTAAATCTGCGCAATAACGGGGAAAACAGCACACGAGCACTCTCATTTCGGTTAAACAGGTGCATACATCTCGACAACCTTAGCCGACCACACGGTTGATGTTGCACACAAAGCTTTACGCCGCTTTGTGGGGCCGATAGAGTGGGAGGCGAGTCCGCTTATATTCAATTTGAGATTATTTAGCAGGCTGATGTCCGGTAGTCTCACACAAGAACATTGCGCTATTTATTTTCCATATTTTCATATTCCGAACACATTATCCGGAAGCCATCTGTGTGCAATTCCCTATGGATTACTCATGGATCCTGACTAATCAATCACAATAAACAAATTTGAATCTCTTAAAGGGTCTCTACGTGTTGGACCTGTGTCCCCAGGCAAGTTAAGGCTCCGGCTACTTCGAGCCCATGAATTCCAAAGAGGTACAAATATTAATAGATAACAATAATAATAAGAATATATTAGAAAATGAAGTCCTTATTTTAATATTGTCTAAAATGTATCACACATTCCGGTATTTTTAAAAGCTTTGCTAAAATCGTAAAACGGCTCTAATTTATTAGTGATCTAAAAGTTATTACGAATGTATAGTCTATTTTTTCTTACTTGTCTTAAGTAGTAAACAAATATGGCGGACAGGTAACCAGAGATAATTTCATAGAGATTGCAATGACGAATGAATGACAACGACTGAACTTAATGGTTTTTATGCAGTGAACGTAAAGTATTGGGTAGAAATAATACGACAAGTTAATTTGATAATTTTATTACTCGGATATCACCTCCTTACTAATAATAATTTTAATAATTTTATTTTCCTTTTTGTCTTAATATAAAGTCATTTTTAAAACTTTAAACTAAAAAAGCAAATAAGCGATCGAAAGATCTCCGAGAGCGAAGTCCCTCACTCCATTTTATTACACAGTGCAATAAGATAAGAAATAATAATAATTACAATAACAAATAAATAATCAGTATAAGTTGGTTAAAAGCAATTAAAAATCTTCTATATTCTACAGATGACACTCCTATTTTAAAACCTAATAAAATTTGAAGAAAAATGTCGTACTTTGTAATTTACAAATATTGTTATTTTTTTAAAAGTTCAGTTTCCATTCTCGCCAAATAATTTTACATGTTACATCTCTATGAATCAAAGACAAAGTAGCGTATCGAAACGTCAAAATGTTTTGTTCATATTTTATCTATAGAATTTAGTTCTGTTAAAATTTCAATTTTAGCAAAAATAATGTGTTCAAATCATATATAAACAGCTTTTACAAGTGTAATTCATAGTGTGTGTGTTTCTAAAATAGTAATAAACGATGAAACCAAGTCTAAAATGCGGGATTTACCGAAAATAAGTGATTTTCGTTCAAGGCAGTGTTTGTTTACCATTTAGGACAAGTAAGAAAAAATGGACTATAGATACTTATTTATTCACAGAATTTTGTTACGATTCAGCGGTTTTCGTAATTAGTAGAGACTGATCAGCGGTTACAAAATTATGTACACTACTATAATTAGTACGTTTGGTGGACTAATTTTTGTTAATTTATATTACTAATGACAAAATACGTCAATTTTACAGAAATACACAGTATACTGTATATTTAATATTCATAGAATAATTAAATGGACGAACATACGTTAAATAGGTTTGGGCTACGAGATATTGACGGTACACATGTTAGCCTGCAAAATTGACTCTGTTTCTCATAGATGTAATGAAAGACAAGCCTCTTTAGCTAGCAGTATGTAATAAACCACAAACACGTGTCAAAACCAGAGATTTATTTTAAGCACTGTGCACTAAAACAATTTTTTCAAGATAATTTACATTTGTGAAAACAACCTAGTAAGTGACTGGTGTCATGATTACGCATCGAACGATGCGTAAATGAACAAGATTGGTTAGTTTAGCTGTGTACCCGTCTTAACACCCTCTTCCCTAGCAGGTTTAGTAATTAACTTAATAGGAAAAGAGGTTTTTATGTAAAACATTGGATTTGAAAATATATAATTTAAAATCCGAATATTTTCTATCATTTTTTTAAATTTTTGCAACAAGAAGTTATTTCCTTTTTCGTTTATATATAATAAATGTTTTATATCAATATGAAATAGCTTTAGAATCATATGAAATAGCTTTAGAATCATAGTCGTTATACCTTCACTTCACGTAATCGTTGAAGCGAGGTCTATAGTATAATATGTAGTATAAAATATTACGCATTTTAAGAGATAAATACATATAAAAATTATAATGATTATTGGTATTAAGAGAGACTAATAATGATAATTACAGAAAAACACAAACTTATATTTTATACGACTACTATTTTTAATGCTACAGCTTAACTAAAATTCTATTCGAAAACTATTCTCATACTAATAACAATTCATAAATTGCTAACACTATAAGTAAAAGTTAACAAATGGGTATGGAAAAAATGATCACGAATATCTATATTTGAAAATGAATCTGAAATTTTCTGATTGGCATTTCAATTAGTAAAACTTTCAGATATCGCTGACTGGATAGCTTCAATTGACTGGTAACAGTACGGTATTTGTCGTTTATCTCACAACAATGGTGTCTGGCTCGTTTTTATCTGCAGCAAAATAAAACAACGGACTAAATTAACGAAACCGTCGAATGAATATATTGCAATATCAACAGCTTCAGTAAGTTTTTAAAATAAAAATTTGGATTTAATTGATAATGAACTTTTTCTTTTCATAGAATTGAATTTTATATTTTACGTTTGAATAGTGTCGACGTAATGTGAGAGGAAAATAAAAGCATAATTGCTGCGTACTTAACACAAAAGCTGGCTTTTTAAAGCCATCATGAGCGGAACTACTCATTTTATGGATGTAGCACAACAATATAATATGTATTTTTGTGATTTTATCTCGTGTTGGAATGTAAAAATTAAATAATAAAAATAGGTCAATATTAAATAATATTTGAATGATAATATTTTTAAAAACATGATTATTGACTCGACTATGAGAAGAAACTTTTAATGAAAATTTTAAACATTTAACTAATGTATACGAGTATATACAAGTTTATAAACTACTTATATAGGTAATAATGTTCTATAACCGATTCCCGCCGTGATGGTCAATCTCATTGAGACTAGCCAACTACGTAGGAGATATTATAGTGCACAAGTATACGGGCAAACAAAAGTGAAAAAGTGCACTCTCTTTTCCTATGACTCTGATACTCTGGTGGGACGACTACTCGACACGACCAGAGTACCGAGGCACGGGGGGTGACACACCGCCAACTTCCCAACTCCGGGCTGTTACTGAGACTTACTAAACAGAAAGTAACTAACTTAAACCCAATAACTAAACTTGGCCGACCCGGGATTCGAATTCAGGACTTCTCGATGTGTCGGTCTCACATGCTAGCCACTATACCATCGAAGTAGAACTATAGGTACCTGGTACATAATTAGTACAAAGTTGTACTAAAATACAAAGTAACAAAGTTTTATTTCTTTTTTAATTAAGCAATCTGCGCTCAAGTCTAGCTGTTACATCGTAATACCTAAGCGGATTCTTTAATTAGATTCGCACGAAAAGGCCATTTTGGGAAATCGCGGCTAATACTAAAAAGTTAATTTGGAACCGCTTGAATTCTCATGCGTGTTGTAAGATTCGTAAACCACTTTTAATGAGGGTAGAGAGTAGAAATTTTATTATTATATTAAAGTGCGGCTTTGCAATTTTATCGAGAAGAAGTACCTAAAATTTAATAATATGCAGTAAAAAGGTAATCTTATTTTAATTAAAATTATTTTGTTAACTATAAACAATATTGAGAATTTGAAAAATGATTGATTTGATCTGAAAACCGAAAATTTAAATACAGATAAAAAATTACAGTCTAACAAGATATGAGAAAATGTCTGTTCAAAGCAATTTTACACCTAAACATAAATCATAAATGCCAATATTCATTGTAAGCGGTAAACTCGGGTTTACCACAGAGCTATAATAAAACATTTGTTTCCCTAAAACAGGGCAGCATAAATAACTCCAATGTCTTTTCTTGCAAAAACATAATTAATGTTGTGTTGTTTGTAATCAGAGAGCTAAGTGGAACACGCCAGATGCTCCTTGTTATTATGCTATTTGCCTTTGCCTTGGCCCTTCTCTATTATATTCAATACGTTTTATCATAACACTTATGAATTTTCACGTGTAGTTTTCCGAAATAAATGAAACGGCTCAGTTAATCTTAAAATAGGCTTTTAACTTAACTTTTTGAAATAAAAATTAAAAATATTGTGTAACCTATACCTAAGTTTTTTGCATGTCTGTCTGTAAAATTTAATATAGGCACCGAAAGAATAATAAAATTAATGAACGACCAAATTATAGTAAGTAAATAAAAAAAACAATTAGTTGAATAGTTGTATCAATTTATCAGAATTAGGATATAGAACAAACGAACATTAATGTAATCTATACCTGAAGTATAGCTAAATACCAAAGGTTGGATTTCAAGCCTCAGTGGCTAACTCCGCGTTAATTGCTTAACTTTTAATTAATGATATCGTTTAAGCAATAAAAGTACAAAGAAAGTGTCATTGTTTTATTCGATGTAGTTGTAGGGCAAAGTAATTCATTAGGGTATTGTGATACCTCAGAATGTGTTAACAATTAAGAGGAGAGTAAATTTTTATTGTTCTTTGACATACTCGTATTTGTAAATAAGTACATCGTTCTTTTTATGTATTTTGGTGAAGGTTGTGAATTTAATTCTCATAAGGTAATTTACGATGTAAATGTGCAAACATTTATTGTAAACGGCTCACAATTTGTAAGTTAAAGAATCGTTATAAGGTTATTTAATCTGTGTGCTCGTTATATATTATACCTCGTCCCAGAGACGTTTTAACGGGTAGGAGCTTTCTGAGTTCTGATGTTTTTGATTTTCTAGCTTTTTTTGGGTTTAACTATGTTTTTATGCTTAAGCTATGTCTGACACATCCCCAATAAAAAAAATTTATTCAAATCAACACTTTTTTACCTATTTATCAAGACTCAGTTTCATCAACGAACAGCAATTGATTATCATATATCTACATAGTTAACTATGGATATATATATAGTATCATCATCATCAGCCCTTTTTAACGTCCCACTGCTGGGCACGGGCCTCCCTCAGTACGAGGGGGGATATAGTATACCTTTTAATTATTTTTTAGGATAAACTATAGGACTATACGAGATCTAGTATGAACATATAATATACTCTGGTGGTGATACATATAATGATAATTTAGTAACGATTTGAAATCGCTTCTCTAAGGTGTCAATTGCCTATGTAAATTGGTAGTCCTCCGTGTGTTTCTCATGTCACGTCATATCTATATTTGTAGTGCGTATTGAATATCCAAAGCCATATACAATATACATAACAATACATAACATTTTTAGTGGTAGTGCCATGCTTGTTACCTTCGGGTAGCAGGAGAATGGGCCGGCACGCCCCGTATAGTACCACTCTCTCACAGAAGACTGGTGTGAAGTGGCAGCTATGCTGTCGCGTTTCGTCCGGTAAGTGAGAGTCCGGGAGGCCCACTCCCCATCCCTCCTGCCTTCCTCTTCCCTTCCTCCTCCGTCTTCCCTTCCTCCTCCGTCTTCCCTCCCTCCTCCCTCTCTTTCCTGAAAGGCCGGCAACGCATCTGCAAGCCTGGCTTGTAGATGTCCATGGGCGGAGGTGATCACTTTCCATCAGGTGAACCTCCTGCCCGTTTGCCCCCTTTTTACCATAAAAAAAATACATAACCACGCACAAACTTTTGTATTTACATTTTTATTATTAAGTTAAAAAGATGGACTTATTTTGTTGTTATGTTATTGTCGCATAATGGAGATTTTATGCTGTCATTATAGCAGTTTCAAACATGCTAGACATCGTAAGCCAGTTCTCAACTTTTGACAATTAACAGACAAGTACAACAGTAAAATTGTAAATTTTAATGGGTAAAAGATAGTGTAAGAGTCTAAGAGAATCTAAACATGTACCTACAGAAGAAGATTCGCATTTAGGTACGTTTACTTTTAATTAGTAAGTTTCGAATTTTTTAAGTCAATAAAACCTAACAAAGATACTAAAGCGTATAATTGAACTTAAACTTTATTATAATTAAAAATACATTTTAAAATTTCACAACCAAATTAGAAGTAATGTACATTAAATATTTTAAATATTCGAGTGTTATTCTTAGTATAGAGGTGTATATTGTCCGTTGCACTAGAAATAAAACGATTCTGAAAAACATTCACAATATTATGATAGAAGAAACTGATAAGTATTACTTATCATACGAAAATAATAATCGTTTTTCGTTCAATTAATCAGTATTATGAATACATTATATAAAAAATCTATATTAAAGTATTTCGTGCAAAGCTATTTCTAGAGCTGTGCCCATAAGTGACTAGTTGTAGGCAGAACGATTTATTGATGTGGGCAGAAAATACGGGAGTATTTCTGTCCTTTGCTTTTAACTTACCGCAGGCGTTGAATTGAATCGAGTCAACCCTCAAATAAGTTAAATTTTATTTGTTCCAGTTTACCCAAGTTCCTTTTTGAAAAAAGTGAGAAAAGTAGGTAAAAAATAATAATTATAACTAATGAAAAGCAATTTTTTAAAGAATGTTTCAACGGTATTAAATTCTTATTGCATTCGATAATAATAAAACTACGACAAGTAGCAAAAGTTTTAAATATATAATTTTCATTGTATTATACTTAGTAATCTTCTTCTAAAGTCTTGTTTTAAGACTAAGTAAAATTCGTATTCCTTAGGGTGATATACAATTTACATAAGTAAATTTGATTCGCTGTTCCGACGTTGTTCAATACGTGTTTAGCAGTTTTCATGTTTACAAAATAAGTTGAACAATAGCAATATACTTATCTCATCTTACTTTTTGACAAATTAACTGAAATTAAAAAAAATATTCTAAAAATTAGAAGTAAAAAATTGATTTTAAATAAAATTACTTCCAGTATTAGTTAACAGTTTCAGTATCTTTTTTATTATTATTGAAAATTAACGATTTTAATAATTTTAGCCCTTATTCTTTGAATAAATTACCACATTAGGAAATCTTTACACTGAGTTTATAATATAAATTTGAGTTTATAATATAAATTTGAGTTTATAATATAATATAAATTTATTTTACTGCAAGGACTAAGTAGCTACTCATTTTTTTGCTTTATAGAAAAAAAATTATCTAAAGTCATATTTCCCATTAAGTTTTAGCGGAAAAATATATGTTGGCATTTAATAAAAAATGTCGAATGCTTAAAAACATTTTCAACTAACTAACTGTATACTAAATTTTTAATGAAATATTTATAAATAGAAAATATTAAAAAAACTAGCAATTAAATTTTCATAAAAAAACATAAAAGCAATATTACTCGAAATTTTTTTTATTACCTGAATTTAAATTAACAACTAAACTAATTTACTTAAATCCTAAATTTAATTATCTCGTCTTATTTACTTGACAAATTTTCTTGTCATTATGAAAATTCCTCGAATAACTTTTCCTTCTAAAATTAAAAAAATGTACCTCAGGACTTCTTAGTCAGTAATAGAGCCATCTTAATGCTTAATTAAAATATACAATTTCAATGGAAAAGGAACGTTCGAGGTATTATATTTCTAAACATTAATAATATTGAACTAACTCGTATAATAAATGAGCAGTTGTATTCAGCGAGTTTACTTCAAATTATAATTATTTTATATTTTGTTATATGTTACTAGCTGTACCCGCGGCTTCGCTCGCGTTCATTTTTTTAATTGCTAATCAACCTCATTGGGTTAATCTGTAGGAAAAAAAATTGTCTAAAAAATAAAAAATAAAAATTTAGGGGTGGACTACCCTTAACATTTAGGGGGATGAAAAATAGATGTTGGCGGATTCTCAGACCTACTCAATATGCTCACAAAATTTCATGAGAATCGGTCAAGCCGTTTCGGAGGAGTTCAAGTACGAACCCTGTGACACGAGAATTTTATATATAAGAATAATACACAAAAAATTACCACAATAGAAAAATTTGGATAAATTTTTCCTTCAAAAATAAGGTTAAATAAGAAAAACCTACGCTATTTTTTTGTATTACTTTCTCAGAATTTATTCACGTAGACCTTCTGTATCCTAGTAGATAATGAGATAAGATGCTGTACTTATAAGGTTATATTTTTATCATGATGATTTGATGACATATACATATCCAACTGCAACTTGGAGCTATATATAGAACGAGAATACTTATTGCAAAGTACCAATTCTCTATTTTTGATTTTCCTGCAATTTTTGATGATGATTTTCAATGTTGTTATCTAAGCTGACCCGAACTAATTCTTAATTTAAAAAAAATTACATATTACATTTAGACCTTAAATCTTTTAGGTAGGTATACATATATACCCAAATTAATTTCAGCCATAAGTTTGAATAGAAACTAAGTTAAATCATGGAAGTCGTTTTATTTCTTACAAGATTAACACCTTATAATGTGTCTCCATTCCTAAATACCTATAATAATTTATTTAATATCATCACGAAAAATAATGAAAGGCAAAGATGCCGCTAATTATACCAGAAAAAGGAATTGGCCTGACTTAATTGCAAGGGGCCTTATCAGGTTTATGCTTCAGCGACTGATTAACGATTTACGAAAATAGCTTCTGGATCTTGATACTATATATTCGTTGATCAAAGTTCAGTTATTTTATGCGTATTTAAATTAATAGCGTCCTATAAAACTATCTAAGACATATAATTAATCATAATAAGATAAAAAATGAAGGTTTTTAAATGTTTGTAATATTTTAAAATTAAGATGTGAAAATTATATCATATGGATAGGCCAGTTTGTATTATAGATATTTCTCACTACAAAATTGCCTAACACTGCTTAAAGAAAATTGAAATTGTGCAATAAAGAATAATATTGAATTTCAACTGTATAATAATATTATACCGAATGTAATACTATTGTATCTATAGCAGTAGATATTACTACACAGTACAGTTCATTCAGACTGCTCGTCTGATTGAATTTGATAAATACTCGATTTTATTTAAGATGAGTGGTAATCATGAAAATATCAGATGTGCGGGATTTGAACCCGCTTCACTCGGTTTCCTAAGCAAGCGCGAAACTATTGGACTACCGATGTCTATTACAATTATATATTAGCTTTTCTTTCTTTACGTGAAAATGCGTAATACATTGTCGTCAAGGGAAAGCCAACATAAGCTACTTATAAAATCGTAAAGGTCTAGTGGCGTAACAATATACTGCAAAAATATTGAAAAGCGAGGATGGTATACATTATATTTTATGAGTGTTATTAACACTTCTCACACTTTATATAATAACAATGTGATAACTGTTACTTTATACAATAAGTTTTGTCGCATTCGGTATTAACGTTAAGCCAGCAATACTACTCGACCAAATTGAAATGCCAATCATTGTCACTTGGGAGTATATTGAACTTCTACGTTTGGAAATTGGTTGTATTTTATAAGTTGACTTAAAAAAGGGGGTTACCAACTTGTGTAAGTACATATATACTAACAAAAAAGTCGTTCCGTCCTTAAGCGATTACACAAACAGTACATATTATGTCATGTTGGCTACAATCTATTTCTATTCGAACCGTAATCATTCTTCTGTATATTGTTTGATTCATCATCCCCGTATATATACAATCAATTTAAAATTAATCAGCTGTTAACTAATATATTTAAAATAAAATAGCCCAAAAAAATCACATCAAAACCAATATAATATAGCAAAATGTTGAAATTTAATGCTGATAAAAAGTGTGGAGATCCTAAAATTGAATTGAATCTAATTTCAATTTAATTAACTATTGTCGAACGTGATTAGGTATACTTGCGTACTCTGTATGTAATGTAATGCATGATGCTAGATGCTACGATGCTACGATGCTACGACAATTTAATTCTAGTGCTTTCCAACAAACAAAATAAACAAACATACCTACAAATTATTCAGATTTTATATACAAAATGTCTATTTAATGTAAAGATTATTATTCTATTGTCGGTAAACATTGTTGAACAGTAAACATTAAATTATGTTATAATGTAAAACTATTTGAAATATATTTATATCTAATAAATAAATCAATTTAATTTTATTTAATTATGGTAACAAATACTTACGATACGGAACAAAATATGTTTTTAATTTATTGAAATTTCTATTCAATATTCATAAAATTCCGCCGAAGAGATGAAATCAGAATTAAGTAATACCAAATACTCCGAGTAGTATTATATTTTCTGCAACAGAAATTCCTTTTCCATTTCTTAGATTGAATTTTATTTTGATTAAAAAGTAACGAATGCATATAGTTCTTATAATACATTTTGTTTTCAGAATGGACTTTGCTTTATATCCATATAGCTTAAATGAGACTGTCTCGTTGGTTTTGTACCAAGTATGAGAAACTCCCTTTTTTTCAAAGTCTCGAATCAAATTCGTATAACTATAAGGTAAGTACACAAACATTACCAATTATCTATATCATTGTATTTAGGCTATCATACTCTATCAAGAGGTCATCGGGGAACAATCTTTATCGTATTAAGTTTCCTTCTTCACAACGTAATTCGTGAACCAATAAATTAAAAGCGTCCTCTAACTTAATTCCGTGTTTTTGGGAAAAGGTTTTATTTTAACGATAAAAGTCTTACGTTCATTAAAGAAGTTCTTCCCTGTATTAGATAATGCTACTTGTATATTGTATAGGAATTTTCAGTTATTCTTTACTGTAATATACCTACTTTAAGCATGTCTTATGACTTAACTTATAGGATCTTCAAGCTTTTAAGTTGTTGATAAAAGCTTTAAAGCTAAGCTTTAAGTTGCTTTTAAGTTAGTGTCGTTGAGCATGTGAGCTGTGAGTAATGCGAAATCAGTATACGTCATTAGATATGTCATGGTAACGCGAGTGTCATTGAATATCATTATGAATCATAAAAATATCATTACGAATCAAAATGCCGAATAAAAGAATCCAATTTGTTTGCATTGAAAATATATAGTCCAATGAAATGGAACAGGATAACAAAACGCAGGTTTTAAAAAGAAGATTAAAATATATTTACTCGTAGGTAAAACTTTATTAAGTAAAATAAATTGTAAAATTACATTAAAAATGTCCAATCGATCAAAATTAAAAAACTGCAAATAAAATATATTAACAGAAATAACAACCCTAATCGGATCTTATGCATAAAAAATGAACTAAACTGAAACTGTCCTTTCCTGTCCTGTCTAACTGAAGAAGATTTGCTTTTTCCTAAACTCTCTATCTTTTTTTAGTTCAATTTTTACGCAGTGTGATTTTGTTTATAATTTTAAAAGTGGTAAAACTATCAATTCAGTTATAAAATAACGGTATGCATTTCTAAAACGTAGAAAAATGAAAAATTGGACACCCGAGCTATTTGTCCTGCTTTTAGAAAACACATAGTTTTCGTATAAACGGTGGCAATTTACTCGAGCGTAGACGTTTCACACGTCCTCGGTCAGTATATGGACAGAATTGCTAATAGTGTACAAAATGTTTCATGTTAATATTAGGTGGAAAAGTTTTCCTTTTGCTAATGTTAAAATCATACTTTTAAGTAAAAAATATAGTTTATTCATGTACATGAACATGACCTTATAGGCATAGTAAAAAGAATGACAAAGTAGGGCAACTTCGGCCCAATCCGCGATTTAATTACCTGTCATAGTTACCATAGTTGCCTGTCACAGGGTTGTCACTGTAGCTAAATTTTAATTCAGTGACAGAAATTGGCATTGGGCCGGGAAGTGTGTTATTAAAAAATATTTATTATTTATATACATTTAAGAATGTAAAACATTTTGTTTCTACATGTTTATGATTATTTTTATTAGGCCTGTAGTTACTTGCTTAACTGATATATCAGTAGAAAATAGTATTAAAAATGTTTGTTAGGTTTATCTCGAAATGTATTTGTGTAAATAAATTAAATAAATCCTTTAATTTCTTGCGTTTACAAAAACATAAATATGCTATTAGTAACAATTAAAAAAAATTAAAAGTATAATATTATATTAATAAAATCATATCACATCCTATTAAAATAATAAACTAATACAACAAAAATAAAAGTACCTACATAAGTATTTCATCATCAAGTATAAATTATATGCTATAGTTTGTCCATTTTTTAATGGTTTTTTGACAGCTCACGCCCACAAAGTTTCGTATTTAATGGTTAGAACGTTAAAACTATAGAATAAGTGATTTGTTTACCTTTTCTGTTCAGTAGGTAATCTAAACAAAGACAACTCTGGAATCGATGAAAAATTTAGACACCCAAACACACAGCAATAAGTTCTTCTACGAATATCACACATTTTTCATATAGTGAAAAACCGTGACGCGCGAAACTTGTGCGGCGTCAGCTTTGACTGGCGCACTGATAAACGGTTCGAGATATTGTTTGAGTGTGCGTGCGGCAACGTAAAGATACTATGACGCACACATACAAGCCGCGCGCGGTGCGTTTGTATGAAGTTGCCCTACTTTGTCATTCTTTTTACTATGTTATAGGTCTTTTTGACGACTCGTTTGGCTCAGTTGGCAGTGACTTTCTGCACCAGCGGTCGCGTGTTCGAGTCATTTGTTGAGCATGAATGTTTGTTCTCCAGTCATGGGTGTTAATATTTATATTATGTATGTATTTAAAAAAATATATATGTGTAGTATATCAACTATCTGGTATCCGTAATACAAGCCTCGTAGCTTACCACGGAACTAAATGGCGCCGTTGTAAAAAATGTCCCAACATATTATTATTATATTATTATTTGTTATTAATTGTAATATACGTACATACTCGTACATACAGGTCAATTAAATAAACCTTCTTTATGCTTCGACATAGTCTGGTGGAACATGTGTTAAAATAAATTTTAATTTATTTAACTTCAATGAAAACACTTAATTAAATGCTTTGATTTGAATTAATATCAGGTTCAGCTGAACGACGATAATCCTTCAATTTATAAATTCACCCAGCGGATATATCGAACATGTGACTAATAGAACTTTTAAGTATACATACTGTTAGGACATGATTACAAATAGGGCCATCAGTCAAATCAAATCAAATCAAAATATTTTATTCAGCATAAAAATTGTTACAATTTCTTACTGAACGTCATGAGTCTACCACCAGTTCGGAAAGAAGAACCCTCTGTCCTGAGAAGAACTGGCGAAAGAAACTCAGCAAAAGTTCCGTGGTAAGCTACGAGGCTTGCTACGGATACCAGATAATTGATACACTACACATATATTACTTTAAATACATACATAATATAAACATCCATGACTAAAGTACAAATATTGGTGCTCAACAAATAAATGCCCCCATCGTTACTCGAACCGGCGCCCTATCACAGCAAGTAGGATCATTACAAACTGCCCCAAACGTGTTGTCAAACTATTATTTCATTACATGAGTTATTCTTCACGAGAATAGCTATCTGACATTGCACAGCTGTTTGGGAGATACAGGTATTAGATATTGTACGAGTATCTTGCTAACAAGATCTCATTGTTGGCAGCGAGCCAAAATACAGCGTAGTCCGCATCGACCAACTAGATTGTAATGAAAGCTGAAACTGATGCCCTATAACACATTAATTTGGTTTATTATTATGAGTTATTTTTTCCTATAAATACTTTAGTAGGTACTATTACATAATAAATATTCATAATTGATGTCGCACAAACTCACAATATTGTATTGGAGATATATGTAGATATGTATATTTTAGTAGGTTATCATAGAAATCGTCGATCTCCTTCATTCGCTTCATTAAGACAAATGTTATTATTATTTCAAATATATACTAAACATTTAAAATTATTTTTTATAAGCTGTAAAACACACTTTTCATGTAAGTGAAAAGTATGTTCACTGAAGGTACATTTATTGTAACACCTCCGTCGTTTTTGCATCGTGGGTTAAAAATAAGCTAACATCTAAAAGCCACAGGACAAATAATTGTATAGAATTGCAAATACAAAAAGTATAATATTGTGTAAAATAATAGTCTCAATGGTTTTAAAGGTGTGAGATGGCGTAAGACATCGGGAGGTAGGTAAATGGCGATACAAAGGTAGCTGCACCCGACGATACGAAGCCACCCGTTAACGGAAGCCTCATCATTCAAATACAAAGGCAAATGACCGAAGTAAATTTACTGTACACTCGCTTTTCAAGTCAGATTTAGATTTTTAACCTCTTTTCACCTTCTTGAAAGTGTTATTTTTGTAAAAGCATGAATTTTGTGTATCGAGTGAATTTTTTTTTGATTTCTGTCGATAAACGCTACACATTTTTAGACTTATCATACAATAGGGATTACCTTTGGGTGTTGTAAGAGTTGAAAACTCCCTTTAGGGTTTGAAATCTGAAAAAATCGCTGTAAATCGATGTCTACGTCATTACCTGTGTGCTAAATTTCAACCAAATCCATTTATTAACAACGCTGCTTGTCTTATTCGTTGATAGATCAGTCAGTCTTAATATCATTTATTCTTTTAATCTTAAAATACCCGTGAAAAATTTACAGAGGGTATTAAAAGGTCACACTTCTGCCAAAATAATTCGCTTTTCAAAGTTAGGGCTTAGTTTGGATTAGGCTAAGGAAGAGCAAACAATATTATCAACAGTTCCGAACTCCAACAACAGTTAGACATTGATGCCATTAATCTATCAAAAGTTAATTTAGTTACAAAGTTTGATCTGATGGATAGTCTCACACGTCAGGTAAACCAAAAATGCGTAGAAAACAGGTAAGTGTGATGGATGTCTTTTCTATATTAAGAAGTAGGTATATGATGAAATAATTATCAAATGAAAATTATACTTATTACTTTGCCAGATTGAATAAAAATGAAGCTAAATTATTTACAAGAAGATAAATATATATTTTGCTTAAAAGTTAGAAATCCATTAAAAGACACAAAAACTGTTATACAAATAGGTAAAAGCTAGATGAAAAAGAAAAAATACATGCATCTGATACTTTAACAGATTTAATATACTATAATTTACTACAGATGAAAAATTCCAAATACTTTGTTATATTATTTTTATCAATCTTTATCTAGTTAGAGAGTTGGATATCATCCAACGCTACTCGTTACGGAGTAATGAAATGGGTGCAAAAAATGTAATATATAATATATGAAATGATAGTTCAAATATTTTTAAATTATCCATTTTCCATTCAAAAATTTCTTGGTTTCTTTTTAACTTTTTGCTTCTATTAAAAATTTAAAATTAAATTTAATGCCTTTCTCGTTTATATTATTAATGTTTTTTTATAGTCTCGATGATTTTAAGTACACGTTACGCTACCACGTTGAATTCGGGTTATGTTTTAAAAATAGAAGATTATTTTTAACTAGATTTTAATTTCTGACAGTTTAATGAGAAAAATTGAGCTTTGTTTTGTTATAATAATGAAAAGCAAACAATAGAAATCTTGGTTCTCGGCCAAACATCTCTTTCGTTGTTAAGATGAAAGCTATTGTTCTTAAATGCCTACACTTCACTCTAGGTATTGTAAGATAGTTGATGAGGGTAAAAATTATTCAATAAGTATGAATTAAATCGTAAAATCAACATAAACAGTGGATATAGTATAACATTTTAAATTTAGAGTCAAAACTGCATCTTTCAGTAGAACGTCAGAAGTATACTCGTTTGTTATTAAATAATATTTTAATGTCTTGTACCATATTATGGGAGAGATAATGTTGCTAAATCAACCAAAAAAATCTTACACTTTAATGTACACGTAAAAATATTCTTCTAATTGTGATTATTTCTCATAGATCGAAGTAAAGATAATAAAAGTACCTACTACAGGTACATATTATCTATTTTTACATACGTACAATTTTAGCAAATATCTATATGTATGCATTCCTTTACCTCATAAGAATACTTTTACGTTATCCCAAACCAGAATACTATCTCCGTGCCAAATTTTAATAAGACCGAATCAGAAGTTTCTGAGATTGCTTTCTACAAATACACAAAATATTTCATTTACCTCTTTGCAAAATTGTAATATTAATATAACCTTAATACCTATACTTTTGTTACGTATATATAAAACAATTGTAATTATCATATAGGTATGGTTTATTAATTTTGTCATAAGAACCGTATATATTTTCGTGCACTGTCAACTCTGTATTGTGCTGTACGACCATATAATATGCCTATTAAATTCAGAATACCGTTTAATTAATGCTTACTTATTATTAGCCTTAATACTTAATTATTATAGTAGAATACCATGTCTACCAAATAGTGACAGAATGTCAACAGTCTTGTTAATTTACTACCTTAATTGCTTTCATTCGTATAACGCTTGACAGGCGAGCCTGAAATAAATAGGGTAATAAAACAGATGACCAATATTTTCAACGCTCTTTATAGTGCATTTACAAAGGTTATTTTGCAATATTTATGAGCCTCTCCGAATTTTTTGAATGGTTCACAAATTAAAAAAAGGCTCGATACCTTACTATGACAGGTATGTGAGTTTTTAATATGGTTAGTGGTAACACTGCCTCAGTGGTGTAGTGGGTAGCATGTACGGCTGCAAAGCTGGTCCAGGACTTGAGTCCCGGTCGGACCAAATTTAGTCATTGAGTCTTTCTCTTCAGAAAAACTCAGTATCAGCCTGGAGCAAGAAAATGGGTGGTGTGTTAATCAATTGCCTCGGAGAGCTCGTAAAGCCGTCGGTTTGCACCTTTACTCTCACTTTTGTAATATTATATATTATCTTTTGCACAGATTGTAGTCTCCGTGCCATTGGCGTGGCCAAAAATCAGTCGAGAGGACATTATTATGTTATAATTATTATCAATTATAACCCCGTAGAGTATTGGTTCATTTTTAATACAATAGTGATATTATTTATATGTAAGAAATATGCTTATTAAGAATATAAAACGAAAACATGCCCGCTAGTATAAAAATATCAGGATCGCTTAGTCAAGCTGAAGAATAAAAGATTGCTATAATAATGAAATACTGAACAAAAGTCTACGCTTGGATAGAAGTTGAGAAGGGTATAATAGACATTCTTATTAATAAGGTTCCCTTAACAATTTTTATATCTTAATGTAAGATTTATCCAAAAATAAACAATTCTTCCAAAAAATCTTACTTTTAACATGAACATAAAATATCAGCCATAACAAGTAATAGCACTATAATATACTTATTCGAAGAACTAAATATTATGAATAACACAATGAGATCGATTATTCCGAGATACTAATATTCTTCACATTATTTCTACTTAGTGTACAAACCCTAAAATTGCTATAGGAACTCGATGCTTTTCTTTTCACAATAGAGTAAAACAAATTTCACAAGAGTGTTATTAAACCATACGACACGTTTTGATTTTATTAATAATAAATATTTATCTTAGATAACTAAATAATTTATGTTTGTTGAATTTGGATTAGAAAAACATGTCTAATGATTGTTAAGTCAACTGTTTGGCAGCTCTAACGTTATTTAACCTAATACTTTTTTGTGGTGTTCAAGAATCTTAATATTTTATTATTTAAAATACAATAAAATACTAATGCCTGTGTTAACATGACGTTCTATCTAATAATATTTATTGGAACGGCCTCCAGTGAGAGCAGTGCGAAAGTTCAAAAGTTGGTTAAGAACTATTGAAAAATATTTTAAAATTACAAAGGAAATGAACGTATATAAATGTAAATCTATTGTATACCTAAAGTAAAATATCATGATAAGTAAATATGTTCCTTATAAATAGCAAGGCTCACATCGTAATAAGCTAAATTAGGTTTCCAATTTACTACAAAATATTTTCCCTAAAGAGTGCTTTTTGTACTTTTTACGTTGAACGAAGCACATTTGCATTTAGTAAATTTTACTTTAAGGATTTGTAAGAAATTTTTAAATCTAAGTGAAGTGCGCAAAATGTTGGCTTTCACCTTATTAATTTTGTTTTTCTCACTTAAATATATATATACATACTATATAATATTATTATATTATACAAAAACCTATTTCGTAACTCCCTGACTAACCAAACTGATGACAGAAGTTTAAGATTTGGGGACGGTATTGCTTTAACAAATAGCCCGTCAATTCGCATTTGGCCAGCATGGTGGATTTTGGTTGATTACTATGGCTTGACGTTGGGACATTAAAAAGACCGAATACATGTAAACTTTACACTTTATGCGTTATTTAAGAAATAAGGATAATATAATAATTTTTGAAATTCATCCCTACATGCGGTCCTAAATATACTTTTAACTATATTTGTCTAGGTGATAAGGTGATAGGTGAACTAAACTATTTTAAAAATGTTACTTCAGTTAAAGAATCTAATTGCACCTAGACGGATGCACCAGGCTTGGTTCGGATTAAGTTTAGGTCGATGGTTCCTCTAAGTCAGCTTAGGTAGTCAGTCGAGTAGTTTGTACATGTATTACAAATATAATGTCGAGTGTAGGAAACAGTATTTATACTAATTAAATATATAAACTAGCTTTGACTAGGATTTAATGCTAAGACACACTTGTAATGTTTTATTTGACTTTTATTTCCACTTCAACGAAACTAAGTAAGTAGATTTTTCAATTAATTATTTTACAGATATCAGCAAAATCGTGTAAAATAACAAGAAAGTCAAAATATTATTCATTTAGTACTTTCTTTATTTGTATGAAAAGTAGAAATAAGAATTTTCCATTATTTTTTATTATTTAGGCTATTTTAATAAGATCATAAGAAGAATGTAACCTTGCGATTGCTTCTTACTAGAAAGGTAGGAAAGGGATAAGTATACTAACAAAAGCGTCTCCAATTATTACAACCCTCGTCATACTCCATGAACCTTAAAGCCCTTGAGGCGAACTATACGCGATATAATCCAATGACGAAGTAGCGACTTTAGCTTAATCTCTAGAAACTTAGAGATAAATATCTATTAGTAAGGTATAAATACAAAATGAACTTGTTAAAACTTTTATAGACAAAACATATTATTATTCCTTTATCTATATCTATAATATATATAAATGCGAAAAACACCACTGACTGATCACGAAATCTCGAAAACCGCTAAACATATAAAGATGAAAATTGTCAGGGACGTAGTTTATAAATAGTAGACGTCCGCTAAGAACGGAATTTGCGAATGGGCCGTATTGAGGTGGTCTAAGGGTTCTCGGAAGTTTGTATGAAAGTCCTTCATCTTTTGTGCTACAGACTTAAAATTTGGCAGGGAGGTAGTTAATTGTTAGTAAGGGTTCGCTAAGAACGAATTTTGCATCAGGGCCGCATTAAGGAGGTCTAAGGGCTCTCCCAAGTTTTTTTATTAATTTCTTCATTTTTTGTGCTAGAAACTTAAAATTTGGCATGGAGGTAGTTTAAAGTAAGTAAATGTTTGTTTAAGAACGGATTTTGCGATTGGATTGAGGTGGTCTAAGGGCTATCGCAATTTTGTGTGAAATTCCTTCATTTTTTGTGCTACAAACTTTATACTTGGCAGAAAGTTGGTCAATAGTTCCTAGATGCCCACAAAGAACGAAGTTTGTGACAGGACTGAATTAAGGAGGTCTAAGGGCTCTCGCAAGTTTGTACGAAACTCCTTCATTTTTTGTGCTACAAAGTTTTAACTTGGCAAGGAGTTAGTAAATAGTTAGTAGATGCCCACGAAGAACAAATTATGTGACAGGGCCGCATTAAGGAGATTTGATTTGATTTGAATTGATTTGATTTGATGTGATTTTATTTGATTTGATTTTATTTGATTTGATTTGATTCGAATCGAATCGAATTGATTTGATTTGATTTATTTTTTATGTTATTATTTGATTTGATTTATTTTTTATGTTATTATTTATTATTTATATTATTTTTTGATTGATTTGATTTATTTGTCTTAGGGCTATAGTTTTCATCTTTTATGCTACGAACTTTAAATTTGGTAGGAAGGCGGTTAATTGTTTACAAACGTTTTTTTATGCAGGGCCGGATTAAGGTGGTGTAAGGGTCTCCTAAGTTTGTATGAAATGACTTCATTTTTTGTGCTATAAGTTTAAAATTTCACAGGGAGTTCGTTTATAGTTAGTAGATAACTTTCATGATAGTACAAATCGGATTTAAAAATTTCAATCAAAACCAAATAATAATAATAAAATAAAGCGCAGCACAGCGGGTAATGGCGAGAGGGAGCCAAGAGCGGGAGAGGTAGCCACGCGGCTCAGGAGTATATGAACGATAGGTTCTGAAATAGCTGGAGTAATTTTGTAGAATTCTTGGGCAATCTACATATCAACCGATTGCGAGTGATCGAATTAAGATTAGTAGTGATTAAAAAAATGGACGCGGGCGAAGCTGCGGGTACTGCTAGTACCTATATAAAATTGAAATGTCTGTTGGTAATTCCAATTTTACGACTTTTCACTAATGCATATGTAAGTATAATAATAAGTACCGTAGTACTTCCATCGAAAATAGATTTTCAATTTTTTGTCTGCCTGTCTGTCTGTTTGTTCCGGTTAATCTCTGAAACGACTAAATCGACTTTGACGGGATCGTTATAAGGAGTAATTTAGGCTACTTTTATTTTATTAGAAAACTATAAAAACCTTTTAATTTATTGACCTTTTAACGTTTAATTAAATTTAACTTACGGTTACTTATTACGGTTAATTTAGGTTAGCCAGTTCTAAATATTTTTAAAAAAATATTTGTATTCTTATATGTATTTAATATAATATCAAGTTAACCAAAAAGTTGATTAAAATCAGTCAATTTTGAATCGATTAAACAGTTCTTATTAAAGCGGGTCGCTATAAAATATAAACCATTATTAGTTGCTTTGACGGTACCAGTTCATTGCGATTCCAATTCGATATTGATTTCAGACACTAGAAACTTTGAGTTGAACTTTGAATTTGTTAAAAGACAACAAATACGAATCTTCAATTTCGCAAATTAAAACCTTGATCAACTTCGAATATAAATATAAATCATTCTTGAATTAAAAGTATATGTTTTTATGTAGGTATATCACAATAGTTCTATTAATTTATTGCCAAAAATAAAAACAAACAAAGTATTATCCCTCTGCTATAATGATACTCTATTCAATTATTTATTCATATTTTTGTTTAGTAAATTTAATCTTAACGCAAATACGAAAATATTTCTAAAAAATAATGGCGCAATTAGGGAGTAGGAAGTTCGATCCCAATTAATCGAACCGCTGATGAAAAAGCTCCTTAAGTGTTTATTATATAGGCATCTGTCTATTAAATTTGATCGCTATTAAATTTGCTTAGAAATTTTACTTTTCATCAGAAATTTAACGAACCAGTAAGTTATTTTTGCTTATTATTAACTGAGAGAAAAGACATTAATTTAGCTTATCTATATTATATACCAAAACAATAGTTGTTCTTGTTTGTTTGTATGTCTGTTAGTCTATTTCTCTGTATATCTTTGTGCATTTCACTTTAAGTACTGAATGGATTTAAACTAAATTTGATGTAGTGATAACTTGTTACTCAGGTCATTATGTAGTAGGTATAACTTTTACTTCAGGAAATTATCTCTATACCGCAAGAAACACAAAGCTTTTATGGTCCAGTTGTACTTCGCACAAACATTTCAGTTGTTTATGATACAAAATCTTTTGTAGTAAAATTTCTCATTTGCATCGTAAAATGCAAATTTTTAATTCGAGTCAACATTTATTATACTCGTACATAGTACCTAGTGAAAACGAATTCGCTGTTTGTCGCAGAACTCCTGATGACCGCAACAAGACTTAGTATTGATATGGTTTTAACAAATAGAAAGTGCGATAATGTTTAGTCAAATAAAATAATAAAAAAAGACTCAAAAAGTCCTTAATAACATTTATGTACTCCTAACATTCTCCTATTTAATAAGTACCGAGCGATATGGTATATACGTTCCGATTTTATATAAAATATTTTAAAACTCATTGCCTATGAAAATTTATTGTATAAAGTTACAAAAAATAATTATTAACTTATTTATTGCGAGATGGTTTCTATTATGTTAGCTGCCAGTTTTGTTTTGCTTTAAACAATGTTTTTGAAGCAAGAGTAATTGAAATAAACATAAACAATAACAAAGTTTATTGTGAGATGTTATTTGCGAAGACAATATATATTTGTTAGAAATATTATATCGAACTTAAATCGTTTGGGAAGAAGCGACAGGGCAGCTGGTGCCAGAATAGTTTTCGACTTGTCTGCTTAATGTGACAAGAAAGTTATGAGTTATATGAGACGCGCCAGATGTCCGGTCTATTTGAGATAAGTTTTTATTCATCAATATAGTTTGCTTATTGATCTGTAAGTTATAACTAATCATGTTATCATAATATACCGTTTTCACAGTCATAGCTTAATGTAATTTTACTTTCGATCGTATGTTATAATTAATTAATTATATAAATATCACCCTCTGACAAGAAATCTCGCAGTAACCAACGTAAAATATATATTATGTATGTTGAAGATAACCGAAAGCCTGCTTATCTGACCAGTTCTGGTAAATTGCCTGCCAACTGCCCTGGAAAAGGACTGATATAGATGACAAAAGTGGAAACAGGAAGTAAGACTGTTGTATTTATATTGAGAGAATTAATGGACATTCAAAATATGGTACAGTACTTCTTGCAATATTGTTAAAATCTGGGTTAGTTGACATTTTGACTTGTAATCTTTCAGAATATTAAGTCAATTGTTTGCAATTCATTTTAACTTAGTAACTTTCGAGCATAACATAGTATTTGAATTTAAGCTCTATTCCGTATCTATTTCCGGAAAAGCGTATCTATAAATAACAGTGCCGTACACACGTCAGTAGATAATGATTTAGTAGGTGCAAAATTCAACCCACGGCGCTTTCGTGAGGTATCACCTAAATAAGGTATCTAGGGAATTTTCGTACCGGAATACAAATTTAATAGGGCTTTTAGAATAGGGTACCGATAAAACGTTTTTTCTTATATAAGTGATTTTATAAATATACATTTTATACTAGATATTTCAGCCAAATAATTATAATTATTTTTCTTTTGATTCGTCACAGCTAAATTATATTGTTATAAGTTAGTATTGTTAGTAAGGTAATAAAAAAGTTGTTAGAAACTTTAATTAAATAATATATTAATAACCTAATCTTCACTGAAAAAAGTTTTTTTAATTTAGTCTCAAAATGGCAATAAATAAGTCAGTGACATTTCAAATAAAACTTGTTAGTATTTAGAATTAATAGCAAACCAACTCTGTCGTAATAGCTAACCTACGTGTTGCCGAAAATCAGCGTTGGATGTTGAAGACTAGGTTGCGACACAAGCTATATAATATATTATTATAAACCTATATCGATAAATTTAAAGTTTTCTTTATTTCATTTTAAATGAAATATTGTTTAACATAATATGTGCCTATATTGAATAGTTGTTCATATGTTTAAATTATTAGGTAGAACTGCTAAACGGATATGGATGAAATTCGGCCCAGAGATAGATTAATATGGAATGGTACATAGACTACAAATACAATAATAGTACATAGGCTTTTATCCCTGAAAAGCGCACAATTCCCTTGGGATAGCTTTGTTTTTATTTCTCAATAGAGACAAAGCAGCCAAGCGAGAATGAGTAGCTACAAGTAGTAGTATTTATTATCATTATGAAACATTATACATTATGAAATTTAATTATGTACATACTTATTATGGTTCGTTCTTTATTAAGTTTCAGCAAGTTTACGGTCGGTTATTTGGATTTTTCATTTTAGTTCCGTAGCAAAGCCTGAAACTTTTGTAATTGCAATGTAAAATTGCTAAACCAACGATTTAAGCTCTTTCAAAAAGACTAGAAAATCAACCTTAAACCGGATGCGATCGGTTGATTGAAACGAACGTAATTGTATATCCAAACTTGTACCGCATTTCTAAATTAAGAGAACTAATGATGCAAACTTTTGCAAATTTTGGTTTTAGAACTTGTTTTTACCCATTACTTCACTCACATTTTTGGTGCATCGAAAAAAAGCCAACATTTATAGCATGTACCTTCCTTCCGTACTTTGCTTTAATCCATTTAGTAGTTAAGGTGCTAAGAAGCAAAACAATGACCGTTTCCCAGTAGGAATTAAACTATTACTTTGCAAGTAATAGAAGTAATGGTGGTTGATATAATCTATTATTTTAGGATCAAAATTCATCATGAAAAATACTCCATATAATTTTAATTATTAATTCATTTTAAAATAAAATTCCAATATAATCCACATTTAATATTCTAAGATTTGTAGTATTTTTTAACCTAGTATTCTTCATAAAGTACCGCATACTTTGTTTGCATAAAGTTCAACAATTAAAAGCTAACGAGCAAAAAGGCAATTAATCTTAAGTATAAGCTTGATAAGCAGTTGACACAATGCACTCAAAAGAGAATCTAATTTAAGAGCGAGACGGGAACGTGACCGTATTAGCTAGATAAGAAAAATTTTCATTAGAGTACGACGACTCGCCTTTCGGGATTTCATTTAGTGCACAGCCAAGAAGGCATTTTGAGTTGACAAGGCTGAAAATAAATGAGAAATTTAATTTATTGTATAAATATAATTATTAATCCTGAAGTCTGAACGTAGTTTCAATTAAGCAAACTAATTATGAGTTAATTATTATTATGTTCTACGTCAACATTAATTATTGTAATTTATAACTATATATTATATGAATTGAAGAAATTTTCTGTTAGTACAAATATTTAGTTTTCTATACAAGTTACAAAATATTTTTTTTTGGCAAATATCTTTTGAAAAGCTGTTCTTCTTGTGATATATATATATATATATATATATATATATATATATATATATATATATATAAATCTCGCGAATCATCTTGTCCCAAGTATGGGGAAATTTGGCTGCGCTCTTATATCCACCGGCCTATTGTATCCGTATTCCGGATACAATATTAACCAACCCTGATTTTTTGTCCAAAGGTTTGTTTCGATGTTTGAAATGACTGGGCGAAAAATTGGCTTGGAGACAAATTTCTTCGTGGGGTGATTTTTGGCGAATATCGTAGTTCAGCCATCGGCCGCGCGAAATTTGGAGGGTGCTCGCGAGCCGCGTATATTTTGCCCCGTATATTTCGCTTTTAATTTATCGATTTTATTGTGTCCCACTTACGAATTATGGGGCCGCACTGGGTTGACGGGTTAAGGCGGAGCGGGGTGGTGCGGGGGTGCGTTTCCGTGTTTATAATATTTGTAAACTACGTATATTTCGATTTTAATTTGTCGATTTTATTGTGTCTCACTGACTACTGAGGGGGCCACTCTGGGTGCACGGGCGGAAACTTGGCTCGGACACAAATTTATTCCTAGGGTGATTTTTGGCGAATATCGTAGTTCAGCCATGGGCCGCGCGAAATTTGGAGGGTGCTCGCGAGCCGCGTATATTTTGCTTTTAATTTATCGATTTTATTGTGTCCCACTTACGAATTATGGGGCCGCACTGGGTTGACGGGTAAAGGCGGAGCGGGGTGGTGCGGGGGTGCGTTTCCGTGTTTATAATATTTGTAAACTTCGTATATTTCGCATTTACTTTGTCGATTTTATTGTGTCTCACTGACTACTGAGGGGGCCACTCTGGGTGCACGGGTAAAGGCGGAGCGGCATGCGCGTTTTGTGTTTAATATATTTGTTAGCTCATATTTCACAAGTAGTGTTCAGACAATACTTTTAACCGACTTCAAAAAAGATGAAATTATATGTTCTTATTACGTTTCTGACATTATATTTAATAAAGCTTTTCATAAAATATTTTAATTTAAACTATTATTACGTCAATATTTTAAAACATCAATAATATGATTTTTATATTAAAAGGCCTAAAAATATCAATAATAATATTAAAGTAGCAATTAAGTAAAGCAATACAATTACCGCCGCAACTACGGTAGTCACACTTGCTATGTCCTTGACCCCTATGTCGGCATTTCTTTGGCGAACGCGGTTTATGTTTTTTAAGGAGTGTTCTTTATATTGATAAACAATTCAAGCGAGTAAACCGCACTAATATTATTTTAAAAACAATCTAACGTAACGTATAATACAAACAAATATTATATTAGGAACAAAATAACCAAATATGTACATAAATTATATATTTATTTCAAGTTAGTATAGTTAGTATAGTTTTAAACGCTATTGTATTAAAGTATAATTTGGCGCACAGAACTCGTGACAAAAATATTACACGGTTAGTACGACATTTATTTCATTTCAATATAGTTTTAAATGCTATTGCCTTAGAGCATAATTTGGCGCACAAAACTCGTGACGAAAATATTACACGGTTAGCACGACATTTATTTCATTTCAATATAGTTTTAAAAATGAATGTTTTAGAGCATAATTTGGCGGACAAATATCTTAAAAAGAAAAAAAATACCTATAATTTAATACGTAATATATTTATTTCATTCCAACATAGTATTAAATGCTATTGTCTTAGAGCATAATTTGACTCGTAACAACAATACTATACGGCTAGCACAAAGTGTCAAGCGCGGTAGTTGTGGTCCATATTGATTACATTCTCTTTGTTGTGGTCGTATTATATGTAATAAAAATTATGTTAAAATATAAAGAACATCCTTAAAAATGTTTTTCTAATTTCTATTTCTTTTCTTCAGTTGACTTAAAAGTTTTGAAGTGCTTGCACGCACATAAGAATATGTAAAAGGGCTAATTTTAATAAATCGATGAATTACAATCCAAAGACATGAATGATACACAAAAACGGTAAGCCACAATTATACCTACTACGTCTTATCGCGGCATTTCTATGAAGAAGGATTTAAGCAAGAAATACATTTTTATTGATTTTGACTTCTTGTAGGCGTTGTTATTTTAAAAAAAGATTATTACAATAAATTATTATTTTATTTACTAATCATGTTAATTTAAAAAATAAATCTGTAGAAGAGAAAGAATAGCTTGTGTAAAATCGTGATTGTGAGACACGAGGCAGAAAAATTTACGCGCTTATAGGGTGGCCCACAGAGCCATTAGAGGTCGTGGGTTCGAATCCCGGTTGAATTACATTTTTCTAATTTACTGTTGCTGTTAATTTAGTTAAATTTATGTTAAGTTTAATATCACCAACGGAACCGTATAACATAATACCTCACAAGCAATTCATTTTCTTTTCTCGAAAAATGGATTCCCGCCAAAACCAACCGTTTCATAAAAAGTGGAAAAAGTGACGATTTTAAAACTTTAAAGTGACTATATAGGTGTAAAAAGTGACAGTGAACAGCACAGACTATTTTAAATCTTCAAAATCGAACAATTTGAACCTAATTTGGCATAAAAACTGTAATTTTGTGAGTGACCGATTTTGTTTTTCGTGGACGCTGCTCGATTAAGATCTACGACATATGCTTCTAAATAGTGCATTCTAAAGTGCTCATTGACCTCCACCTATGACCAAAAAACTGAATTTTTTGGACTCCACTAAGTGCGCTAAAAAGGCAAAAAAACAATTCCAGCAAAATTGCTCTTTTCGCCGTCGGTAAACTTAGACGGTCACGACAGACATCAGAGGAAAACCCATAACAATAGGATCACAAAAAGCGAAATCCCATCAAAATAGCTCCAGTAGTTTCGGAGTTATCTAACATACAAAATTTTGAAAATTGAAACCTAACTTTGGACCTAAATAACTAAGAATCTAGATCGATGCCCCACCCTGGAACTTATTAGACCCAACGGAGCAACTCTTCTTCTTTCCAGAGAAGAAAACAGCACTCAAATCCGTTCAGTGGATCCGGAGATATCGGACTAGATATAAGTTAAGGTACTAAAATGACATGTAAAATTATAGTTTAAAAATTGTTTACGTAAATATTTTACAGATATCGACATACATATTAGATTCTTTGGATATCCTTGTAACTTTTATATTAAATAAAGTCAATTTTGTTAAAAAATTAAAATTAAAAAAAGTAGTAGTAGAATAAGTAATTAATTAAACTAAATCAGTAAAATTAGTATAATTAATTTTTTTTTATAAAACCGAGATTTTGTATAGAAAAATAATATGAATAATAAAATTCAACGAACAAAATTTGTACAATATTTTTCATATTAGTTGATGGGAGGAGCTAAAAGTGCCAAGACATAGGATTATTATCCTATTTATTTTACTTGAAAAATTAAGACTTGAGAAGTTTTCAGTTTTAAATATTAAGTTTAGATATAAGAATTATTATTTCATATTTTGTGTATAGGTATAATCTGGAACGGGAATCGAACCCGTTACATATCTTTCAATCGTGATCGTAGAGTATACCCTTACCAATACCCCCCCCCCCCCCCCCCTACCTTTACTTCAAAAATTTCAAATTCAGCACGTGCACCCCCCACTCCAATTCTAATACCTTCCCAAAACTCGACCCCGCCAATCTTCCCACGAAAACCGACCCCCCCCCCAATTTTACCTCACCCCCTTGGACAAAATCGTGTATTACTCCTAAACTACTCAACGGATTTTTATAATATTGGTGTCAGGTAAAAGGGCTTTAGGAGCCGCACCCAATTTTTTAACTTGTCTTCTATTTATAGCTATTACTCCGTAATCCATTGTCCGATTTTGATGTAAGTTTTTGTTTGGAAGGTGACAAAGTCCTCTTTGATGATAAAAGAGCTGCAGCGCTGTTATTTTTAAGTTAAGTGCTAGTTATTTAGTTGCGGTGAAATTTGTTAAAAATGCAAGCGCTGTAAGCGTTTAAAGCGCTGCAGCGCTGTTATTATTTTCTTTAAATTAAAATTGTTAAAAATGCAAGCGCTTTTCATTCAAAATTGAGTCACAATATTCCATCCCAACAAACACACATTGCAATTTGCAAGTTAGATAAAAGATTGTAATTTAACTTTGATTTTTATTAAAATAAAATTCCGTGCGCAAATCAAATACCTAGAATATTTCTTTACGGTGCCTTCCTACAATTATTATCGATTCAAAGATCTAAAAAGAGAGAAGAGAATATAAGAGATTTAAAAAATAATACGATATAACGATTAAATGTAACCATGCTTATAGAACAAAACGAAATCACATTCGTTTTTCGAAAATATTTTAATTGTTGCAATTAAATATCCATACAGAGTAATGAAATTGATGGCATACCAAAGGTAACCTTTATCCTCATTACTTTTCTTTTGATTATAATTAAAGAATAAATATATCTTATAAAAATAGTTTTGCCGTTTGTTATATTTTCACCTACTAGTCCTAGTCGTCGTGCTCACGCACACATTTACATGTTTCGCTATAGACTACGTCGACACACCAATACGTCCCGCGCCGCGCCGCGCTTGTTCCCGCGCAAATCGCAATACTTGATGAGAAAGCATGACTAGCCGTTTAACATTTGCGAATATGTAGTTAGAATGTGTATTGCGTGCCGTCATTAGGAGTGTTCGTTATATTAGATAACTGAAAAAATACCCTATTATTAATTAATAATCAAATCGCCTATTATATATAATACCTCAGGCAAGCGTTAATTTTTAAAATTATTTTTATTACATATAATACGACCACAACTGCCGCGCTCGACATTTCGTGCTAGCCGTATAATATTTTTGTCACGAGTCGTGTGCGCCAAATTATGCTCTAAGACAATAGCATTTAAAACTATATTGAAATGAAATAAATGTATAACATCATAAATATGTAATTGGTTATTTTATGACGTGTCATACCATAGATACGACTCGAGCCATTCGAGTGAACTACTTACTACTTAGTACTTACATTCCTTACAACTCGAGTCAGAATTTATCACTCGAGCTGATTTTCGATTAGTTTATATTATATCAAATTTTTAAATAGGTAGGTATATGAAATAAAATGTAAGTATTACGACTAATTAAGTTTCCATGTAAAAGTACAATTTAATTTCAAATAAGAAATTATCAGTTTTTATAGTTCAAAATGAACTTCACTTATTTAAAAATTCAATTTGTTTTTGATTAAGTATCAGTAATTAGATAATAATTAGACTTTTGCTGTAAACTTACAACTAAATATTTCTTATAATAACTAATTTTAGCGTTTAACTGATCTATTCGGCCCGCTGAGTTCCCTCGACAACTCGAGTGCAAACGAACTCGAGTCAAACTTGTTTTCACTCGTATTAATGAGTTTAACAAATTCACTCGAATAAGAATAAACAAAAATGATGAATTAAATTATTTAAAACTCAATGCTTTTACAATAGTTTTAGTTAGTTTATATTGTATTATTTAACAATATAGTAAGCCATGTTTAAAACAAACGATTTTAAAAATATCAACTTTTTTAATATAGAACATATGAGATTATAACATCGTATTTATACTGTAAAAATGTGAGAAATTCAATTACTTTACAAATCGTTATAAATTAGTATTTTGCAATTAAAAAATATTTGAAACCTAGATTAATACTATCCGAATAACAGCATAACAAGGTGAAAATATGCTTAACTTGAAAATGATTTTCGTACCTATTACCTACGTTTTTATTAGCAATTTGTCGATCGCCGGCCCCTTAAGGAAAATAATAATATTTATAAAATATTTAGGTATTTGAACTATTATTACTTCAATATTTTTTAATATTAAAAGGCCTAAAATTACCAAAAATAAAATTAAAGTTGCAATTAATATGTCGATTGTCGGCATTCCTTTGACAAAGGCGGCTCTGCTTATGACTTACCTATGTTTTTGTCTTTACTACTTTAGTTGACTTTAAAGCGTTGAAGTTGGAGCACGTACATGAGACAAAGGACTGATTTTAATGAATCTGTGTAATAGTTGTGAAAGTGTCATACTGTATTAGTCTTTAATGCTTACTATGGTATTTGCATTTGGTACCTAGACAGTCTTCAATAAACCAAGCGGTTCGTTAATATCCATCCTGGCCGCTAGTGGTTGCCATTGCCAAGGTTCGAAGACATATTTCAACAGTGACAACCGTTTAATTAACGGGAGATGATATAAAACGAAGCTACAGCATCAGGAGCTCTGCGTACGTAAAATAAAATGTGTGCAGGCGGTATCAACGGCTATGTACCGCTTCGCGTACCTACTACTAGGATTTGAGGAAGTTATTGATAGAGGAAGGCCAATGCCCAGTCCCTTCGCCTACTCGTACCCCTAACAAGACTTGCTTCGATTGTTCAGTGTGTGTAGTTACGAGATACAGTTTGCTGTATTTAATTGATATTTGAAATCAAAACTCTAGTGCGTATGTACCTACTTAGTTTTAAATTTTATGTATGGATATTGGATTGTGGTCTGTGTCATACATACAATAATTTTGTTTTATGCTCGTAGGTATCGTAAATGTCCTTGTAATTTTAACTTATATATTATAAAGAGGAAAGATTTTATTGTTGTTTGTTTGAATAGAATAGGCTCTGAAACTACTGGACCGATTAAAAAAAATTACCATTAGAATTACTTATGTATTAGGTGGATCACCGATATTCGTGTAGAATTAAAAACTTGTGAGTACATTCTAGGTACATAACAGTTTGAATGTATTTTATTACTAGCGACTCGCCCTCGCTTCGCTCGGGCTCTTCCCTAGATTTATCACAGGTAAAGCCGCGGGATCTGCTAGTTATGCATATAAACCTTCCTCTTGAATCACTCTATCTATTAAAAAAAACCGCATCAAAATCCGTTGCGTAGTTTTAAAGATTTAAGCGCACATAGGGATATAGGGACAGAAAAGGCGACTTTGTTTTATACTATGTAGTGATGATAATTAGGTATTATGGTTGATAGGTATCTATCTACACTATCTACATTCTACACCAATATTATGAACAGGAAAGATTTTATTGTTGTTTGTTTGAATAGAATAGGCTCCGAAACTACTGGACCGATTAAAAAAAATTTTACCATTAGAATCCTACATTATCCCTGATGAACATAGGCTATATTTAATACTAGCCTTTCCCGCGGCTTCGCTCGCGTTCTAAAGACGAATCAAAATACCTCGCAGAGATACCGTAGCCCCTCCCCCCTCACGACCGCCCGCCTTGCACGCGGTAATCATTATTTTGTTGCGAAGTTATGTTAAATCTATACTTATATTATAAAGAGGAAAGGTTTGTATGTAAGTATGTTTGTAACGAATTGGCTTAAAAATACTGGACCGATTTAAAAATTCTTTCACTATTTGAATGCTACATTATCACTGATATCACAGCGAGTGATCGAATGAAGTTTAGTAGCGATTAAAAAAATGAACGACGCCGCGCGTAATTATTGTTATTTATAAGAATGTTTGCGAAAATAAATTAAACATTGTTTTGTTTAAAGTATGTAACAAGATATTGTGATAGATTGTAATTTCTAGTGAATGTTATTCAATATTGCATCATTCAATTAAATCATTTTATAATATAACTTTGTGTATTATTTTAATGACTGTTTGTGTGAATTGATGGAGGTTTAAAAATATTTTATTTTATCTTGTAATTTGTAATAAAGTTGTAACTAAAAATATTATTTAGATTAACTTATGCTATCGCTTAGAGATACATACATTATATAAACAAGTTTGTACATACCTATTTTGATAAATTGTTATTTATCTAGACTTTGGATGGGTGAATTTGCCGCCCTTATTAACAATAGGGTTATTGGCCCACAGAGCCATTAGAGGTCGTGGGTTCGAATCCCGGTTGAATTACATTTTTCTAATTTAATGTTGCTGTTAATTTAGTTAAATTAATGTTAAATATTAATATCACGAACAGAACCGTTTAACTTATTTTCTTTTCTCGTAAAATGTATTCCTGTCAAAATCGGTCCAACCGGTTCAGAGATTAGCAGGAACAAACAGACAGACACAAAAATCTTAAAAATTGTTTTTTTTTATTTAGGTAAGTATTTAACTTTCGTATGAATTTAGTAAAAAGTTATTGTTTTGAAATCAGAAAAAGAGACAATTCAATTTTATTTATATATACTGATGTACTCATGTACTAGGTAGGTAAATTGCGCTATCCTACTAATATTATAAAAGTTGAGCGACAGTTTTTAAGAATACGCAAAAACTACTGAATGGATGGATTTTAATGAAACTTTACAATAATATAGCTTACACATCAGCATATCACATAGGCTATAAATTATAAACATACGAGCGGATCCCGCGGCTTCGCTCGCCCTAATTCTAGTGACGTTATAAGGTAATAGAAAAAGTTTTAAAGGAATAGTTTTAGGAAAGGAATATTCTAGCTTTTTAACACATTTAAATAAAAGCTTGAGTTTAATTTATTTTTTACTTTTACTGTTGTTTTTTTAACCCGCATTCGTACCTATTCTCTACAAATCCTTTCATTTGATAAACATGTTGTAGGAGTGTGTTAAGAATAGCTAGTCCATCGTGGCTGGTCTGCCATCATGCAATAGTCGTGTGATGTGATTTCAAATAACAAATCTAGGACTTCTTATATTTTAATTTGCATATTTAAAAATTACATAAATAAAATAAATTATTATATAGATAAGCCTACTTGTAAATTCTTTTATTGTAAATAAATATTTTGAATAAAAGTTTAGTAAGGTAAATTACAATAAAACAAATATGCTCGCTCGCGGTTGCAACGGCGGGGCGGCGGGGCGGCGGGGACGCGCGGCAGGGCCGGCGCTCGCGGCTGTAGCTAGCACAGGTAGGGCTGACGTCACGGCGGGGCGGCGGGGAGGCGGGCCGCTCAGTTATGTTCGAGTCGGGTATGGCCCGGTGGTGCTGATGCTAAGTCCCGGATTCGATTGGGCCATTATAGGCCTTATCAAAAATGTTAATATAATTATTATTAATTTAATTTAAATTGCGTAAGCCGCTCTTACTTGGCATATAATTAGCTTCTATTAGTATCATACGATGTTTTTAGCTCCTAGCTATCTATACAATTTTTTGGTCGGACAGATTTTGTTCGTTGAACAAATTTATAATATTTAGAATCTATACTAATATTATAAACGCGAAAGTTTGTAAGTATGGATGTATGGATGTATGGATGTTTGTTACTCTTTCACGTAATAACTACTGAATGGATTTTAATGAAACTTTACAATAATATAGCTTATACATCAGAATATCACATAGGCTACAATTTATAAAGATATTGTGTGAATTGTCCAAAATATGACGATAAGTATCAAGTAAGTAGTAAAAAATCTACCATCTGCGAGCTATTCTGGCGTGCGCTGCCAAAACCGCTAGAGTTATACATATGTAATGTATGATGGAAATGTTTATCTTAACAAGCGACTCACCCTCACTTCGCTCGGGATCGTCCCTAGATTTAGCGCGAGCGAAGCCGCGGGTTCCACTAGTCTATTTATAAAGTTTAAGTTTTTACTTGTCGTCGATCTTATTTGCGATATAAAAGTGGGCAAAGTTGGGCAAAACCCAAAAGGGCTTTTGCGTTTAAACATTTATTGCTTCAATTTAGAATGACAAAATAAAAAATAAGATTAAATTCAAACAAATTAATATGGCGACTCTGTTTGCACTTCTGCATTATTTATGTTTTTTTGTTTTATTGTCTTTTTAGTTGATTTTAGCGTAAAATAGACATTTTTTGTTGTGTTTGTTTCACAAATTTTATAATTACGGTGTGTTCTATAAGACATTATTAATTTGCGTATCTTAATGTATATTTAAGTGAAAATATGTTTTTAGTTATTTTAAACGTGTTACTTTAACAAAATAATTTTACGTGTATTCTATTTATTTTACTTTAAACAGGTTATCACCTTATTTCATAGTTTTAATTTAACTTCGTTTGATAAATAAATAAAAAATCAATATCTTCAGTAAGATAGATGAATAGTTCAAAAACATGTCAGTAGATGGCGTTATTTATATTCGAAATGATGCGTTATATTTTCTCATAGATGGCCTCATTAAAATGTTTATATTTATTCAATAGTAAATGTTTAATTTACTCAATATTAAATGTATTGACTATTTTGCTATAACACTTCACATGAATTTAAAAAAAATAAACTTTCTAAAAAAATAAAGTCTTCTTAAGATTTTTTTCTGTTTTAATAATTAAGAAATAAATATAAGCTCTTTAATTCCTAAGAAATAATTACAGCTCGAGGGACAGTGTTAAAATTGTATCGTCTTTACAATTCTACTACTATTTCTTGCGGCTTCGCCCGTGTTTTAATTATTGGAATTCAAATTCTTTCTCGCGCGTGGTAAAGTAACTCGCGGAGCTAACGGTGACCCTCCTCCCTCATGACCTTCGTCGCCCCGCGCCCGTCTTGCACGCGGTCATCATTATTTTGTTGCGAAGTTATGTTAAAACTATAATATATCTTGAGACATTTATTGAAATCAAATAATAAATGATGAAAATTAAATGTAATCAAATATAAATATAATTATGTTCCAAATTAAATACTTGTGATGAGTTTCTATTTATTAAGGTTAGAAATAAAATTCTCGTGTCACGGTGTTCGAACTTGAACTCCTCCGAAACGGCTTGACCGATTCTCATGAAATTTTGTGAGCATATTGAGTAGGTCCGAGAATCGGCCAACATCTATTTTTCATCCCCCTAAATGTTAAGGGTAGTCCACCCCTAAATTTTTATTTTTATTTTTTAAGCAAAATTTTTTGTTTTTATTTTTTTATGACACAACATACAAAAATACATACAACCCTAAATTTTCACCCCTCTACGATCAACCCTTATATTTTATTTGTTAATTAAAATGTCACGGGGTTCGAACTTGAACTCCTCCGTAACGGCTCGACCGATTTTTGTGACCCTTAGCGTGATTGTCGGCCAGGGTGGAGAATCGGCCAACATCTAATTTTCATCCCCCTAAATGTTAGGGGTAGTACACCCCTAAATTTATTTTTTTATTTTTTAGGCAAAATTTTTTGTTTTTATTTTTTTATGACACAGCATACAAAAATACATATAATCCTAAATTTTCACCCCTCTACGATCAACCCTTATATTTTATTTGTTAATTAAAATGTCACGGGGTTCGAACTTGAACTCCTCCGAAACGGCTCGACCGATTTTTGTGATCCTTAGTGTGATTGTCGGCCAGGGTGGAGAATCGGCCAACATCTATTTTTCATCCCCCTAAATGTCAAGGGTAGTCCACCCCTAAATTTTATTTTTTATTTTTTAGACAATTCTTTTTCCTACAGATCAACCCAATGAGGTTGATTAGCAATTAAAAAAATGAACGCGAGCGAAGCCGCGGGTACAGCTAGTTATTTTATAAAAACGCCTTCGCTAGTAATGCAATCTTTAAACCGAATTTGAGTTTATCTTAAAAGATAGACACATTTATTAATGTAACATTATATTTGTTTATGTATTTGGTAACAAGTATAAGTAGAATTCTGCTTAAAAAATTATTGCTATAGTTAAGTAAAACTCAAATTAAATACAAAATCAAAATAGTATCATAATTTGATCGACGGAGGGACCGATTTAAACTTATTCAGTGTAGATACAGCATGATTCGGTTAATGACCGGATTCGTTAAGTCAACAATGTTAAATAGAGAACATACGTTTATATTCAGGAGACTATATGATTGATATAATCCATCGGATGTACTAAAGCTTCAACAATCTCATGAAGGATACGTTATATATTCAGTGTGCTGGAATGATTTCGGTAATAGTTTGGATCCGCTAACCGAAGCGGGAAATATGAAAAATGAATATCAACATTTTTCATTTAATTGAAATTTCGTGTTGATTCATGATATCGTAAGGATAAAAACTGCACATATATGCATTAAAAACATTAAAAATGTTGTCGCATTCAGTGGTACCAACAGGGTGGGACTATGAAGCGGCGCATAATGTCTAAGAAGATTTATTTATATATATATATATATATATATATATATATATTTAGTACAATTTATTGGAATTTACATTAATATTTTTATTTACAGTTTTATTTTTAATTTAAAATACCACTAGTACGTGCAGTTAAACTCGCACACCAAATAGTTTGTATGATATCTCGATATGTGTTTGAGCTCTTTATTATACTAATTTATATGTTAAATAGTAATTGAAACTCTACTATAATTTGAATTACGCTCTTTATATTTTTTTTAGATCAGTATTATATACAGTTATTCATGATTCCTACTTATGACTACTGCATACCTTCACCATTTGGTAAGAGTAATTTTTATTTTTTAATGAAATTCGCCTCAACAATATAGCGTTAAATATCCTATTAAGAGAACTAATTTAAGTGATTTAGTAGATAGGTATTTGTGAGTAAAATTTTATAATATCCAAGATTTACTTATCTTATTAAATAAAAATTGAACAAAAGCGACCTTAGTAATTAATCATACTTTCGCTGGAACGTCTTCACAATTAATTTCTTTACTTTGAAGTTTCAAATGCGGCCAGAAGACTGGGAAAAAGTACGAACTGTTGACGACCACTTTCTATTATTTAAAAAAAATCAGCATCATAATAGACTCAAACTTTCAAGACAGCGAAGAGATGGAAATTGAAAACAATTTCAAAATATTACAAGCATAAGAATTTCATTATTTTATTGCCGTAGTATTTTTGTGTTAATTTAAACCTTTAGAAAGATGAATTTTATAAAGATTTTCTCCTTTATTTAACAGGAAATGTTGAAATAAGAAAATTAAAGATAAAAAAACAAGTACTAAGCTCGTTTAAATTTTAATAATGACTAAAGTAAAGCAAATTATTCTATAATATATGGTACCTTTAAAGTTTGATGACACGTTTGACTCAGTTTGATGTGACTCTACTTGCTGCGTCAGCGGTTGTGGGTTGAAGTCCCTTTGGGGGCATATATTTCTTGCGCGCAAATGTTTCTTTCCAGTGATGGGTAACTATGTAGTATCCGTAACATAAGCCTCGTGGCTTACCACCTAATTAGGTTGGACTATATATAGCATCCAACACATTTATTCAATCCTTCCGAAGAAACTGCCTTACTCTTGACCAATTTTTAATAAACGCCAGGATATATAACACTAACAAAAATTTAAGAGCTTACGAATGTAGGTCACAGCTACTCACGTGCCTCTTCCAATTACAAAAGGACCCTTAATGTCATCATCAGCAATAAAGAGTGTTTTTTTAAGAATGACGTGTTAAATTAGTCCTCCACAAATGTACGAACGAGTGTTGAATACTGATGTATTCTATTTGCATTGCAGATACGGTCCTCGCTATCTATGCTTCTAGTGCGACGTATATGGCGATTTAGCACAAGATTATCACAGTACATTAGTATGGAATCCTAATTTACCTTACGATATAACTGCATCTTATTAAGTGTGGAAATACCTAAATGTTCACTCTGAGAGGTTTCCAGATCTATTTCGTCGTAAAAGCTATACTCGTAGCTTTCATTTCACATAGGTATATGTAAACGAATAAAAAGTACATATAATACATAACCATGGTGGGTTATGTATTATATGTACTTTTTATTCGTCATGTAAATATAACTAGGTAACATTTATTCGCCTTATACAATATGAATCCTACTAATACTCTTTGGCGTAATATTTATTTATTTTGCATCGTTTATTTTCGCTACATATTGTATAATATAAATGAATTAAAAAAAATATGTTAATACATCATTAGAAATAAATACAGAGTACCACAAGTATCTGTTTTTGTGTAAGTAATGTTATTTTCTTAACATTTCAACAATATTTTCTTATTTTAGATTAATTGAATAATAACGATGAAATTCTAAAAGAAGGATAACTATTGATTTCTGCATTAAAATGCTTAATGATAATTCTAAGAGATTATTTCCATCCCGTCATTCGTCGAAATTTTTTATGATTATGTATTGAATGTACCTTGACTATAGAAGAAATTTCAGAAAAAATATATTCAGTTTATAAAAACGATTTGATACATTTTAAATTTAGTTTAGTAGATAAAATGCGCATACGAGTAAATAAGATTGATTTTGAAATTTTATAAAATACTAAAAATTCAAAAAAAATGAACACGGTCACTTTGTGTATATAGATTTAATATTTTGTACAAAACTTATCGTATTATAATAATTGAATAACTAAATAAGAAGCATACATATATTTAATATTGATAATATAGTTAATGTTCTTTTTTCTATAAAAACGACGAAACACGGCATTTAGAGTCTTTGTGAACTATCAAACCAAATTGGATAACGTCTATTGATCATGGCGCAGACTTTTTCGTAAAAGGAAAAAGAAATAGTAATCATTCCCACCACCGTTTAAATATAGCTACTAGTTCGTTTAGTTTATTGAAAAAATGGCTTCTCTCGTTAACCACATCGCCTAATACACATTCATGACAGTATTTTCACAAAAGCGTCGCAATATAATGGTTGAAGGAAACTAAAATTTTCCATACTTCCTTCCTCTTCGTTATCTGTTCCATAAAAAAGCTTGCAGATAGTTTCCTTCTGTAACAACATACGCATTTGTTCGAGCGTTTTCGAATTTACCGCGGTACGTGGTAAATATAAATAAGCAGTTTATGTTATTAGATTGATAGTTTTTTAATTTTACACCTAAATATAGAATTTAGTTTCACTGTAACAATTTCTTTCAATACGTCACTCAAAGGAGCGATACTATAACTTATACGAAATCAAAATTATAGAAATATATTGTTAACCATAAAATACGGCGTGAGTTTTAAAAAAATACATTTAGAATTTGTTTCGACCCCAAAAAACTTTTAGTTCGCGATGGGTTAGTTAGGTACTGAAGTGCGCGCTAACTAAAGTGGTGGCCGAAAAGAAACGAGGACGGTACTACCAGGTAATCAGAACTAAAAATAGTACAAATAATAAATTCAATGTTTCTGCTGTATTAAAAATTTACAAAATACCGTATAGCAAATATTTTTTTTTTTATATAAAAGCGTCAGTAAATTGTTATTATGATTGAAAATTTGTGGAAGTCTAATAAAATCCAAGTAAATTCTTACAAATAAGAATATAAATATGTAAAAAAGTATATTTCACGGACATTGTGGTTTGCAAATCGTTAACACTAGTAAAAAAGTGCCAGCACAGTAATTTACTGGGTCCTTTTCATTTGATTCCAGTGAACGGCAGATTTTAATTAAACCGAGCTGAAGTAAAAAACTCCGAGGGTTTCCGTGGCGGCGTCATTATACTTCACTTCAATCTGAATCCGATATCAGTCGTAGATACAAGAAAGTTTAAACAACTTCAATTCATTAAGTGACTACAAAGGTACGAGTATTAGCAATTTCGGAGCCAGTCTTTAACTTCTAAATAGAAGGCAATTCTACAAAACGGTATATTAAAAGTTAATCCGACTGAGGTAACAGTTAACATTAATAATGTAGAAGTTTCTCGTACTATAACTATAAATTACTGAAAACTTGATGCCTCTATAAATAAGTAAATAGCAGTACTGGTTGGTTTGAAGAATTTAAACGATGACATTTAAACATTCATTCGATTTCCACGCACGTACCTTTATGCTAAAAGCTTTTATAGTTTGTCCAATTTCTTAATGGTTTTTTGACAGCTCACCGACTGACAAGCTACAGTGATGACAAAAGGACGTAATAATCGATTTCTCTTATTTTTTTAAGTATAAAATAATATTTATTTTTATATTTATTAATATGAAAATAAATATTATTATCGTAAAAATCAAGTGTGGTGAAGAGAACTAAGAGAATCATAATGTGATTCGGGCCGTGACATTGCATATTTTGATAATTTATGCACACAAGAGTTAATAATTAATATAACTGAAGACTCCTCATCGGACAAATCTAATATAAATGATGATTTTGACGAATCATGTTAATAAAAGGAATTAAACTATTTTAGTTGTTTTATTTGTATGCCTTATACTAAGAAGAAATTAAAACTTTACTACTAACTTTAATATTTTAATTTATTGGTTTATTATCTTAAAATTTTTTTGTGTTCCTTATTAAATAACATATCTTATTTACATATTCGCATTGATTTCTATCGATTATTTGTAATCTGTGGCACAATCGTAGTAATCGTTATGTGTGGCACAGCAATAAGGGGGATGTGCCCGTCCATGAAGTACAATATTAATGGGTATGACATTTTAACTTTAATGGCTAACCATTAAATACGAAACTTCGTGGGCGTGAGCTGTCAAAAAACCATTAACAAAATGGACAAAGTTATAATACTAGTTCAAACTACAAAATATTTATGTCAATCTGTTATTAGTTATTATTATATTCGTATTTAAAATATTAATTACACTTTTTATGTTTTTAAGCGCCGCATTAAATAAAATTAAAAATAAATTATAAATTAATTTATAAAAAGGAAAGTATGCCCAGTTAGGCCTGCCGTCTGGGGTTCTAAAAGTAGCCTACATTTTATATGTTACTTCAGTTTACAGTCTAGTTTTATCCATTTACGTACATATTTACTATTATTATATTATTAAACTTTATTTAAATCAGTTTAGTCGTTTCAGCTTCAAAAAGAACAAATTTATGCAGACACATACTCACTTTGGCATTTATGTCCGACTGGTAATCCACCAATTCGTCGCATAGATTATGTGCTCAACAATATTCTATGTATGACTACAGGCTCCAGGTCCTAGACTATCTATGTATTAACCATTTAATCAAATCTAATAACAAACAAACAAATACTACATATTTGTATTAAAAAGTATGTTGATGTAAAAATCGGGGTTGAGTTTCTTTCGATGTCTACTCAACGCTATTTACTTATATCTTAGATTCGTATAGGGTTAGGTTAGGTTTTGGTAAGCATCGTGAGTAACAAAATATCTTATTTACTTTGTATAGATGATACCCCCAGACATAACAATAACGTTTATTAATCTGAATCGTTGTTTATGTAGGTATATACAAGTTCCCCTTATAATAATTCTTCAATGTGTTCAGTTATAGTAACCATTTTCTATATTAAAAACAATTATACCATACTAGTTCTGATATTTATTTTGGTTTACAATTACTGTTGCGAATTTTACAAATCATTTTGTAAAATTGTGGGTAGGCACTGTCTGTTACAAGTATATAATGACAATAAACTTAGATTAATTCAATATAAAGAAAATAAAATATTATTGTTATTTTCCTCTGTAAATATGTAGTATATTTTTCATGATCAGCCCTTATTAACATCCCACTGCTGGGCACGGGCCTCCCTCAGTACGAGGGGGATCAGGCCATAGTCCACCGCGCTGGCCTAGCGCGAGTTGGCGGACTTCACATGTCTTTCGAATACTTGTTAGGTTTTCTCAGACATGCAGGTTTCCTCACGATGTTTTCCTTCACCGTAAGACAAGTGGTAATCATGATATAAATGATTCGCACATGAAAATATCAGAGGTGCGAGACCCGGACTCGAACCCGCATCACTCGGATATCCAAGCGACCGCGTTACCGCTATTACTATTTTAAAAATGTTTTAATGGAAAACTTGAGGAAATATCACTAATTTGTTTAGCTAGTATAAGTTTCAGAGTAAATATTTTTGAATTTAGTTTTAAGTAGTTTACTTTATTCAATATAGCTAAAAGTTGAAGACGTTAAAGATATCATCAAAGCATTTCCCTACTTTTTCTCGTCGGTCCTGTGACATATGGCCGCACTTATCCCTACAAACTGCTGCAATATGTGAGATCCAATGCGAGGATTGAAATAAAGACGACCTGATATATTCCATGCCAGTCGCATATTCAAAAGCAAATCGAGCAATTGTTCGCGAAAACCATTCATGACGTTATGCTAAATCATCTTATAATTATTAGTGATTCTATCGTAAAAATAATTTCAAAGGTAGGTAGGTACTGTTTCGTTTCTTTTTGAATATTTTCAGAAAAACTTTAGAAGGGAGTCAATTTTATCATACCTTATACTTAGTTTCAGAGAAATCTGAAATTTAATTAACCTTCAAGTGTTCCATTTCATCAAAAGTTAACGGAATGCTAAGAATGACTTATACGTAAAAAAAGAATTTAGAAAATGCTTATCATTTTACCAATTAAAATAAAGAGCCAAAATTAAAGGCTTCTTCTAAGTATACACAATTAATTATACAAATTTTTGCTGTGAAGCAGGATAATGGATGCCGCAGATACTTGAATAAATAAATTGAAAATGGCACGTCACAAACAATCCGAGATGTATAAATCGCTGGCGTATCTTTTGTAACTCTAATGCCTTAAAAATTATTTTATTATTATATGAAAGCAAAATAGAAAGGAAAAAGATTAATGTAATTTTTTTATATACATTTGTAATAGGTACCTTCGGAAAAAAATAACTACCTACTCTAGATTTTTTACTTTGGTAAAAGGATTTTGAAAACGTGTCTTCCGTCATCGTTAGTGAAAGAATCTAAACTTGTGCTACACCTACGCCACAAATTGAAAAGAAATATCTGTTAAAAATATATTGTAAAATCAATACAAACTTTTTAGTTATAATAAATATATATAAAATTACTTAATACGAGTTATTATATTTCTATGTACGTAATCAATTTATTGAAATATATTTATAAATTACGAGTATATAAGTAGGCGTATTAAATACACGTAGTGATGCGGTATTGTATCAAGGTTTCGAGTTACATCCTTTTCAATCATCGGTTTCAAAGGTTTCTTTTAATCAAGTTAATTTTCAATGATAGCAAAATCTACTGACTATATTAACGCAGTACCATATTATTAAGAAATACTAAATTTTTCTGCCTCAAAAGTCTAGTGAACGCAATGTTTACTCACCGTTTGAATAGACAGCTCAAATTAATTAATTCTTGATTGGACAGGTATAAACTGAAGGCGTTGGTCCACAGAGGCGTCGGTATGAAAGGGCAAGCTTACCTGCAGACATGCAATACAAGTTTAAGCATGGTGGCTGCAGGGGGTATTAAGGGTGGAATGAAGGCGGATGGAAAACGTTAGGTAGGAAATTTCCTCAACTATTTCCATTCATATAGCTTTTACTTTACATTGCGCGTTTTGTTTCAATCATTTTACAAATAAGCATCAGTAAAGAGCAATGGATGGTATGAGCGGGGAAAAATACATCTCTGTCGCTAAGCTCATGTACGTTATTCAGAGACGAGCAATATCGAGTCGTTCAACGAACAAGCTTTCAGTGTTATTCCGAATCACAAGCGGGGTGAACGTATTCGTCGGGACTTTCCCGAGAGTCAATCGTAATAAGTAGAAAGTTTCGTACCGGATTTGTTAACATATTTCTGAGAAAATGTCTTGATTTTGTTAAAACTTTAGATGGGTTGTTACAAGCATTTATAATACTAACAGCGGTGCTTACTTTCTGCAGTTGCTTAAGGTAAATACTTCTCAATTATAGCAAATTCTTATTAATAACCTTATACGATATTTTATATTCTCATTTTTTTACATAGTTATTCGTATGTAGGTACACTATATAAACCAAGGTATTTGTGCGATTTTTATGCAAATAGGTAAATATTTTTCCTTTAATAACTATTATACGATTATTATATTTTCTAAATTTAGTTATGCTTATGGATAATATTTTATGTGTTATATAATTTCTCTTCTTTTTTAAAGAGTGCTTAAAGCAAATTTTTATATTCAATGATGTTATCGGTTGTTCTCAAAGGCCGAAAATAAATATAATAAACTTACATACATAGAAATAAATAAATGTACTTATTATTATTATTATATACGCTGCCTAGTGAAAATTTTTCTAACGTTGTTGGAGTTTTAAGCAAACATTGTGACACGTACAAATTACAATTTTATATTCATTTGATTAGACTAGTCAAATTCATTTAAATTTAATAATTTTTGTAGTGTTAAATTTTGCATAAGGTTTTATGGACAAAAGTTTCGACAACACGTTTGGCTCAGATTGTATTGACCCTACTTACTGTACTAGCGGTCGCAGGTTTGAGTCCCGCTGGGGGACATTCACTTGTGTGATGAGCACAAATGTACTCCTGTCATGGGTGCTTATAGCCTTTTAGCTTACCATGGAACTAGATGGTGTGGTATGTTAATGTCCCAACTAAAAAATAAGGTATTTAAAGCTTTTGCTTTTTGGTCGTCGCTTATTTGTTAACTACTAAGAACCCATTCAAAAATAAAGATCTAAATTGTGCTATATGACATTCTATGTATCAGTAAAATTTTAAATATTTTACATGTATAAAACGAGGTGTCCATACATTCTGCCTGACATAATATGAGAAGGAGAGAGTAAACTAATGGATTTTTGTCACTAGTTAGTTTATTATTTGATTCTTAGACCCAAATTATATATTACACCGCACTTGACAAAATAAGCTAAAATAAATAAAACTAAAATATTATACTAATAAACTTAAATAGAAATCGTCTTGGTTTAACTATATTAATAGAATGCAATAAAAACTAACCAGTGCAATTTAAATAAATCGGTTGAACATTCATAAAAACACAAGCATCAAACAAAGTATTTCATAGCCTTTTAATATTTTGAAATTGGTTAAAAATATAATGATCTGATTCTAAAATTAAATCTTGAATGAGATAAAAAAGGAGTTATCAGCGTTAAAGCTCTCCTTGTAAAAAAGCAAACATAATATCAAGAGCACCTTTCCAACATCACACACAATAATAAAAATTCGAGTAATTAACCGTCATCCAAAAAGGAGGAATTTTATGTTCGTCTGTATGTATGTTTATCGATTTCTCGGAGATATTTTAACCGATTTGCCTTTAAAAGGATTCCAAAGTCACATTTTTTATATATTTGTTTGCTTAATATCAATAACTGCTACTTTATTTTGTACGACTATGACATTGACTTGACTGAAACGATGTGCTGCATGTATACCACAAAACTTTTAATATATAGGAATAGAAGTGCTTTCGTCTAAATTTACTTGCAGTACCATTGCGCCAATCTAGCGAAGCGCTATCTATTCCGCGTAGCGTGGAGTAGTGGAAAGCTTCGCTTACTAAAATTTACATTGTGATCTTAACAATAATTTATATAAAAAAGGAAAACCAAAAAGTACAAATAAAACGAGTGTCTGGTTTTTTAGGCAGTGTTGCCGGCTCGCATACTCGTACCATTTCTATTTCTATGTATACGTTATAAAGGACATAGTTTTAAAGGATAATTAAACGGGCTTAAGTTAGATAACTATATAATGAGAAAAAGACAACAAGATATTTCACAAGCTTATATTTTCACCTGTTTGTGAACGCTGAACGGTGGTGATACAAATCTTCCAGCTTTCATCTCAACCAGATCAAATACGTATCAATAAGGGCAAAGTAAATATTTCATGTATGGTCGTAAAGTAAATATTTTCCCTACGCTGTACAGAAACGGGGTATAAATTTTGCTTTAATACGTACTGTATATACATCCTATGTAAATAACTTGGTAATCATAGAAGTACCTACCCATAAAAAGTTTTAAATAACATATTATTACAGGCTAAATAACATTATAATTATTATGAAAGGTGGTAATAAAATATTTTCAAGTGAGGTCTGGTAAAGTTTGAGGAATATTATTTGACCAAATATTCATATTAAATAATTATTGTGATAACTATTAACTCATGGAAAACTAAATAGGTATCTATTGTCAATATTTATATTACTATACTCAAAAGACAATTTGTCTAGTAAAGAAAGAGATTGGAGTTAATAACTCTTTTACTTTGTAATAATCAACAGTAGAATAAAAACCTAATAAATAAAAGAATATGTAATGGAATAGGAATATAAAGTAAAAATAATAACAGAAAAATAATTAAATAACAAAAGATGTATAGCGATATTAGATAAAATCAGAAAGGTAAAAGAAGTATCAACTATAATATTATATTACTTTAAAGAATATTTGTCTAGTTTATATTACGGGTACCTATATAGTAAATTGGTCTAGTAATTAATATACGTTCATAAATAGTTTTTAATATATTATAGCTTTCATCATATTGTTTATCATATAAGTTATTTAAATGAAGTCAACACTGATTTTCAGTTCAAAAACAAATATATTTATTAAATTTCTTAAATTGTACCTTGCAAGCTACAATTTTTCGTTAAGACGTGAATGCGAATATTGAATATGCTGATTGTATCTGTGATGAGTGTTGAAGTAGGGAAATGTACGTTCATTGCAGATACGATGTTGATTGGAGCGGAAATGTACATATTGTAGAAATGCTGAAAATTACAGTTTAGTAATGTGCAACATAAAACGTTGCCAAAATTTTGTTTCGTTGACGTAATGTTAATATTCGTTTCAATTAAAATTACACCAATTCTATCTATCACCGTTTGCGTTTTAGAAAGAATATTCAACAGACTTTTCAAGAAAAATTCGTGAAACCAAAATAATTAATATAATAGATAAAATACTGATAAAGGAATTTAGGCATATTAAAAAGCTTGTACGGTTTGTACAATTGGTTCTAACGAAAATGGTTTATAGTTGATCGAGACTTTTTTATATAGTTTTCTAGAAATATTACAATTTTATTAATATTTTATAATATATTCACATTTTTCTTATTGAATATTATAATGTTTGTTTTATTAAATAAAAAGCCTGTAACAGAGAATTACTAAAGAAGGGATAAACTCTTAAGAACCTTATTAAATTTCAGCGCCCTACGTCTCGAAGTTTGTATGGAAGGAAGTATAATAAGATTTATTCTTAATTATTCTTATTGTTTCAGGTTCTTCTAAAATAAAAATGACTACATCTATGCAGCAAAAATTTTGTGTTATAATTATAACACTATTATTAGGTGAGGCATATACCTAATGAAATATTTTATATTTTATTTAGATTAAGACGATTTACCTATAATTATATTTTTTTAAATCTAGGCCAAGGTGATAGTCAGTGGAAGAAACCTTCGAGGGAAATGGTTGAACAAGATCTGAAATTGTATAAAAAAATATCGGGTAAATATATTTTACTACTTTGAAATTTATATACCGTTTTACCGATCCTTTTTTCGGACGGAGAAGAAGTTCATTATAAAATGCTAGTAACTTATACAAATATCTTTTTACTTTTTTTTATTGCTTTATGAGTTTATGACAACGCACACCAAAAAGCAAATCAACAATAAGGTGTTTTCCGACCTCAATTAAAATGGTTTCTGACAGTGAATTTTTTTGTAATAGAAAATGACTCGAAGTATTTGTCGGTTATATAGATACCTATTAGAGAAATTAATTTATAAAACAATTTCTTTACAGAAAATATTAAGCAAGAATTCGAAGCTTTTTATGGGGAATATCCTGAAGGACCTATAAACGACTACTTTCTCGAAGAGATTGATTATGTACAAAGCAAAATACATAAAGTACGTTCAAGTATGAAAGCAAAAGAGAACAAAGAATTATATCATTCGCCTATAAATATTCCTTCAAAGGACAATAGCGATTCAAAACTTCAAAAACCGATTCCTACCAACTCGGAGTTGCTTACATATAAATTTACTAACAGATCTAATACAACAAATTCTAAATGGCCTAAATTTCAAGATATTTTATTAGATATAGGAAAACGATATGATTGGAAAAATGATAGATGGATAAAAGTTAAAGATAAACATAATATCTACAAGGGAAAAGTAAAGGTTAGCAATATTAGTAAAAATATTGATCATCAAAATCATAACTTTAAATATAGAATAGTTAAATTAAATAGAGCGAAAAGCAAAAGAAATGTCGTTATAGCCGTTACTGCTGTTAGATAGAATTAAGAAAGCAAATATATGTAAATACAAATTCGCAGCAAATGATGTTTAATATAAGTTTTAAGGGACCAAAGAGGCTGAGTTCAAGCTTGCTTGTCGAATTAATTGGTTTATGAGAATTATAATTATAATTATTATAGCTGCGTTCTAATATTTAAAAAAATACAGTCACAACAATTTTCCTTCACTAGATATCCTCGCTGGCATACTTCATATCTGTAAGTAGGCGTACGGGCAATAACTCTGTTGTTACAATTGGATTATTATTCATTAATGTTTCCGTAATATTCAATGTTCAGAAATAAATTAAATAATGAATTGATGTGTTTTATTAAGTGAACCTTATTAATATTTACTACCATTTACTGCCAAACTTAATGAGTCTACAATGTGTTTGCACAAATGTGCGTGCAAATAAAAAAAATACAGAAATATACAAAGGAACATGTAATCTCCTCGAATTGGAAGTCAGTTAACAAGTTCACTCTCTATCCCTTCTCTCTTGAAGTCCAATAGGGCGACAATTTGCCTTGATAATTTTGAAGCAGTTTTTGACATGCTCTTTGTCAACCAGCGTCAACTTCCTAACTCTGGTTTGTTAATTTCTTTACAAAATACTCTTAACTGCAATTGTCCGACACAGGAATTGATTCCTAGACCCTGAACCTGCATTACATGATAGTCATTATCATTAATCCAACGAAGCAGTTACATTGGTATTACAGTCATATAACTATTGTATTATATTTTATAGCTATTTCTTAAGAAATGTAGACACCATATTATTTAAACTAATTTTTTATGTGCCATACGTAAAATAAATAATAGTTGATCAGGGTATCGCTAAAACTGTATCTGAGTAGTTGTAAAAATAGAGAAATCAAGAAATTTTTTACAATCTAAATATGACACTTGAATTTTATTAAATATAAGAATCCAAAGCTTCAATTATGTATTATAATTGGTATTGAAAGTATATAATATTAATATAAAAAAAACATACACTCAACGGTAGCCCGCCTTTAATTCCGAAAAATGATTTTTTACTTCTTTGCCCTTTGAAATTATTAAATAATAAATTAAAAAAACAATAACATGGAAAGTTATTTAATATTCTCATTAGTATTTTCATCTTGGTTACATAACAAGGATGAGGCTATAACACTTTAATTGTCTGTGGGCTATAAGCACTAAAACTAAATAGCTCAAATTTCTAAAGCTGATAAATATGTCACTTTAAAAGATTATTTCACTACAATTCACTACAATATGAAATTTTAAAAGTAAGAAAGCAGTAAGTTAATAAATTAATATGAAATAAATAACTTCTTTCTTTTAAATCTCACATTTAGATTTTTAATTTTGCTGGTCGTATTCGTTTCATGTAACCGTCTGAAACCATTTTGGATTGACGTAACATGTTTTAACACTGATAAACGACTCGTGTATTTATTTATAGCCTAGACTTGTATATTTGTTTGCAATAAAAACGTTAATTTTCTAATAATTTATAAACCTAAATTCTTAAAAGACTATTCTTAAGGAAGTATTCGGAAGGGCTTTTATATTTTTGTCGATAACTTGCCAATGCACGGTTAAGTATGAATAATACTGATAATACTTAATAAATAATAATTCTACTTCCAAAACTAATAAGTCTTTGTTGTTTCTTAGTATTAAATTCTATTCCCAAAATGAAACTCGTTCTAGAGCAAACACTTATCGCTTCTAAGAGTTTGCTTACGGGTAATGTTAGCTTGGTACCTGTACGCTCGGTTCCTTTGCAAATAACCTTATTTACTTAAAGTCCACTAAATCCTTTTTAAATAATAAAGTTTGTCGTATGTCTATAGTTACTTTAGTAAAATAAACACCTATATATTTGCTGTGTTATTAGTAATGTGATATTTATATTATACTGATTAAACTGATTTGCAATTTGCAAAATAAATTGTCGCAAAATAACTAGAGGTTCTATATATGCTACTTTACGTGCCTCTAAAAAAGTATCAATTAAATGACTAATATTCGTAGCGTAGCATTGCGTTCAAAAAGAACAAAAAATATTATTTCCTATCTATAATGTTTAAAAGGTAAATTATATTTTGCTGCTTGTATTGCCTCCTAGTCAAAAGCAGCGTATAAAGTTCACACTCTCTTTTTTGTTTATAACACTGGATTTAAAATGAAATATTAAGCTGTAAGAAGCGTACTACGATGGTACTACGAGTACGTTTTGATAATAATTAATATTCGTAATAAACTTGCTTGAATCTTTTAAAAATAATATTATATAAAACAGTTAGAGCAAAGAAAAATCACGGAAAAAACTAAAAAAAAATTTTTATTTTATAATATCAAATATTTGTGTAAATTTATGAAAGTACTATGCCTATGATGATTAATTAAAATTTGTATATTTATATGGAAGTAAAATTTACTTTTACTGTGGCTTAAAGTTCATTTTATGCTAAATTTGCCTTTTTTTATTGAAAATTTTATAGGGAAATGAAATATAAAAATAGGTAATAGTTGAATGTTCTGCAAAAAAAAGTACCTAGTCTATTAGTTAGTTTACTTATAGATGCTTAAAATAGTTATCATATTATTTTTCCAGTCAGGACGCATTGCATAATTTTTTTATGAACTTGAAAATTTTTCTTTTACTAAGATCCGGCCATTTATCAAACCGATGTGTTTCTCGGGTGCGTATGCCTAAAATGAAAAACTTGGATTAGGTACTTATAAAAACAACAAACGTGATCTCGAAAGCGTACGTGCTTCGAATGGTATTACAAAAATATGATGTTTATGATTTTTACGACCGTTTCTTTCTTGTGAATGAACTCAATATTTTTTGCTTTCGCAGGATTTCAGTTTGTTGCAAATATCGCTGAAGACAATGCGATAAACATTTTTTACGACGTAGTAGATATTATTTCTTTTAAAAATTGAACTTATTGTTGTTTTTGCGTAAATATTATAAACAAGGTTTATAATTTATAATATTGAAAAATAAAACGAATATGAAATATTAAAAAAAAGTACAAATATCGTGACATTTACATTGTCAAATTTTATTTCACAATTGGTTATATTTTGAAATAAGTGGCATATGAGATACTGAGAAGATAAAATATTAAAATTATGGATTGTGGACTTACTTATCTATATATAAAACAGAGAAAAGATTTTGGCAAGCAACCTAGATTTTGTGAGGTCCCTGTGACAATGTTAGATTCAATTGACCCAGTAAAAAAAGAACAAAATTTGTATTGCCTACGTAACCCAGTACACCAAGGAATGCAAACATCTGGTACATTGACTGAACATTATGTAAATACTAAAAGAATTATTTTACAGGACCAGGGTGTTAACCACGCTGAAGGCGGTTGGCCAAAAGATATTAAATTCACTGATGAAGAAGCAACGAATCGCCATCGAAGACGTTATGAACGTGATGAGTCTTACGTTCAAGCAGTTATAAATTCATGTAAAAAATTTGATCATTTAATAAAACAAAATAATGCTATAGAAATGTATAACATGTACTTCAAAGATATGAAGTCTGAAAACCCAGTCGAAAAATGCCTAATGCGCAAAACCAATATATATAGAGACATAGAGAAACGTCCCGTTTCTTGTATTAGCTGGACACATGAAGAAAATGCGAAATTGGTCGTAGCGTATTGCAATAAAAATTACCCTGTGACTGGAAAAGTCAATGAATCATTATCGTGCTCAATTTGGGATTTAGAAAATCCAAATGATATATTTGCTGATATTTTACCTCCTTCAGCTTGTTGGCAAACAATTTGTTCTCCTGAGAACCCTAATGTAATAGTTGGTGGTTTAGAAGACGGAAGAGTTTGCATATTTGATATACGTACTGGTAAGGAACCAATCGCAATAAGTCCAACTCATTTGGCACATCGGGACCCTATAAGCGCCCTATTATTTATTTCATCTCGGCTTAATGCTGAAATTTGCAGCGGGTCTAGTGATGGAAAATGCATGTGGTGGGATATACGAAACTTAGCTAAACCAATTGATTCACTTATTATGTCTATTCGAATCGCTCCTGGAGAACATGTCAGTATGGCTAATGCTGAAGGAGTAAGTGCGTTACAATTTGATAGAGCATTTCCTACACGATTATTATGCGGCACTGATACTGGATTTATAATAAATATCAATCGTAAGGGTAAAACTCATCAAGAAATCATGAGTGGTATTTTCCAAGCTCACAGAGGCCCCGTTAAAACGGTTCAACGTAATCCGTCTCTATCTAAAATGTTTATAACATGTGGCGATTGGAGCGTGCATATATGGAGCGATGACATACATTCTAATCCTGTTGTGTATGGTACACCTCATAGAAAACAGGTTTCAGATGTTGCATGGTGTCCTCAAAGAATCTCAAGTTTTATATCGGTATGTGATGACGGAAAATGTCGATATTGGGACTTGCTACGCAAATACCATGAGCCTATGGCAACATTACCTGTTACGAAAAATCGGCTTTTAAAGGTTAAACCAAGTGAAGATAAACCACTTATAGCAATCGGTGATATAAAAGGATCTGTACATCTAATATCTTTATCTGAAAATATGTTCTGTGCTGGAGATCGAGATAAAACTCTCATGTCTCAATCGTTTGATCGTGAATCTCGAAGAGAACATATTCTGGAAACTCGAGTCAAAGAAATACAATTTAAGCTCAAAACAGATAAAGGAGTTCAGAGCGACTCAGCCACTGAAATAGTTGACGAAGAGGTTTTATTAAGAAGAGCTGATGAAAATTATAGACGCATGGTTGTAGAAGAAATTCGTAATACTGGAGCAACTCAACATGCAGGTGGAAGAACAGGCAAGATGCGTAAACGATAATGTTCTAGATTTCTATTTAAATTATTTTTCTTTAATTATTTGTATATATTATTTTTATGTTAGTATGGCGAATAGAACGTTTTAAAAAAAATGACATTTATTTATGTACCATAAAGTATAATGTGTTAGGTACTTAATTAACTATTCTTAATAGCGAGTAATTGTAACTATATCTTAATTTAAAAAAATAATAAAGGTTTTTTTAGTCTAGTTATTTCCATGATTTATATTCCATGTTTTTAGTACGAAATTGCTTTTCGTATTAAAATTTAGTTTCCACTTAATTAAATTAACGAGATATGGGATGAATGCATGTAAACTTTACACAATAAACCTTTGTTTAATTAAAAATAAGAGTTTAATAAAATCATTGACCAAAAGCTTACGTTCCGATTCAAGAAAATCTAATAAGTAGATTAAGAACTCTATAGTTCTTTTTCCCTAATATCTCAGTTTTATTTGTATATTTTACTTTACAGGGCGCAAATTGGGCTTGTTCTATATATTTTAAATAATAATGAACTAGATCTTAATTATAATAAAATGGCACTTTTATGTGTTATCTAAATGTATTCAATGCTGTTTCTTTCACTAATTCCTCTTCAAAAGAACTCGTTTACGTAAGAGTGGCATGTTTTATAAAGCTCGCTCTAGAAAATGTTTGCTATTTAGAATCACCTTTCATACCTGCGCTAGTGAAGGTCTAACCAGAGTCAAGTTCTTTGAGTAGGTTATTCGAAACCCTGACAAATTGCAATGAAAAGCAACAAGTCCATTTTTAGGCCATTCTCTAGTACTCTTTAAATTTAGAAATTCTATAGGCTACATTTAGATAAAGGAAAAACTTATCATCAATATTGAGACTACACCCATACATTGTCAATCATATTTTGTAACATAATTATACTCGTTTGTTTACTTAAGTTTTTCAAATTACAAACGTACAATTAGTGCAAATTACTGAGTTGCAGTAGTATACCCGTAACAGTATTTAATACATCTACGAGTATGTTTGCAATGTTCAGTGAATACTACCTACCCTATATCTAGGTGATATGGATATTTATACAAAAAACTGCCCAAATACTAAAATGTGTTTGTTTATCTGTCTACTTGACCCCCTAACGTTAGTAATTCGAGTAATTAATAAAAAACGATTTTTTATTAATTACTCCAATATAAATGAGAAAACGAAAATTTTTACACTAAATTCAATAATAATAATTATAGTAGTTATTATAGAAAAGAATAAAAAAAAATGAATTTTATAAACACGCATAATGTATTTAAATATTTTTATAAAACTGTAGTAAAAAACCGACTGCGTAAAAAGGTAATTAAACAGACACGACATAGAAATATTAATACAAGTTGACAAGCAATATGGGCTTATATTTTTTTATTAGCTTTTAAGTTAGGGTCAGTTGCCTCTTAAAACTTATATTTTAATACCTACCTCATTCGACTGATTCAGGCGAAAAACCATTCGAGATACAGTTTGACGGACGTCTAGGATTCGCCTGTTTAATTTTAAATGTGATTTACCTATATGTCTTATGATACTTGAATTATCAAGAGAAACTATGAATCGAATGACGTATTCATTATTAAAATTAATTTGAGTAGTCGTCGTAATAATAACTAGGGAAGAAAATATTGTAGATACATACAGATCAATAACATAACCCTCCTTTGAGCTTTCTCGTAGTCGGTTAAAAATAAACATAAAACGTGTTCTACGTCCATACATTTAATATACCGGAAAATTTTCCTTTCGTAAAGTGCCTATTTCCTATTCATATTATACTTTATATCCGAATGCATAATAGAGGGTTCGGGTAATTAAATAGCGCCATGAAAACCGAAATGTTTTATTAATATTTTTATGTGTTTATTTCACGCGAAAACGGTCTGAAATTCATCATTCGGAGCTCGTTCTCGGTTACAGTCGTTTAGATTTAGGGTGTAGTTTATTAGCATTGAAATTCTTTACTGCGTAACATTATATGAGGTATGTGACGTAAGCCCAGATAATTGCGACGGGTGACCTGATTCGTGTTTTTAATAAAGAAAAACTACTAGCATGAAAAGCTCTTGATAGTTTCAGGACCGTTTCTTTAAGAAATTATTTAGTAAGTAAGACATAATAGAAATATAAGGATGGAAAAGATATATTATTGTTATATTTTTTTAGATGTTTGTAATCCAGTGATGGGTCAGTCAGTCCAGTCATATTTAGAATATGTATTTATTTAAACTTATATATGTAGTATATCAACTGTCTGGTATCCGTAACACAAGCTTCATTCGTAGCTTACCACGGATCTAGATGGCGCTGTGTGTACTAATGTCCCAACATATTTATTTATTTAGACTTACACGAGTAAATAAAACGATGTTTTCATTAGGATTTTTAGTTTGTAGGGTTTTAAATGTTTTAAAGAATAAGCCAAAAATCTAAACAAATCCGCGAAAAAATCCGAACAAATAATTTTAAAGTATATTTCTTATTCCTTTACATGCAAACATTTCCAATTGAATTATAGTTACTTAATCACGCTAATTATAATCTACGTCAGTAAAATTAAGCTCCTAATACACTTTCTTTGTTCGATTAAAATAATTTTATTGCGTCTGTATCGGTTTATAGCTGCTGTATAAACTGCGAACCCTTAAAATTCGAAATCTCCGACTTTATCAAGGACGTTAAAGCCCAATTTTATTACCTTGAATTATTTATATTTGAAAGTAATAAAGTTGTAAAAGCTTTGGCGAATAACAAAATAATTATATTTTATACAGCCATAAACTACAAGTAATGTGATTTTCTTTCAATTTGTACTGTACTATTATAGTGACTTTTTATAATATAAGAGATTATTTCTTTTTGATAATAAGTAGGACTACTGGGTGTGCGTAAAAGTATGTACGTTATCTTATAAAAAGAAGTAAAATCTTATTCAACTGAACCTCTCAAACAATCGTTGTTTAAAATCATATCGCCCATCATCTTAAAAAAAAGCTGTATATTATGCCAGTTTTCTAATATTTTAAGTTGGTAAGTGTTACGTATGAAGAATTAGATTGCTTTGATTTTTACGTCTTATTTTATTAATTAATACACCCTTTAATTTCGTTGTTAAATTTTGCTAATAATTAATACATCAGCAGTTAATTTTTACTTCATTTCTCTACACTGAAAAAACTTTATAGTAAGAATTTTTAGTTAACACTATCTTGTTTCTTATGTTAGTGCTGTTTGCACTTTACAGCTACTTTGATCGTGGCCAAAACCTTTTAATATCTAGTCTTTGTTGAATGCGATCACTTTCAAGTTTTAAAGTACCAAACTTACAAACTAACACCATAGAAATAAAATGCACTGAAGAAATGCTTATATTTAAAATGTATTTCACAAGGTATTTAAGTTTAATATTATTTTTAATGAAAAACATCAGACATTTGTGGGCGCATTTTTTTACTTTTATACAAATATACGATAATTACGATTCTTTAACAATTGCTGTAGAATAAAATATTGTTGAATCCCTTTATCAATATAAATATAATTTAATATACGTATGTATATATATTAGATCAGGTGTATTTTATCAGATTGAATCTAGGAAAAGTTTAACCTGCACGTATATACATATTATGTACATATATGATATACCTATCTCCGATCCTACGTTCCATGGTAAATAATAAACGACTTTAACGCAAGTCTTCTCTTATTCTGCCTGGGTTTGCCTTCCGATTACGCCTACTTCACTTTGCACGTTTTTACAACTAAACAATTAAAATAGTAGCTACTTAAAAGAAAATGAAGTCAAGGTGACATTTGCATAAGTAGAGACATTTAATATTATAAAATGGAAACAAAACTTGAACAGCTCAATTAACACAACTTTTAATAAATTAATTTAAACATTGTCAATTTGTCCTTGTTTTTTATTTATTTAATATCTTATTAGTAGCGCTTATTAACAGTTTTAATGAGGTCATCGTAGTGATTATATCGGTCTACCGCACTAGAGCAGGGTAAAGAAATTAAATTTAAACGTTATTTTTGGTTTAAAATAATATAAATTTAATTGAAGACCGCAGTGGTTCAATGGCATGCGTTTGATATCCGCCTGAGGTATATATAACACCTAACGTATATATAGCGCTAAGTATAAACTACTATTATAATACATGTACTGTAGTAAAAAAATTGGGTTGCGTAAAAAGCGAAGCAAGATGAGAACAAGCTACTGTACTCGTATAATATAAAAAACATATTCCTATGTATCTAATATATTATGTGTCATGGCCTGTATAATAAGGTTATGGTTTTTTATTATGGTGCTTCGTCCAATTATGTGTTTTTCTTATTTTTGTTCATTTTGAATGTGTGTAAATCATTAAAATCGGTTAAGCGTTTAGTTATTACGAGGAAACAAAAGATCCGACATACATATTATGTACAAAGATATATTATACATACAATATTGGTACATACAGATCCAACACATTAGCCTCCTTTGGACTTCACCGTCATTCGATAAAACTTATATTTATACGATAATTTAGAACAAAAATTGTACTATTAATGTACAGCTTGAATTTAGCGTCATTTAATTATTTATCGTGATTCAACAAGATGGTAGTTGCTAAAACATTAAATATATTATAATCGGTTTTAATTCATAATTATCGGTAAGTAAATGCAAAGTAGTTACAAAGCTTAAAGGGAGATTTAAAAGTGTTGGGATTTAACACCCACAGTAAAATTAAGCGTAGTAATGCTTTTCAGGGATTATTTGTATAGAGTCCTAAGCAAATAGTTCGTTACTTACTATTTATCTTTTAAATGTACTTCACATTATTAACACTGAATGAGGAATAAATTGTTTTATGATGGATTCTTATAGGATTTATTTATAAGATATTAAATTAAGAAGTTCTTATGAGCCTTCTGTTTCCTAAAATATTCAAATATAATCAGAGGTCAGGTAGCGCATAATCTTTTTACTTCAGTAAAGTTTGTAGGATAAAATTCATAAATCATAAAAAGGTCAGCGTATATAAACAGTAAGGCATAGCTGCACTGAATATGGTTTCATTAAAACTTTGTAATAAATGCAGATTCTCTCGTAGCTAAATATTTATGGATATTAACTTTAAAGTAAAATATAGAATATAATTTTACTTCTTTACTTTTTGAACGATACCCTTCGCCTATGTTTCACGTATTTGGAACTTTTTATTTATTTCGTTTCACGACAAGGTGAACGCACGTTGGGGAGAGGAGAGGTTGGCTTTTGAGGAGGTATTTCTCTGAGGGGGATACCTGAGATAACCGATTCAAATCTTGTTTATAACAATACGTACGTACCTATAGGTACATACATACATACATACACATAACTTTAAATAAACTAGCACTTTATTCCACGGGGATATTATTTACTTAAGTAGTAACTATTGTTACATAATTTTATACTGATTCAAAAATTTAGGACAAAGTAAGCTTTTACAGTTCACAAGATCATTTCTTTATAAACATGTTCTTTATTTAGTTTTTGCTGAACATAAAACAAAAGCTTTCCAATTAGCAATAGAAGAAATAACATCGTATACGTGAAAACAAGGGTATATTGTCTAAATATTGTATAACTATGTCGTCTTAGAGATCCCTGCACAAACAACACAGATCCTTTTACTAAGCGTAAGTCTCGTCAGTGCCTTTGCCTTACCTTACAAAGGATTTTTACTTTCGAATTTAATAGGTGACTGCTATACTGTCTGCAATAATTACAGAATTATGAGAACACGAGTATAAATAAATTAATATTAATTAAATAAAATCAACAACTGTGTAACAATTATGAAAATTAAGACTTTCTGATCGTGATTCAGTTTTCTGAAAGATTTTAGAAGAAAATCAAAGCGATAAACAATGTATAATTATAATATTAATAAAGAATTCTTATTAATCTAAGGAATGATTTTGCTTAATTTTTTTATACATACAGGTTTCTATAACAAAGTATTAAAGTGTGATAACGGTTCTGTTGAATACGAGTTTAATAAAAATAGGTAAAAAAACTTTTTAAGTTAAACGGATTTATGTTAAACATACATTGCAATGTTTAAGATAAATGTACTAAAAACCAAAAAATAATAAAATAGATACAGTCGTGGGAATTATAAACATATGCATAGACTAGACTAAAATAAAACCGTGGGGCACGTCAATTGTCTACAAATTATCGACTTAATGTGCGATAGAAGAATCGTTTAATTCGTCGTTAGTCAGTTGGCCTATGTGACCGAATGGGCCGGCACGCCCCGTATAGTTCATTAGTACCACTCTCTCACAGAAGACCGGCGTGAAGTGGCAGCTATGCTGTCGCGTTTCGTCCGGTGAGTGAGAGTCCGGGAGGCCCACTCTCCTTCCCCCTCCCTCTTCCCTTCATCCTCCGCCTTCGTTCCCTCCTCCCTCCCACTTCCCTCCCTCCTCCATCCCTCCCTTTCCTGAAAGGCCGGCAACGCATCTGCAAGCCTGGCTTGCAGATTTCCATGGGCGGAGGTGATCACTTTCCATCAGGTGAGCCTCCTGCCCGTTTGCCCCCTTTTTACCATAAAAAAAAAAAAAAAAACAACAAGATGCGCCTGAGTCTTGAGGGGAAAACGCTAACGACATATCATTTTTTTCCACCCTAATGCCATACAGTTCTCGGCGCGATTTAACCTTTCACCTTAACTTGGGTGGTGTACCGCTAACGACGTATCATTTTTAGCCACCCTAACGCCACACAGTCCTCAACACGATACAAAATCTTGACTTGGGTGGTGGATTCAGGCTGGATTAATCAGATACTTAAAAAATTACAGATTCAATTTCTAAATTTAAATCTTATTATTATACGCCATTTAGTGGCTGCGTCCATCTTAAATATTGAGGTTGTATAGTGCACTGAATTCTTCTTGTCAAGCCCTTTTATTTGATACCCATATTGGTGGGATTGATAAAAAATTGTTATCAGCCATTTGGAAGCGGCGGCCATCTTAGATTTCAATTTTGCATAGTAAATTGTATTCTACTTGTTGAAACCTTTCATTTGATACCCATGTTGATGGGATTGATAAAACCTAAGTTATCCGCCATTTTGTAGAGGCCGCCACCTTGGATTTTAATTTTATATAGTACATTGTATTCTACTGGTTGAGCACTTTCATTTGATACCCATATTGATGGGATTGATAAAACCTACGTTATCCGCCATTTTGTAGCGGCCGCCATCTTGGATTTCAATTTTTTATAGTATATTGTATTCTGCTTGTTGAGCCCTTTCATTTGATACCCATATTGATGGGATTGATAAAACCTACGTTATCCGCCATTTTGTAGCGGCCGCAATCTTGGATTTCAAATTTTTATAGTATATTGTATTCTGCTTGTTGAGCCCTTTCATTTGATACCCATATTGATGGGATTAATAAAACATAAATTATCCGCCATTTTGTAGCGGCGGCCATCTTGAATTTATAATGATAATGAATAAACATAATTGTATTGTCACCAAAATCCAAAGTGTATACAAAATTTCAGATTAATCGGTTGACAGGAAGAGGGTGAAATTTGAATTACTAAATTTGACCTAAGAATAAATACCTAATAAATAAAACAAACGGGGTGAGCTAAATAAAACCGTTTAATAAATAATAAAACAAACGGGGTGAGCTAAATAAAACCGTTTAAAAATAGACGAATACTATCGTTGTTCGCACTACTATGAAAAGCGGAGGCCATGTATGGCGATGGTAGACTAAATTGAAATGCACGAGAATGCAAAGAAATTGGCAGTAAACCTATAAAAGGTACCTTTTCAATAGCATACTTGTTAAGATTGTTGTTTTGGAACAAAAACATTTTTAGTCTAAAAAGTACGTTAACTTAAGTTTAACATTTTTGATAAAGCTTTTGTTATAAGAGAAGCTCGAATATCTTATAATCGTATCAAAATATTCTAGTAAGGTATGCACTATGCAAAGATTTTCTAAAATTCACCTGCATTGGCACGGATATTTTTATATAATTTTATCATAAAAGTGAGGACTTGTGAGTTTTCTCATACGTATTACATTTGCAGTAAAGTGCGGTAGTAATGATCTCATTTACGGTGAAAAATTAAAGTGCTATTCCTTTTTGAACTATAAATTTAAAATATTATTTTATGCTGGAATTTTTCAACAAGTTTGTCTATTTAGTTTTTAGTTACAAAACATACGCACACATGTGAAATTTTTCGAAATATTCCAAATACAATATCATAGCAAAAGCAAATTATCATCTATACTTAAAACCTTGATTCTGTTTCTTTTTTATTTTATTAATATGTTTTACTCTAATTCTATACAAAACAACACATCGAAGTTACGAGTAATTCCTTAGATTTTTTCAGAAGACGTAAGATAATTATGTGTTTCTTTTATTTCTTGGTAATATAAGAATACAACCAAAATAAAGTTGTATGTTTATGCTATGTAAATTCTTTGTTATAGATAATATATTAAAAGTAAATACATTTTAAATTTTAAGAAAATTCTAACTCTCATAACATTTAGACCTTATGTATGTTATTGAACGGCCATTTGACTCATACCCGGGAAAACCAGGGAAAACTATACTAAATAAAAAAGGTCCGTGTATTTATTCCACCCTTATCAGTGGAATTTCTCTTTTATTATTTATGAAGGGTTTTTTTAAAGACCTTTTTACAAAATATCTAGAATAGATATAATCATAATAATTATTAATAAAATGATTCCTTAACACGGTGGAGAACTCGACAATGTAAACGTAAACTAGGAAGTCTATGTGTTACCAAATAATGAAAATGAGCTTTCACAAAATTAAGCACACATCTGTGGAAATATATACCTACGTATAAGCGATATTTTCGCGGTAGTGAAAAATTTCGTCCTAACTGCGACCAATATCTCTCTATCGTTACAAACAGCTGCAGTCGCTCGTAGCTCAGACGCACGTGCCGAACCGTACAAATTTTTATCTCGTTTGTTTAGTAACCCACCAAGAACTTGATATATTATTATCGATGTTATTTAAAATATTTTAGTATACCATAATACTTTCTTAGGTTTACGCGAATGTTTGACATTATAAATGAAACTATATTTTCGGATTTTGTCGCGGATTTATTATGATTTTTGGTTCCCGACGTTTCGAATGCTTTACAGCAATCATGGATTCCTGAATTATGATTCAAAACATATCATACAAAAATAATGAAACTTAAAAACTATTATAAATACTTTACAGCAGCTCTCCCGTGATTGATTGATGTAAAGCATTCGAAATATCGAGAACAAAAAATCATAATAAATGCGCAAAAAGATAGTTTCATTTATAATGTCAAATATTCGCGTAAACCTAAGAAAGTATTAAAAACTATTTATATTTCATTTTATGTAGGTATATCAAATATCCTATATATATATATATATATATATATATATATATATATATATATATATATATATATATATATATATATATATATATATATATATATATATATATATATATATATATATATATATATATATATATATATATATTTATATATATATATATATATATATATATATATTTATATATAGCAATAAAGTCGTTTTTACCTTGAAAAGTGGATTAATTTAAAACTTTACATTTGTTACATTACATAATCTTAACCATATTTATTAAAAATATTGTACCTAAATAAAATTTTCTAAATATTACAAATATTTTGCTGACAAATGCAAGGCAGATAAATTTTATGTGCAGTTTACACAATATGACATCGAAGAAAAATATATGAACCGTTTCGAAGCAAATATGCTGGGAAAGGACAAAATAATGTCATATGAACGTAAATCCTCAAATCGAATTCCTCTCCCCGATCAAAAGCGGATTATGGATGTAGAGTGTGGAACAAACGTGTCTTTGCTGTTAAGACGATGCCACATTTCTTGCAATACGAGTCCATTCTTTATGAAAATATTTATTAGCTATACACTCGTATATTATGAATAAGTTTTAAAATTATAAGCTTCTTAGGTTGCTGTTTGATATTTCACTGATTTATTACATACAAAAAATTCATATTAGTAATTGTAATCACATTTTTATTTGAAAAATATCAGCATTACTTATACTATTTCAGTAGGTACCTACTTAGCAAGACAAAGTATTTTTTTGTGAAGTTTTTCCATTGTTAATATCTTTAAATAACCACTATATATATTTATGTATTACTCGTAGGTTATAATATTAAAAGTAACTTCGATAGTTCCCGCTAAAACCTCCTACAAAAATTAAGCCGAGTTATTGAGACTTTTAAAAAGTTCTTATATTATTGAAGCGTGTCTTAAGTAGTGCACAGCGTAATTCAGGCTGTATTTCATATTTTGCTTTAATATTCTCAGAATGAAAATTTAACTTCACTATAAGAGTAGATTTTTATGATTTTTATACTTTCCACTATTCACTTGTAAAGTAAGTATCCATTTATAGTAATGTAGTATTTAAAATAAGAGCAGACGTTTTAAATTTTTTCAAAAAACTTAAATACAGAAATAATCTTTATGGAATATGAGAATGTTATTTTTAATATATACTCTGCCAGTGGTAGCCCAGCGGTAACGCGTCGCTTGGATAACCGAGTGATGCGGGTTCAAATCCGGGTCTCGCACCTCTGATATTTTCATGTGCGAATCATTTCTATCATGATTACCACTTGTCTTACGGTGAAGGAAAACATCGTGAGGAAACCTGCATGTCTGAGAAAACCTAACAAGTTTTCGAAAGGCATGTGAAGTCCGCCAACTCGCACAAGGCCAGCGCGGTGGACTATGGCCTGATCCCCCTCGTACTGAGGGAGGCCCGTGCCCAGCAGTGGGACGTTAAAAAGGGCTGATGATGATGATGATTTTTAATATTTTTTATATTTATATTAATTTATTATATTATTATTATATTATATTATTATTATATTATATTATTATTATATTATTATATTATATTAATATTATAAAGAGGTAAAGTTTGTTTGTTTGTTAAATTGTAATGGGTAATCTCGGGATCTACTGAACCGATTTTAAAAATTCTTTCACCAATAGAAAGCCACATTATTGCTAAGTGTCATAGGCTATATAAAAAACCGAAAAATAAAAAGGCTTTTACGTGGTAGTCCGTTTTGTAAAGTGAATCGGAGAAAAAACGGTCGAATGAAAGCGTTTCTACGAACGCTGCCTTAACTGTGAAAGATATATTTTTGAGTTCTAGAGAAAAGATGTGGAGCTTGAAAATGCCTACAAAAAATCAACGATAGCATATGTCTAACTTTTATATTTATGTTACAAAAAGTAGTTTTTTTAATATTAGTATAGATAATTTAATTTTTAATTTTTAATATTAATAAAATAATTTAAATTATTTAAACACTCTGTACTAAAAAAGAATTATTAACATTATGCCAAACGAAGTGGGCACGGGTCAGCTAGTTTTTAATATTTTTATTTTCTTTTGCTTACGAAGCAAAGAAGACCTACCTATCTTTTACCAATTAAATGGAAAATGACTAGGTACATATCTACTTCATAGCTTTTCCTTCAGTGATTCCGGCAATCAATACAATTATCTCCGTGGGTCAGCGATGTATTTTATTACGTCTGTCTGTGCTTGAAAGTACCTTTTCCTTTACATCTGTTAATTTCAGGTGAAATCACGTAGGTTCTACCAAATAGATTTTGTTTGAACATCGACTTTTAGATTCGTTGTTTTATTAATAAGCTGAGCAAATAGGTTTTTAACTTTTTTCGACTAACTGCCTGTTATGCAAAGTTCAGTTTGGCTATATATAACATTTCCCTTGTATTCACCTTGTCGTGGTTGCCGGACGGTACTAAGCCCCCCGGGCTTAGTAGCATCCGACAATGTGACCGGGTCGAAGCCAAGAAACGCACTTCAGTATGCGATGTGTCATGTGAGTTGCTCCTGGTACTCTTCTGGATAGCAGAGTGGACTGTGAAGCCACCCCCAGGGCAGACTGCTACTAACTACGATGCCCCATTGAGTCGGATGACGGGCTTGGGTTTTAGCTGGCTTGCCGGTGAATCCCACATAACCTTATGTTTTCGAATCTATACATAACATATTTTTGGGAAAATGTTATTCTAATAGTCATTATTATCGAAACAGAGACTGAATCCATAGTGACTGACGGCATCATGAGAAGATCATTGGACAGATTTTGATGAAATTTGACGTGATGATAGCTGATAATTCCGGTCATTCTCTGAGAAATCCACACTAACCGGCCAAACTTGTGTAATATATATATGGAACCCGAGGAGACCGAGGTTGAGTCTTTAGTGTAATTAGTGACTTTAGACATCCCCAAAAACGACAATTGCTCAACACTTATTCGTTTTTTTTAGAATTTAAGCTTTCTAAAAAAATACGAATAAGTGTCGATTAATTGGCGTTTAAAGGATTCATAGATTTTCAAATTAAAATTTATAATTTCAAGTTATAATCTATATTATACTTTCATCTCTACATAAAGTAAAACCTGTATTCTCTATACAAATATTTTATATCTTAAAGGGTAAGCGTTTAAGATTTAGCTTTTGTTCTGACAAAAGATGGGCAAACAATAAAGAGCATAATTCTTGTTACATTATTCATTATTGAAATTCAAATTAAATATTTCATTTGGCTTAAAAGTTTATCATACAGAATAATTTCATATTAAAGCATATATTCGTAATCATTAACGTATTTAAATAAGTAAATTAATAAATTACTTTAAAACTTTTTTCTAATATACTCCATTATTGTTTCACCAGTTCTTTTCAGGTTAGAGGCTCCTTCTTTCCGAACTTGTTGTAGACTCATGACGTTCAGTAAAAAAATGTAATAACTTTATGCCGAATAAAATATTTTGAATTACAATTTTATTACATCGTGAATTAAAATTAGTATTGAAAGAGTTTGTAATTATATAATTTGAGCAAACTTAATTTTATGAAGACACTGTAAAACCATGGGGAATAAAGCTTGTGTAACCACGAAACCAAATTTACAGTATTTGCAATGCAATCACATCATGACACATCGCACTTTGAATCAATATTGACTTTCCGAATGAAACCGCCAACCGCACTCAGTCTATTCACCCTGTCGTACCCCATATGATATTATGGTATGATAAATTACAAAAGTCTCTTAAAAATAGATATGTTCTGCAAAAAGTAAACATTACGGTAAGATATCCGAATTTGTGCTTATTAAAAACTGTTTTTAGAGCTTTCTAAGTATTAAGTCATCGTAATACGTAATCAATTAAAATAAATTAAAAAATCGACTGTGAATTTCTTGATGTCAACAAGGTCACAATAATAACAAAAAAATAATTTCCATATAAAATATTGTAAGTGGCGTATAAATCGGTCCTACGCTGGTTAACGTACCTAGAAGACCCCCTTTTACGTGACGGGGGATAAACAGTGAGGGTTGATGTCAGGCAGGCGGCCGGTCGTAAAACTTTTGCTAAAACCGATCAGCACCATGGAAGACGTACTTTGCGGACCCCAAGTAATTTGGTAAATGGGCAGGGGGATAATGATTATTATAATATAAGAGATTCTCAACATTCAAAAAAGTGTTTTTAACAGTCTACGGAGTTTTATTTTGATTTTTTGTTTTCGATAGATATGGTTCTCTGTAAGGAGCTCTACCTATATACCGAAAATATTTATTTAAATAAAAAACTTGTTTTTTCGATAGTATAATTTTATACATGTCCTTTGTAATTCGTTTGGATGAAACTTAGTACATTGACAGACTATGACCTGAAGGAGTAACACATAGAATGATAGATTCCTGTAAAAGAAATTAGGGACGAAGCACTACGCTCATGTGCGGAGCGAAACGAGAGTGATACACTATATAGTTTATTTAATATGGATACTAGCTAGTGCGCGTATAAGTAGATGCTTAGCCTTTGCTGACAGGCCTCTTTACAGGGCGTCTTCTAACAGAGTTCAAACATGCCTCGTGAATTGCCAGTAACTACTAATATATACAGGGTGGTGACGCTTGATCAACGTTCCTTCAAACCACATATAGTATAAAAAATTACGAGTTGAATACAAAAAAAACTAATTGAAAATATTCAAAATTGAAGCCACAGGAATTTTTTTTCGTTTTAAAATTTAAAACCATCATATGTACGCGCAAGCGAAGTTCGCTAAGGTCATGCACCCCTAGACGGCGAAATACTGTGCGACGTTGCCGCTCCGAATACATTTAAAGAAATAAATTAATCATGGCGCGAAACGCGAAACTCAATAATCATGTAATTTAGTGTAATGTTGATCATAGTAAGAACATTATAAATTACTATAGTAAGTTAAAATGCTTAGGTTTATCAGAAAAATACCTGTATAATTTATTTACAAAAAAAAAACACTTAATAAATTATTTTCAATTTTGTCTTTCGCAGAGAAATAAAAGTAACTTTTTTTGTGACTAGTTAATAACTAATTATTATAAACATCACATCATTAAATTATTTTAAGAGCTCCATCACTTTCGATATAAGAATAATTACAAATTATTTAAATAACATATTTACCTCAAACTACCAACACATTTTTTATAACCACTTTTGTGTGACAATATTACCTACTAACCTAATGTGAACCGTATTGCTAGGCACTGCAGCAAATTTATTTTCTTAAAGTACAAAATTATTGACTGTCATAAAAACAATAGAATGGACTAGAAGTAGGTACATAAATTACTATCGTAACATCATCAACATCAAAATTAAAGCTTAGTACCTACTTGCTACGCATTAGGAGGTAGGTATAATGATGTATAAGACCGGCGTACCTTGGTAGTTAATGACAAATTTATTGTATTATTTACATTTATAATAAAGCAATTTCAAAATCTACTGACCACTTTTAATAGGCCAATTAGGTACCTACATGTTATTAATTGACACAAAATAATTTCCTTAAAACTTAAGGAGACATTTACTTCAGATACATACCATAATATGCCTAATACCACGACGATGATCATATTAGTCAGTATTTAATAACTTCTACTTACTTAATTTTTTTTTTAATATGAAAAGGCATATTATGTAAGTGAATTTAAAAATAGGTACATCTACGCTTGAGTCCTACCACAGAGCAGGTGAATTTGTCAATTCCGTGAGTCCTACCTACTCATTTAAGAACACCAGGTTTTTGCGACGTAAGCAGACTAAAACAATAGATTTGTAGGTATCAGGTCCGGGTTGTGAACAGTTGCAGAACTAGTCTTCTAGACTTCTACAACCAATCAGTGACTGAAAAAACAGCATTAGGTACGCGCGATAGGTAGGTAATTCGTACTCCTAGTCATTAATAAAAGCAACTTGTCATTACGACATTAAACTTAACTAAACCAAAATCAAAATAACTTAAAAGCAAAACAAACACAAACGGCCTTTGTCAATCCAATGCCGACATTAGGCCTAGGATGCGGCCGCGGATTTTGAAGAAGTATTGAATAATTCGTTTTAATATTAAAAGTTTAAAACTACCTAAATTTTAGATGAACATAAAACTCTTAGTAAATCGATTATTTGTTTATAGTTAATACTTAACATTAATTAAACTAAATTAACAGCAAAAATAAATTAGAAACATGTAATCCAACCGGGATTCGAACCCACGACCTCTATTGGCTCTGTGGGCCAATAAGCCTATAAGGGCGCCAATTTTTTCTGCGTCGTGCTTTACAAACACGGTTTTAAACAAGCTACTCTTTCAATTTTCAAAAAAACTATTTAGGTACCTATATTCTGAAATTTATTTATTAAAATGCCTATTAACTTTTCTATTTGAATTATCATTTTACGAGAGACAAGAAAATATGCGTGCAAGAAAGAAGTTAAAGGTTCTGTTAGTGATATCAATACTTAACAATAATTTAAATAAATTAACAGCAAAATTAAAAAAAGAAAATGTAATTGAAACGGGATTCGAACCCGTGACCTTACGAGGTCAATAAGTCCATGAGGGCGACAAATTCACCTATCCAAAATCTAGTTAGGTATAATATGAAATTTATTTATCAAAATAGGTACGAACTTTTCTGTTTAATGTAACTTTATGTAACAGGATTAATTAAACAAAATAATATTTTTAGTTACTACTTTATTACAAATTATAAGACATTCATGTAGCATTAAAATGTTTTTAAACCTCCATCAATTCACACACACAATGATTAAAATAATACACATAATACCAGTATAATATTTTTTAAATTGTACGATACAACAATGAATAATGCAATATTGAATAACGTTCACTAGAAATTACAATCTACCACAATATCTCGTTACATACTTTAAACAATGTTTAATTTACTTTCGTAAAAAATCTTTAAAAGTATTCTTACTTAAAAATAACAATATTTGCAAAATTATTGGGCATATAGACACTCGCTAAAATATTCGTAATACCTATCAACCGTAATAATTATAATAAAATACATTCAAACTTATGTACCTACCTAGAATCAGATTTAAAACTAAGTAGGTAGGTACTAGGTACATTGGCACTCGAATTATTTAACTCTTGATTTCAATTAATTTTATCTGTATCACATAACTAAATACACTAAACAATCGAAGCAAGTCTTGTTTGGGGTAAGAGTAGGCGAAGGGACTGGGCATTGGCCTTCCTCTACCAATCAGTTCCTCAAAACCAAGTAGTAGGAACGCGCAGCGGTAGATAGCCATTGATACCTCCTGCATACATTGTATTGTACGTACGCAGAGCTCCGTGGTCATCTCACATTCCCCGTAAGGGGAGTGGGGAAACGGCATCGGGGCATAGCCCCCTGACCGTGGGATCTTCCGCCGCCCACGAATATGGGCGCCTCGCTAGGAGGTTCCTATCTGGGACCCTTGAGGCTTCTATCGAGTAGGTAGCCGCCCGGGCGATCAGCCCAGCCGTGTGAGACTCTATTCAGGGAGGCCCAGCCAGGCGATCAGCGACCAATCCGCGGCTACTCTGGAGTCTCAGGTGAATCTGCCGAATTTCTTGCAAAGCTCCTGATGCTGTAGCTTCGTTTTATATCATCTCCCGTTAATGAGACGGTTGACACCGTTGAAATATGTCTTCGTGCCTTCGAACCTTGGCAATGGCAACCACTGCACCACTTGGCAATGGTACCAAATACCATCGCCAAGACGGGGCTATTTTAGATCCCCAAAAGAGCGTTAATTAAAAACTAATACAATATGACACTTTCACAAACTATTAGGTACATCGATTCATTAAAATCAGTCCTTTTCTCATGTGCGTGCTCCCACTTCAACACTTTAAAGTCAACTAAAGTAATAGAAAAATATTTAAAAGCATAAGCCGCCTTTGTCAAAGAAATGCCGACATTGGGGTCTTAGTGTAAGCGTAGTTGCGGCGGTAATTTTATTGCTTTATTTAATATTATTATTGGTATTTTTAGGCCTATTATTATTATGAAAAAAAATATTCTAGTAATAATAATTCAAATAAATATTTTATACATGTTTTCCTATAGGAAATATTTTTAGAAGAATAAATTAATTCAATTACTTATTACGAATTCGCTATTATCCCCGCTATCGCCTATGACACCTCACCCTACCTTACAACTCTGTCGGTACACATTCAAAAGGCGGCGATGCTTACACGTGTCTTTAAATTTCTTTGAGTTTTGCCGATTTGACAAAATGGCGCGACTGTCAAGGATTTTTGCGTCATAGACTATAAATACACAGAAAAACCTACTTTTAATTAGTATTTATTAATATTGAAAATGATAATTTATAGTATGGAAATAGTAAAAGCATTTCCTGTTTTTATTACATATTAGATTATTTTATAAATAGGTACCTGGTGATAAATTGATATCAATATTTTTTATAACCATCTTAAAAGTGTAACCACAATAGCCAGTAAAAATAAAATTTAACCTCGCACTAAATTTCCGATCGAATTTTTGTTTTTTAATAGATTTAGGGTCACTTATTGGGCATAAAAAACCCTAAATGCTGACCGATTCAGGTGGAGCTTCAAGAAAAGAAGTTTTTGGGAGATATCTCAGAAACTATACATTTTAGAGCAAAAGTTACTCAAACCATTATTGTAGAGAATAAAATTTGGCATCTTTTATTTCTTGTAAACTTTTTTGTAAAACTTACCGTTTACGATTTAAGGTTTTTAATGAACCGGTTTTTCTGTCTCGGTCGACAACTCTCACCGACACTGATCAATCAATAAAATGCATTTTCAATGAACCGTATTATGCACATTGTATGTGATTGTTTTCATGTACTTTATTTACTTACTTCACACGATATTTTACTCAATTCTAAGACATAATATGCTATGTCACTTCTGCGAATTCTTATTGATTATTCTATGCAAACGTCGCTAGGGCTAGTAGTACCTACGGCTGCTCGGGGACAGTGCGATGTTGCCGTCTTTAGCTGGGGTCAAGAAACTCTGACCTAGTAGTGTTTATTTTTATGACCATTTTTATTGTATTTATTTTGTTTGAAAAATTCACTTTTTTATTTGAAGGTATATTTTCAAGTTGTTAATTTTTATCGACTTATATCATCTCACCCTACATGCAGTTTGAAGGAACGTTGATCAAGCGTCACCACCCTGTATAAGTCTACTTTCCACAGTAATGTTCACGTCCTCAGAATTTACAAAACTGTAAATATTTCATAAATAATAAGAAAATTTTCTTTTTATACTCAAATAAAACCGAAAGGGAGATAATGAAAATTTGAAAACAGTGGCCATAAAGAATCGATGTGCATACATTTCTCGCACTCTTCACTCTCACTCTCTTTCTTCATCGCTCGCACAGCTATGAAAAATTGCATCGGCGTCAATTGCGTCATCAAAACTTTTTCAAATTCGTAACATATGCTGTATTTATTTACCTACATCAATTTTAGAACAGCCTACGGTATAGCGGCCTCGGAGAGCACGTAAAGCCGTCGGTCCTGCGCCTTAACTCTCACTGGTCGTGTCGAGCAGTCATCCCACCAGAATATGCGAGTGATAAGGAATAGAGAGAGCACTTGTATCTGCGCACACACCTGTGCACTATAATATCTCCCGCGCAGATGGCTAGTCTCAATGATATTGGCCGCCGTGACCGTCACCGGTCGGGAAGACATCATCATTCTTACGTGAAAAATGCTTGGGCTGACCTATCTAATAGGTCACATATAATCAATCGTCAGCCTACATTTTGATTCTTTTCCCAAATTTTATAGACAAAGTGAATAGAGACCTTAATTAATGTTACACTTATCATGGTCCTCTCTTTTTAAGAGTGTGTTAAAATTTATAAGTTATTTTCATTTGTACTTTTCTTACAATTCATTTCTCAGTTACCTAACTGTGACTGCATCACGAGAAAATGATAACATGAAAAGTAAGAGCTTTTTCCAATATTTTATACCAACATTTTTTTCATTCGAGATTAAATACCTTTTATATTGGTTAAGGAAAGAAAATATAAATATTCTTCTATCTGGAAGCTGACTGACACAAATGGGGTCACACTTATCTTGTTGACCCAATACAGTCGCGAATGTAGAGGCGAAGTGAATGCTTTTAAGGTCCCTGTTTGGATTTTTAAGAGAATTCCAATTAGGCACAGTAATTTTACTATTCTTAAACGAATATGTAGTCCACTAATATTTTTGCAATCCATCCACACTTAGTAATATTATAAATATGAAAGAAACTTTGTTTGTTACTTTTTTACGTGTGGACCCGATCTCATCAGTTTGTATGGAGAAACAATATTTTCTCGAGTGACTAAAGTATATAGTCCATTTATTCCATATTAAGCGTTAATCCTGGGAATGAACCCAAGCAAGACCCGCTAGAACTTGTAAAAACTAGAAAAGAAAAACAAACTATTTATTTATAAATATTACTTGGGCTCAAAATTCAATGTCAGTTAATTTAAAACAAAATATAGTTCATACATCTATTATATATGTATGGATACTTAGCTAAATATTTTAATGTATATTTATATTAAAACTATTATTAAATGTAATATAGAAAAAAGACATTTAAGAAGTACCTTAATGTAGCAAACATGAGAGATGTGCTCCTTTCAAGGCCTTCATTTCTAGTTAAATGAAATAACAAGTCCGAACTAAATTAGGCGTTCAATATTATTCAATGTAATCTTAGGCTTTTAATAATAATTATAGGTACGGAACTTGCAACTGAAATGATGTATGAATATGTTTGGTACTTTTAAAAGCTTTTTATTTATAAATATGTTTGGCCAAAACACAAATCACCAACTAGTTGCATTCTATGCTAAAAGAACTGTGTTATGAATGCTAGATAGTTGATACACTAACATAATAATAACATATAACATCAGATATATACATATTATAAACATCTATGATTGGAGTAGAAACGTTCTTACTCACAAAAAAGTATTCCCTCAGCAGCTCGAACCCGTGACCGCTGGCACAGCAAGTAGGATCACTACTAACTGAGCCAAGTGTGCCGCTAAAATTCATTGTTAGGTAGGTAATATAGGTATAAATTGCTAATAGGCATTTGTACTGCCAATTTTTATTTGAAACATACATCAATTGAATGAACACTGGTGTATTTTATTCTTTTTCAACTAAATGAATTGGAAACACAATAGAATTTTTATGGAATAATAAAAAGGTTCCACATTTAAATAATATAGCAGTTCAAAGCGGATTTACACAAGAACTTAAAACGTCTTATTTAAAGACCTAAGTAAACTCATCAGACCCTTTTGGGTTTTGTTTGTTGACTTCTTCGTATATTTGAAACTCTGAGCTTTTGCATCGTTATTTACTCGTAATGAATGTCTGAATCAAAAGAATATGTCATTTTAGTGTAAAACTTGGATGGTTACTTTTTTTCTTTAAAAAATCGATGGAAACGTTTTTTAACAGTTGTAAAATAAAATTATCTGGTGATAGCTAGTGAAAAATATCCGAGCAAAGGTGAGTGGCTTTATCACATACATAGGTATATAGGTTAATGGAAACTTACATCTTTTATTAAATATTTTAAGAAGTTGTTACCTTAAAGTAGAGCATATTATAAAGTTAATGTCATTCGCTTATTTTGATGAAATTATACATACAGTTGATGTATTTGTTGTAACAATTATTAAAATAATATTATTATTTTTTATTTTATATATTATTATATGTATTAGTTAAATTTCACCATCAATTGCATTAATGCACAAAAATCATATTACATGATACTGTACAGGTATTGTTATAGTAGTCAAAGTTTCAGTAAGTTTATTTTGTCTACTGTTGAATGTTCTGAACTAATAGTACCAAGTTGCTATCACTACAAGAGAATACTATTCAGCACAAAATATTTTAAAGGGAATTGTTTAACTTAAATAATATAGTCTTGTACAAAGTATTTGTCATTGAAAGTCTGTAACGACAACTTTCGAGTGACTCACAAATGGGAACTACTTAAAGTAAAAACACTGCTTATGTATTCAAGTTTCAAAGTGTTAATAAATTTTAAAGTCAAGTTTTAAAATGTGATATTATTTAACTATTAAAAAATATAACACCAATTATTTATAATTTTCCTTGTATAGCCACAGTATATATTTATGTACGAGTACCTACTTATTAATTATCGTATTGAGATTGCTACTACTTATTCCCAAAAGTGATAAGAAATCATTTTATATATTTTAATCTTAAGAAATTGATAAACATTTAAATCCATTTGCAAGAAATGCGATAGAAATTATATAAAATTTTATAAGAATGCGGAAGTTATAAAGTAGAGTTTGTGTAAAATTAACATAATTTGTCTTTAGTTATTAAGTTAATAGGTCATAAAGTATCGAGAAAAGTTATAAACTTTTCGGTACAGTGAGTATTAAGTACACAGAGGCTACTTTCATGGCTTTCGATAGGAATCAATATTAACGATTTAATATCTACTAACGACTTAAATCTTATTATTTTTGCATAAAATTTAATAAAACTTACACCACCTATACTGCGTGAACTCTTTTAGTTTTAGAGTAGAAATATAAAAGAAATTGAGCATAATTTTTAAGTACTGTATAAGCTTGTTCATAAATCTCCCAAAAACCTTAAATAATCGATTATATACTTATAACTTTTACAGTATTGTACAACAAAAGAGTCGAAGTACTGAACTTTTTAAAAATCATCTCTTTTTAGTTTTTATAGCTCCTACTTACAAGAGAGATAGGCCGTTTTTTGCCTAAATCAGCAGTAATGCGGGGAAATGCAGCTAAGACCTTCACACAATTTCTCGCGACCGAATTATTATTGTATGTCTTCGTTATAAGTGTACATGCACTCAGTCAGACATATACTAAAAATACAACACTAAATGTTAATGCAACTGTTAAATTGTAATTTTAGCAATAAAAATGAATATTCTACTACAACATGCGTAATTTCAGCGTTAATGTATTACATGAACGACCATGCGATTTTCGGCACAATATCAGAATTTTCATCAATATTTTAGCCTCTCCCGCGGGAAATCATAGTTTTTAACCTAAATTAACATTTATTGCAACGTTTAATAAAATGTCACTATTATCTTATTGCTTAAGTATTGTTCTGGCTAGCATGTATGGCTGCAAATCTGGAGGTCTTGGGGTTGAGTCCCGTGTCAAGCCAAATTTAATTACTGAGTCTTTCTGTTTAGTAAGCTTCAGTAACAGCCCGGAGTTAACGATCACCCACGTGCTTCGAAACTATCACTGGTCTTGTCGAGTAGTCTTCTCATCAGAGTATGAGCGTGACAGGAATACATAATATATATATTCATCAACTTGATCGATATACTCCTAAACCAGAAGATATACAAAAAGCACATAGCTATTTAGTTTATAAATCACGGTAGGAATTTAGAACGTGCAAATTGATGTTCGCGAAATTCAATACAATTTTAAATTGTAGGACGAAAATGTATGGAACATGGGACAATTTTTCACAACGTTTCATCACGTAGCTAGCGTAGATGAGGTCGCAGCGTAATTTGCGTTAGGAACGCGTCGGAGACATGCAATTTCCTTATAAACTGCAACATTGCGGAGCAGTGAAGCCGCAAACACCATCTGCGGGCACAGTTCAATTCAATGCAGTAATGGTCACTCGTGGCAACTTCATACTTTCATTGCTACTAGCTGTTATTCACGGCTTTACTCGTGATAAAGCTAAATTTTACTACAGATATATATCTACATTATTTTTAAAAGAATGTATATTCTTTCATACTTATAATTTAAGTATAATTTTAATTTATTAATTCAAATTTATTTCTAAGTTCAAATAACGTAAATTCTATGTTAAACTAAAAATATTTAAAATAGTTTTCATTTTTATCATAGAATATTTGATGAAAATAGAATATTAAAAATATATATTTAAACTTTTAAAAAGAATATTCTGAGAACCATTTTTATTTAAAAAATAAAGTTAGATTTACTTTACTGTGAAATATATTTTGATATTTTCAAACTACAACATATTTTTTCAGCTTACGGGTTTACATCTTCTCTTTACAATATCTTTCACATTATTTTCATTCATTTCATAAATCCTTATAAAAACACTTCAATGTTTGCTTTTATACTATGATCAAATAAAACTCCCACCTTATACCTTTCATTTTCAGCTATTATACGAGTACAATACATATACTGCTTATCTTCGAGTGACATAAATGTAAGTATCAGTATAACAAATGGGAATTAGATTTGTGATTGTTGCCTTAAGAACTTCTTACACGACAGTTTGTGTTATCTCATCATCATCTGTAGACTGTGATCGTCGTAATCCACTTAAATTCATCACTGACTTTAATCTAAATTTTTATATGGCTACTTTTTAAGTTTTAACATAAATAGCATGTAGGCAATAAGAATTACTATGGTACTAAACGCGTACTATAATATTGTACTATTACCTTATTAGGTATAGATATATACTATGTAGCATGTAGTAAGTAAAGTAAACACAAATTGTAATAAACTGTTACACTCGAAAAAGATCATACAAAAAACTACAAGTTGCTACATGGTTTATTTAGTGCAAGCACTTTACTCGTCTAATGTACATAGTAAATCAAACAAGTTGAATATTCATTATTCATTAAAGTAACTTCTAAAGAAGATGCTTCTACATTTTATGTTGCAGTAAATGTGGAGTTGGTTGATAAAATATAACATGGATATAATGAATCTGCGTAAAAAATAATTTTAAATCTATATTTCTGATATTAATAATATTGTAAATGTTAAAATTTGTTTATTTATTTGTCCTTCTTCAACGTTGAAATAAAGTGACGGATTGGCGTGGTTTTTTGAAGATAGTCTGAAAAGAGACTTAGACTTTACTGCGTGAAATTTCCTTATATCTAAGGGTTTCCCCTTGGGAGTAATTCCATACTTTACCGTAAAAACATACCTCGGAACGAACCCGAGCATAGCAAGGGTAAGTCATTAGTAATCATAATAATAGGATAGATTCGAACTATAATTTTCGACCACTGTAAATATATAAAATGCTTTGAAAGAAATTGACAGTAAAACCAATTCGGAATAATGAAATTACTTTGCAGTGTTTTGTTTCAAGTTAAATAAATAAAAGCTATTCCTGCCCATCTACTTGTAACTTATGAGCCAAATAACAGATGCGATCGAAACACCATTTAAAACATCTAAAAAATAAATTTAAAGTTTACAACATGATGAACAAATTGTGTTTTATATTAAAGTAGGATGTTAGAATTTTGTTTGATGCCAATAAAGATACGTAAAGTCTATAATATTTATACTACATGTTATATAAACAGACCATACGTAAATTCTGTAATCGAATAAGCTGAGCGTAAAGCATTCATGTAAATGCGAAAAAAGGAGTTAGGGAATTAAACATCCCTCTTGTTTTCTTGTGATAAGGACTGTTTAGGGTGTAATCTAGACAGTCCTTAAATAAATTTTGATAAAATCTCAATTTAGAATAATATTTAATGCTTAAAAATATATTTATTTAGGTTATATTTTGTTCTAAATAAGAAAGAAAACCAAAAAATAATGTTTTAAAAATGTATTGTTTGTACCGTGAGCCATAATTTTCATAGTGCTTAATTGTTAAATAATAATCAGTGGTAATTTCTTTTAAGTATATTATATACCTAAATTTTATTTACTTTTAAAATAATATTTTTTGTTGTTTATTACCAAAATATACGTATAGACACGTATATTTAATAAATAAGTAGGTATTTTAAAATATTTTTTATACTACTAGCATAATACTAGTCTACTAGTTTGTAGTTTTATTTTTACTTAAGCTTCATACAAGTTTCGCAAGCACATTAAAGCTTATTAGCCACCATTCTATCCGAACTAGAATTACAAATAACAGAGGTTATGTTTATATTTCAATTCACAAAACAATGGTAGAGCTAAATGAAACAGCATTTGCATATTTTATAACACGTTTTGCAAACTGTAGTTAGCAGTTTGTGCATGATGTTAAAGGTAATACCTCCTTTAAATATGGATGTTGCGGAAAAGCTCAAAATCTCTCACAAAATTTTTAATACACACATCTAAAAAGTTGACCAAATAACATTCTGTTTGGTATTTATTTGGTATTTATTTTGTATAGAATAAGCTAACCTAAAAAAAGTTTAGGTTACTTTCTTTTCGTTTGTTAAGATATAGTCTGCCACAACGATGATTAAAACATTTCTCAATAAATCGTCTAAAACATGCCAAAAAAAAATCATTTTCTTTTTCAAATAAGAAGACTACTTCTAGATACTACGCTCAAACAAACCAACAAATATAGTCTTTATTTTAAACTTATAGTTTAAGAATTCGAATACTTCAAATGAAAAGAGCTCAATATGAACATATAAAATAAGTTTAATCTTAGGCTGAATTCTAAATATGTAGCATTTACCAAACCAAATGTTTGCTAGCAGAGGGAACTATGCTTTAACCCGACGGCCACATTAAAATGTAAATTAGCAGAATATACGAACCACACCATTTTCTGTAATTAGTTGCATTTATATAGCGGCTAACAAACAATAAGGATTAAACTTACATTTGTTAAACTGAAACTTGATGTTGAGCAAAAATATCACAATGAACTAAATACTGTCGGCGTTCTATTAAAAAATATGGAAATAAGTATAGTAACTAGCGACTTTCCCTTGGTTTACTCGGGTGCGACCTATAGTTAAAGACAATAGCTTATGGGTGCTTATGGGTTACTCTTGCTTAATTATATACTGTTTACTTTTCATCCACACCCGTCCAGCTACTTCAGTGTGAACATTGTATCTATCTATATCATTTTATGTATTCAGCCCTTTTAAACGTTCCACTGCTAGGCATGTGCCTCTCTTCAATTCGTAAGGGATCAAGCCATAGTCCACTATGTTGGCCAAGTGCGGGCTGGCGGACATCACATTTCTTTTGACAACTTAACTTCTATAGTACCACAATAAAATGAACACTTAAATATTAGGTCAGATATTATGATAATAAAGAATGCTACTATAAGGCAGCATTACATTATTCTCATATCAAAATATTCTCGTTTCAAGCATTACGCGAGTCGATACATTGATTTTTTGTAAAGCTACACAAAAGTTTATTTCTTGATTTATTAGATACAAAATAAATCAAGAAAAAAAAAACAAAATTTTAATTAAAATATTTAAAATTCAGTCCGCGAATTCAAATAAAGTAATCTACTTAATATTTTTAGCTTAGCTGAAATTTGGAGGATTTTGCTCTTAAGAACGACAGCGTACTTGCTAACTTGGGTGTGCGGGGGTGTACGTACAGATAGTGAGAATCCAGAGTAGACACGTTACTTATTAATCAACGTTACAGTTATAGAAAAGCCTAATTAAACAAATATTTATAAACATATATTATGCAAAATTTATGTCTGTTCTAAACCAATATTCATTGTTGCTTGTACTGTGATGGACAACTTCCGCCAAACACTTTAAAGTTTGTGTTAAATTGTTACGCTGCAATTGGTGAATTATTTACCTAAAATATTTTATGCAAAAGTTACAGAAAATTTTGTAGTAACTGTTTTAGTCAGGGAATATTTTGGTAAACATAACGCAGAATATAAATGATTGAGTTTTCATGTAGGTAAGCAAATGGATAATAATCAAGCAATAAGTCCCACTGACTGGTTGCTATAATCAGGTTTACTTATTACTTTTTTTCTTTCCTAGCCTGGGTCTGAGTTTTAAGGTTACAATTCAAAGTTTTAAAATACACTTAATGCTATGAACCGAATATATTCGTTATTAAACACTGCAATGTTTGTAAGAAAATTAATGTGCGTCATTACGATCAGCCATTAGGAGAATTACAACAAAATTGAATAGATTTATAAGTTTTCACTTTTATATATTTTTTATATAGGTAATATTTTTTTGCAATTTTCATTTTAAATAATTGTATTCTTGTTTAGAATATTTCTTGATAACAATAGTTTTTGTATCACTTTAGTTCCCCTCTTGGTAGAACTGAAATGTGTTTGGTGGTATGCTACAAAGATTTTTATACCAACAAAATCATCTAATACAAAAAAGTGGCAGCATAAAGACTTATCGTACATGACGAAATTAAATAAGCACGTCTGTTTTGCCTAAAATTATTACAATATACGATTCCAGTCCATTGAATCACTGCGCTAATAACTTTCTAAACGACCTTGCCTTATCTCTTCTACCTGTCACAACGGGGCTGGCTCGTTTTTCGCCTAAAGAATCAGCATTGCGATTCAGCGAGAGAATGTTGGTAGGTCTTCTTCAAAAGTTATTTACATTTAATATTGCTAAAACATTCTCTCTTATTTGTAATTTACAAGCTGAATAACAAAAAAGTCACGTATGAAATATTTTTCCCGAGTACTCGACGTACACTCGTACATAATATACACATGCATCTTTCAATATTAACACAGAATATAAAGGGAAAAGAACAAATGACGAACTCTTATTTGTAATGCTTCAGATATTTCGAAATGCTAAAGTTTCACAAATGTGTCTTATACAATACTAGCAAAACACTCTAATTTAGTATCAGTATATTATATGTGTAATTCTCTAAAAGTTATCAAAGTTTTACTAAAATAGAGTGAATGGTTTTAATTTCACGAATCTCAAAAATTCGTGGAACTTAGAACATTTAAGTTAGATTTTTGTTGTGTTATTTATATTATTATGTAAAGTTGTAAAACATACATATATCCGTTTTTAAAACAGTTTATACGAAAATGTACATAAATCTCACAAGGGAAAAAACGATTAATCATACTAATAATGTGATATTTTGTGGATGACTCTCGCAAAGCATATTTTTCATAGCATCATTATGCTGTTTGGTACATACCATACAGGTCTCTTGTGACATCATTTATCATTGCTTCTTTAAAATGCTGTAGTATGGAAAGATAACTTTAATGTGTTAGCGTGCTGTTTTTGATAAATTGTCGTAGCCTTTAAAAATATTACCATATAACTAAACTTCTGTACTACTGTGATACTTAAATCCACTAGCTACTTTTAGTCGCGGCATAACGATTAGTCTTCATCTCCTATCGGGTCGGGTCCTTTCAACTATACAAATCCTATCACACCAACAAAATAAATAAATAAATAAAATAAAAATTTACCTAGGGACCTCATATATAGCATTGCATTGTTCTCTTTCCTTGGAAACAACATTTAAAAGCCAATTTAAAAACTATCAGACTTGCAAATACCACGATATCGCGCCTCATCTACTGCACGCAATTAATTATTTTTGAATTCCTATGAAACGGCTATGTACTGCAAAATTGGCAATTTTCATTTGTGACTATAATATTGAAAATTTTAAATTCTTGATTAGATATACAATATACATTTTTATTTAAATTGGACTTGTAAAAATGTACAAAATATGTCTAGTTTCTAGGGACTGGACTAAATTTTATAGTAGGTATGGTATGCCTCGCTATACACTATTATTTCCACTTACATAACATCGCAAGCTTAGCTCTTTAAGTATGTAATTTCTCCGTTCTTAAATGTCAAAGCGAGATACCATTTTACTCGAACAGAGTTTAGGCATTAAATGCCTATAAAATAAATTTTATACAAATTGTATAGGTGTATATTTATACATGGGTATGACATAATGTGATATTTCACGTTAAAACACAGCTCTCACACCGTCACACGTTATATAATTTTCGGTCCAACTCTTTTTCGGCTAAACTGTATTTATGCAAATGTTTACGTGCACCTTTTTCCCATTTCCTAATTTCCCATTGACTAATTTAATCATGAAATTTAAAGAAATTACTATCACAAAAGCATTTTAAATATATCATTAATTAAGAAGAGATGAAATATTTTTTCTAAGATTGTTTTAGAGCATATTTATTATGAAAGATATATAGGAAATAAGTAATAGGTAGAAGATGGCTGTGGTAGCCTAACAAAAATATTATGTTTACTTAAGAAATTGATGGAAGTGGGATCAAATCATGATTACCACTGGACGTTATGGTGTAGCAAAACATGGAGGAATCAGGTATGAGGGCAAGTTTTCCAAAAAACCATACGAAGTCCGGCAGTCTACATTGGGTGGGTGGTCCTTAAAGTGGTAGTGCCATGCTTGTTACCTTCGGGTAGCAGCCGAATGGGCTGGCACGCCCCGTATAGTTCATTAGTACCACTCTCTCACAGAAGACCGGCGTGAAGTGGCCCACTCTCCTTTCCCCCTCCCTCTTCCCTTCATCCTCCGCCTTCGTTCCCCCCTCCCTCCCACTCCCCTCACTCCTCCCTCCCTCCTCTATCCCTCCCTTTCCTGAAAGGCGGCAACGCATCTGCAAGCCTGGCAGATATCCATGGGCGGAGGTGATCACTTCCCATCAGGTGAGCCTCCTGCCCGTTTGCCCCCTTTTTACCATAAAAAAAAAGAATGGTAGACTATCTACCGTACTCCGATAACTACCGTATCAAACAAACCAACAATAGCACGTTAAAAAGGTTTCAATGTGATTTCAATTTTATAAAACTACCCGCATTACAGTATAAAAGAAGTATAAGTAAAACATTTTAAATATTCAATTCAATTTGCGGCATACCCGCACATTTCTAAATTATTACTAGCACGGCACTCTAGGTAATTTTGTTAGGATCTATTATAAAGCAACTTCTACATACACGTTCTAAGGATTATATTGTGGATATATTCGATTTCACATTTCTTCTGTGTAATGCTTGGCAATGAACTGTAGAGGTCGTTCAGTTATTGACCACTAACCTGCCATAATATCTTTAGCCTATTGTGCTACTTCTACTTAAATTAATTAATAAGTTTTTCATGTAAGTTTGGTGTGCAATAAAGAATATTTGATTTGATTTGAGTATTCTATTATGTACAGAATAATATAAGCTCTAGTTGGTCTAGTTAGTATTTAAAATATGTAAGTTAGTCTAATAGCTATATTTTATTTATATGATATGTACTAGTAATTTACACCCGTTTTCATTCGTATGCCTAGATTCCTTTTCTATCTATAAAGGCATGTACTGTAGTAATCTTTTGGCAAATTAATTAGCAACAGTACCTTAGGTTAGATGTCTTTATAATTACTAAATAAAATCATCCAAATCCGTTCAGCCATACAGCGTACAGGAGTAAGAAACACGTACCTACATACATTTTAAATTTTATTTTTAAATCGCACTTACAATAAAAGTGAGATTATATAAACCCTTAAGACAAGTGTCAATACATTTGGTCAAAAGCTTAAATACTGTTTAAATTTCACTCGGGTAACATTATATCCTTAAGCACCTATCACATTTTATAACGTAGAGCTTTTTACGAGTGAAGGACGTTTTACTCTTAGAAGTTACGTAAAGTGCATAGTTCACGAATAAGTTTTTTTTAATATAAAATGTTATTTACTTTATATAAAATTCACATTATTTTATTATTTCAAGATTAAAATTAAAAAAGTAAAAATAAATAATAAAACAATTAAAATTATTATAAATATTTCTTTTCTTCTATTTTATTTTTTTATATAGTACGATTTGTGTTTTTTCACCTTTTCGTTTTCACCATGTCTAACATATTTCTTTATATACAATCAGTATGAAACGCTTCACTTCGGTACTACGTGACAATATTAATATTTAAATCTATACTGTGAAAATGCATATAAATATTAATAATGTTGGGTTGCTATGCACAATGCTTTCGTTTTTATTAGAAATGCTTTAACCTAATATATACATTTAACTATATTAGGAATTATATGCACGATCAGAATTCAGATAAGAGCAGCTTAGCTCGATATCTCGATGTGCTACGAGAATACTACTACGATATTTTACGTAGACACAATAACAGTACTACAATACTGACGGATATTGATGGTTATGTAAGCATAAAGCACCACCTCTTCTAAAAACTCTTTAATGAATATTAATCAAATAATTCAAAGCTTAAAAGATATTCACGCTAAATAAACAAGAAACGTACACCTCTTAACGTTAGTAATTTATCTAAAAGCCAAAACGTATTAGAAACATTTCATCCCTGCACATTTGTCACTAAATCCTACGCATGCGAATATCGCGACTCCTCTTCTCGCTTCTGCCTTATATAAATGGCCTACCTGGCGGCTGACTGAGATGAATTGCCCCACACAGTTGTTTTACTGGTTGACCTGATATCGTTACTTTAAAATCTAAGTATTTTGTTAAAATTAATAACATAACGTAGATTTACATAGCCCGAAATATATTATTAATATTATAAAAATATCGTGTCACAGTGTTTTTATCGTACTCCGAAACAGCTGACCGATTTTTTTATTTTCTTGCGTAAATTTAGGTATGTAGGGCTGAGAAAAGGTCGTAAGCTCTTTTTATTCCTGTAGGTGATAACGGCTCTTTTTGTGATTTGGCATCAAGAAATACTGATAACGCAAAATTTTCAACGTTCTACACAATCCTTGTTTTTAACAATAATTAGAACGCGGGTGAAGCCGCGGCAATTACTTGTAATAATGTACAATGCATTAAAGAAACACAGTAAGTGGTTCTAACGATTAAATCATAGTTACATACTCGTATGTATATTGTAGATTGTACATACATTAAGTACTTACATTTATTGTAGGTACCATATTATGGGTTTAAAATATAAAATATTTTTTATTTATCGTGCCGAGTGAAGTGAAATAAGTTTAGTTAGCTTTCTTGTACATTAAACGGTCGTAACAACAACTAAGTTAAGAGCTTAATGCTAGCGCCAGCCTTAAGAGGAACGAACTTTGAAGAATTCTATTACACAATCTACTAGGACTCAACACTTTAGCTGTTTAAAAGATTTTACGACGCTAAATTTCTTATTAAAACTTTTAACTTGTAGTTGCCTATCTAATTAAACAAGAAAGTTATAATTAAATTCCGAATAAATAGCAGTTTTATTAAAATATAGAGTATGTATTTCAATGACAAGTTTCGCTCAGTTCGTCATTTGTCACGGGTTCGAGTCTGGCTGGCGGCATTCATTTGTCTGATGAGGAGGAATATAGTTTTGTTCTGTAATCATGGGTATTTGTATGCTTGTAATATGTATTTAAAGTTATATAGTGTATCAACTATTGGGAACATCTACGATTATATACGTACGACTATAAGAAATATACTCTTATATTTTTTTTATTGTAAAAAAATAATAATTTTATTAATAAATAATAAAATAATATTTTTACAGTATAAATTGTAAAATGTTTTATTTTTTTACTTAAAAATAGATTAGTACACAATGCAGGCGCTACATAACGTGTGTAGCACAGGACCCAATTAGTATGCCGGGGACGTGTTGTGTAAAAAAGCTAAAAAATCTCTGTAAACATTTCCTTGAGCTTTACGGAATATTGTTTTTACTCTCAAAGAGCGTAAGTTTTATTGCAACATTGAAAATAATGCCTTTGTGTGCTTGAACAATGTTCACTAAGTAAAAAATTATATTCATAGGAAAGCTCAAATCCTTGTGTAACTTAAAAATATTACTTAACTTAAATATATATTAGGTATTCTTACTATTGGATATACATTTTTAGAGTTTTTTGTTTAAGTCATGATAAATGATATAAATATGAATAAAATTTAATATTAGTACATTTTACTAACTGGCATTACAAAGAGCTTGCTTCTAGTTTCTAATTATAATACAATTTTAGCTCCATAAATTATAAAGTTGTACTTTCTAAAGTCTACATCTGGAAGTCGAACAACATCTCGGGAAAACGATGGCTGACTTCTAACAATGTAAAGATTCAGGTTTTATTTATGTTATAATTGAATTTTAGAATGATAAATTTTGTGTTGAGGCAATTAGAATTGGAATTTAACAAAATAGTTCTTATTTATTATTATCAACGCAAAGATTATACTGTTCTTTAAAATTCTAACCCTGCAGCGTTAATGAAGAAGCCGACATTCTGCTTTTACTTTTGTATTCAAACATTTTATATCATATCCCGTTAATTCATCATCATATTATTTAAAATAAATGCAATTGTTAAGACGCCTGAATGTTTGTTACTCTATTTCGCACAGCACGGATCAGAATGAAAAGCTCAGAAACAAATTATGGTATTCAATAGCAGGTTACTTTTATCCCGAAAAAATGTACGGTTGTGGTTCACTAGATACTGGGAAAAAGACTGGACTGGTAATTTGATAGTTTCCTTTAATAATTACTATAACATAATAATATATCAGTAACTGCGAGAACGTTTTAACTATTTAAGAAGTCGTTTTTATTCATAACTATTTATCGCGCTTCATAGTACGTGTAGTTTAATTACATATATTATAGTACACAGTACTCTACAACTACTACTGTGAATCGATAAAGCGATAATCTAAAATTAAAATTAAAATTAAAAGATTGGAGGGATATGTATATCGACTTTACGTACCCGTGTCCCTCCATTTAACAAAAAGGGTGATTGTGATTTATTTCTAGCCTCACCATAGACTCAAACTAAGGACCTTATCATATGCCATACATAAAGTAATTAAAGGAGTGAGAATTATATTAGAGAAAGTCGGTTAAGTATTGAAGAAGAAATAAGTAATAGAATTACTAAAAATGACCTAGTTACTTACTTAGCAAAGATTGAAGATCAAGATTTAAAATAATTCACGACCATTTATCTCGGTTAGTTTCTTGGTAAGGCTATCAATATCGAACACCGATGTGTGTTGATTGAATTTATTGGTGAATGCCAAGGTTTATCGTTTTCAATCAAATACATTACATGTATAGAATTCAGGTAATACTCGGCTATATATATATATATATATATATATATATATATATAATATTGGCCTTCCATTATGGCCGTATCAGTTAAACTGACACTGTTTTCCATTTGGAATTACCATATAGGTACCCTGTTATTTAGTATTACATTTTATATCCTGCAAGGTCGATTAGGACTAGTGGTTCGTTGCAAATGCATTAAGGCATAACAACTTTATACAAACAGGTGTTGGGATTCATCAGCAAAGCCAGTGTAACCCACTAAAACCTAAAGGAACCTACCCCGTCCTATTGGAGCTTCGTAGGATCAACCATGACGCCCCGATGGGTTTGCTCCACTCTGCAGTCACGACATGACAATGCGAACGGGCATTGGGGAGAGAAAATCATAAAGTCTTGGGTTGAGCTGTAAAGGTTTGTGGACTTTTCTGCAAGTAAAAGCGTGATTCTTGCGCGTTGCTTTCCCCTTCAGAGCGGGTGCTTCGCATTGAACTATAAGACTGGAGATAATTCATGGATTTTATGTAATTCATTATAGTATTTTACGCCTACACGAAGATAGCCTACACGAAGATGGCCTACAGGAATTATTTGTTTATGTAAAAGGTTCTATGTAAAATTTGCTGAGCTTGCTCGTTTGTGTTATGTATTATATAGTTTGCTTACGTTGCCTCTATATGTTAGATGAATGAATTCAATTGCTAGTTTGAAACGAAATATTGATGTTTATCAATCTGATGAAATAGTTTATTTTATAATTTTGTCTGCTTTAGAATTTACACATTTACATTAAATAAGGACACATACCTAGAAAACGGACAGAAATATTAAATCTTTCTTGCTCCCAATTTAAGGAACTACAATATTATGGTAAAGAAAAAAATTGCAGCTTATATAACTTTTGTTGGGTACGTGAAAGTAACCAATATAATATGGCCGCGATCAAAGAAAAGCAATCGCCCGCGTGATTTCATTTTGAGAACACCTTGTTTTTTACCAACAAAAGGCACAGGAAAACTGTTTCTGATAGACGACTTTCCTTTAGTTGGGGTATAAAATATTCTTGTTCCGAACCATTAACCTTGACAAAGATTGATTTTATTCTACAAACTGCCATGAAAATTTGTGATAGTTTAACATAGATGGATGAAGTATATAAAATGGTGTAATTTACCATATTTTACTGTATTTTTATAGTAGATTGCTACAAATTACAAATTGCATAAATTTTGAATATTAGATAATATTAAAAATAAAAGATTTAAAAAAAATTCAAACATGTTTTTCAAAACATTATAACTTGTAATATCAAAATTTATTCACTAACTTATTTCAATGGCATTTTCACTAGTCCATGACCGATTCAAATATATGTGACAGAAAATTAATACTATAACAATATAATATATAAATAAAACATAAAAACTACATATAACTATTATAAGGTACCATAAAAATCCTAAAAAAGTACTATGGAATCTCAGAACTTTTTACCTATTTTTCAGCTGTTCCCAATGTTCTTGCGTGAACGTGAAACAAATATATTATGATTAATATCTGCGGATGCACATAAATTTCTTGCTTCGCTGAGCAGACAGGGAATATTCTAGGTATATTTACCAACGCTGTTATTATGGTCTATAGGATTAAGATATTACAATACCATTGTTTCAGTAATACACAATACGCTTCATTTATTTTGTATGAAAACTTTTTTTGCCATTTTTATTCATTTAACGCCATTTTTATTTCATTGTCTCAAACTGAGTAAGTACACAAAGTAAGTGACATACCTACTATTAGGATGACACATCGGTCGCGGGTTCGAGTTTTTACTTATTTAACGTAATTTATGCGTCAACTATCTAGTCTACATAAAACAAGCCTCGTACTATGTTTAAAAAGAAATATGCAAATTGACTAGTATTTCGGCTTTATTTTCTCGCTTACCGAGTTTTATAGAGCTTGAAGTATAAAATTCATCATTTTTATTTTCTCTAGTTATTAGCATTTTCCTTCCTTATAACTTAATGGCACATTTGTTTTACCACTATGGCATGGTATACATAATATCTCATACTATAAAATGTATAGTATCGTAACCTAAGTAGTCATATAACATTTTATGAGTCTTGCTCCAACTGCTTCATTTTTGGTTTATTAACTATTTTATGTCAGAAAGTAGAATAGACTACAGGTGCTAGCAGATTTATGCATTAAACTTCGTGACTGCTAATGTAGGGTAGGTGGTAAAATATATTGACTAATACAAGCTAATTTATATGTATGTATATTGAAATGAATTTGATTATTAATTACTTGAATTACGAAAATAAAGCCTCTTATACTGTTGGCGTTATTTTTGAACTTAGGTAATATCAGATTTGCTATAAAACTGTTAATAAAATTGCAAAGCTCGAATTCAGACTACTTATTAGGGTGGTCCTTATTTTTCAACTTTCGAATTATCCTCCGGGCACTTTCTTATTTGATTATATACCTCTAAATACGAAATAAATGTTTTTTTGTTTTTGATTTTGTTAAGATTTAGAGGTCGCTACCAGCTGTCAATTTTTTACAAAAAGTGTTCAAATACAGCTTAAATGGTGATTCCATTAATTTAAAATTTAGGTACATAACATGTTACGTGCGAGTGAAACTAGCATAGACTATACCTTCTAATCCCCCTCCCCCCTCTCCGTTCCTCGACCCCCTCATTTGTACTACGATCGCCCCGCACTTCAGTTCTGTTAAGCAACAAGAGCGCACGTGTTGTTTTTGTAAAAGTTACAGTGAAGTGTTTCAATTTGCAATGGCGTCTACTAGTAGCGGATTCAGTATAACTACTAGAAATCAAAGTGAGATTTGGCTTATCGGTCAATTATTATCTGAATTAAGCCAATCAACCTTACCATCCATTGGCGAAGTGTTGCGATATTTTTTCTACTACAAAAATGAAGAAAAGAAAAGTATTCGTGAATCTGCGACTTTGACGGCTTGTGGGGTTATTAATTTGTGGGAAAAAGCTGGCATACCTATTCAATTAAAAAAACATGTCATCAGCAAAATTGAAAAGCTGTTCAAAGAATGGCAGAATCTAAAAAAAAACAAAATTAATTGGTGTCGTGGGACACCAGGTAGGAACGAAGTTCCTTCGGCTAATGTAGAATCGACACAATTTGCAAAAAAAAAATTCTTGATTTTTCTCTTAAATTTTGCTAATAAGTTTTGTCTGCCAAAAGGTCTAGATTGACTTATAATCGTGTAAACAGAGTGATATTTATTCATGACAATTATAGTGCATGCAAAAGCGCTATTTTATAGTTGTCCAGATTTATTTATAAGGTGATATACATAAGTGACCTCTCTGATGTAATTTGATAAGAAAGACACCCTTGTTTAATTGGAAATCTCAAGATACACATCTACTTCAGGTATCCCTTGAAAGCGACAGTCCAACAAAGTAGCAGCCACTATTAGTTTTGTGATCGGGAATCGGTGATTTAATTTATCCATCATATTTCTTTTAAGAGTTAACAATACAAGTGGTTCATCATCATCTGAGGACTGTAGTGCGTCTTTAATTTCTGATCGGAATATCAGCGCAACATTTAAAGATGTGGATTTTTGAGAGCTTAGTATTTCTACAATGACCTTGATTTTTTAGAAATGTGAGTAAATCTGTCATTAACTTCCACTCAAAATTGTTTAATTTAAGTTGCTCTTCGCCAATTTTGTCAAGCAAGATGTTGACAGCGTAACGATTGCAAGAATGATTTAAACTTTCTAGCATGGCCAAAACGCTGTGCCATCGGGTCGATGTCGAAGTTTGCATGCTTGGTATTGGCTTCATAAAATCATCGATTTCACTGGAATCGCCATCATCCATCTCATTATAATCGTACACAAAATTATCAAGGATTGGATCCCTCTCGTCGTTTTCCAAATCTTCTCCTGTTTTTTCTAGTAAAACAATTATTTTTCGCTGTTCCTTATCAGCTTCAGCTTCTAATTCACGTAATCTAAATCGCAGCTTCTTCACTATTTTTTGCACTTTGTAACCAGTCTCTTTACTTCTTGGGTCGAATTTATTCCATCGACATTCACCAAATTATGAAGACCATGGCCCAAGCAGAGATGACTGTTAAGTGAAGCCAAATCGACTGCACGTTTAAAATTTGCTCCGGCGTCCGTGACAGCAAAAATAGTTTTATCAAGCAATCCAAAGTCATTTCTTACTTCAGCGATCATATCACAAATTTTTTGACCAGTTTTTTTTTCGGTATTAAGGTCGTTAATAACGTGAAATATTTGAGTTGCATATCTGTATAAAACATATTGTTACAATTAGATTCTCACTTTACATTGTACTTTAAATAAAGGAAAGGGGAAAAATATATACCTTCTGTCAGATAATGGTATGTGAAAGTGATATAATTTTGACTCCGATATTGATCGCTCCACAAATCAAAGGTTATTCCTCCACAGCATGACGCATCTAGCTGAATTGTCTTTTTCACATGTGATAAACAGCTTTCAAATACATCGTCCAGAGCCGTTCCAGATATTGTAAAACGAGATGATAAATCTGCCGTGTTCCCAATTACCTTGTATTTCTAAAAAAAGGTAACTAACTTTAATCATTGAAGTCAAGTCTATGGATTAAATGAAGAAATTCTTTATTTTAAGTTATCTACGTACAACACGTGTACCTACCATGAAAAAGTCCTGCATTCATTTGTCTGATACTGAGTTAAATGGCATCAAAGAGCGACAAAACCAGAGAGCTAGATCTCGCGCTAGGAACCACTTGTCATTAGTTGACGACGCTGAGGATATACTCTGCTTTGAAGTTGAAGGCCTGCTGGTAGTAAAAAAATCTTGTATTGTCTTTTTAGCAGCTATACCCTTTTCTCGTAGACCATGAACATCGCGAAGGTGACGAATTAGATTTCCAGTGCTCACACATTTACTGTAAGACTTTACTTTTGTTCTAAAACATTAATCAGATAGAATTATATTAATATAGTACATGAGTAATGAGTTCGGAAGTAAAATAATAATAATAAAATAACCAATGTAAAATATTTTATATTTATAAATAAACTAATACTTACGTATTTAATTCTTTTGCACTAAATAATTTTCCACTATTATCACTGTCAATTGCATTCAAGCAGTATAAAAGTATAATATTACTTTTCTCTATGCATTCAAGTCACTTGTTACTTCACTTGCCATTGTTACTATGACGACTGTCGCGCCTGCGCACTATTTAACGGTTTTATTCCACGCTTTTACTATCACATATTTTTCAGTTCGGCCGCGCAGCAAAATCCCTATCTCCTCCAGCCTGCCGTAAGGAACTTCGTTCCAATAAAGAAAACAAGAAAAAACGTTCAGAAGCATTGAAAACAAAAGAACAAAACTGGCAACAAAAGTTAGAAGATTTATTTGACATCGCTCATCGTGATGCTTTAAATATTATGACTTTAGAAGAAGATAAACAGTTTTTGTTAGCAGTGCGGCAAAATCGACGCCAATTTTTGATTGGTTCAGTCGACAGAAAAAGTTTAAACAAATGTAAGAAAATAAAAGAGAAAAAAGAACGGCTTGATAAATTGCGCGAGCGTGAAAACAAAGATATCTCGTCTATAACAGAAAAATGCTCATTGTCTTCATTATCATTTATTTCGTCATCGTCTGCCACAATAAGTGGGGAAGAAACTCCATCTGACTCCGAATTTATATCAAAATTGACGAAGATGCAACCACCTCAAAAACGAGCTCGAAAAGATATTATTAACAGTCAATTAGCTTCCAGTCTTGATGTTTCTAAATTGAGTGACAGAAAAGCAACTATGGTCGTGACATCTACTTTGAAAAGCGCAGGCTGTGATCCATCAGAATTTAATGTCAATAGATCTTCTATTCGTCGGCAGCGTGTCAAAAATCGCAAAGCTGTTGCAGAGTCGCTCAAAAGCGAGTTTAAACCTAGTTCGTCTTTAACAATTCATTGGGACGGTAAACTTATAGAAGATATTACTGGACACAAAACTGTAGATCGGCTGCCAATTTTGGTATCAGGACATGGAGTCGATCAATTACTCGCCGTCCCAAAATTAGAACGTGGAACAAGCGAAGCTTGTGCGTCGGCTGTCTACGACGCTATAAATTCATGGAATTTGAGCGATAAAGTAAAATGTTTGTGTTTTGACACTACTGCTGTAAATACCGGCTTAAGAAGTGGAGTATGCGTTCTCTTGGAGCGCAAAATGGATAAAAATATGCTTTGGTTTGCTTGTCGTCACCACATAATGGAAATTATGTTGTCAGGTGTAGTGGATCAATCGCTTGCCCCATCTAGTGGTCCTGATATACAATTATTCAAAAGATTTAAGAACAGTTGGGACTCTATTGACCAAAGCGACTTCAAAACAATAACAGATGACGCTGAGGCAAATATTCTTGCAGAAGTGGCCGCAGACAGGATTTCTTTTGCCAAAAAGCAACTTCAAGTACATCAACCTCGAGATGACTACAAAGAAATGTTAAATCTTACAATCATATTCTTAGGAGGTGTTCCTGAAAAAGGCGTTTCATTTCGGAGACCTGCTGGTCTACATCGAGCTAGATGGATGGCAAGAGCCTTGTACTGTTTAAAAATTTATTTATTTAAGCATCAGTTAAAGCTAACGAAGTTATATATACTTATACTATGTTATATTATTTTGCCAGAACAGATAGATGGTTTGAAGTCCAATATAGCTTACGTCCAACTGCTTATTATAATATATATTTTTTAATTTCCTGTAAAACGATTGGTATCATTAATAAAATGCAATTATTTTTTTCATTTGTAATATTAATTTTCAATTTAATTTAATGCAACTCACTTTTAAATGGTTTTCAATTGACAGTTGAGACCACGCCAATGTCACACAGAATAAAGAAGATACAAAGTAGAGCTTGGAAAAATAAGATCATTAAAACTTTATTAAATTATAATATGCAAAGAGGAATTAAATACTTTTAATATTATAATCCTTGGAACTACAAAAGACAGAAAAAAATTATTTAGAATTGATGAAATTAATATTTTTATTGACTGTAGGCAGATAAATCCTAAGAGGAACCTAAGAGAATAATTGAATTCGTCGAGACTACATCAACTCATTGTGACACCGCTATCGCTAACTTTCGTTATAAACGTGGCATATTTAATTTATAAACTAGCATTGCGCAGTGCATTTTAATTGTTACCTATGTGTAAAGTTATGTATGCTACAACACTTATTTAGTTTATTATCTATTTATTTATTATTAGTCCCCAAATAAAAACATAAAATATAGTGAAACATTGTCTTTAAATCCAATCTGTATACAAATAGGAAAAATCAATCAGCAGTACGAAAGGTGTACTGCGCTGACCCCAAGTAATTGGGAAATGGGCAGGGAGATGATACGAATAGGCATAGACAAAACAGTTCAATACCTTTTTTCTCTGATTGTCAACCGATTTTTTTTGAGTACGTGGCTTTTGAAGAGCTTTAGTGCTATGAATAAATTCGCATTCATTTGCATGCTCCAGTGGTCGAAATTCGAGCAAAAAATTTTATTATTTTCAAACAATATACCAGTTACATAATACAAAAATTCATAATATTAAAAAGTACCTTATTTGCTGATTTCATATTAGTCCGAAGTTTTAACCGGTCCTTTGAACGATTTAAGCATGTTTGAGCAGCACACATCCAAATAACACTCTACAAACAGTTATCTCGCAACGAATAATTTTTATCTTCTTTTGTTAATGTTCGGAATATGTTATAAAAAATTAAACCCACTTAGATAAAAATGAAAATAATTACAAAAGAAATAGAAAAATAAGTAAATTATCAAAAGAATTTATTGAAAGTTCCGTGTTCGATTTTTAAGCTGATACACAAAATATGGCGTTTTGCCGGCTGAAACAGAGGAAAGTAGGAATCTATATAATATACGAGTATATTATAATTATAACATAGTTGAATCTGTATAAACATTAAATATTTCTAGGAAAATCTTATTGAAAAAGATATTACTATCGTACTGCCGTATAGAATTTTTGTTTGTATGCTTGACTATCTTTGACCGAATAACGAGAAAACCCCTTGGACCTTGGAGATGAACGATATTATTTTATATGTTAAATATTTAATTATTTAAAACAAATACTATATAATTCTTGATTTTATCAATCAAACTAGCGACTCGCCCTCGCTTCGCTCGGGCTCTTCCCTAGATTTAGCTCAGGCAAAGCCGCGGGATCCGCTAGTTATGCATATAAACCTTCCTCTTGAATCACTCTATCTATTAAAAAAAACCGCATCAAAATCCGTTGCGTAGTTTTAAAGATTTAAGCATACATATGGATATAGGGACAGAGAAAGCGACTTTGTTTTATACTATGTAGTGATTATATCAGTGAACATTTCTTTTCGTTTTAAAAGTGTATATTTATATAATTATTTCTCGTATACCCAAAGCAAAAGTACTATTCAAATTAACCTCCTATTTATCACAATGAAAATAACGCTGCATTAACAAGTATAGCATTGTACGTGTTATATAAATCCGATTACGGGCACCGGGCTCTCATTAAACCAATAATAAGGGGCTATTCATTTAAAAAGGTATTTATAATTAATAGGATTTTATGAAGCCACTGGAGATCTCGTTTGCAAAGTTTTATTTAATTAATTTATTTTCTACCAAAAGCCTTATGAATTGAACATTTTTAATTTGATATTCATTTCTTAAACAGTGTTTTTATTTATATATATTTTTATTATTTTAATAGTAGTTGATTTAAATCTGAAGAAGGTCGAGAATAATCAAATGTTATAATTACTTTCAGTACTGTTAATGAACAAATTTACTGCATTATATATTTGTATTTAATTTATTTTTATAAAGTCTATTTATATTGAAAAGACAATCTTATCAAAAAATAACATTTAAAAAAGTACAGATTTCGCTCTACTTCTACAGGATAAGCTTCGGACATCTAAAGTAAAACAAGTCCACTAATTTATCCATTTATGGAAATTCTTACTAAATAGGTAGTTGTAATAATTTGTTACATTGATCGTATCAATATAACACATTATTACAACTAAATATTCGTAAATAAATATGTTGGGACATTATTATACAGCATTATTAAGCTACGAAGGAAGCTTGTGTTACGGATACCAGATAGTTGATATACTACATGCATAAGTTTAAATACATACATGTTATAAAAGTACAAACATCCAAGTTTAACAAATGAATGTCCCCAGCGGGACTCAAACCTGCGAACTTGCTGGCGCAAGAAACTGCAGCGTGTCGTCATATTATGTATGTATTATGTAACCAACACAAATGAAACATAAATATCATATATCTAATGTATATACAATTTTTATTACTGGCTGTTATTACGCTTTTGTTAGGATAGCTTATTCATAGAAAATTATTTCGCTCTCAACGTCTATATTGTGGTAATAGGCAACCTTTATCCACATAAGTATTAGGCTATAAAGTGTTAGAGAACTTTTCAAACCTGGATTACACTTCTAGAGCTTAGCAAAACATACAAACAATCTCTTTTAATGTATTACAATATTTTGAATAAACCTTTATACAATGTATATTATATAACCTACATTATATTATATTTTTGATAGATATGTATATTTCATAGATACTTTTTATATTTATTTTACCGAGCTGTAATAATATGGGATGCAATGCAGATTAACGTTCAAGTTTCAATACATGCTGACGATCATTATATAACTACGCTCATTATTTATAATATTTGTTTTGAGTGTTGCCAGTACAAAATATTTTAACTTATCCTATGCTAGTAAATCTTTCTTTTTAAATAATTATTGTTAATTACTTTTTCAATATGAGTATGAAACTAATTAATTTGACCAATAAATAAGAGATCATATCAGATTTTGCCAACTCCTAAAAAGAATACTCACTTTTCTAATAATTTGGCATTTTTGGTGATTTTATTTTTTTCGAATAATAGCTTTTTTAGTGTTTTGCAACTTGAGAGTGTTAAATAAAATAATATAGTATATAGCGAAGTGGAAACTTAAGCACAAGCACTTAAGATAAGCTTCAGGTCAAGCGATTTTCCTCACTTCTGTCGAGTGTGATACACTTGAACAAAGGTTACAGGCTTACGATATTCATCGATAATATTACAGAAATTATATCATTGAAGTGTTTGAGACGATTAATGTACTCAATTAGCTTGTGTATTAAGGATCATACCGTCGTAATTCCTAACAAGAACAATAGAATTAAAATTAACTAGTAGAGAGTAATTGATTAAAAAATCTACATTTATATTATTATAGGAAGTTATACTAAATAGGCATTTTTAATACTAAAGTTAGCTTGCATGTATCATATTTAAAATTGATTATCTTAAATATTTACTATGAGAAAAGTCCCGTTTCCTTTTCTGGGTCAAGCCAAGCACTTTTACGGGTTTCACTTAAATAATGCAAGATACTCTGAAGAGGAGGACTGCGTTGGTCTTATATTTTTTTGGTTAATAATAAATTGTGATGACGAGTATTGTTGTAAAGCTACTCACAATAATTTTATAACTACAATACATATAAATAACAATTAATTACACATAGTAAAACTGTAACTAAGTCGAATTCATTAAATATTTTATAGAAAATCTTATTGAAATGGTCTTTATTATCGATACAGAGGTTAAAACGTACGTCGCAAGTACAAAATTAGTGTAATGAGCAAAGATATATTAGAAGCAATATAAGATATAAGAAGCAATAAAATGTTTTATTTCAAAGTTATATCTATATTCAGAAAAGTTACGAAAAAAAGGATATTACACCATATAGGTATAACAATAGAACTATTGGTATGGATTTTCGCTGATAATTCGATTATTTTGATTTGTTCACAGGGAAGTATTCGCCTAAATCTAAGAACAACTTATATTATACTTAAATATAAAAATCACAGTAAATATCTGTAATTAATCTTACTAAAGCTACACCCGTCCTCATTAGAGTGACATACTTTTATCATCCCAGTAAACGAAAAAGTGATATATCACGTGCCAACTACGTATTAATGTGACATTTACAAGTTACCCATCTATCGCGAAGTATCTTACCAAATATAACTATGCCGCCCCTGCTTTACCCTGTTATTTTATTATTATTATTTTTTTATGGTAAAAAAAGTTATTTTATTATTATTGATTTAATAATAAAAAAACAGGGTGAAGCAGCCCAGCGGAAACGCGCTCGCTTGGATAAACGAGTGATGCGGGTTCGAATCCGGGTCTCGTACCTCTGATATTTTCACGTGAGAATCATTTCTATCATGATTACCACTTTTCTTACGGTAAAGGTAAACATCATGAGGAAACCTGCATGTCTAAGAAAACCTAGCAAGTTTTCGAAAGATATGTGAAGTCCGCCAACACGCACTAGGCCAGCGCGGAGGACTATGGCCTGATCCCCCTCGTACTGAGGGAGACCCGTGTCCAGCAGTGGGACGTTAAAAAGGGCTGACGATGATGATGATGATGGTGATGATGATGATGATGATGATGATGATGAATGCTTATGATAAAAAAATAACTGGTAAGTGCTAGGAGTTAAAAAAAATCACCCAAGTATAGAGTCATCCTATGAAATTTATATCTCTAACATTAGCTAACAGATAATAATATGTACCTACATCAAAACAATATATGACTATTTTACAAATTGAAGAGGAATTTGATTTCTGTAGGCGTCATTTACGAGTAAGAAATAAAAATCTCAGTCGCAATAAACCTGCCATTCAAACAACAATAGTCGGACGAATATTATTTTTTTTAATCATACATACTCGTACAATTATCGGACGACTAGACGCTTCGAAAAGAAGTAAACCTAATCTTATTATTTTACTCTAGCTTTTTATCTTCATTATTATAGAGCCGGCTGTTTTTCTGATCGTGACCAGATTGTACATAATATCACGAGAAATATCTTCTGCTTAAACGCTTGGGTTAGTGGTAATATTTTTCTTTATTTGTCATTGTTATTTGTAGCGTGTTTATAGGTTCAATAGTATTATATTTACGAAACATATTTTTTTTATTATTAAGTAGCTATTGTGACGTCATTCTGAATCCAATGTGGCAAACTCTCAAAGATGGCGGTATGTTTGATCATGTATTTCCATGGTATGCATATCAAATGAAAAGGTTTGCTGAGAAGAATACTAATAAATAACAAAAATATTACCTTTAAATCAAACAAATCCAGTTAATTTTTAACATACTCTATCTATACTTAATATTATAAAGAGGAAAGATTTGTATTCTTACATATAACGAACATACTGAAACCCAAGCACTTATCACGTCTTAATGGGGCGTCGCAGAGTCGCTTGCGCATTCTATTACGACGCCCCGACCGCCCGGCAGGTCTGCCGAAGCAGACCACACAGCCAAGAGGGTTGCACCACAGTCCACTCCGCTATCCAGAGAAGTACCAGGAGTAGCCCGCAAGACACATCGCCCAATGAAGTGGGCCCTCCTTGCACTTCCTCGGTGGGCGGTAGCAGTAGGCCCTCCCTGCGTGTTTCTTGGCTTCACGCCCGGCTTTCCGGACGCGACTAAGCCCTCTCCACTAATGAATACTAATAATGTTTTATTATCTCATATTATTAATTAATCGGCGTCTACTAAAACTCACTTACCTATTAATAACTTCTTGTCGTATCGAATTAAAACTTTATGAATAGGTGTGTTCAATGATTCAATTAATGTGATGACCAGAAGAACTTTACAGAGGCTTAAAGTATAAATTCGTTTTAACGAGTTCCATTCATTTCATTCAACAACACTTAAGTAAGTAAACTGGCCAACAATACAGACTATGTATACTCGAAGTTTTTAATTAAGTTTATGCCCATTTCCATAATATTTACGAAAACAGAATTATGATTTCAACTAAAGTATGCACCTGGTAACACTAAATTAAAAATTTCTATACTTAAAAACTTTAGTTAAATTTTTGTACGTATTGTTATTTCTAAGGATAAAAATATAACTTTGGTATAAGCATAAAAGATAGGAACAAGATGGCTTTTGTTAGCAGTCTTCTAACATCCGGGGTTTAGAAGCCAAGTGTTTTTTACAAACATAATTTAAAAAGAAACAAAGCTTGGACAGTCGACGCTTATTTCGAAGAGAATTATTTAATATTTTGAAATGTTAAAATACATTTTAACTAAAAATATAAAAGAAAGAAATGGCTAAAAGTTTCTGCTATACAAAATATTTGTCATACATTGTCCTTTGATAGCAGGAATATTAAAATAAACCAATGTAAATCAATATTTACTTTTAATGCATTCACTATTTATATTACAATATAAACTCGCTCTAGCGCGAGCGAAGCCGCGTGTTCCACTAGTGTATTATACATACAAACCTTCTTCGTGAATCACTCTATTTATTTAAAAAAACCGCATCAAAATCCGTTGCGTTGCATATATAGGGACATACAAATAGACAACGGTAAGTGGTTTTGTTTTATACTTTTAATGATGTATCATTCAGGAACATAGAATATTTTTTTAAAAATTCAAATTATTACATAATATTTCTAATTTCACACTATTATTCTTGAATGGAAAACAATTTCTGCTATTATTATACACTTTTAACAACTCAAATTAGCCTAACCCACGCAGTACCTACTCGAACCCAAAATCTGCAGGCCTACATGCCACTAGACCACTCAAATCACTACTAAGTACACATTAACATTAAGGTTAAATTAATAGCTATTAATTTAATCTTCACTACATAGTATAAAACAAAGTCGCTTTCTCTGTCACTATATCCCTATGTATGCTTAATCTTTAAAACTACTCAATAGATTGTGATGCGGTTTTTTTAATAGATAGAGTGATTCAAGAGGAAGGTATATATGCATAACTAGCAGATCCCGCGGCTTTGACTGTGCTAAATCTAGGGAAGAGCCCGAGCGAAGCGAGGGCGAGTTGCTAGTCATGTATATTAGATTCTCCACCCCCCACCATCTTTGATCCATCAATCATGTTATACTTTTTAGTACATTTTTATTTACAGTTTTATGAATTTTAGTATCAAAAAAGAAGATCGAATTTCAAAAAGCCATAAATTACCTCTCAGAATGTAATAATTATATATTTTCTAAATATAATTTTTATTCAGTCGCCATACTTTAGATAACCCATTATTTTTATGATTAATGGTGTCTCACTTTGGCAAACTCATGGAAGAATTTGGCGTCTACTAAAACTCGCTTAGCTATTTACAAGGCTATTGTAAATCTCAAAAGGTTTACGAAAGCTCAGAAAAGTTATGAGAATGAATTTCCTTTCACATCAAGCGATGATCAGAAACATTTGAACAAGTTACGCCTTAAAGATAAACTTGTGTTTCCTTTAGAATTTGAAACTATAGATAGAATATGTTAACAATACAATATTACGAATAAGCCCACGAATAAATTGTACAAAAAGCTATCTAATTTAATAATATAATAGTTTATATTAATAATAGACTTACGCGATTCCGACCTCGTCTCCAATTACCGTATGCAATTAAGTAACTGCTAATTAGATATTGCGCAGTTTGCATGTTCCTTCCCTCATTTTCTCTGTCATGTATAACCCAAATACGGGATCTTATTTGAAATTCCTAGATTCAGATGTCTGTGGTATTAAACTTAGATATAAAATTATTCCCTTGCACCAAAATAGTATTGCAACCTTATTATTGTAAAAATTGTAAAGCTATGGAATATGCTGTCTGCAATATTAATAACATTAATAATTGTTTAATATTTTTTAACGTTAAATGATATTGTTTATTATTGTATCTATTTTGTTGTAGTGTGTTTACGTCTTCTATACTCTTCTGTTCGTGTAGTTCATAAAAATTAAGTATTTATCTATTTATGTTATTATTATTTCTTTTAATTACATAAATAAATTAACTTATTAGTAATTAAATAAATAAACTTCTAATTAAAATTTATTAACAGCTTAAATTTATAGTGGTAGAGGTATTTTAATTAAAATATTATTCTGCCATAAAGTAAAGACAGTTTTATCTAGAACATTAAAACGTTGTTCGAACAAGAACGGATTCTTTTGTTTAGATAAATGGTCCATTAGAACAAAGGTTAATTATAAGTTAAACCCTTTGAACGTTATGTCTATTTTCAAAGGAGCTTTTATTTTGCAAATTTTATCCAGTTTCTTTTCATAGGTCTGTTTAAAAACTATATCTAAATTTCTAAAATGAATAAAAATATATTAAATGTACCTCATGTAAATTAAATTATTAATTTTCATTACATTTCAGTAAAATTTTGTGAGCCAACGGCTATTAATTTTTTTTATTTTAGTTTAAAATCTTGTATTTGATGTAGCATGTAATATTAAGAAGGCTATAAAATAGAAAAATTGTAAGATATTTTATTATCGATGTACATACTGTATAGTCAAGAGCAATAAAATGTAAAGCTTTGCTTCAAATTGTTAGTCGCTCCTCAGTCTCAGTATATATTTACTTTTATAAACGCCTTATTTATTTTGCTTGTATTTGTACTAATACCTATATATTCATAATAGCTCTTGCCAGTATAGCGAGTTTGGGCGCCGTTTACTGTATTTTTTCAAACGATCGTAAATCACAAATGATTGATGTATTCCAAATTCTGTAGCAATGAAGTTTATTTATACATAACTAAAATTTTAAATAAAAATTCCTCATATCACTTCTTTTTAAACATATATATCTCGTGTTCGTAGTACATGAAATGAATCTCATGCATTTTAATACGTTTGCTTTTTGTATTTAATGACGAGGATCTTTTTACTGTAGAGCGGCTCATTACGGTTATTTATAGAACTCAAATACTTAGAAATTTCAAGTGAATTCATTTAAATAAAAACCATTTAATGGTTATTCGTTATATATCTATAGGATATACAAGGACGTGACAATTTATTACCATACTAATCTTGTTAATTGTTTTCATGTCATTTTGATACCATGGTAACAAATTATCAAGATTTAATCACTGTTGAATCTTGAAACACTAGTCTCAAAATACCTTGGAAGAATAAAAGCCCTTATTCTAAGCAGAATACTAACGTAAAAAATCAACGCATTAGTCCACAGATCATTATAATCTTAGCATACAAAAAGTTAAATAACAATATCAAACTTTAAATTAAGACGTAATTTATTCATAGGCTATGGGTCCCGTAATCTTGACAGACACCAGTTTGAAACAATGCTGAAAAACATATTGAGTTGGATCTCATTTAAGCTTTTTATTACTGTGAAGTTCGTTTCAAGATTAATAAAGAAAAACATTCCTTCATGCTTATATTTCTATTTTCAGGAGTGATAGCTGCCATTTGATAAACAACAAAGATATCGAAATGTTAAACAAAATAGTTCGATGCGTTCATAAAAAGCAAACAATTTGGATAAAAGTATTGATTGCAGCCTACACGCTTACTACAGAGGAGATTCATGTGTAAAAAACTAAACAAAATATGTTAACATGATAACAAAAATTTTAACCTAGGTTTATTTTGTGTAGAAAAGATTGATTCAAATATTTTTTTGGAATATAATCAGAATAAACTATTAATACTTCAAATTGGTTATTTAATTATATTGGAAACACTAAAAACGTTTTATTTTATGTCACGGAATTGAAACCTAAGATCTTAACCTCGAAAAAATAATAAACTGAGATAATCAAAATCAATCAATCACGTGTTTGGTATCAAAAGAAAGTATTGGCGAGCACATTACAATTATAATATACAGTTCGCAATAGTCGCTTCAGTTATTTACTCGTTCAAGTAATTAACAAACCAAAATTACGTAAGAATTTTAGATTATAACGTGATCAGGAAATGGAAAAGTATTAAGTAAAAAATAAAATTTAAAAACTATTATCCGACTACGAAAAACGGGCTCTTAAAAGGACGAAACAAGAAAATAATTTAAATATAAATCCAGAGAGTAACAAAAATGGTCAAGATAGAGCCGTGGTCTCACTTACTGTGGGTGCCAGGAACACCTGCAGTAAACAGACATGGTAATGGACATATAAAGTATATATTTACACATCTTATGTTAGCTAACAGCATACAAGTTTCTTTCGCATTATCCTTTTTGCTTTATTATTTACTTCTTCTACAGACATGAGGCGAATTTACCATGATAAATATCCTGAGATGCACATAAATTTTCCCGCTTCGCTGGCCATAGCGTTCAGGAATAAAGGAAATGTGTACATTAGATTACACATTTTCATAACAAAATGGCATACACTATAATAATAAAATGAGCATTTTATTATTATTCGTATCTCGATAAAAGATAATTCCATTCTACGTAAATCCTTAAAGCCCAAGTCTCATATTTTTTAGGTTTAAGAATTTAGCTCTTTTTTGATTCATTTTGAATTATTGTGTAGAGTTTTTAGTTTAAATAGTACTGAATTAATGAATTTAGATAAAAATATCTTGGCATTGTTAATTAATAAAATAAATCTTGATTTGCGTGTTAAAATATTATTTGAAACCTTAGATTTGAATACCAAATCTTGCACATTTTTTAAGGCCCGATTCTCACTTTAATGTCGTTTACAGTTCGTTGGTTCGGTTCAGTTACATTGGTTCGGGATTTTACCGGTCAGGAGTGCGTGGTTAAAGAGGTCAGTAAGGGCGCCCACACCACGCGGGCCTAAGGTCTTCCAGGCGTCAATTGGGACTCCGTCGGCACCGACAGCTTTCCGATTCTTCATGTAGCGAAGAGCTAGCTGCATTTCTTCAGGCGTTATCGGGGGCACGAGTCCTTGGTTCGGAGGGAGATCAGGTGGGCTCACTACTTCGTGCTGCTGGTTAAGCAGCTCGTGGAAGTATGAGCGCCATCTCTCCTTCACCGCGAGGTCCTCGCATAACAGGTCACCGCTAGAGTCTTTTACACAGCGGCACTTGGAAATATCCAGTGCCGCTTTGACTCGGGACCGTGCCAATTTGTAGACCAGCTTCTGCCCCTCAGACGATTCCAACTTGTCGTATAACGGTTGCAAGTCTTCCTGTCTGACTCTGGCTACAGCTCTCTTGGCGGCCCTTTTCGCGGTCCTGTATCCGTCGCGGTCTTCAGGGGATCTGGACGCTTGCCACTTTTTGAAGAGCGTCTTTTTCACTCTGACCTCCCCCTGGACTGTGTCATTCGACCACCACGACTCCTTGTCACACTTGCGCCCGCCCTTGGACGTGCCAAGCACCGCCTTCGCCGCCTCCGTGATTGCCGCCTGAATCCTATCCCAGTGTTGCTGGGTCGATTCGCCATCAACCGCGGTGCACTTGTCACCAACGGCTGAGGCGAACTCCTGGGCCCTTGATTTAAGCCGCCACCACCGAGTTTGGCGTCGGCAGCGCTCGGCACGTTTCTCCACGGGCTTCACGCAGAGGTCCATGACAAGGAGGCGGTGTTGTGCAGAGAGACTCTCATCGGGTATGACCTTGCAGTTGGCTACTCTGCTGATGTGGTGCCTCCTACTTAACAGGAAGTCGATCTGAGTGGCGTGCCTCCCGCTCTTGTAGGTGATGAGGTGCTCGGGTTTCTTTTTGAAAAACGTGTTCACGACAGCCAGGTCGCTGGCCACACACGTCGTCAGGATTTCATTTCCTTCCGCGTTGCGGCTCCCGTACCCAAAACCACCGTGAACACGCTCAAAGCCCCCGCTTACCTCGCCCACGTAACCGTTTAGATCACCACCCAGTACAACTCCCTGGGACAACGGTATGTCGCGTAGCACATCTCCAAGTCGATTCCAAAACGACGCCTTTTCAGTGTCGCTACAACCAGCCTGTGGCGCATAGGCACTTACGAGATGAGGTACCACCCCCTCGATAAGATTCCTTACCACCATAAGCCGGTCGCTGATGCGGTTAACCTCCAGGACGCCGTCTTGCATCTCCTCAGAGAGCAATACTGCCACCCCGCCCTGCCCACTAGGTGCACCGGTGTAGATCAGTTTGTAGCCATTCCCAATGTACCGGGATCTGCTGCCTTTCCACCGAGTCTCCTGCAGGAACGTTACGGCCACCCTCCGCCTAGCGGGTACATCGGCCAACTCTCTTCCACGTCCGGTTAGCGTGTCAATGTTCCACGTGCCGAAGCGTATCTTGCAGGTTTGGGCTCGCGTCGTTAGCCGCGCCCGCCCCTGGCGCGGTAGCCCTTGCCCATTTGTCGCAGGAGTCGGGCGGGGCTCCTTCGCGCCGTTTTGCGGCGGCGCCCTATCCCTGCGCAAATTCCTATTCTGACTTCCCATGTTTTGTGGCGGTGTGTGCTAATTACGGGAGCGACTGCCGTCTGACCTCCCAACCCCGAAAGGAAAGCTTAACTACAAGGATGATGTAGTAGTGAACTCACTACCCTTTGTCACCTCGTACGACACCCACGGGATGATATGGGGTGGCGACATTTGTATTCTAAACGCCGTTGCCACACGGCAGATAGTAATCTATTGATAGTAATTTATTCATAATATTTTGAAGGTGGCATATGAATATAATCCAGCAGTACTTCTAGGTGTATTATGGTATTTCAAGATTTTATTTAGAATTAGAGATATGATATATGACCCATTAAAACCCATCATCGTCCTGAAACTAAAGAAAATTAGGATTTCGGGCTGCAGATCAGAGATCCTGGATTCGAGTCCGCTTCACTATCGAGATTGCCCATCATAAAATTCTTAGTAATAACTTTGTGTCTCGGAGAACATATAAAACAGTTTGTCCTTGATCTCTCACCATGTCCCAAATTGCCAGATATCACTTTTAACACATGAAATATACCTATTTGCTCAAAGAATCGCTTCTTTGAAAAGATAAAATGAACATTATATGTTCGTGAATATATTACATTTGCGTTTCTATACAAGTAAGAAACAGTAGTATAATATATTCGTATCTTTTGAACACCTCAGTATAAAGAAGCTTATCTGTAAGTCATTAGCTTACGTTCTAAATAATGGGAATTAAAGTTAATGCAGCGAGTAAAGTGCGTGATATCATGTAAAGTTTTGGGTGAAATATAAACCCGAAAGTTTGTTCTCCGCGCGCAAGTTGAGGGACATTTTACGATACTTTCAAAATAATTCTTATCTCTTTGAATTCTAAGCGTGAATACTAATGTTTCGTATATATTTCTACAAGAACATTCTATTATTATTAAAAATATAGTAAAGTTATAGCTGACATTCTTATTTGACTGACAATTAAAAATGTTGTGAATTGTATTGGAATGAGAAGAAGAAAAAGAAATTTTGACTGATATTATAGGTACGTAAGTTTTCAGTTTCAATAGGTTAGTTTGTATGTATATATTTTAGAGTTTTAAACAAATGGCCATAGAATAACATCATGTCTTATCGCACTTATTATTTTAAAGAAATAAATGACTAAGTCATATGATTTTTTTATAAGAATTTTATTAATATTCAGCGTATTTACCTTTTTTTCACGCAACAATACTTGTATTTTTTGTAAATAAATTTATTATATAGGTCAAAGTCTAATAACAGCTTTTGAATCCTTCTATATTTTGATATTTATAACGGGATTTATTGCTAAAATTACCTGTTTCAAATCAAGATAATATATTATAATTAATATACTTATAACTTAATTCAACTACGATCATTTTTTGTCATCTTGTATGTTATGTCGAAGATTTCTGTAAATTATATTAAGGAAAAAGTTTCTCCACCTTAAAAAATCAAATGCAAAAGTAATAAGAAATGTTCAACATACTTACGCGAACCCTTCACTGCTGTTAAGGTGGTTACGTTTTTCATTTTCCCAGTAAATGAGGTCATTTGTACCGCACTTTGAAAATCCGGTGACTTAAATATGTTTGGAACATGAATATTTTCCATTCCGTGTAATATTAGTTTGGACAAGAATAAACATAATGTGTTCATGTTTTTAAGTTTCAATACCTTTTTTTTATGGTAAAAAGGGGGCAAACGGGCAGGAGGCTTACCTGATGGGAAGTGATCACCTCCGCCCATGGACATCTGCAAGCCAGGCTTGCAGATGCGTTGCCAGCCTTTCAGGAAAGGGAGGGATGGAGGAGGGAGGGGGGAACGAAGGCGGAGGATGAAGGGAAGAGGGAGGGGGGAAGGAGAGAGGGGGGAAGGAGAGTGGGCCTCCCGGACTCTCACTCACCGGACGAAACGCGACAGCATAGCTGCCACTTCACGCCGGTCTTCTGTGAGAGAGTGGTACTAATGAACTATACGGGGCGTGCCGGCCCATTTGGCTGCTACCCGAAGGTAATAAGCATGGCACTACCACTGTTAAAATTACTATTTGATATTACGAGGTAAGATTCTTATTAATACCACACCATGTCCTCATGTTTCATAGTATCTAAATATTCGTAAGTACAATGGATTTTATGTAAAAATTAAACCTCTATACGTTAAAAAGATAATACTAGAAGCTTTCTACATTCCGTAATGTACTCATTCGTCAGAGTACGAAGAAGAAGATATACAAGCCTTTTAACTTAAAAATTAATGTAATCAATCTGACAAAAACAATAAATCTTATTAATAGTATAAAAGCAATAGTTTACCTATATGAATCTCTAAACTCACATCACCCTAGACATGAACGAATTTGGATAAAATTTAGCACAGAAATATATTAAATTGTCTGAAATAATATGTATATGAATTAGTTTTTTTCACGGAAAAATGTAAATTTCCCTGGGATAGATTTGTTTTTAATAGGGACGGACCCAAGTAAATCGAGGGAGAGTTGCCATAAAATCTTTACATGTGCTGCAGTATTTGTTTGATAATATTTTATCAGCAGTTCTTGAAAATATATTATATCAAACTCAAATCAAATCAAATCAAAATCATTATATATATTTTATTTTATATATCTCAGAAAATGATGTAATTAGCATTTGCATTTATATAGGCGTATTTTCTTAATAACGTAATTTTTATATATTTTCAAGCTCAATCGTCCCTGAACTAATTTACACAGCTTTAATTTGTGTAAATGTAACCTAAATAACAAGCTTTTACTTGAGATATAATCAGGACATGAAACTTTACAGTGTCACAAACGATGGTGTGTTTATCTTTGATCTGACAGCTACGAGGGTCGTATACTGCGGTGCTTTAAGATAAAATGAAACAAAGAAATGAATTGGAGATATCAAAACAAAAGCGCTTCATGTACATACTTCATTTGAATTAGTTATAGTACATTTACTATAATAAAAACCTCAAAAATATTATAAATGAAACTATCTTTTTAACGTTTTGGATGCTTTACAGCAATCATGGCCATTCGAAAAGTCGGGAACGAAAAATCATAATAAATCCGCGACAAAATCCAAAAGATAGTTTTATTTATAATGTCAAGTATTCACGTAAACCTAAGAAAGTATTATGTGAACCTAAAAATGCATTATTTTCCCTATATAAGAAACACATTGTACATTAAAATATTCTCTTTACAGGTAGGGTTTGAGTAGATGCTATACTACGGCGCCAGAATGAAGAATCTTTAATAAGATTGAAAGAAGACATATCTAAGGATTTGCTTTTTACGATTTTCTAACAAAGGATCATCATGAAAGCAATATTTGTAAGAGATAATCTTTAAAACTGCTAAAGTAATGGATTTTGTTTGTACTCTATATTACTACATAAAATCATGGATGGGTATAAAAGGATGTATTTTTCAACGCGTCAAGTCATCGTTGGCGGATATTAGTTTGCTATTTATAACTTTTAATCTTTGCGAATATGTAGAAAGTGACCGAGTTTTAGCAATTTATTATATTTTAGATGGAAAACTTTATTTCCTCTGAATATGTCATGGTCGAATATGGCGGAAGGGAGGCCCAGCAGTGGGACATTAAAAGGTCTTTTTTGTACATGAGATTGAACTGCACGTATTTTAAGTAATGTCTTCATATGTATAACGTACTTACATTACCTAAATAAAATTATCTTTACCCCATAAGTTTTATTTTATATTGTAAAAGGTAAATTAAATTATAGGATTTTTTTAATTTTTTATTTTAAATCCTAGACCTCGTCATAAAATAAATAAGAAGGTCGGTAAAATGAAGTCATAAAACTAAATTAAATTATAATGTGTACTAATAAAAAACTAAAAACGCAATATTTTGATTTCAAAAAGTATTAAAAGAGAGCGTCGAGGACTGTTGTAAATACTCGTAAAGTCAGTTATAATGCTTTTAAAAGCAGTCAAACTTAAGTCATGATAAGCTTTTTATAATGTAGGCTTAAAGTATACTGTTAAAATCATACATGTTATATTAAATTATTAAGTATTAATCTACAATATATCGTACGATAGTGTTTGATCTTAAAAGAAATGTAGGTACATTAAAAATCCGATTGCTTAATAATTAATGCTTAACAAAAAAACGAAACAGTGAATATGTCTCGTATTTGCTGCGGATCAGCCAGAGACCTACATATCGAAGTTTTAGCCAGTCAATATTTTTTTTTCATTTTTTTTGATAATATCTGTGATCAGTCGCCAGGCTGTAAGCAGATAGGTTTAGTTGTAAAAAGTAAGTATCAGAGTAGCAGAGTCAATGCCCCGCTGTCAACTCATAGGACGTGGTTTCTCTTCAATCTTTTAACCACGTTGACATCGTAATCCGAAAGCAAGCGGATTAGGGTGGTGGGAGAGTCGTTCAGTACGTACTTTTTTATATCGCTCGATTTCAGAGGCTACTGTTGCAATATTTAAATACTCATGTATTCCTCATCTTCTTCTTCTTCATCGTTCCTCGTAAACCAAATTATATCAATTTGACTCATATTTTAGTAATTGCGTCCTAAAATTTTGGATAGTCGTTTTAATTAATGTAGAAAAATAAAAACTCTTCTTTGGACGTCACCACATTCGATTAAAAAGTAACCTACGATATATTAAAGTCTATCGCATATATATAGGTGTAAATCCTCATCTACATGGATTTTGGCAAAATTTCGTATTTATGATGATTAAAATTTCTGGAGCTATTTTCATACAGTGAGACTAACTTAGTTCTTAACACAGATTATTTAACTGTTTATCACGAAGAAACAATGGAAAGCTTGTACGACCTTAAATCCCGCTTTTGCATATTTTGCGCCCAGTTTATTCGATTAAAGAGTTTACATAAATACTAAAGTGTGATGATATTTTAAAAAAAATTATGGTTTTGTACCTCAACAGGATAATAGAAAACTTTACAGGATTGCTTCGTCTGCCTGTCAAGTTATTTTTTTTAGGAACGCGTAGACGTATCAATTTGAAATTAATATGTAATACCCCGTTGTATTTTGGTAGTACCTACCCATTTTACGGGACACTTGGTGTACGATTTAATTACCTACAATATGTAATTAATAGTTTGGTTGACAGGCAAGCTTTGCGAATTTTCATTCACTATATTTTACCTATTCAACGTAATACAATGGCAGGTTTATGCCACAAATTATGTATTAATTAAGACCCTTTAACAAAAATACAGTACTAAGCCAATAACAATTGGTACAGTAGCACTACAGTCGTAGTCCCATAATTTAAAAATAATCTGATAGTTAATAATATAATCAAACAATTGTAATCCTATAAAGATAGCTGTATGAAATATAGTGATATATAATAGAATTGTCCGTATGCATTCACTTGGTATAATGAACGACGCTCTCGTGCTGTAGTGAAGCGATAGGCAAGTGAATCTGTGCAATCGACTATTCATAACACATGCAGGCTCCACAGTTTTAGGCCTACCGAAGCTTGACTGAAGCATCTGGAATATTAAAAATGAAATATATGGAGTAAAATAACAAATATTGAAAAATATATTCCGAGGTAAAAGAGTCAATGAAACGAAAAAAATGTTGAAGAACTCGGACGAGAATTTAAAACTAAGAAGAATTTACTAGGACAAAATTCTCATTTCATGTTAAAGTTTATAACTAAAAATTTCGTATATTTTCGGAGTCGTCGCGTGTTCATGATACACACTTTATTGGTGCGTATAAGAAACTTAGTTTGAGTAAGCGCTAAAGTAAGATCATTATTGTATACCATTATTTTTAGCCAAATAAAATAAGAGGAGATACGTCATTCGATGTAATATAAAGCATATAATATTTGTGCCATTTATGTGATTCTTGAACGCTGGTAAATTTCAATAGGTCAAGTCTAAAACATCTGTATAAAGGGGTTAAATGTATGATTATATGGTGAATTTAACTTATCATAAAGGTTTTAAATTTTAAATTTCAAATAACTATAAAAAAAATTAAACATAAGCCAGAATATATGGGGATGAGTTGCTAGTTGTGCCATATTTACACAGTCGTCTATATTGGCTTATTAAGCTCTGAAATTCTCGCTATAACACATCATCATTGAAGTTATGTAAAAATATTATTAACTCCTTCAAATTTAATTAACAGAGATTAGAACATTTAACTTTTCCTTTGCATTTGTCATACATAATAATAGCACACTGATCACGAACCGATGATATAAATAAAAAAAACTAACATAAATACCCATTTATAGCAGACCAAACTTAAAAACTAAAAACAAACAATAGTTTTAAATTAAAAAAAGTATGCTTTAATAACGAACCGAACTACAAAGTGACACGTTTGGTTTAGTTTGTGACACTACAAGGGATGCCAGCGGACACGGGTTCGACTCACCATGGGGACATTAATTGGTTCAGGAAGAATGTTTGTACTTAAGTCATATTGTACCTATGTATTTTTTTAAAGTTGCATATTATGTGTAGTTTATCAAGTATCAAGTCTGGTATTCGTAGCACAAACTTCGTAGCTTACCACAGAAGTACTCGTAGTTGGCGCTGTGTTTAATAATTTCGTAACATATGTATTTATTTATAAGTATAAAATTTGCTTGATATCAATTATAAATATTCCATTAGTACGATTTTTCAATTTGAGTTATTATTAATAATTGCTATACAATGCAGCCAACACTTTTTTCACCAATTTTATTTAAATATTTTTTACTTATTAGTTTGGTTCATTATTACAAAAGAGTGTCTTTTTGGTTTTATTCTAGTAATTTATCATTTCACATAATTATTAACTGAAAATTTGTTCTACATCAGTAGATAGCGTATATTTTTATTTTCTTGCTTAGATATGTATTGCTCTATTTATAAATTCTCATGTTTCTTATTTAATTAATTAATGTGTTTTCTATTTAAATGTTATACTGTTTAATCATTTAACCAGTAACGTTAATAATAGCCAAGTCTATCGAAATGGTTACCGCAGAGTTCTTAATTGCTTTAATTAACGGGCAAGCGACAGATGGAGCGTAAAAATAAAGCCTTACCGTCTCTTGTTGAAAGGTAGAACTGAAAGCTTATTTACGTCCAGAGTAAATAAACTTTTTTTAATTGTTTAAACCACAAGTTTTAGAAATTTATCAGAAGTTACGTAATAGTTCTTTACAATAGAGAATAGTTAAGTTATAGTTTCATATAGTACCTACCTACTAAAGTACTACCTAACCTAACCTAACCTAACCTAACGCAGTCAGCCTCTCTGAATTATTGTACTAAAATTTTCAAAAAAAAATTATATACAGATTCGACTCAGTTGTGAACTTTATAATATTATGTATAGCGTATACTAATATCTCTCATGCTTCTCGATAACGTTCGCATTTATTTTCAAATATGAAATATTTTTTTTCACCTGTATGCGAAAATCCGTAATGCTAGCTTATTTGCTGTAAATTATTCTTAAATTACAGCCAATAAGCCTTGCTAGGTAGCCCTAAGTCCCTAAATGATAAAATGTATGAAAACCGGTTAATTCATTTTTGAGATTAGCCCGAGTAACACAATTATAAGTAGGTAATATGTAAGAATATCTAATCTAATAAATGTTTAAAATAATATACTATGTATATGTACTCTGATAGATGAAACAATTGTAAGGTCAGATTTTAATTTTAAAAGCAAAATTTCGTTTACTAATTATTATATAACATCAATTTAATATAATAATGTTCTCAACAAGCTCTTTTGGGTCTTCTCAATTATACTTGACATTGGCGGAGTAGCAATAGCTGAATTAAATTGTACTTGACTGACACGTTTAAGAGCCATTAAAAAGAACTGAATAGATAATCTTAGATTGAATTTGATTTCAAATAACAAGCCACGAAAGGGCGTTCTAACTCGAAATATAGAAGGTAGTATGTAAGTATAGAAAAATATTGTATATTAGTAGTAGTAGTAAAGATTTCTCAGAGACGTAATTCTTTCTGATATAAAAAGTAAGTACCTACCTTTTAAGTTCCAACTTAGGAATTTTACCTAAATATAATATTAGTATAAATACCTCCTACGTTTGTGCATAGTGATGTGTAGAATATTATAATCTAGAACATAGCGAAACAGGAAGAGTTTTACAAAATCTATTTATACCTGTAGATGAAGTTTACGGTAGCGCCGCTCGTTGCAATTCTGCCGTTTATAAGGAAGTTGCACATCTCAAACGCGTTAACGTCGCAAATTACCAGTCAAGCTATTTACTCTACTTTCGTTGTAATCTAAAAATAGTTTTTTGCATTCAAAGTGTCGTTTTGCATCCAATTTAAGTGCAAATAGATTAAAATGGTGAGTTTTCGAATAAGTTTTTCATCTATCACATTATTGTTACTATTCTTCATTTTTTTCGTCTATATCACACTAATATTATAAAAACTAGAAGACATAGGTTACTTGTCATAAACCCAAAGTATGTACCTACTTATCACGATAGATATTTTTATTCTTTCAAAACGTACTCAACTCGCTAGTGATATTATAAAATATAATAATATAAACGTGATGGATTATTATACTAATTATTATTAGATAAATACAATTTACATTTACAAAATTTACTTTTAACATTAATTACATCATATGTAAGGAACATAACAAGAGAATACCATTATCTAAAACATTTTACAACAAATGTTCTTTGAAGTAATAAACTTAAAATACCTGCTATTATTTTAGTTTAGAACTAGCGACTCACCTTCACTCCGTTTGGGTTCGTCTCTAGATTTAGCGTGAACGAAGCCGCGGTTTCCGTAAGTTAAAATATATATAATTTCTTAAATAAAAGTAGCTTAAGTTACTCTTTGTAACATTTGCTATCTGCGAGTGGAAGTCCCATCAAAATCAGTCCAGCCGTTTCAGAGATTAGCAGGTACAAACAAAAAATATAACAATTGATTTTTTGTAGTTAGTACGGTATATGATGAGAAGTTGTTAATTTGAAATTAAAATCAGACACTTTAATTTTATTTATATGCATAGATGTATATATATGTATAAATGAAGAGCAATATATTTTTTTCAGTTTTTACAAATGACACGACAAAGGCTTAACACTGGCATAGAAAATAGTATACATATTGAGGTATTATCTTATTAAGTAAAAAAATAATAAAAATAGTTTCACAATTTACCTGTATTCCTAATGGCCTTAAAACTGTTTCAAAACATTTATACTAGCTATTTTTTACAAATTACTAACTAAATGTGCTTAATTACTGCGAGTAAGTACCAACTATTTTCATAAAGTAAGGAAATTTTATTACACTACAAAAATAAAAAAACAATCACTATGGAAATATTTAGAGCGGTTTCAAATTAAATACAGTAAAAACTCTTTCTTGCCACAAACGTAATTACGCAAAATAAATATGGTCGTCCACTGAGCAATTTATTTAAATTAACGAATAGTTTGTGCGTTGTGGTGAAACTTAAATAAGCACTACCTTTATATTATATATAATAACTAATTTATTTTAGTGGTATTTACATCAAAAAGTCAATTTTTGTCTGTCTGTCCCGGCTGGTGGTTCTGGTGTAATTTTAAAGGCTGAAATTTTATTAAAGGAAAATATTTGAGAATTACAGAGCAGACATAAAAATATTAGAGAATTACAGAATTAATTCATCTGTTGTGCCTTTTTGAATGAAATAACCGTTGTTAATCCAAATAAATAAATAAATATATATATAAACGATCCACTACTATGAACGGGTCTCACCGACCGTACCACTTGAATATGTGAAATCTTTTCATACATACTTGCTCGTGTATAGTTGTCTGACCACCCTTGTAATAAATACAAGCCTGCGCCCCACAGTGGGACACTTTAAAAAATGGAACGAATACGAGTCGTTTCAGAGAACCGAAACAAAAATTAGCCGAAACAAAAATTTAATTTTTGATGTAAGTACCTCATATATTTTTATATGCATTATGTAAGAAGCTGTTAATTTGAAATTAAAAACAGACACTTAAATTTTATTTAATATATTATTTAATAGACTAGCAGTATGTCTATCATTATTAAAACAATATAGCTTTTTCATGGATATTTTATTTGGCAATCCATTGCAATCATTTACATAAAAAAACAAATTAAATTGAAAATATGTTTAAATTGTTAATTGTTCGCGGAATCATTCATAACGTTAATGGAAGTAGGTACTGTATTTTAATTTTAAAATCCATTTTCACTAACCGATTAATACTAGTAGTAGTACCTATTATCTTTTTAAAATTATGTAAAAGTAAGTGACCATTTACAATTTACATTACATTTATTCGACCTTTTTTAACGTGAAGTGCGAAATTTTCAATGCGAAAGGGATCAACTGCGGTTTGGCAAACTTCACACGTCCTTCGAAGCAATTTTTCTAACGATGTATTCTTTTACCATAAAATGGTAATAATTTTGGAAATTATTCACACATTATAACATTGGAGTAGGGATGGCGATCTGAGATCGATTAATCGAAGAATCGATTTTTGTAGGCAAAAAGATCGATTTTTTAAATCGATATGTAGTACTCTATCGATTCAGTGAATCGATATTTCACCCTTGAAAATCGACATTCGATTTTATTTTAGTTTTTGGTATAAACCAAAAAGTATTTACAATTAATAATTATTCAAAAACTCGCGAGATGGCTGTATGTTTGGATTCCTTCACCTCTCCTTGGATCCCTGTAAACTTGACAGACTGTTGTTTTTAAAAAGTTTAGATATTAAGCATTGGGAACTATAAGCTACATTATTTATTTTCTTATCTTTGTAAACCAAAACATTTAAAAAATAAATATTTTGTTTTATACCTGATCTGATGTTTTGATATGGTAATAAAAATATTTTTATCATCGAATTACTTGATTATACTGATAAGAGATCGTTAAATTATAATATAGTTTGTCCATTTTGTTAATGGTTTTTTGACAGCTCGCCGACTGACAATCTATAGTGATGACAAAAGGACGTAATAATCGATTTCTCTTATTTTTTTAAATATAAAATAATATTTATTTTCATATTAATAAATATAAAAGTAAATATTATTATCGTAAAAATCAAGTGTGGTGGAGAGAACTAAGAGAATCATAATGTGATTCGGGCCGTGACATTGCATATTTTGATAATTTATGCACACAAGAGTTAATAATTAATATAACTGAAGACTCCTCATCGGACAAATCTAATATAAATGATGATTCTGACAAATCAGGTTAATAAGAGGAATTAAACTATTTTAGTTGTTTTATTTGTATGATTATAATAAGAAGAAAGTAAAACTTTACATAATGTTAATGTCTTAATTTATTGGTTTCAACCTTAAAATTTTGTTGTCTTCCTGATTAAATACCTAACATATTATTACACCTTATTTACATATTAGCATTGATTTCTATCGATTATTTGTAATCTGTGGCACAATCGTAGTAATCGTTATGTGTGGCACAGCAATAAGGGGGAGGTGCCCGTCCATGAAGTACAATATTAATGAGTATGACATTTTAACTTTAATGGCTAACCATTAAATACGAAACTTCGTGGGCGTGAGCTGTCAAAAAACCATTAACAAAATGGACAAAGTATATGTATCTTGTTTTTAATAAAATAGATTTTAAATATTACATTGCAAAAACTTGAGAAAAAGATCGATTTTTCAGAAATCGATCTTATTAGCCTCGATTTTTTTGTGGATCGATTTATTAGGTCACGATTTGAATCGATTTTAAAATCGATGTTTTTCGAAAAGAATCGCCATCCCTACATTGGAGGTGCTAGACCAGGATTTAAACCTGCTGCTCTCAGTTTCCGCAGCGAGTGCGTTAACATTAGACTACCACTGTCTTAAAATATATAATTTATGAAATACCATTGAAGATTGAAGATGATGAAGATACGTTATAAATTACACCGAGATAAAAAATATAATAGAGTCAATATAACTCCACTTGATATTTCACTTTCCAGTGAAGAAAAATATCGCGATCAAACCAGCAGATCTGAAAGAACCTAAAAAACCTTTAAAAGACATGTGGCTGAAGTAATTAACAATATGTAAGTTTTTATAACACATAGTAGCATAATTATTTCTCAATAATCAAACTACTTTATATATTTAAATTGTATTCAAAATGAGGTTCTTTCAGTGATATTAAATTATTCATTTTCAATCCAATCACGTGCCCACTAAAAGTGCCCGTACATGTTCAAAAATATTTTGTAGCGTACTACACACTACATAACAATACACTCACGAATATTAATATTTCATGAATACACTAACGACCTGACTCTATTATATTTACCCTTAACTAAATTGAGTATAGAATAATTTATATAAATAATGGTTTAAAAGTTTATTATTATTGATGTCTGTACAATAATTACCTTATATATTTTAAAATTTAGTTTTTTAATCATTACCTTACTTAAATATTGTTTTGATATCTACCTTCTACAACGGTGATAGTGGGTTCGACTTCTACATAATACACATGCTTAATGATATTAATGTTATCGATTTCGCGTTAACCACACGCGCAAAATAACTCTAATGTTGAATAAGTGATCTTTGCGACAAGACGAAACTTTTCTTTTTTAACAACAGAAAAAACATGATTATAAGTTCAATAATATATTTTATACTGCAAATGCGAGTATTTGACTATTAAAATAAAAAAATCTAGTAGTTTTTATTGTAATTTTATTTTAAGGTAGTATTACTGGCATTATAAATTTAATATAACAGGAAATATTCGCATGAGAATGTTTGCTGAATCAGAGAAATATAATAATTTTATCTAAAAGTTCTATACATTTCAAAATAATTACCAACTTACTGTACTAATAATAATAAGGAATAATAATAGTATATTACTAATAATAAGATGGTGTTCAGAAATTTTATTTAAGTAATAATATTATTATAATGTTACATTTTCAGTTAGTTAATGGAACCTCTGATTAGATAGTGGGTCCTTTTCCATTTGGAATCCTTTGTCAATTTGTCACTGTAATTAATGCAATTTATTTAACAAGCCGCATCATACAGGGCTCAATGGTGTCAAAGTGAATACGGAATTAGTGAATTTGCTGAAAAGTTTTAGTTTTAGTAACTTTCGATAAATTTTGTATGATGATTTCGTTTATATACGTATCAAAAATACTTGTTTATTATTTTCTTTTTAACTCTTTCAATACCTCGCATTGTCATATTTCTTAAAATAACTTAATAAAATACTTTTATGAACAATACTACCGCCTACTGCCTACTGACTACTACCAAATAAAATATTCTTCTTTTTTATACCAAAAGTTACTTTTTTTTAACGATTACTAAAAACACAACTTTTTATACATAACATTCACTTTGTGTTAAAAAAATAAAAATAATATCGACAGATATTTGAGGTATAATAAAAATTATAAGTTCTTTGAACTGCTTACAAAACATTGAATTGTTTGTCTATCTTCCTATTTTATAGATGTAGGTAAAACAAGTAATAGGCCAGTAAATAAAGCATTTAACCTCGCACTAAATTTCCGATCCAAATTTAATTTTTTTAGGTAAAGGGTCACTTACTGACCATAAAAACACAAAATGCTGACAGATCATCGGAAATTTAGTGCAAGGTTGACCAAAAAAACTGCTTTATTTACTGTACTATAACAGATTGTACGCAATATATAGCTTAAGTTTCAATAGGTTCAGCTTAAAGTTGTAAACATATAATTCATTTGACTTACACCAGTTCTACACTTTGTTATATATTATGTGAAAGAGCCGAAGTATCAAAGACGGGTCATCATTTAGCCTTTTCGCTTCAGACCTCTGTCAGTAGTGAGGCACACACATGTTACTTCGAAACATTTGTATTCTTTAAAATGTAGTAAATTATGATACATATATTTCTAAAGAGGCTAATTTAATGGAAAATTAAAATTAAATGTTATTAATTATTATAGAGTAATGCCGTACATGAATTTCCAATAGCATACAAATAATCCGTTTGGAAGTCAGTTGAAAAAACAATGGTACAGTAAAGCAGTGGTAACCCAGTAGTTATGCACTTGCGAAATCGAGTAAATAAGATTTAAAGTCTTGCCTCTAATAATTTCATGTGCGAATCATTTTCATCAAGATTATACCGTCATCTCTGAGAGAACTTGCATGTTTTCGAAAGACATGTGAAGTCCGCCAACCCACACTACAGTAACGTGTTGGAATATCGCCACATTTCCCTCATATTGAACCGAGGCCCGTTCCCAGCAGTGGAATTATAAAGAACTAATACACTTATACATACACAAGAATACTAAAGGTCATTGGAATCACGTGACCTTTCTGTAATAAAATCACTAAATATAAACTCCATTGCATAAAAGAAACCTTTACAATAGACGAAAGTCTACAAAACACAAACACTTAAGCCATTTCAAAGGTTAACTGATAAACAAAAGGGGAGACCAAAATTTAAATAATCATTCTAGCCTATTTCATCACAACAGAATATTGTTCAGTAAACTAATATAAGATACTCTCAAACAAATATTTGATATTACGATATTACTAACAATATAATAAACTCGTAACAATCAGCCAATATAAACGTTGCTTCTGAAACCGTATAAAAGCTTCCATTTTATTTATAGTATAAAAATCATAATATATTTTTTGTATTGTAACCCATACATAAATCCTAATATTAATAAATAAATATTTATGACAATAAATATGGTATTAAAATTCATTGATGTGGACGAGACGTAATAGGATTTGAGAAAACGTGAGTGTCTAACCGTGTTTGCTGCAGAAATGAAAAACAAATTTATACAACGGATTTCGTAAACCTTCCTATTCTCAAATGTATTACTTACGATTGTTTGCAATAAATTGATGGTATCTTAAATATTAATGCAAAATAAATTATAATTTTCGGAAGAAAGTTTTTCAAATTATTATAAGTACCTACCTATCTTAAATGTATTGATTTAAGACTAATAGGTAAAACCCCCTTTAGGATAATTTTTTTACACACTTTGAATGCCTCATTTATCTTTATCTAACCAAAACCCTAAAAAATATGTATCAAGCTTCTAGCTACAAAAATGACGTAATTTAAATATAAACTTTCATCCAGTGTTTAAACCCCCTACAGTCCTTTTTTCACATTTAAAAGTAGCCTATGTCCTTTAGACTATCTATGTACCAAATTTCATCTAAATCGGTTCAGTATAATTAAAAAAATAATTTATTGTTTGAGTGTTACATAATATTAAAATAGTAACAAAATTATTCAGCATTATTAAAATTATTTACATTATGCGAAGTGACTGAGGACCCTTAACGGTCATTCTTATCCGAGATTTTCTTATAATATTTGATTTCCATTTTCAGCTACATAGCAATATTTTAATTTGCTTTAAATAAGACATTTTTCGAATGCGAATTCCATTTTTGTCGTGGTTGCGGTATTCTGTGGCCATTATTGCGAATGAGTTCAACCGGTTTTGTGTCATCGAGGATCGAGGACAATTTTTCAAAAGATTTATCTCTGAATAGGTGCTTTCACCAGTTCGTGACCATTTAAAATTTTCAACGATATTATAACATTTAGAATTTTGATATTTTAAAATTATTTTTATATATAACCAACACAACCCTAGTTAAATCAAATAATTTAAAGGCGCTCTTGAATATCTATCTATGTATAATGTAGTAATAATTAGTTATCTGATATAGTTAAGTTGTAAAAAACCTGGTAACTTTTTTGACCTGACCCAGGACCCAGGTCCTCAGCCTCAAGACCAATGAGGCAAAAAGTACAGATAACTAGAACCCCATTATTATTAATTTATCGAAGGGTAGGTATAGATTTTTTATAGGTAGGTCAGATTTTACATAATAATCATTTGTACATATTCTTTGATTTTATAAGTGGTCTTACATAAAGCGAGACACATATCAATTGCCTCTTCTGCCAACAGCAATTGTAATAACATAATGAACTAGCAACACACCCTCGTTATTATTCATTTCCTAGTTATTATTGTAGATTTCTACTGAAAACTATACAAATAACAAGCTATCATCGTACCAAATATCATTAAAGTTTATCAAATCGATTTCTGATGATGCGTTCCGTGCGTTGCGCAGATAGACGGACAGATAAAAAATTTAAAAACCTTAGATCTGTATCAATGAAAATGTCTATTTCAAAAAGATTTTCCAGAAAATACTTAAATCACCTACAGACTGTAGATTTTTCACCGCTCTAATATATCACAAACACATTAGTTATATCATGATTACCACTTGCTGAACGTTGAAGGAAAATGAACATTCGCCAACCTGCGCTTCAGCAGGAGCCTCCTTTTAATCTATATAAATATTATAAAGATGGAGGATTTTTATTTTTGTATGTAAGGAATAAACTCAAAAAACTAGAAACCTACATTATCACTGAGTAACATATATGTACTACTAGTGGAAGCCGCGGCTTCGCTCGTGCTATAATAGATAGCTTATAGATTTTGTGACGACCCGAGAGAAACAAGGGTGAGTGTTTTTGTGGTTTATATTAATAATTGTTCAAGCAAAGTTCAATTTTCCTAAGTCCTTGAACTCTGTTGAAACATAATATTATCTAGACTAAATATTTAAGAATTGATATTCAGTTCAAGCAAATTTATATTATATTTCGTTATGATAAAGTACAATATCGTATTTTCTATGTAATTCGTTCTTATTATATCATTATAATTGTTATAAGTTTTGTATAGATTGTGGCTCATTAAAGCTATTGAATAATATTTGCTGATGTAGGAGTAAGAGCAGTTTTCTATAATTACCAACCCTATTTTCTAATGTCATTAAACTGTATAATAAATTAACTTGGATGTATATAATTAGACATTTAATTTGAAAAAAAATCACAGAGACATAACGAAGATGTGCTATATTTTGTTTATATTATAAGACTTTTTAAATCATACCTTACAGTCATATTTTTAAGAAATTTTAAGTTTATTTCACAAAAGCTAAAACACAGCGTTGGCAGTTAAAGTATCGGGTCAACAAGGTGCGGCCTTTTCATCTAAGTCAGACGCCAGGTACGAATAGGCTATCTATAATTATTATACCCGCAGAGACGGTCCAATTACTATAGAAATTACTGTTCTATCAATAACCATAAAAGTCATATACACTGAAAGATAGTTAATGATAAGGATAATATATCCTTAAATATTTCATATTACCCTGTAAATATGTTAACATATCTCTGACTTGCTGAAAAAGAAATTTTAAAAATCGACTGAAAATTGAAAATCGATGAAATATGGTGCGGCGCAGCGTACGGTATTGTATAGAATTCGCTCAATCGTTTTAACGTTAAAAGTTAATGGAATAGACATTAAAAATTATACAAATAATACAGTACATTAGTTTATTTTAGTTGTAAAAAATTGATAAAACAACTGAAAGATGCGGCTGAAGTATTTCCATGTTGAATTGCAACGATAAAAATTAAGGCTGGAAACGCTATATTTAAAGAAATTTTAAATCTATGGCATTGTTGTATTTTGTTAATAATTGTATAAAATGTGGAAGAAAAAACACGTGTAGTTTATATAAACGTAGCTTTTGTAATTTAGGCGAATAATATTAGGAGGGAAAATGTCATCAACGAGTACGTATATAAATAAGCAATTTTTTTCCTTACTTGAAAAGGAAAAAAATTAAAATATGACTATTACTCATAAAAAGAGTTATACTCAGGTTGTGAGTTTTCATGATATCTTTCGACATTCACTGAATAAACTGGCTCCATTCTACCCGATGAATTCGAGTTCACCATCAAACTACATCCAATCTAGCGTTGTCTGTACCCTAGACAGGTCCTCCAGAGTACCCTTGAGAGTTAACAAACATGACTGGCGTCTGACGCACCCATATATTGCTTAAATACATGTGAGCATAAGTCGTAGTGCAGTCGTACGTTCATACGTCCGTACGCATTGGATTAGTTCATTCGTGAATAGCGAATAAACTTTTTACGTCACTTCAGGTAACAGATGAATAGGAGGAACCGTACGGGTAATGTTATAGCTGCAATTAAAATTCTAAGATTACTTATTTTGATATGTAAAGTAAGAATTTGATACAAAGATTGTTAAAAATATGGGAAAATATAAATGGAATAGAGACGTAATACGAGTTATTATTTCTAAAGGTTTGAAAGGTGTCTAAATAACTTTCAACTAAATTTGATTTTACAGTGAAAATATCATAATCGTTACAACTCATATATTAGTTTATATGTACTAATGAAGGCTTCAGTCCATTTCAAAGCTGTAGTTTAGAGAAAATAACGAGGTCTCAACTATTTTCCTCATCTGAATATTTCATTTTGACGTTGCCTTTTAGCAAAATTAAATTTTGTAGAAATATTTAATTAATTTAAACTTAGCGTTTATTTCGTCGACTTTATGGGCGTGGACAGTGCAAATTTTTGCCAAGCTAGGGAGGCAGGAGTCAATCCTGCTGTACTACTTGTATTTTTCTACAAGAGTAAGCGTAAAAACTTTTACTAATTAGGTACTACACGTATTAATTTTTGTTTTTCAAAATTATTATAATTTTAGTTGTTAAAACAAAAGATGCAATATCCGAATTAAAAGGTATATGAGATAAAGAGATATACCATATATTACCGCCATTTATTCTGTATCTTGCGGTGCGCACTGACACTGGCATACATCATCCCGTGTACGAGTACCTATATTAAAAAGTAAGACCTAGGAATATACTTTTCGAAGGTCTAAGCGCGGATGGAGCTGCGCGCAAGTCTACTAATAAATACCAGTGAGTGCATTTATAATATGATTTTGCAGTTGGCCCGTTCCATTTTTAAAGTTTTGATTGTTTTTAGGATAACAAATTATATATTAGCAAAGCTAGCAAGCGGCTTTGTATAGAAAAGCAATAATAAAGTGTGTATACTCCAGGTATACTCGGAGCGCACAAACTTTATTCAAATGAAATACGACACGGCAATCTTAATCGTTTATTACAACTTACATGGTATGCGACTTACATGATAGGTGGGCGAGTGGACCTTATAGCAGGCAGAGCCTGGTGGCTTAGAATCAAAAGAGAGAGAGCCCCTGTCTTACACTAGCTTATATATACAAAATCTGACCATAGACAACATAGTAGTGAGAAACTAGATAACAAATTACATTTAGTTACAGATTATACTTCAACTTTATAGATTATAAATTATACCAAATACAGATAACAAATCAATTACTAAATGCCTTCTAAGGCCTTAACATACTAATTATTAAATGCCTTCTAAGGCCTTAACAAAGTGATATGTGGCTTTTTCTCCCAGCTTATAGACAAAGAACTTCGTTGTAACAAGAGATAGCATTATAGCAAAAACTTTGTTGAACGATTTAGTTCTAATATTATAAGGTATTATTTTTTCTGTGTTTCAGTGGTGCAATACGCACCAGTAACTATTAGTCAACTCTAACACCCAGTTTCTATTTTTGATTTTTACTCTATCCATTATAACATATACACTACCATAGAACTAACACATATATAATATAACACGCCGTGTTTGAATGTGTATACGAACCTGCGACGCCCCATTGACGAAGGAAGGTTTTATTGAGTAACTAGCGACTCGCCGTCGCTTCGCTCGGGCTCTAGATTTAGCACAGGCAAAGCCGCGGGATCTGCTAGTTATGCATATAAACCTTCCTCTTGAATCTATCTATTAAAAACTCTATCTATTAAAAAAACCGCATCAAAATCCGTTGCGTAGTTTTAAAGATTTAAGCATACATAGGGATATAGGGACAGATAAAGCGACTTTGTTTTATACTATGTAGTGATACTGGCTTCTTTTCTGCTGAGCCCACATATGGGTAGCATGCGATATGCGTAATTTAATTTCCCAACGTAAAAAAGTCATACAGTAACCTTTAACAAAATACCTAAACGAATCGAACTTCGCAAAGGTGTATAATATAGTAGTAGTGTAGTAAAAATAATATTTTACTTTTATGTTTATAAAATAACAAATTTAAAATAGGTTTTGTCTACAAAAACTTCATATTTGTCTGTAAGCTCTTTTTTGACATGCGAAATATATAGTATCTGTTGCCGCATGCTTTACCTACTCCTTACATGAAAACTACATCTGTTAAAAATACGGGTATAAAAATATGATTGATATTCTATAAATTTCTTTTTATTTTTCAGTTATTCAGTAATATAATCACCCTTTTGGTGAACTTCATTTAGCGCAGATGGTATCAAGTTGGATCGGACGATATTATATGGAAATTGCATAATCAATTACAGGATTTTTAGTTTAATTCTATTGAAAAAGTCCAATAAAAATATCGTTGAATTAGCTTAGCTACATTTTAATATTTGATTTATTGACTTTAGGGTCATACTCAGAAAAAGTGTACATTTGTCATCTTTCCTTGTCCCGCTACTTCATACTTCTATAAATGTCATATTTTACAAATATAATAAAAAGAAATGCCTTTGTTGCTATATTTATCTATTAATAAACTGATTTCTTTAGTATTATATCTATAATTTACATTAAACCATACTTTTTTTTTGAGATTAATTTTCTTAAAAATCATCTCTCTATACATTTTTTCAATGTCTCAATGACCGTTTTACTTGTTCAGAGACTGGTTGTTACGAATAATAATAGATTTATCTAACAATGTGTATACCCATATTATATTTGCTAAACTAATCAATTAATTTAGAATAAATTTATTCGTAAATCATAAAAGGAAAAAAATATTTTAGTAAAATAATGTATGTCCTAAAATTATGTCATTTTGTTACTCAGGGTGAGTTACGCAGAATAAAATTTAGAAAGAATTTATTTAAAAGAGTAGAAATATTTTTTCTGTATTGGCTGTACTAGTAATAACGTTAAAATTGTTATTGCTGCGGCCTTTGTATTTTCATTGTCATAGTTCACTCATGATTTTTTCTCAAACAAATATTTTTTAAAAAATGTCTCAGGGTAATAAACGACTATTATTTTGGTAAATATTTTATAATTTTCTTTTAATAACTAAATACTTTTGTTATATTTTATCCAACTATTATAACTATTCTCAGTGTTTTTTTTGTGTAATACACGGTTAACGTGAAAACCCTCTTTAAAGTTATAATTTCTCAGAATTGATTCTCAGGTTTGTTATATTGCGTGACGTTACGAAACTGAAATTTTTTTAAGCTTAGTTCATAAAAACAAATAAATAATTATTTTATGTAGTATTATAAAATATTTTTTTGAGAGCAAAAATATTAAAATACATGTTGTAGGTAAATGGTGATATGTATGATGGCAGAGATCACAAAGAATATCTAATTTAATAGTTTCTTGAATTTACGCGAATATTTGACTTTATAAATGAAATTTTATTTCAGTAGACACGCCGAGAGACAAAAAATATAGAGAACGTCTGAAACCAACTTTATATATTATTTTTGTTAAAATTCCATTTAACCATTATTACTTTTTTTTTATTAGCGATATCTGCGATCAGTCTCTTTTAGACTATAAGCGGATCTTGTGGGCCTGTTAGAGGTGCTTACCAGCGGTAGCTACCTTTTTAAGTGTCTAAGATCTAGCTCTTTGATATCGTATCGCTTCAAGCGTGTGTAGTAGCTGATATACAGCAGCACAGATGCCAGGTAATTTGGTAGATTTTTTAAGGCGGTGTTTATATTTTTGTTTGGCTGTGTTAATCTGGAGTACCTCATGTATCTCGGCGTCCTTGTCTACCTAGCTCTTCTTTCATTCAATATGTTTTAATAGTATAATTTATTTAACATCAGTATTGTGGACAAAAGTCGAAGGCGGCCGAACGTAGACGAATTCACTCGACGGCGAGTCGTCGACACGCATTTGTTTTAAGCCACGCCCTTTTTATTAACTCGTTAACGGTTAAACTACTGTGTGTATTTAGAGATAGGAGGATTCCATGTCTCAGCACGAGGAAGATAGTCAGCTGGTCACAGTACACCTGGTGGGGATGGACGGGAAGAGACACAAGAATAGTTAAGAATATGAAGCTCCTCCAACCAGAATACGTCAAGCATCAAGTCAAGGTAGACAACCTGCTGGAGAAGAAATACGCAGTGTAGTGCGACGGCACAGAACATTCGAGTGATGTCTGCTGATACCTTTAGCAGAGGTGTAATGCCTTTACGACCATCTGCTGGAGGGACCTAATCTGCTAACGTCGCTTATATTGTTCGGCTTTCAAGAAGGGCAGGTGGATACCACGCTGACATACAGGAGATAATCCTTTGGGTGAGATTCGTCCTGAGGATCAGCCAGCACGACAGTTTGTGTGGTGGGACACCGACTGGATGAATTCACCTCGCCACTGATGACAAAATAAAACGCATTATCACGCCCTCGGGGTTATCACCAGAAGCCATTGCATGACCAACTGTTCCGGGAGCTGGAATTTCTGTAGCGGCCAGAAAAACTATAACCCGCTGAAGGGGCATATCTGATAAATCAAATCAAAACTTAATATTTTATTCAGCATAAAAATTCTTGCAATTTCTTACGGAACGATCAGTTCGGAAAAAAGAAGCCTCTGAATTGAAAAGAACTTGTGAAAGAATCTCGGCGGAACTAATATTATTATTTTAAGTTTATCTCTCTCTCTCTCTTTTTTCAAATGAAATTGCAAATTAACAATAATTCTATATATTGAAATAGCCTGGCGGCGATCACATCACTCTCAAGATATACTGTCTTCTAAAAAATCGTTAACAGAAGAGGAAGGTCTGCTGCACATAACTGAGGAGAAAAAGCTGCACGTCACTAAGGAGGACAAGCAGCAAGCAAGTGGCTACCGGATCCTGCACGCTTCTCTTCTAGAAATTGGAGACATTGGTGAGAGCAGCTAGAGTATTGACATTTGAGAACAAGTGTCAACGTTGAGCTACAGGATGAAGCATTGTCACATCGAAGAAGCTGAACGCGGTCAGCTTCAAAGAAGAAATGTTACGGATTAAAGCATATCGTCCACCACCTAAGACGAGCAGATTATTTCGACTGGATCCAGTACTGGAGGATGATGTGCTGCGTGTAAGAGGCCGTATAGGATCTGCCACCTTGCCCCTCCAGATGAAATGACCTATTATCCTCGATGAAGGCCAACGCATTAGGATACTCCTTGTACTACGAGAACATTGCGCTGGGGTCACGCCAATCGAGAACGTGTAGTTCGTACTTTCCCAACAACCATTCAATTACTTTGGAATGAACTACTTCGGGCCGATGATAGTGAAGATCGGCAGATATCGAGAGAAGCGGTGGGAAGCGCTGTTCACGTATCTCAAATCGCGTGCCGTGCATCTGGAGATCGCCCATCACTGTCCACGAGTTCGGCGATCATGGCGCTGAGACGAGTGGCAGCTAGAAGAGGACGGCCGAACACCATTCACTCAGACATCGTCACCAACTTTAGAGGAGGGGACAACGGACTTTTTTTTACGCTCTGAATTAGTGCTTGACTACGTTCCACCTGATGGTAAGCGGTAATGCAGTCGGAGATGGTAAGTCACACTAATTCAGTAGCCACCTATTCACTCTTGCCTTGAAGACACCCATATTGTAATCGGACGGAAACACTGACGTAGGCAGGTTGTTCCAATCCTTAGCCGCACGTATAATAAATGACGAAGCGAAACGCTTCGTCCGGACTGGTGGAATGCCCACGACATAAGGATGGAGACCAGCCTTTCGTCGAGTCGTCCGATGATGGAAAGGGGATGGGGGAATTAAGTCGAGTAATTCCTGCGCACACTCTCCGAAATGCAACCTATAGAATACACAAAGGCTGGCAACCCTACGTCGGTGATCGAGGCTTTGTAAGTTGGCTTTTACCAGGGTAGGGTCACCAATAAGCCTCAGCGCACGCCTCTCAATCGAGTCCAAGGCTGACAGATGGCATTTTGCAGCACCAGCCCATATGTGACTACAGTATTCTACGCACGACCGGACTTGAGCTTTGTATAGATTAAGAAGCTGTCTCGGCGTGAAATACTGTCGGACCTTTGCGAGGATGCCAACTTTCCTCGGTGCTACATTAGCCTTGGACGCGATGAACCGCCCGTAGTTCATGTTGGGGCTAATGTCCATTCCCAACAACTGCAGACGGTCAGTGTATTCTAGAGGCACATTTCGGAAAGTAGGAGTCAAGATAAAAGGACTCCTTTTTGTGGTGAACAGGCACGCCTGTGTTTTGGTGGCATTGAAACTCACAAGATTGGTATCGTTCCAAGTGGAGGCTGTCCTGAGTGTGAGATTCAACCGCTCTACCATGGCCTCTCTTTCGGACTAAATTTGATCTCTACTGGCTCGAGGATTTGGCAGGTATCTCTCTACAACTGTGCTGTCGTCTGCGTACCCATGGATACCGGGTGTAAGCAGGTCGTTGATATGAAGCAGGAACAAGGTAGCAGAGAGAACAGACCCCTGAGGAACCCCTGAGTTGGTATTTAAGGGTTGTGATGAACAACCCTCAACCCTCAGGAAATCTTTAATCCAGTTGATCAGGCCAGGAGATATACCAAAGGCTGAAAGCTTGCTTACGAGGCTAGCGTGCCAGACCCTGTCAAAGGCCTTTGAGACGTCGAGGGAGACCGCGATCGCCTCCCCGTTTCGCTCAAGAGCCTCGCCACAGGTGTGATTGGCATACACTAGAAGGTCCCCAGTCGACCGATTCCGGCGAATTCCATATTGTCAATCATTGAGGAGATCATTCTGTTCAAGCTATGCCATTAGTCGATTGTTCAATACACGCTCCATAATCTTGCAGTGTATGGAGGTGATTGAGATCGAACGATAATTGGCAGGGTCAGCACGGCTACCTTTCTTGGGCACTGGTTGCACGTTGGCAAGCTTCCAGGATTTAGGTACTATTCCAGTCCTAAGAGAAAGGCGGTACAGACGTTTCAGTATCGGAGACAACTCGGGAGCACATGTTTTAAGCACTATCGCTGGTATACCATCAGGACCACTTGCTTTTTTCACATATAGACGACACAAAACTCTCTTTACCTCTTTTTTTCAGGCATTGAGATCCCGCAGTGAGGTAGATGTGGAAGAATAGCATTACCAGAGTCTAGACATGAATTTTGGGCAAAAAGGGAGGCAAGTAAAGACGCCTTCTCTTTTGTTGTATGAGCCAGGGATCCGTCAGATTTTACCAGCGGTGGCAGTGAGGACCGACAGAAGTTCGTCTCGACCGCTTTGGCAAGCGACCAAAAAGATCTGCTGCCAGATGGTTGGGCAGAGAGCTTTGTGCCAAAATGTGTAATTCGGTCAAGACGAGCCTTCTTTAATGTCTTTTTGTAGGACCTGGCGGCTAAGTTAAAGGCTCTCTTCTTGGATCTTACATCCGGAGTTTTGTGGTCTCGAGTATCAACCCAGACAAGGTAGGCCGAATGCTTACGCTTTTCAGCAAAGGTGTATTCAGCATTAAACCATGGGCGAGCTTTGCCACCGACGGGTACATCAGAGAACTCAGAGACTCATCAGAGAATAAAATATTCCATTGCTTGATGCATCATATCAGTTATAGCATCCGCACAACTCGACGGATCGGAAGACGAGAAGCAGACCTGCCGCCAAGTGAAGGATGCAAAAAAGTGTCGCATCTCATCCCATTCTGCTGACTTGTATTGCCATACGGGCTGTCTACCAAGAATAAAACCAGCGGTGAAGGAGGAAGGACTTCTGCATTGTATGGAGTGGTGCTACATTCCCCGAGGTGCCCCGAATCAGGGAGGCCACTAACCACTTCCTGCTGGGGTCATCTGCTAGCCTGCCTACAACCGGGCCATGGAAAGACGACGACCGATGCACACACGTGAGGGGAGCCAGCAAGGCGCTTGCTGATCATTTTTGGCGAAGATGGGTGCGAGAGTACCTCCCACTCTCATTCTTATCGGTGGACCAACGAACAAGACAAAGATTCTGCAAGCGGGAGACATCGTGATGATGGTTAACCCCATCTTGTCACGTAACATGTAACTTATGGGCATCGTGAAACGAGCCTACTCGACGGTGACGCACGAGGTGCAGACGTTCGAACGAAGAGCGGCGGCTTCAATCGTCCCGTCACTAAGCGCGTTGTGCTGATCGTGCTGATGAAGAATGAGGCGCGCAGCGCTACGCTATGGGGAGAACGTAGTACTACATCCGCCGGCGAGTCATCGACGACGGCACCCGACCACAAGCGGTAGCAGCCGACCGTTCACGATCGTACCCGAACACATTAGTTTTAAACCATGCCCCTTTTATTAGATTGTTAACAGTTAAACTACTGAGTGTAGTTAGAAATAGGCCACGCCTATTTTATTTACGGTGTTTGTTTGTAATGACTTGTCAACACCTAAGCGTGTGTGAGTCATATAGCACTCCTTTAGAGTCCCCCTAAGCCGTCTCCATACCATTCGATAGTTTCGTAAGCCGTGGTCCGAACCTCGCAGGAGGTGCCATTACAAAACTACACCACTTGAACTTCATAGTCCATTTCTAGCCTGTGCGCCTCCACACCCGGTAACGTAGTTAAGGCCAATAGGGCTAACCGCACTCTACATTCAGGAAAAATATGTACGGCATGCATTCACTCCGGACAGCAACATCGAGCATCGAGCAGACGTACTACAGAGCGTAGCAGTGGAAAGACAGTATAAGTGAAGTGAGTCTAGCGTTGCCAGAGAAGTGTTAGTGTACATTGTAGTGAACTAAGAGCTTGTAGAGCTCTCAAAGAAATCTAAAGACAAACTCGGACCATCTGTGCCACAACCCGTGTCTATGAAGCATACTCTGCCTTTCGCAACCCACGTGTATTCTGTAAACCCGCTGCCAACAGCGTCCTCTGCTCCTTCAGAGTGTCAGTGCCTTCACCACATCCTGCGCCTACAGCGCAATATTTGTTACCACTAAGCCGCTAAAAGAGCAGCACTAGAAACATTGACATCGATTTAGACATGACAAGGCGTGGAGCAACCTCACAGCAGCCGTGGTTCCTGCGAACTATAATTTAGCGTACTGTCAAGGCTTGTACACGGGAAGTCTGTGGTTCAGCTGTTCGCGCGGGGCGCTAAATGCACTGCGCGTCCAATATAATAATCTTTTCAGGATGATGTTGAAACTCCCTCGTTTCTGTAGTGCCTCCGGGATGTTTACCCAATCGCTTACAGATGGTTTCCATGCTATCATCAGGAAAAAGGTAGCTTCGCATGTGATAAGGATTCGGGGGAGCATAAATAGCATCCTGAAAATCGTGGCTGAGGACACGAGAGCTCCTGTGCTGAGGCATCTCAGGCAGAACCATTGTCAATCACTTTTGTTATGTTTTGTTTGTATTTGTTACTAACCCTAGTGTATAAGTTGTATTATCTAAGGTGTATACTAACAAAAAATGGTTCCTATATTGTTCCGAATAAAAACAATCACTATTATTTTAATTTGAGTACCTTCAAGACAAGAGTGAATAGGTACCTTCTAGGCAAGCGCACTCCTATTAGGACGGATTCACGCTACAATATCGGCAACAAAGTCAAACTCAAATAAACTTGGAATCGAGCGAGACAACAAACGATGGCAGTTATATTGCCATTAGGTCAGAAACTGTTTTGCCCGCCCCCGTTGTGTAAAGTGTCTAGGGGACCACGGGACTTCGGACTGCCCGCGTAGGGAACCCGTACCAGACGCCTCTTTGAGCAGTTCTCTGCGGAGAGCAGGGAACTCACGCGAATTATAGTGGGTGCTCCCACGCACCACAAGGGCAGGACTCTGGTACGCGCCCTACACAAAGGCCAATGCCAAATGTATACACCGGTACCAGTGCCGACAACTAACGTATGAGCGAACCGCATGGGTACCCAAAGCTGGGGTCTACCCAAGAGGCCTTCATTGCAGACAGATATCACAGTGCCTTCAGGGCAGATACGAGTCACGACACTCACGTTGGATGAAATAGTCTCATCATTTAAGGCGTTATATTCTATGAGAAAATAGGAGCCATTTCTGCTACATTCACCTCACTAACAAACTAACAAATGGCTTGTTTAGGTAGAATTAAACCCAATTGGTGTCTACAACACCAACTTACACCAACCTCAGTAGAGGAGGTTAAACAATAATCAAGACACTTCAGACTAGAAAGACACCTTAGATAGAATCCCTAATAAAATTATTAAACGAATAGAAAGAACCTATAGTTATAGGTATTCACAAACCAGGGAAGGCTCGCAACCTCCTTTTTAGCTACATACCGATTACACTACTAAACCGCATAAGTAAAATCAACGAAAGAATAATATAAGCCAAACAAAGGGCCATAGCATAGGCCAAAACTCTCATATTTCCTGAACAATTCGGAATGCACCGCTTAACGCAGCACATACATAGACATTTTAACATTTTTAATTGATCAGTAGGCACATGTGTGCTCTTTTCTATAGTAAAGGCGTTTGACAAAATCTGGCACAACGATTTATTATATAAGCTTTACCGAATGGGCGTACCAAATGGTCTCGTTCACATCAAACGAGAATATTTGTCAAATCGTTTCTTCCGTTGCAGAGTAGATGGTACATTTCCCACACCACACCCCATAAGGGCAGTAGTACCTCAGGGCTCAAAGCTAAGACACGAGAGATACTTTATACACTCTACACGATCGACATTCCGAGGCATGAGACTACGACCAACGCCCTCAATGCGGATGACACAGCCATTTATGCCCCAGCAATATGGACTAATAGAATAGTTTCAAGACTTCAAAAGGCAGTCATAATGATGGGGCATTGGTTCCGAAAATGGAGTAGTGAGTTGAACACTGAGAAAAGAGTGGCTGCGTACTTTTAACTAAAACCGCATTATTACATAACCGCATTTATACGCATAGCCACAGGCAGCCTGGTGCACAGTAGACCTACACAAAGACTTACAGCTAGAGATCATTAGGGACTACATAAAAACAACTTTCATTAACAAGGTACTTTGCAATAATATCAATGCACACTGCCGAGTTATTAGTAAACGCCGCTAATTACGAACCCGTAGATGACATTACAGATAGGCACAGACGACCAAAAGACGTAATTTAGCCTTTATCTTTAGGAACACACACCGACAACGTACACACAATCACCGTTCTCGCCGACGCGAAAGAGGTCCCAAATCGTATACGACTCCTTCAGAGTCCCACTAAGCCCCCCGAATTTCATGCTCCATTTTTAGGCAGGACGTTCTGTCCGCCTCACCACGCTGTAAAGGCCAGTAGAGCCACTCTACATTCATCGTCAGACAGCCATCGAAGAGGCGAGAACAAGAAGAATAAACGAACAAGCAAGAAAAGAATTTGAACCTCTTATACAGACCACGACAATCAGTTTATAATTTTTGTAACTTTAAAATACATTATTTTATTTAATGTAAATAATACATTACAATAATGTAAATAATATTTATTAAACCAAACAATTGTTTCTATACTACGCTTTATGACATCAGTTTTGTTACGAAGATTCTCAGTATCGTTACCTATCAGTTTAGTTACAAATGTCAAATGTACACTTTTTCTGAGTATGACCATTTAACGAGTAAGGTACTTAAATAATTTAAAATACACATATCCTAGTCAAAATTTAGCTACGTACAACGGAAGATAGTTTATAATTTCTCTAAAGAAGGAGTCTTGTAGTGACGTTCCAGTTTTAAAATACAATATGTTAAAGCTTCCAAAGCGTTATCGTGTAACATCAAGGTTCAGATCATATTATAATTTCTAAACGCGTTTACTCGTTTTGTCGAATAAGGTTATAGGTTAGATACACCCTACCACAAAGATAAATTATTTGTTCTACAATGATTTTTAAACAATAAAAAAGTATTGAGAGACAAAGAAAACATGTTATAAAATTTGTGCTCCTTCTTTTTATTTTTGTATTCACGTGACAGAGGACTACTTTAGGTAAAATTTTGTTAATTTTTATATCAAAATGAGTGACTTTTCTGTCATACCCCAACATGCGATTTGTTAATTGTATTAGGTATAATATAATACATTAAACAGGCAACACCACTACTTACTTTATTACTACAGCCTTTTAATACATAACTCCAGGTTATGGTCTACTGATGTACTAATTTCATTCAAATTCGTGTTGCCCTTTTAGTTTGAACAAATGAATAATCATAAACTTATATTATACCCACATTTAATTTGTTTTCTGCTCTTATACTTGTGTGTTTTTTAGATAATAGTTTTTTTTATTTTTTTTATATTTCTATAATTTTGTTTAGCTATTTTACAAATAATAATTAATAATATAATCTTAGTCATAACGGTCTAGACAGACTGGTCATGGACAGTATTTAAAATAAGCTATACCACAGATCACATAATACTCTATACTTAGAAAATTAAAGCAACCAACGCGGTGTTTTAACTTGTGTCGCTCAGAGTTCTTATGCTCGTTACATGAGTTATAGAGAGCTTACACTGCGAATTTAATAATGTAGACTCGAATATAAAAGAAGAGGCCATTATATTATAATTCAGTAAGGTGCAAATTACTGTAAGGCTGATAGTGTTAAAAGTGATAGATACTGTGAGCTCATTAGGAATAGTGATACAACGAATAATACTCCGTTTTTTTTTCTTATTAAAATAAAAGTCTCTAAATATTTCTTTTGAAATATTGACTGAGAAAAAATAATACAATTCTAGCCCGATCTTTCTACAAAGGAAAATAATTTTCCTCATAAGGCCTTACCAAAAGAATGAATAACATTTCCACCTTGAACGTACCCAGACAAATATCAGTAATTACAAAGGCAAAATGATTCATAATTTAATAAGATTACACAACGTGGGCGCGATAACGTATTATTATAATCCTATTGTTATAACATAAAAATATTGTGTACACACTCAATAAAATATTAAATCCCACGTATTATTCTTTACTTACATACCTTCCGTGAATGATTAATGATAAAGTCAGAAAAGTGAAAAATGTAATGATTTATATTTTTTGATAAAATACGTGGAGCATTAAAATAAATGAGTTTCTGTCGTGGTAACTGATTTTCAGTATTAAACATCATGAAAATTTTACCAACCCTTTATTTACTGTATTGGTTTAATATTTGGTGATTATTTAATTAGACAATATTAAATATTATAGAGATACTTAATTGTGATACTAATTTATATTAATTAAGATTTTGTGTATCCATCATGATCATATTCAATTCATAATTTAATGTTTATTTAATATATGGGTGGTTCTACTCAGGAGGGACGAAAATGAAGTGATTTTTGGCACAACATTTTTTTGGCATCTAAGGTCAGAAAAGTAGCTTGGCGTCTAGCTTAGGTCGTTCTTTTATTGATCTCAAACGGGCCAGTCAAAAAAATAAAATATACCAAATTTACGACCATTTAAAAAAAATATGGGCCCAGGAGACTGAGGCTATGAACAGGATACTGAGTATTGATACAGAAAAAACTCAAAAACTGTTGTAATTATCTAAATAAAATTGTTTTATTAATAAAAATAGTTCAATGGCATAGAAATAGTGTCTTCTACGAGTATGGAATACTTCTATTGTAAGACCTTGACTTAAAAATAATCACAAAATGTCACATATTATTACTTATTGCAAAATAAGGAAAATTGAAAAAAAATCAAATGAAATAGTTTTTTTAGTATTCTCTACACAACAAACATTGTCAATTTTTTCAAAATAATTATTGAAAATTAAATCAATTTACATTTATTTAATACAAAACCTTTAAGGTTTCATCAGTCTTCAATAGCTTCATTATTTGTAACATAACAGTAATCTCACTATTTATTAGTAACATCAATTACTTACAGAGTTCAAAACTCAAAAAAAAATTTAACTTAAAAGTACCCAATCAGTCTCATCATTATAAGATAAGGAACTTTGCATAAAATTATGAAAAATAACAAGTTTTCTAAACAACTACAAAATGGTAACATTAATATCAAATTTTTAATATTTAAGTAAACAAAATCAAATAAACATCAATCCTATTAAAAGAAAACCATTTTACTTTCCAGTTAATAGACAGTAAGTATTATTTGTAGTCACAGTCCGACGAGCAATCGGGACATGTAAATAATGTAGAGTCACTTTTGATGCAACCACTTTGTGGCCACTGACGACATAAAATACACTGGACCCAATCGTTCCCCGTGGTATCTTCACTATATAAAGCACCACAGATAAGGCAAAAATAATCATCCGATTCTCTGTCACTTGTTCCCTTTGATTTTCCAGCTTTTGAATGTTGTTTCTTGTTTTTTTCTACTATTTTTTTTGGTTTGTTTTTGGGTTTTTTCTTAATTGTAAGTTTCTTTGTTTTATTTATCTTATTAACTTCTGAAGAGTCTTTAGCTATATTTCTTTTCATTTTTCGAGTACCCTTGTTTGATTCATCTAAGGAATCCATAAAAATTTTAAAATTTTGGGCTGGACTAGCAATGGTTTCATTTGAGAAAAGATCACTAGGGTCAATTTCTAAGTCTGGCATACCGGCTAATATTTCCAGATTCTCCAAATTGAGAGAGAGATTAGTCGTAGTGCTTTGATTATCTAATTCTGATCTGCTAGACTGCACACAACCTGCTTCTGAAAATTCCTAGCTTATTAATTTATGATAACTATGATAAATAATATGTAACGAATCAAATAATACATAAATGTACCAATAATTAATATATCATCAAAGATAACTGGATTACTTATCGTGCGGAACCTTGATGACTCTCAGTCTCCTGATTCTTCCTCAGTCTCCTGGATATTATGTTTCCAGGAGACTGAGGACAGGATACTGAGATTATTTTAAGTTTTTAGGCAATAACTGCGTCAGTGCAACTTTTAATATTGAAATTATGCAATTCTGTACTCTAATGTAACGAATTTACTGCCTATGAATGCAAAAAAAGTATATATAAAACAATGGATTTTAAATAAATACGTACCAGGATACTGTTAAGCTGACTGGCCGCAGCACAAACGCACTCACACGACTCGCCGTAACGACTAATCAAACCGCGAGTCGAGACGGATGCGAGTGGTTGCAAGCTAACTTTACTTCGATCTTTCACTCAGACCGAACACAAGACGCTAGATGCCATAAATTCAAACAGATATTAACGTGTTTTAATGTAGCAGGAGACTGAGGTAAAAACCGAGAGACAAAGTATAATGGTCTTTTTTTTAATTATTTTCGCATGTAAGGTAAAATTAAATAAACACATCAAAACTATATATATTATACATTTCTATTTTAGTGCAGATATTACGTACATACTCAAAATAAAGTTATGATGCAGCCTTTAAGCTTTCACTTCATCCGAGAGACATGCCAGGAGACTTAGAATTTGGCACTTTAAAGTACAATTTCTTAAAGATATATATTTAAAAGTAAACTAATTTTTGGTGTCATACTAGAAACCATTTAGTTGTACAGTTTCGACGTAGATCAATAATAATTTGCCTACAAAAACGATACAAAATAAGGTGAGCCACGGAAAATTCCCTTGCGAGTAGAATCACCCATATATTTTTTGAAGCCGTAGACCAGTGGTAACGTGATTGGGAAACCGACTAAAGCAAGTTCAAATTCCTGGTCTCACATCTCTATTTTCACGTGCGAATCATTTTCAATATAATTACCACTTATCTTACGGTAGAAGAAAACATTGTGAGGAACCCTACATGTCTAGAGAATCTAGCAAGTGTTAAAATGTTTAAAAAGGCTGAATATGTAAATATTCAGCCAAGCCAATATAAAATAATTATTACCTAGTATCTGTACTTTCCTTTCCTTACCTTTATTTCACACTGCGTATTGTTTAAATATTTTTATATGCTATTGATAGTCTAATATATATAAAGAATTTATAAAATATGTATAAAGAATGTATAGAAATGTATAGAAATGTATAGAAATTAATATTGAAACTTAGATGTACTAAAACTCTCTGATCTTTGTTATTGTATGTGCGCGCACTTAAGTAGAACTTGTAAAGCCATGATAACTCTCGAATTTTTTTAAGAAGTTCTTGGACGAGCAAAGACAAATGAAAAAACTAGTTGCAAATACAATTTACGATAAACTCGTTACATAAATATTATACAACATCTCAAGTATACGGTATAGGTTGGTTGAGGAAATAACTTGACCCAGGGCTCATCTTATCCTAAGACTCTTAAGTACGGTACATTTTATATATACAACATTACCCTTAATAGTCCCATAATATTGATAAAGTTATAAATATATTTGGATTATACTAAATACTTTCTTAGGTTTAAGCGAATATTCGATATTATAAATGAAACTATCTTTTCGGATTTTGTCGCGGATTTATTTTCATTTTTGGTTTCCGACGTTTCTAATGCTAATCCTGTAGTTTTATGTACCTATAATGGATTTTATTTTTTATTTATGTACATATATTCATATATTTCAGTAAAGGGGTAATTATTATACCGATGTTTGAAGATGATGTTTGATAAAACAAAGTATTTTTTTAATATAAGATAAAAATAGTAAATGTCTCCTTTGTCACGAACTTTTTCGTAATATATATACGTCGGGAAGGGCTGACAGTTTTCATTATTTCCATAAGTCAGATTTCACGTTCAAGTTCCGGGAAACACTCGATAAAAAGGGTTTTTCAAAACATTTCGGCGCAACATTAAGGGTGGTGGTGGGTTTATAATCAACGTTTTAGAACACAATAATGAAAAAATATTGAAAAGTGATGTTTTCCAGCAACGAAATGTTACTAGTAGGCTAATTAAAGTATCCTATAGGCACAACATTTAAACAAATTATTTTTGTATTTCAAAATTTTGGCATATAAAAAACAAATTATTTTTATATGCCAATTCATAATTACAACGCCAACTATTTTATAATGCCTTAGACCCTGCCATGAAATCAATTACACTCTAATACAAAAAATACAAAATTGGGCCTACAAACTATTTTCTGGTTCCCTACTTTTGTAGGTACAGGAAAATATACATACAAAATAACTTTCTTAACAAAATATTGGTTTAAAGTTCGAGTAATTTAATACTACATTAATCTCATTATACACAAACTGATATTCAAGCGTGTAGATAATTAATCGATGCCAGAAAGCTCTACAGAATAATCAATTTATACTAAATAAATTACATTTATTACTTAACAACTTCATATACTTAATGTTTCCTACTAATATTATAATCGCGAAATTTTGTGAGAATATTTGGTTTTGCTACGCTTCAAATAAAAATGCGAAACGGATTTTGAGGAAACTTAACGATAATATAACAAAGTAATATATTAATAGATATATCTTATAAAAGTATAATAATAGGTACTAACGTACCTACGACTACGCCACTGAAAACCGTTAGTCAACAGTGCAGTGCTGTAAGAAAAGAGTGAAATTAATTCACTCCGAATTCTAGACCGTGTCAAGGTGAGATGGTCCGCATATGGCCTATAATTCATTTTTTTTTTCTTTTCGCTTTCGATGAACACTTAAATAAATTCCAAGCATAATGTAACTTTTAAAACTAAAGAAATTCGTAAAATAAACATTGGAACGCATAAATTTGCCCAACTAGACAAGAAAACGACTCCACTGCAGATGTGGAACCATTAAGTCGAAGTAAAACAAAGAACACAAAAAAACCCGGCAACACTTTAAAAGTAATAAACTATAGAATTCAGGCTAAATACAAGTGGACAAGGTCCGATAAGAGGTTAGCTTAGGGAACGCGTCATAAATTGAGTTTTTGTGGCATTCGCGAACGTGGGAAGCGAACGGACCCGATGCCAGATGTTTGACAAGATGCAGCAAAAGGAGAAATTTAACCAATGTGAATGATTGTACAGTTGATTTTGCGTAAAACTATTTTTACAGATTGGAAGGGGAAGGCTATGGGAAGGGGTAGCGTGTATATCCCGGCGATCGGACAGCGAGGCGGGATCAACCAGAGAGAGAGGGCAGTTCGGGAGTCCGAGGTTGTTGTGCGGGAAGCTAACGAGTGTAGTCTTAGAATTATAAAGTTTAATTAAAATAAATCGAGAGTAGAAATAAATAAAGTAATTAAGAAAAGTAATCGTAATAAAGTGCGACGGACGAGGTGACACAGTATTTTGGTAATGTACTCCAATCCATTTGTAATTTAATAGATTGTTATAGATTCACAGATATATTGCAATTTATATGATTAAATTGAGAGGCTTAACCTTTAGAGACTAACAAACATGAATCCAGAGACCGGACTGGAGATATTGAGCGAGCTTATGAGGAGAGACGGGAGTCGAGTATTGCCTATCTGAGATTGGGGAATTATGCCCTTATTTGTGGTTTATATCGCGTATTTACTTTTAATATCATGTAGACTAGTTTGGCGAGGCTAGAATGAAGTAAGGGATAAAGTAAATCGCCAATAGTCGAGTCCAACGGCAGATTGCCCCGATCAAGGTCTGAAGTAAATCACTTTAAAGAATGAAATAGATAAATTAACCATCTGTGAATCTAGCACAACACTATGTAAACACTATATGTAATCAAATTTATCGTAACATTAAGATGTGTGTGTCTTCTCCTTCGACAGCAATGTTAACTTGTATATAATTACCTAAACATTAATATTTAGTGAAGCATGTGTGTATTTTAAATGTTAAGATATACTTAGATTTAAATAGCCCAAGGGTTTTTTCGTTTGAATATGCCGTTTTTCCCTTGCTTAGTATGGCTTTAGGAACGTGAAATATTCGTTCGTTCTTTAAGATATTTAATATAATATTTTAAAGTACGATCTAAATAATCCAACAGTTTCTTTTGATATCACTCAAGTTGTTTTGAGTAAAGAACAGATAGTAATTTTGAGAATAAACAGATTTTTGGACCATAATCTTTATTTTATTAATATAATTTTAGTACTCCTCAGGGTGTTTAATAATGGAGGATTCACTCAAATTCGAACCTTTTCTATTTTTATTAATCAATCCAAACGGGTCATTATTAATACAGTACATGTGTTGAACTAAATCGAGCCATCTCCAATAATAAATTCCCTCATATTACCTAGATAGAATCACGATTCGCATTCCAGAAAGTTAGGTTTAGATGGCTGTAGATATACATATATAATATATACCTGTTATGTGGGTTCGAATCCTACTGGCTACGAGATGTTGATTTGTGTTTAATAAGTTTATTCCGAAACCACGACAATTACTCTTCATTCATCTCATCACCTTTTATAATAAATTAAATTAGTTACGTTCGATAGAACTATGAGACTACGTCATATTTTGTTATGTGGGTTCGAGTCCCGCTGGCTACGAGATGCTGATTGTGTTTAATAAGTTTATTCCGAAACTTTGGCAGTTACCTTTTATTACATTGATCTAAGCCGATCAATCACTTATCATAATAAATTAAATTAGCTAAGTTCAATAGAACTATGAGACTACTTCAGAGCTGAATTTGAGAGCATAAAAAGACCTAATACTGAGCAATCTATGATGACTTGATTTTATTTAGCTTTGCATAATAGACCGATTGCAATTAGTTACTAAGTACTAAGGTCTGAAAACATTAGCTACGCTAATGTAAATATCTAGTAAATTAGCAGAGACCCCGAGAGTCTACGAGTGCAGCGAGAGAGACGACAGGCAGGTAGGAACCCGAGCCTTTTGTTTTGTTTGTTTGTTAGGAATTTATATAATGCTAGGGTGACCATGATAATTGTGTGGAAAAGGAGACTAGGCAAGGCAAAAGTAGGGTGACAATGATATTGCGGAATGAAGGACACTAAGGTTGATTGGGCTTTTAAAATATATTGACATATTGACTGAAATAGTCAAGAACAGTACACGGTTCCAGCGTGGCGTTCCGGCGGCGATATCCCGGCACACCAATACACGCCATGTCTTACAGATCAACTCCCGACCTCGGTTTGGCCAAATCATATAACTAATAATAAATATACATAATCATAAACCATGGTTATGGGGCGAGCTACGGCTCACAAAAAGCCTGTCTTTCGAGACAAGGCAATAATGCGCTTCTCAGCGATAAAAGGGAGTTGACTGTGCCCCAATAACAATGATTAAAGGCCCCTGTGCTGGGCGTAGGGTTCCCCGTGCTAGAGGGAAATCGGTCGGTTACGATGGCCCAAAGAAGGCAAATACATACACCAGCTAATCATGCATTCTAATCTGTCCGTTAGCTTATAATTCTAATTAGTCTTATTCGGACTTCCGAGTGTTGAAGTAACGCTATTACATAATTTTATTGAGGTAGGGCTCATACAATACAATGAGCCTCGCGTAGACAGGTAGAATGGGATGATAGCCTGTATAGTCCACCCAACGTATTGTACTGCCCAGGTGAGCGATGCGTCTCCGTTTACCTTGGGAATCCGCGTAATTATAGATAACATGCCAGATACCCAAGTGTCTTTTATCCTGAAGTATTATTTTTAAGAATTTTCCTCAAATATATTTAATCACAAATTAACAAGCTTAGACGATCACACCGTACCATCACAGAATTTTGATGCCGAGTGACCAGGGATCTATGTACGTATTCGAAATAACGGTATGACTAGATCTATAATAGCATAAAAATAGAACACAACGTAGGAATCGTGATTAGGTATGTGAGGAGGAAATAAAAAAGAATAAAAAATTAAAATAAAAGAAAAAGGAGCTAAGACACACACTGTGCATGCTATTATTATGTTTTACATTTATTCCATGTATAGGGGAAGCAGAAATAACATTGCGCATGTTATTATTATGTTGTACATTTATTCTGTATATAGGGGGAGCAGAAATAAGCAGTATGTCTTATAAATGTACAATTTACAGGATTTCAAGGAGGAGATTGCAGTATTGGAGATAATATTCTTGCTTATTTCTTAGATTTATTTATCTTTTATTTCTAAAAAATCATTTCAGACCCAGAGATTCACATAAATCGGGACACATCCCGAGTGTTGTCAAACATCTGGTATCGGTATTGTGCTATTATCTAAGATTTTGTTCGATGATTCGTGAAAGCGGCACGGCAATAAGTAAATACTTTAACATCTGGCGAAGTAAGACGGTAAAAGTAAAAGGGTTTAAGGGGACTAGAAATAAGTCGGCAGGTATAAAAGGACGTAAGTCAAAGCAGGTAGCAACGGACCTATCCAATGTTAGTGCGGTAACGGAGAGAGAGCGAACGGAAGCCGTAGGTAATTCGACTTTAGAGTTGATTTTGGAAAGAATCATTGAGTTCGAAGGGAAATTACAGCAAATTAGATCGAAACTGAATCCAGTACCAAATGAAAACGCGAGTGTTACGTCACACGCGTCGGTTGGAGTGGCGAGTAGCGAAAGTGATAGGGATGTTAGAAAAGGAACTAGTTATGAGTCCGCGAGTCACAGCGTAGCGTCTTCCGAAATTCGAAACTTATAATATGTAATACAACCGTCGGTTAGCAAACCAAATTTCGATGGAAAACCATTCACGAACCCCATTGCATTTTTAAAAGAAATCGAACGAGCCAGACCGGCTATCGCTTTGTGAGAGAGGGCAAAGGCTCTACTTCATCGGAAAATGTGGGGGAGGGAACGTCAAAAATTAGGTTTCCCCACACAAGCGAGGTCTGATAAATTAATTTTGTGTAAATCGGGAAGTATAGAGATCTCGGAATGCGAACGGGCAGGTGTAGCTTATAATGTCTTAATTAGGAACGGATGGAAACCAGGACAGGGTTTAGGAGTCGGTGGAAAGGGTCTAAAACGAGCACTGAAAGGCAGCGTAGATGACGTCGATTACAGTTGTCAGTCGGAAATAAGGGGTATAGGAATCTTATTGGAAAACCAATTTAGTAACGTAATAGAATGTAGCGAATATATTGCGCTAGGAGAGGGGCGAGCTTAAATACGATGTTCCACGAACTCGATGAGTCAATTGACGAAGAGGTTGATTATTCTTTACCTAAGTTACCTGAAGTATATGTATCGTTGTATGGGAGAAGTATGAATGCACTTATCGATACGGGAAGTCAGATTAGCGGAATAACTAGAAAATTGCACGACTCTATTCTCAGTGAAAGCGGGTCTTTACCTGAGATCGCTATTCCGGCGATTCGGATACAGGGCATTTGGATCGCGAAGCGAGAGCGCGAATCGATTGGTGTTAATAGAGTTCCAATTAGATTTTAGTTGAAGCACCTGTATTAATCATGCGGCGCTTACCTAGGTCACTGATACTGGGATATGATTGGTTAGAACGGGTGAAGGGAGTAGTGAACTGCGGTAGTGAACGAACATTGACGATTGAACACCTGGGAGTTAAGTGTTGCGTTAGACTAAACTCAGATTGTAAGGTTAGGGGGAGAGTCGAATGCAGCCACGATTAATTCTATATTGAACCAAAGTACTAGACCGGCAGGGCATTGCTTGCAAATTAAAAAAGCGGACGTTAAAACCAATAGGGAATACCATTTGGACGATTCAGGCTTAAATAAAGTACAAAGGGCGCTGTTATTACCTATACTAGACAAGCATTGTAAGGTATTTACGGACAAATTAGGGTTGACTTGTAGGTACGAGCACGTTATCGAGTTAGTCGACGAAGTCCCTTTTGTGAAGCACAGTTATCCGGTACTTTTAGCATATAGGGAACAGGTTAAAGGGGAATTAGAAAAATTGGAGAGATTAGGCGTGATCAAACAGGAGGCAACTCCGTACTGTAGCCCTCTCACGTTCACTAAGAAACGAGATGGGTCTATAAGACTCTTATTAGATGTACGCGAACTTAATAAGAAAATGTTGGGGGATGCGGGATCACCACCACTCACATCTGGGAATTTACAATCCTTTCATGGAGTGAATTATATTAGTTTGATTCATTTCAGTAATGCATATTTTGAAATACCTTTGCACCGGAATTCTATGAAGTATACAGGTACCTCTTTTATGGGGAGAACCTATACCTATTGTGTCTTGCCTCAGGGATTAAAAACAATTGTGGCAGGATTTTCTAGAACAATGGATTCTATATTAAAAGAAAATTGAATTCTATATTAAAACAATTACGAGGGTTTTTAGAATTAATAAACTATTTCAGGAGGTTTATCGCGAAGTATAGTGAGGAAGTAAGGCCACTTTGCGAGTTGTTAAAACAAAACACCAGATGGTCTTGGACACTGGTAGCAAACGATTGTTTCGAAAGGGTTAAGAAACTATTTTTAGACACAATACTTCTTGTACACCCTAACCCGAAGGAAACTTATTACCTGCAAACCGATAGTAGTAATTTGGGGGTTTCCGGATATGTTTATCAGGTAGACGATGTAGGCACGACGATGACGATGAGGAACGGATAATAGGATTTTGTAGTAAGGCATTAACGGAAACGGAACGGAAATGGACAGTCACAGAACAAGAACTGTGGGCGATCATTTTTAGTCTATCAAAGTTTGAAACGTATTTAAGGGGAGCACGTTTAGTGATTAGGACTGATCATAAGAGCTTGATATTTCTACAAACATTTAAGTTATTAAGCGCACGGATGATACGATAGGTACATTACATAGGACGGTTCGATTATACAGTTGAGCACGTGAAAGGTAAACTAAACACGGTAGCGGATGTATTATCTCGCCATATAAAGGGGACCACGGACGTATTAACTAATAAAGCTACGGGGCCGGAGATGTATCTATTTAGAACGTCATTAGGACGGGTAGTACAGGCGAAATGGAAAGAAATAGGTAGTTATCAAGAACGTGACAAGGTCGCTATTGAGATAATTAGACGTTTGAAAGTAGCGGGCACGTCTGAATCTAGGTATTATACGCTCAAGGAAGGTGTTCTTTACAGAATCGACAGGAAGACGGATACCTCGTGGTTATATATTCCGGAGGACTTACAGAGAGATTTGGTTGTTAGTATACATGAAGAAATAGGTCATTTCGGACGGTATAAAGTTTATGCTCTGATGAAGCACCGTTATTATTTCTCGAATATGTCTCGTATAATAGGTCGGATTGTGAGAGCTTGTGAGGTATGTCAGACGTCAAAACACGCGTTAGAAGCACACACAGGGCCGTTTAAAACTGTGATAGCGAAAGAGATAGGAGAACGCGTCTTTTGCGATATTTATGGACCTTTGCCAGCGGGTCGTTTCGGATACAAATACATATTCGTAATGCAGGACGTTTATAGCAAACTAATCAGGCTATACCCACTACGTGCGGCAAGTGGAAAAGCTACTTTAACATGTGTGAAAAAGTTCCATAAACAAGTTAAAATTAGGACATTATGTTCAGATAGAGGCGCGAATTTCACCTCAAAGATTTTCGAGACGGGCGTTTGCCAGTTAGGTGCGGAACTAACGCACACATCTGTCAGGAACCCGCGACCAAACTCGACAGAGAGAGTTAATAAAGAATTAGGAAGGTTGTTTAGAACATATTGCGAGAAGGCTCATCAATCTTGGGTAGATTTATTACCTAGTATAGAAGATTGTTACAATCAGGTAGTGCACACTACGACAGGCTATACACCAAACGAGGTGGTATGGGGAAAACGGACTCTATTATCGACTGATTTTGACAAGGGCGTAGTGAAGGAAAACGAATTACGGCGGGAAATGCTAGAACAAATTAGGCAGCATGTGCGGCAAAACATAGTTAAAGCGGCAGAAAGTAGAGAGTCCTACTATAATAAAACGCATAAACTAGTTCATTTCGAAATAAGAGACTTGGTGAAACTTAAGGTCTTTGCGAAGTCAGATGCCGACAAAAAGTTAACAAAGAAATTCATGCGTCTATATGACGGGCCCTACATAATAGGAGCAGTCCCATATAATAACGTATACACCTTGATTGACGTTCGTACTAATAAGACAAAAGGAAATTATAATGCTATCCATCTGTTTCGTTATTATAAAAGCACGTAAATAATAGGTTTCTACTAGGGACTAGTGAGCGAATACAGGGGAGAAATAGATTTTCAAACGACTAGTGCAAATGCTGAGACATTAGGAAGACTAGGTGTATTAAAAATCTATTTGGGGGAGTGTGAGATGGTCCGCATATGGCCTATAATTCATTTTTTTTTTTCTTTTCGCTTTCGATGAACACTTAAATAAATTCCAAGCATAATGTAACTTTTAAAACTAAAGAAATTCGTAAAATAAACATTGGAACGCATAAATTTGCCCAACTAGACAAGAAAACGACTCCACTGCAGATGTGGAACCATTAAGTCGAAGTAAAACAAAGAACACAAAAAAACCCGGCAACACTTTAAAAGTAATAAACTATAGAATTCAGGCTAAATACAAGTGGACAAGGTCCGATAAGAGGTTAGCTTAGGGAACGCGTCATAAATTGAGTTTTTGTGGCATTCGCGAACGTGGGAAGCGAACGGACCCGATGCCAGATGTTTGACAAGATGCAGCAAAAGGAGAAATTTAACCAATGTGAATGATTGTACAGTTGATTTTGCGTAAAACTATTTTTACAGATTGGAAGGGGAAGGCTATGGGAAGGGGTAGCGTGTATATCCCGGCGATCGGACAGCGAGGCGGGATCAACCAGAGAGAGAGGGCAGTTCGGGAGTCCGAGGTTGTTGTGCGGGAAGCTAACGAGTGTAGTCTTAGAATTATAAAGTTTAATTAAAATAAATCGAGAGTAGAAATAAATAAAGTAATTAAGAAAAGTAATCGTAATAAAGTGCGACGGACGAGGTGACACAGTATTTTGGTAATGTACTCCAATCCATTTGTAATTTAATAGATTGTTATAGATTCACAGATATATTGCAATTTATATGATTAAATTGAGAGGCTTAACCTTTAGAGACTAACAAACATGAATCCAGAGACCGGACGGGAGATATTGAGCGAGCTTATGAGGAGAGACGGGAGTCGAGTATTGCCTATCTGAGATTGGGGAATTATGCCCTTATTTGTGGTTTATATCGCGTATTTACTTTTAATATCATGTAGACTAGTTTGGCGAGGCTAGAATGAAGTAAGGGATAAAGTAAATCGCCAATAGTCGAGTCCAACGGCAGATTGCCCCGATCAAGGTCTGAAGTAAATCACTTTAAAGAATGAAATAGATAAATTAACCATCTGTGAATCTAGCACAACACTATGTAAACACTATATGTAATCAAATTTATCGTAACATTAAGATGTGTGTGTCTTCTCCTTCGACAGCAATGTTAACTTGTATATAATTACCTAAACATTAATATTTAGTGAAGCATGTGTGTATTTTAAATGTTAAGATATACTTAGATTTAAATAGCCCAAGGGTTTTTTCGTTTGAATATGCCGTTTTTCCCTTGCTTAGTATGGCTTTAGGAACGTGAAATATTCGTTCGTTCTTTAAGATATTTAATATAATATTTTAAAGTACGATCTAAATAATCCAACAGTTTCTTTTGATATCACTCAAGTTGTTTTGAGTAAAGAACAGATAGTAATTTTGAGAATAAACAGATTTTTGGACCATAATCTTTATTTTATTAATATAATTTTAGTACTCCTCAGGGTGTTTAATAATGGAGGATTCACTCAAATTCGAACCTTTTCTATTTTTATTAATCAATCCAAACGGGTCATTATTAATACAGTACATGTGTTGAACTAAATCGAGCCATCTCCAATAATAAATTCCCTCATATTACCTAGATAGAATCACGATTCGCATTCCAGAAAGTTAGGTTTAGATGGCTGTAGATATACATATATAATATATACCTGTTATGTGGGTTCGAATCCTACTGGCTACGAGATGTTGATTTGTGTTTAATAAGTTTATTCCGAAACCACGACAATTACTCTTCATTCATCTCATCACCTTTTATAATAAATTAAATTAGTTACGTTCGATAGAACTATGAGACTACGTCATATTTTGTTATGTGGGTTCGAGTCCCGCTGGCTACGAGATGCTGATTGTGTTTAATAAGTTTATTCCGAAACTTTGGCAGTTACCTTTTATTACATTGATCTAAGCCGATCAATCACTTATCATAATAAATTAAATTAGCTAAGTTCAATAGAACTATGAGACTACTTCAGAGCTGAATTTGAGAGCATAAAAAGACCTAATACTGAGCAATCTATGATGACTTGATTTTATTTAGCTTTGCATAATAGACCGATTGCAATTAGTTACTAAGTACTAAGGTCTGAAAACATTAGCTACGCTAATGTAAATATCTAGTAAATTAGCAGAGACCCCGAGAGTCTACGAGTGCAGCGAGAGAGACGACAGGCAGGTAGGAACCCGAGCCTTTTGTTTTGTTTGTTTGTTAGGAATTTATATAATGCTAGGGTGACCATGATAATTGTGTGGAAAAGGAGACTAGGCAAGGCAAAAGTAGGGTGACAATGATATTGCGGAATGAAGGACACTAAGGTTGATTGGGCTTTTAAAATATATTGACATATTGACTGAAATAGTCAAGAACAGTACACGGTTCCAGCGTGGCGTTCCGGCGGCGATATCCCGGCACACCAATACACGCCATGTCTTACAGATCAACTCCCGACCTCGGTTTGGCCAAATCATATAACTAATAATAAATATACATAATCATAAACCATGGTTATGGGGCGAGCTACGGCTCACAAAAAGCCTGTCTTTCGAGACAAGGCAATAATGCGCTTCTCAGCGATAAAAGGGAGTTGACTGTGCCCCAATAACAATGATTAAAGGCCCCTGTGCTGGGCGTAGGGTTCCCCGTGCTAGAGGGAAATCGGTCGGTTACGATGGCCCAAAGAAGGCAAATACATACACCAGCTAATCATGCATTCTAATCTGTCCGTTAGCTTATAATTCTAATTAGTCTTATTCGGACTTCCGAGTGTTGAAGTAACGCTATTACATAATTTTATTGAGGTAGGGCTCATACAATACAATGAGCCTCGCGTAGACAGGTAGAATGGGATGATAGCCTGTATAGTCCACCCAACGTATTGTACTGCCCAGGTGAGCGATGCGTCTCCGTTTACCTTGGGAATCCGCGTAATTATAGATAACATGCCAGATACCCAAGTGTCTTTTATCCTGAAGTATTATTTTTAAGAATTTTCCTCAAATATATTTAATCACAAATTAACAAGCTTAGACGATCACACCGTACCATCACAAAGGTAACTTTTCCATTCCGACGGTATCGTAAAAATATTCTCATAGGACACTTTGGATTGTACGTAGAATAAGTCCTAGAAATTATTTTTATTTTGATGTCAAGGCTATTAAGACTAAGAGCATTCCATCGTATGATGGATACCTATAACTAAATTATTGCATCAAATCTGTAGATACATTAATTATTATTTGGAAAATCTTATTTAAATAGTCATTATAATATATAAATATAATGAAAAGATACAGAGGCCGAACATATATTTTTAAGAATATTTGTCTGCCTGTCTGTCTGGGAATGCATCACGAGAAATCCACTAGATATATTTTGATGAAGTTTGGTGTAACGATAGCTTGTTATCCTGATTGGGATACGTATGCACTTTTTACTGCGGGAAAGTATCTTATCTCTGAGTAATGCAGTTTTATAATAAGTATAGTACAACCCAAATCACTTTCAATTATTCTTGAACTAGCGACTCGCCCTCGCTTCGCTTGGGCTTTTCCTAGATTTAGTAAAGCCGCGGGATCCGCTAGTTATGTATATAAACCTTCCTCTTGAATCACTCTATCTATTAAAAAACCGCATCAATATCCGTTGCGTAGTTTTAAAGATTTAAGCGTACAAAGGGATATAGGGACATGGAGAAAGCGACTTTGTTTTATACTATGTAGTGATAACATAATAAATCTTGGAGAGAGCGGAATGAGCATTGCATCTTGAAGTGAATTCGTGAGAGCTATTCTCATACCGTTTTACCTTAATATTAATTAGCTACTTTATGAAGTCAGGAACATATGTGGTAGTGAAACATTACTTAGTGAAAATTATAATAACTGTTCTGTACACTATTGATTATGTAGGCATATATATTTATATACCTATCAATGTATCCTATCTATTAAAAGAAATACCCACATCGCAATATATTTACCTACCTACTTTGTTATATTGCTGTTAAGTTTGATCAAAATCCGTTCAGTTATAATTATTTGAAACGTAACAATAAACAAACCACATAGGTCTATAGTCTTTCATTTAATTATTCTATATCTAATTTATGATCCATATATCAACTTTATATTTCTGAAACAATTTTTATATAGATATTTTATATGAAAAATAATGGAAAACTTAACATATTTTACGACACGCGATCAGTTTCTTAAGCAGCCTTAAACTTTCAGGCTTTCGTAGTATATCTTTTCCTTCGAGACAACATATTAAAACTTCCCGGCTATTGTGTAAGAAGTTAGTCAGAAGCAGAAAACTTTGCATGTACGAGAAACTAAAATATCAGCATAGGTACTGTTTCTTTATCGCGAAATCCTAGTTATATGCAAAAAATATTTCTTTTATTTAAGTAAAGAGTAGACTTAAGTATAATAGGTTAATTAGCAAAAGGTCTAAAGGGTAACAATTTAATTATTTACCCCGCCCACTATGAAAGGCTACTGCCATTTAAACTAATGAATCCTCTATTAAAGGCAGCCGTATGGACGTCTTTCAGCGTCCCATTTTCAAATACTAAGTAAATATTATTCCTTAAACATTAATTACTTAACGAAATACTTTTATTTCTATAAATAGTGGACATATTTTTTTTAATAATACTTACTCGTGACAAAGCTTTCGATTTCGACGTAATAAGGTGTTTTGCGACTTAAAAATAGCAGATCGCTCGATCTGTCTGTTGAGCGAGTTAAAGTGGCTAGAAAATACAACTGAATTCAATTGACTAAAGCTTTCACTTACAGTAGTTTAAGAAACGGAACTTTTACTTAAAGTGGTTGAGGAAACTCAAATATTCATCTAGCAATCCCGGTTTTGCATATTTTATATTATAAAACCTAGGCCCGGTACAATAATATACCCAAGGAGATCAAATAAAATACGCACAAAGCTAAACGCAGTAGTTTTAATTACATAGGTACCTACTAGAAGCATCGGTTTTAGTAAACTTGTATATTTATTGCGAAGCCCATTCCTTTATATTACAGAGTCATGTAATGATAGAATTATGTGATATGTGAACGGTTATGTGATGTGTTCTTTATAAAACCCATTAAACCACCAAAAATAAGATAGGTGTTAGGTAGGTTTCTTCTTTTATAAAATAATTTAATTATGCCGGACTCCTATAAACTTAATAAATTATTGAATTTTTTTATTAAATCAAGATAAATAGATATTTTCAAACTTAATTTCGTTATAATAAATATCATCATCATCAACAGCCCTTTTTTTAACGTGCCACTGCTGGGCACGGGCCTCCCGCAGTACGAGGGGGATCAGGCCATAGTCCACCGCGCTGGCCTAGTGCGTGTTGGCGAACTTCACATGTCTTTCGAAAACTTGCTAGGTTCTCTCAGACATGCAGGTTTCCTCACAATGTTTTCCTTCACCGTACGACAAGTGGAAATGATTCGCACATGAAAATATCAGAGGTGCGATACGCGGATTTGAACCCGCATCACTCGTTTATCCAAGCGAGCGCGTTACCGCTGGGCTACCACTGTTTAATAAATATGATCTTATATTATTTTAAGCCCTGAGCCAAATTTCAGCACATAAAAGGCTTCAATTAATACAGAGCTTACAACACAGGTCACTTTTCATTTAAGTCCACGATAATCCCTGGGGTTAACCTATTTACGGAAACAAGCCACTAATAAGCAAAAATCCTGTACTTAAAAATAGATAAAATAGATCATTATCCGTTTATACGACCATACATATCTATGGATAAAATAATCGATACTTGCTTTATTTAAAGTTGGAGACGCCGCCTTCTTCTTATCGACCTATAATATAAGGTCAGAACGGTAATTAGTACACTTTATTTATATACCATCCCTCATAATATAATTGTCTTTTGAACTTATTCCCAATGTGTCAAAATTAGATATTCATCAAGAAAATCATCTGATCCACCAATTTCACATTTTTTATTTAGTAACTAGAAATGTTAAGTATTACTTAACTATAATTAAAACCATATGCTATGTATATCATATATATGTATGTATGTATATTCTTTATAATGTGGTTAAATTTGATCCTTGCAATGTTTACTCTACGTAGCAAGCTGTTATAGCCTATCCCAGTGCAGATCCATTGTATCGAATTTGCAACGCTGATCTGTTAATCTCACTAAAGTCGCAAATGCACAACCAGAATTATTTTACGTAAATTCACGAATCCAAAGTCGATTTACAAAACTCTAAATTTATAAGAAGGTAAAAGTTTAAAGAACCTTATTTTCAAAATATCAGCATTTGAAATTCGGTCACGAATCGGTTAGTATGTCATAAACAGTTTGTCAATTTTCAATTAAGAAACGTTGAGAAAAATATATGTAATAATTTAAAAACCCCCGACTTAAAGAATTAAGGTAACGCGAAACAATAAACGTAAAGAGATTTAATAAGTAGAGTTGACCTCTCGCGAAGTCGGTCATATATGTAAATAAAAAATAGAGTATCAATTCATAGCATTTCCCTACATACCTACCTTTGGTTATCGATAATTTTAGATGTGGCATTAACATATTCAACTAGCTATTAAGTAAAACTCAATAAAAAATCCAAGAATATCCGTCCAGGTCTATTTAAAATTTTATCGTAATAAAAGAAGCTTTAGAAGTTGATGATAACCTATTTTTATTTACGATGAAATTAAAAATAGTGATAGCAATTTATGTTTTTTAAAATATGTTATACTTAAAATATTTAACTACAAATATTTTTCATTGCGATTGTCTATCTAGAATGCTGAAATTTGTCATGCCCATTGTACATAGCGACAAAGAAAATTCGAAATGCTCGTTAATCACTAGGGGCGTATCAAATTTGTCACTGTTTGATCTCTTCGTGTTGCGATATTATGAAATAATTAATGAACTCTACCCACAAACAATTGGTGTCTAGCTCGTATATAGTATTATATTTAAAGCTGTAATTTATAACTCTTATATAACTTCATTTGAATAAAAACTACTTTTTCTCCCGATTCGACTCGCGTATATTTTTTTGTCACATTAAGAAAATCAAAATTTATAATGGACAGATGTTGGTTTAATACATTTAATTGAGGCAGTTTAAAGTATAATAAAAATCTAAAAAATTACACATTAATTGAATTCCAAAAAAGATGAAAGTTATATAGTATTGTTAACATTTAAACAAAGTTTCATTACCGAAACGGGTGCTATTATTCGCATCCGCTGTATTTGTGGCTTGCAGCCAACAGTATTAATTCGTTAACGGGAATCACTCCCCATTTTTGTGCTAATTTAATTTTGAGTTGATGAAAAATAAACATAATAAATGTTTGAATTCGGTATAAATTGTTCACTTTCCGAGTCATCTCAGTGTAATTAATTAGTAATGGTTGTAGTTAAGCGCAGGCGCTCATACGTCACGCAGACAGCGAGTTAATGTCGCTATATGTCACAGCCGTGCTCTCGATACCACTATATGCTAGTCGTATTATGATTACCGTCACTCACGTGTTATTAAATTAACAGTGTCGATGCAAAAAGCTTTTAAAAATTATAACCCAAAAGGCAGTGGTAGCCCAGCGGTAACGCGCTCGCTTGAATAACCGAGTGATGCGGGTTCAAATACTGGTTCCGCACCTCTGATATTTTCATGTGCGAATCATTTCTATCATGATTACCACTTGTCTTACGGTGAAAGGAAAACATTGCGAGGAAACCTGCATGTCTGTCAAACCTAGCAAGTTTTCGAAAGGCATATGAAGTCCGCCAACTCGCACTAGATCAGCATGGTAGACTATGGCCTGAGCCCCCTTTTACTGAGGGAGGCCGTGCCCAGCTGTGGGACGCTATAATAGGGCTAAAGACATCTTTAATAATAAGAGACTTATACTCACTGCACTTAACTAGCTTAAGAAATTTTTATTATTGACTTTTCCGTAAGTCCCTTTAAGACTTACATGATGTCAACTTTTATCAAATAAAACTAATTTTATCGATCGATTTTTTCATAACTTAACACATAAATTATTATGTAAGTTTAATTTAGGTATATAAAGTCCAAAGACATAAGTAACTACTAAGTACTTATAATATTTGGTTAAGACTTTCACTGGTAATTTAATAGAAACTTTACCAAAGATTTGCTTACTTTACTTTATCATTAAATTAAAATATATTATAATGTAAAAGTTTTTACCACTAACTAAACAAACAACTTTATTCAAACTTTTCATGTTTACTTTCTTCACTTTAACTAAGTACTTCGCTCAACCAATTTGTAAGAACCTAAATAAACAAAAAAGCTGCGTCCCTGTGTTAACCCCACAGAATTACACCGTTCCTTCCCCTTAAATAAAGTTGAACATTAAAAGTTTTATAGTTAAGATTCAAGCTTTACAATTTCTGATGATAAAAATTTTGTAAAATTTTTATGTAGTCAGCTCTTTTTAACATACCATTGCACAAACCTCCCTTCTATGGTATAAGGCATTAGTCCACCAAGCTTATAAATTATAATTAGATTAGTTTTTTAGTCTTTATTAAGTTTATTAGACGCTCGGCCGCTGACGAACTACCGTACATACGGTAAGCAGCTAATAACGAAACTTGTTAAATGAAATAAAATACGGTTTCAACATAGGAATATTTGGCTTGTGTGAAATTAAACTTGATTTGACTTGATTAAGACTGGTACCTAAACAGAGAACTTTATAATTATGCAGGAAAAGGTAAAAGGCACTTTTATACGAGATATTAAAAATATGTAAAGTCGCATCTTGCAAGTCAAACTAGTTCTGCAACTAAATCTATATCATACATACGATATTGTTTATTATAAATCGACTTATAAATAAAATCGTTAATACAAATAAGAGTAACACAGCACTAACGCTCGTCAATAACTATTTACTAAACAATAAAAAAGAAAATTACAAGAGAAAGAGGAAAAAGTTACCAAACCGTTTTGTCTTTGCCTTATTGCCTATTTGTAGGTACATATAGATTACATCAACCTTGAATCATGTTACCTCACCGATTATTTATAAATGAAAGACATAGCGAAATAACTTTTTGAAGGAAAAAGTCCACGTCGTTAGAACTATAATAGATAGATTTTCTTTAAGCATATTTTTTATTTCAATAATGATTCATGTTCTTACTATATTATAAATCTTCTTACTATATAGATAATCATACAATTATATTAACATATAAAATGTATATATATCTATATGTATAGAATAAAGTGATATCTCCTCGAGCATAATTCAAATTTAAGCGAAATGGCAGGGATATCGTTCGCAAACTTGTTAATATGCCCGAACTGTCGCTGTTACCCAAGTCCTGAGTTTATTACATTTTCGTAGCGCTTAGTTACAATGTGAACAGAAATTAGGGGATTCGCTGAGAGTTCAAAGATGATATTTACAAAATAATGAAATACCGCATACTTTTACTACTTACTTTAACTATATTTACTTTAACTATATTTCCTCTAATTATTAAACGACTTTAGTAAGACTAGATAGGTTTTTTAAACGGTTTTATTTAGCTCACCCCGTTTGTTTTATTATTTATTATTTATTCTTGGGTCAAATTTAGTAATTCAAATTTCACCCTCTTCCTGTCAACCGATTAATCTGAAATTTTGTATACACTTTGGATTTTGGTGACAATACAATTATGTTTATTCATTATCATTATAAATTCAAGATGGCCGCCGCTACAAAATGGCGGATAAGTTATGTTTTATTAATCCCATCAATATGGGTATCAAATGAAAGGGCTCAACAAGCAGAATACAATATACTATAAAAAATTGAAATCCAAGATGGCGGCCGCTACAAAATGGCGGATAACGTAGGTTTTATCAATCCCATCAATATGGGTATCAAATAAAAGGGCTCAACAAGCAGAATACAATATACTATAAAAAATTGAAATCCAAGATGGCGGCCGCTACAAAATGGCGGATAACGTAGGTTTTATCAATCCCATCAATATGGGTATCAAATAAAAGGGCTCAACAAGCAGAATACAATATACTATAAAAAATTGAAATCCAAGATGGCGGCCGCTACAAAATGGCGGATAACGTAGGTTTTATCAATACCATCAATATGGGTATCAAATGAAAGTGCTCAACCAGTAGAATACAATGTACTATATAAAATTAAAATCCAAGATGGCGGCCTCTACAAAATGGCGGATAACTTAGGTTTTATCAATCCCATCAACATGGGTATCAAATGAAAGGTCTCAACAAGTAGAATACAATTTACTATGCAAAATTGAAATTTAAGATGGCCGCCGCTACCAAATGGCTGATAACAATTTTTTATCAATCCCACCAATATGGGTATCAAATAAAAGGGCTTGACAAGAAGAATACAGTGCACTATACAACCTCAATATTTAAGATGGGCGCAGCCACTAAATGGCGTATAATAATAAGATTTAAATTTAGAAATTGAATCTGTAATTTTTAAGTATCTGATTAATCCAGCCTGAATCCACCACCCAAGTCAAGATTTTGTATCGTGTTGAGGACTGTGTGGCGTTAGGGTGGCTAAAAATGATACGTCGTTAGCGTTACACCACCCAAGTTAAGGTGAAAGGTTAAAACGCGCCGAGAACTGTATGGCATTAGGGTGGATAAAAATGATATGTCGTTAGCGTTTTTCCCTCAAGACTCAGGCGCATCTTGTTGTACATACCCTTGCCCCTTTATTGGACCTCTGGGGGGGTCGACCGTTAAAATGTCCATTACTCGTGGGAACAAAATGGTAAAAAATATATAAATAAAAACTAAAAACTAGAAAATAAAAATAGGTAAAAAAAACTTTTTAAGTTAAACGGTTTTATGTTAAACATACATTGCAATGTTTAAGATAAATGTACTAAAAACCAAAAAATAATAAAATAGATACAGTCGTGGGAATTATAAACATATGCATTATGCATAGACTAGACTAAAATAAAACCGTGGGGCACGTCAATCGATTCTTCTATCGCACATTAAGTCGATAATTTGTAGACAATTGACGTGCCCCACGGTTTTATTTTAGTCTAGTCTATGCATATGTTTATAATTCCCACGACTGTATCTATTTTATTATTTTTTGGTTTTAAGTACATTTATCTTAAACATTGCAATGTATGTTTAACATAAAACCGTTTAACTTAAAAAGTTTTTTTTACCTATTTTTATTTAAATATAAGATTCTACCAAAAGACTGCCAATTAATTTCGAAATATATTTCACCTCTAATGTTAAAATCTTACTTTTAAGACGTTATCATGAATCTATGTATTTTTTAAACGAATTTTAACCATTTATAGTTAACTTATAAGCCAGTTTTTTTTATCTATGTACCATACAAAAAAGACATTGTGTACAAAGGACCAGAAACCGTTTTTATTACAACGAATATGAGACTAGACTTGTCTGAGTACTATATTCATCAAAAGAACTAAAAGATATAAATAAATGAAAACATTTTCTATTGAACAAAATAACTGTAATAAGATTTAGTTACAATAATACTGGGAGATAAAAAAATATCATATTATATTCATTTTCATCACTTTAATAAACACCAGATAAATATTTTATACGTTTTTAGGTGCTGTCGTTACGTTAATTTAAAAGAACTGGCATAATAAAAATATTATGATAATAAAACAGTTTCAATGAAGTCTGACATATATGTTTACATAGTTTTTATTATTGTCTACCTGCCTTAGTAATATTTCACATTTCTCTTTTTATTTATATAATATTTTAAAATCACTTTCAATATAAATGGAAAAACGACAAGTGACTTACTGTACTGATCTGGAAAAATCTGTAATTATAAGTAATTTTGAAAGACGTGGGTGGGTTCAAGTGGGACCTGAAGAGGAATGGAATTTTTACTGGTCCTTTACACAAAACTGCCGCAGCTTATTCAGTATCGAGAGTGGTTACAGAATGAATGACAACCAAATAATAAACCATTTTCCTAACCACTATGAACTGTCTCGTAAAGATTTATTGGTTAAAAATATTAAGAGATATCGCAAGGAGCTTGAACGTGAAGGTAATCCTTTAGCTGAGAAATCAGAAGTGATCTTGCCTAACGGACAAACTGTTATGCGGTACACACATTTAGATTGGATCCCTGTAACTTATGTATTACCAGCCGATTACAACATGTTCGTTGAAGAATATCGAAAATCACCCCAAAGCACTTGGATCATGAAACCATGTGGAAAATCACAAGGGGCCGGAATTTTCCTAATAAACAAGCTTTCAAAACTTAAGAAGTGGTCCCGCGAAGTGAAAGCTCCGTTACACCCGCAACTTGGCAGCAAAGAAAGTTATGTAATATCACGCTATATCGACAATCCCCTTTTGATTGGGGGTAAGAAATTCGATCTGAGACTATACGTTTTGGTAACTTCGTTCCGACCCCTCAAAGCTTATCTATTTCAACATGGGTTCTGTAGATTTTGTACCGTGAAATACGATACTAGTGTTACGGAATTAGACAATATGTACGTTCACTTGACAAATGTTAGCGTCCAAAAACATGGCGGCGATTATAACAGTTTACACGGCGGTAAAATGAGTATACAAAATTTGCGCCTATATTTAGAAGGTACACGAGGGCGTTCAGTGACCGATAAACTATTTGCTGACATGCAATGGCTGATAGTCCACTCTTTGAAAGCTGTTGTGCCAGTAATGGCAAACGATCGCCATTGCTTTGAATGTTATGGATATGACATTATCATAGATAATGAGCTAAAACCGTGGCTCGTTGAAGTAAATGCTTCACCTTCTTTGCAATCTACAACACATAATGATAGAATATTAAAATATAAATTGATCGACAATATAGTGTCGGTCGTTGTGCCACCAGGCGGGATCCCCGACGCCAGGTGGAACAAAACACCGAGCGACGAAGCTTTAGGCGACTTCGACGTACTGATTGATGAGGAATTAATGGAGAGGGAAGACGGAAATTCACGCTATAATAAAATTAATCGGTTTAAAACATAAATTCATTTCATTTTATTTCCAAGCCCGTATATTTGACTTGAAAATTAATAAACTAATGTCGCCAACAATATTAAAATGTTGATTATTTTTGTACTTACAATATATTTAAAATTAATAAAATTATAAAAGTAAAAATTGTAAATATAAAAATATATGTTTTCTATTCTCGATATTTATTCTGTTTCAAGATTACATTTACTATAAAACTAAATTATTTCTATGAAAGAACAATTTTTACGGATCATTGATTTTAAGTCAAGCTATAACCTTAAGTTTATGGACGTATAACTATTTGCCCTTAGATGTAAACCAATTCCAACAATGTGCAGAACCATGTAATAATCCTAGTTATATATATACGTGGCATACTTCGTTTTGACTGTAGTTTTGCCTCCTGAAAAGTTTTCTTTCATGATTCTTGTGCAGTACCATTTATAATTAAGTTTAGAACTAAAGTAGCATTTAAGTTGTACTATTATCCCAAGAGAATTCGCTACATAGATAAACTAAATAATAAAACGGTTTCGCCAAGATATATAGAAAATAAAATGAGTACATTTTACAAGTTAAGGTACGTATGTATCCATCCAAAACTGTTCAACCGTTATGAAAAACAGTCCATCATCACTAAGCCTTGCGCTTTATTCCTTTCTATTACGTGATGCGAGAGGCGTAGATAATAGGATAAATAAAAAAATAGTGAAGTTGATTACTCTCCTAGTGATGATGAAAAATGTTAAAATAATAAAAGTCAATTCATTTCTTACTTTACTTACACGGCAGTCGTGCTACTGATTATAATAATTTACATTGCTATTATCTAGTAAAATGGAGATTCACATTGACCGTTACAAAAATAAGATATTCTTTACTTAGATTTATCCACCCCCTTTTGTATAATTTTTTCACAAACTTTGAATTTTTTATAATCTTAAAACCTTCCGTGGACCTTAAGGAACATAAGGTAAAATTAGCCGCATTGGTCCAGCCATTCTTGAGTTCCAGCCATGCGCTTACCAACATTCATTTTTATTTATAATATAGACCACATGCAAAATAAACAACAATTGGTTATATATATAGACGACAAGACTATATTATAAGTTTATTATATATAATAAAAATAAACAACTTTTAAAACAAATTTTAGCATAAGCAAAATGAAATTCTGGTTAGTTTACCGTCAATTTTAACGAAACATACCAAGACCATTAGCACGGAATATTAAGCAATATGCAGATTCTCGTTTATTTGCAATGCAATCACATGAAACATCGCCACTTCGAATCTATATTAACTTTTGAATTCGCATTTACTGTGCCAAGTTAGCCACTCGACAACTATAAGACCACAAGTACTAACTACTAACTGTAAATCTTAGTATTATTACCATAGCTATCCCAATATAAGAAAACTAAACTAACTCGTGTGTATATATAAAATTTATTGAAAATTCTTATTGAAATAGTTCTTATTATTGATACAGAAGCCAAGACATTTTTTTGGATTTTTGTCCGTCTGTCTATCTTTCTGTGACCGCATCTCGTTTGTTGTTTATTGATTATATTATACGTATTGATGTTTATTCTTTATGATGATTTTTTACTAATGTTTATTTCATCAAATAAAATCAAACCTGCTTGAACTATATGCAAGGTATAAAAAATATAATTATATTATCATTGAGATCAACCGATAATTTATAAGTTAAGAGCCTAACAGTTATTGTCAAAAAAATACGTTTTTCTATATAACTATACAGTATATTTCAACAATATTAGCGTATTGAACATAAATTAATCATCTAGAATATATCTAATAGCTTCAATCAGTAGTGACACTGACTAGGACTAATGGGGTCACACCGCTCCCATTACCCTTTAAACTTATCACCTTTCAAATATATCTTTTTTGGTTCTTGCGATACAGTTTTTACGAGCTAGAGAAGTCTATAATACTTTTATTCGTCCATGTACTTTTACTAATAGAAAGATGTCAATAAACAATTTATTATTATTTTCACACTTCATTTCACATACTTGATATGACGACGTTGCCCAAACTTACCTAGTTACAGCTTGCGTTCGCTTTTTGGTTTTATTGTGATGTTTTTCGTTCGATATAATTTAATATTCAAATCTCATAGTCTTCCGTAGTTTTACACAACATTTCGCTTCTAACGTTCAATCCTTTTTCAATAAATGGGCCTACAGAAGTCAATAATCGTTAAGCTCCAAGATGAGGGTGCTGAGAAAACTCAATTTACTTTTTTATATATGGAATACAAAGCCTATTGTTACCTGTTAAGGAAAAAAGAATGTTTATGTCCATATTATTGATATAATCGGATGATTATATTAAAATTAAATATATTTTTTCATAACATATTATACTTGGAAATATAATAATATATAACTTTTTTTATTCTACTGCAATAAAAAATAAAAACATCGGTACCTGGTACATTAAAAATATACCTATATTTTTATGTTCATGCTGTGATTTTTTTTTATATACTTTCATGTATTCCATGAATAGTTAAATTATTGGCTATTTATAAAGTACTTTACCTTTGATCTCGTAATGTCTCGTCTCGTATGTCCAACGTAGCCAACTACATAATATAAATAATATAATTTATGAAACGTAAGAAAAATAAAATATTGATTATGAGAGAACAATTTCGATCCTGGCTTTTGCCTGCCGATAAATATGTTTTTTTTATTTACTTTACGCCCTTTAGGAGTGATCCGCCCAACAATAAACTGATTGGAACAACTTTTCTCCACGAAAAAAAATGACCAACCCAACAGTTTGATTACTTGTTCTGTTCAAAATTGTTTCTTAAAATGCTTAATTTTAGAATAAATAAAAATTTAACACAACCAAATAAACGGAAAGCTTAAAATACTACAACTTACTAGTGTCTCACCCTCGTTCCGCTCGGGTTCATACGCATTCCCTAGGGATATAATAACGGATTTCTCAGAAATGAGACATTTTCAGCAATAAAAAGTATTCTTTAAGTTGGCCCGGATAGCTATCATCAAAATAAATTTAATCGAAATATGTCCAGTGATTTTCTCATGACGAAATCACAGAAAGATGGTCAAAAATTCTAAATACTATAGATTCGGCCTCTGTATCAATAATAATTTTCCAAAATATGTTCAATGTAGAAATTCTTCTAAGTCAAAATAATTATATATAATATTCTCTTGCCTAAAACAAAGTGGAATATTTTGTTTTATTTATAAAGCTATTAGGTATGTGGTTATTATGGAAATGTATAAAACTCACAGTTCCGCTCGAGTCTGTGTAAAAGCTATAAAATTGTAACAGAGTCAAAGTTGTACCTCTCGTTAGTTTAATATGGTTTGATTTATCTATTTTAAGCTGAGTGTTTTTATTCTTGTTGTAGCAATTAAATATATTTTAAGACTAAGAATATTTTAAAAAAACAGAAAGAAAAATATGTTTTGCAAATTAAGAATTGAATTTCGCGTTTCTTTTAATCATAACAGAGCAATACTTGGAATCTCTCGAATTTCATTTAGCGTCAAAACTCATTTGCAGCGTCAATTTTAAAAGGATTTTTTGAAAGGCCTCGTTGTTAATTACGCTCTTTGATTAAATTTAAATTAAAACCCAAACAGCTTTAACTTAACTCTAAGGGCTATCTATTGTACAAATAAATTTTGTAGAGTCATACCATCTCGATATAAACTGCTTGGAATGCGTGTAAAATGCACTTTCTATTTTTATTCGTATTAATATCATAAACTAGCTAAATACGACAGTTAGTATATATTTCTCAGCGGAGCAGTAGTAATTTCAAGAAAATACTAATTATATTCCATTGTACGATAACCGCTAAAACACCGAGAGACAGTGGAACGACAGGTCGGCACAAGGCTAACAGCTGAACGTGTTCTCTAAGGGTTCTTCTATAAGCCATATTTTGAGACCAGGGTCTATTACGTATGCCATTTGCAGCATAAAATATATCTTTTGTATAATGATTAATTTGTTGAATCAATTTTTTTCTATCATTCGGGCCAAGAAGTATATTAAGCGATGAACCTTCTGATGAAAAATAATAATAAAGAATATTTCATCTCATTCATTAAATGGTGGGTCAATTCACGTGGATTATATATAATCTGGTTGAAAATAGGAAGTTTTGGGATTTGAATGATTGCGTTTTCAAATCTAAATAATAGCATTTGGTTAATGATAAAATTAATAACACTCACACTAACTAATGCTTCACACGTTATTCCATTACTCTAATTAAAATATCATTTGTATCGCTGATATACGGATTTCATATTGAAATTTACCGCCCCGGTGATTCGATTCGTTTCGCTGTGTATAAATAAATTAGCCTATTCTATAAAGTCTAATAAAATTTGTCGTTGTGTTGAATTGGCACGACATCTTTTTTGAAACTGTTTCCTAACTATTTCAGAATCGCATTATATTAATAAATAGGAACGTTGCAAAAATGTGTAAATAAAATATGATATACTAGAGAAAACTCCAAAGTGTCTTCAATTGACTTTTATTTATATAACTGACTACGTATGGTCTGATGTACGGTCGCTCATCTGGAAGTCCTGGATTCGAGTCTCGGATTGGGCCAAGTTTGCTTATTGAGTCTTTCTGTTTAGTACCCGCAGTTGGTAATTTTGTATGATTATTATTATGCTTATAAATAACAAGATGTTTTTTTAACTACGAAAACTTCAAAACAGATAGACATGGAATTTAATTCATAGGATAAAGGGTTTCAGTGAAGGTTTTTATCTAAGTAAATTAGAAACCTGGTTTCCGGTGCACCTAAAGAGCTCCAGCGATGCCTTGCTAAATGCTTGTAATATTTTAAAAACAATTATAATTTATAAGTACTAAGTGTTTACTCATATAAATTATAAGCAAGCAGTGTCATTTACCAGAAAGAAGTTGGCGCGGTACTTTGTATTTTTTTATTTCATTATACGTTAAAAAATTGCTCCTCAAATGCTCCAGCAGAATCTGTAATTGCTCCAGCGCTATCATTATTGGTTAATTAATAATACATTTTTTTAGAATCCATTTTTGAAAAATTAAATTTTTCTTAAAAAGCGCCAAAATTCATTATTTCTTCTTCAACTATATCTCAAAAAATTGCTCATCAAATGCTCCAGCAGAATCCGTAATTGCTCCACCGCTACCGTAATTGGTTAATTAATAATTATTTTTTTTAGAATTAATTTCACCAAAAAGAAGTTGGCGCGGTACTTTGTATTTTTTTATTTCATTATACGTCAAAAAATTGCTCCTCAAATGCTCCAGCAGAATCTGTAATTGCTCCAGCGCTATCATTATTGGTTAATTAATAATTATTTTTTTTCCATTTTTGAAAAATTTAATTTTTCTTAAAAAGCGCGAAAATTCATTATTTCTTCTTCAACTATATCTCAAAAAATTGCTCCTTAAATGCTCCAGCAGAATCCGTAATTGCTCCACCGCTACCATGATTGGTTAATTAATAATTAATTTTTTTAGAATCCACTTTTTTAAAATTTAATTTTTCTGTAAAAGCGCGAAAATTCTTTTATTCTTCTTCAATTATATCTCAAAAAATTTCTCCTCAAATGCTCCAGCAGAATCCGTAATTGCTCCACCGCTACCGTAATTGGTTAATTAATAATTAATTTTTTTAGAATCCATGTTTTGAAAAATTATATTTTTCTGTAAAAGCGTGAAAATTAGTTTTTTCATCTTGAACTATATCTCAAAAAATTGCTCCTCAAATGCTTCAGCAGAATCTGTAATTGCTCCAGCGCTACCATAATTGGTTAATTAATAATTAATTTTTCTAGAATCCATTTTTTGAAAAACCCCATGCGTGGGGAGCATTCGTACTGTTAGGCCGGGTATACTGTTAAATTCCGCATCGTAGAAAATTAGCTATAACTCTTTAACCTTGTAACATAACAGTTTCAGACTTTTTTGTAATTAACTACGATATATTTGTTACAATAAGATGCAGAAACTAGATAATTTTGACGACTAATCATAGAGTAAGAAAATAAAATTTAAAAAATGTACGTGGAGCAAATACTTTCCATTACCTTAAAAGCTTATTGCACTACACAGTATTAAGGCAGTGTTAAGGGCCTATTACACTACGCAGTATCAAGATAGTAACTATTACCAAGTTTTAGCGTAGTGTATTAAGAGTAAGCAAGTTAGTTTGTCTATTTGAACCGATCGACTGGATTAGACCGTGCTTGCTTGCTGAATATCGCGTGGTCTAATAATCGTAAGACTTAGCATGCTTAGACCATTCAGCGCGCAGCAGCGGCAGAGTGAAGTCACGAGTTTGTTTTCTATGGCATGTACAATGGCTTATTCATTAATATTGATGCCATATTTATAGCAGTATCAGAAAGGTTATTTAAATCTATCATTTCGTGTAGAAGGATTCCGGGTCATGTCATAAAGTATGAATGGTAAGGTAAAGTCATATGGTAGACTTTTTCGTAATGAGTCCATGGTTGGGTCCTAATGAGAGATCTCCTCAGCAATCAACAGTACAGACACAAAATATAGTATTAGTATTTAATATTTATAGCCCGTTCCAAGATCTATCATAATTTAAATACATTCACGGTTGACTCCTAACGAAAAGTCTCCTCAGAATTCAACAGCATAAGTATGATTTTTATACAAATACACTTTATACTTGGAATAGGTTATCTTAAGATTTACAGCTGCACCAAGGGTATATGAGATCTCTGCAGTCAACGGCACAACGCATTCACACTTTCGAATACAATGATACGCAAACTAAATAATTAGATTAGTTAATAACAAGTAAAAATATTTTTTTAGAAGAATTTAGTCTTACTGCATCGGGAAATCAAATTTTAAAAAAGAAAACGCATAAAAGTTTCTTTTTAAAAATATATTATGTATTTAAATTCAATAATAATACATTTTTAAATCATACATACGAATTAAGGATTCTGTTGGAGCATTTAAAAAGCAATTTTTTGAGATATAGTTCAAGATGAACAAACGACTTTTCGCGCTTTATCAGAAAAAATATTTTTTTCAAAAAATGGATTCAAAAAAAATAATTATTAATTACCCAATTATGATAGCGGTGGAGCAATTACGGATTCTGCTTTAGCATTTGAGGAGCATTTTTTTGAGATATAGTTGAAGAAGAAATAATTAATCTTCGCGCTTTTTAAGAAAAATTTAATTTTTTCAAAAAACGAATTCTAAAAAAATCTTTATTAATTAACCAATTACGGTAGCGGTGGAGCAATAACGGATTCTGCTGAAGCATTTGAAAAGCAATTTTTTGAGATATAGTTCAAGATGAACAAACGAATTTTCGCGCTTTTACAGAAAAATATAATTTTTCAAAATATGGATTCTAAAAAAATTAATTATTAATTAACCAATAATGATAGCGCTGGAGCAATTACAGATTCTGCTGGAGCATTTAAAGAGCAATTTTTGAGATATAATTGAAGAAGAATAAAATAATTTTCGCGCTTTTACAGAAAAATTAAATTTTTCAAAAATTGGATTCTAAAAAAATTCATTATAAATTAACCAATTATGGTAGCGCTAGAGCAATTACGGATTCTGCTGGAGCATTTGAGGAGCAATTTTTTGAGATATAATTGAAGAAGAATAAAAGAATTTTCGCGCTTTTACAGAAAAATTAAATTTTCAAAAAGTGGATTCTAAAAAAATTAATTATTAATTAACCAATTATGGTAGCGGTGGAGCAATTACGGATTCTGCTGGAGCATTTGAGGAGCAATTTTTTGAGATATAGTTGAAGAAGAATAAAAGAATTTTCGCGCTTTTACAGAACAATTAAATTTATCAAAAAGTGGATTTTAAAAAAATTCATTATTAATTAACCAATTATGGTAGCGCTGGAGCAATTACAGATTCTGCTGGAGCATTTGAGGAGCAATTTTTTGAGATATAATTGAAGAAGAATAAAAGAATTTTCGCGCTGTCACAGAAAAATTAAATTTTTCAAAAAGTGGATTCTAAAAAAATTCATTATTAATTAACCAATTATGGTAGCGGTGGAGCAATTACGGATTCTGCTGGAGCATTTGAAGAGAAATTTTTTGAGTTATAGTTGAAGAAGAAATAATAAATTTTCGCGCTTTTTAAGAAAAAAAAAATTTAAAAAATGAAAAAAAAATTAATTATTAATTAACCAATTATGGTAGCGGTGGAGCAATTACGGATTCTGCTGGAGCATTTGAGGAGCAATTTTTTGAGATATATTTGAAGAAGAATAAAAGAATTTTCGCGCTTTTACAGAAAAATTAAATTTTTCAAAAAGTGGATTCTAAAAAAATTAATTATTAATTAACCAATTACGGTAGCGGTGGAGCAATTACGGATTCTGCTGGAGCATTTAAGGAGCAATTTTTTGAGATATAGTTGAAGAAGAAATAATGAATTTTCGCGCTTTTTAAGAAAAATTAAATTTTTCAAAAATGGAAAAAAATTTTTATTATTAATTAACCAATAATGATAGCGCTGGAGCAATTACAGATTCTGCTGGAGCATTTAAGGAGCAGTTTTTTGACGTATAATGAAATAAAAAAATACAAAGTACCGCGCCAACTTCTTTTTGGTGAAATTAATTCCAAAAAAATTAATTATTAATTAACCAATTACGGTAGCGGTGGAGCAATTACGGATTTTGCTGGAGCATTTGATGAGCAATTTTTTGAGATATAGTTGAAGAAAAAATAATGAATTTTCGCGCTTTTTAAAAAAAAATTAAATTTTCAAAAATGGATTCTAAAAAAATTTATTATTAATTAACCAATAATGATAGCGCTGGAGCAATTACAGATTCTGCTGGAGCATTTGAGGAGCAATTTTTTGACGTATAATGAAATAAAAAAATACAAAGTACCGCGCCAACTTCTTTCTGGTGTGTCATTTGGCAGATTTTTATACACACCAAATTGGAATCAAAGTTTGTCTTTGGTCTTATCTTCCGTAATGAAATAACAAACATGAAAACTTTCCCATATAATATATTTAATATGTTAGTTTATTATAGTGGTATGATAATCTAAATATACCTCCACTGCTTGTTCAACAAAACTAAAGTAAATATATAACAATGCAAAAAGATAAACTGACAACCATTTCCACTTCGACTACAATCAGTTTATCAGATATTGGGCACATTACAGTGCGGTTTCTCCTTCCCGTTTATTTCATCCTATTTTCTTTTATACACAAATCGAATCAATCTGCGTAAATCGAAATTTGACAAACTTGGGATACGGAATTGGTTCGCCACTGAGGCTGATAATATGAAATCTAAAAATAAAGAAATACATTCATTGTAAAGAATAGGAATCTGTATATAAATAAAATTCTTACTAAGTCTAATCTGCAGAGTAAATATTTTTTGGAAAATCTTATTGTAAAAGTAATTATTATTGATACTGAGGCAAAATTTATACTTTTTAGAATGTTTGTCTGTCTGTCAGTCTGTGACTGCATCACAACTAAAGCACTGGACAGATTTTAATGGAATAGGTAAGGTATGATGATAGCTGGTTATCCCGATGAACATATAGATGACCGAGTGATTCGGGTTCAAATCCGGGTCTCGCACCTCTGATACTTTCATGTGCGAATCATTTCTATCATGATTACCACTTGTCTTACGGTGAAGGAAAACATCGTGAGGAAACCCGCATGTCTGAGAGAACCTAGCAAGTTTTCGAAAGACATGTGAAGCCCGCCAACATGCACTAGGCCAGCGCGGTGGACTATGGCCTGATCCTCCTCGTACTGAGGGAGGCCCGTGCCCAGCAATGGGACGTTAAAAAGGGCTGATGAACTTTTACTGCTAAAAATATCATATCGAAATCTATACTAACGACAAAACGAACGTAAATTTTCGTTACAACTACATAGTTAACGCAGTGATAATTTACATAAAATGTAACGGGCAGTAGATAAAAAATGATTTGATGATTTTTTAAGTGGTAGTGCCATGCTTGTTACCTTCGGGTAGCAACCGAATGGGCCGGCACGCCCCGTATAGTTCATTAGTACCACTCTCTCACAGAAGACCGGCGTGAAGTGGCAGCTATGCTGTCGCGTTTCGTTCGGTGAGTGAGAGTCCGGGAGGCCCACTCTCCTTCCCCCCTCCCTCTTCCCTTCATCCTCCGCCTTCGTTCCCCCCTCCCTCCCACTTCCCGACCTCCTCCATCCCTCCCTTTCCTGAAAGGCCAGCAACGCATCTGCAAGCCTGGCTTGCAGATGTCCATGGGCGGAGGTGATCACTTCCCATCAGGTGAGCCTCCTGCCCGTTTGCCCCCTTTTTACCATAAAAAAAAAAAAAGAATTTTTGGGTTCCGTAGTTATAAGGGCTAAAACCTTATAATTTTATTTGCATCTGTACGTCAGGATAGCAGTAGCGTAAAACTTTATTTATTTATTAAGATTAAATTTCAATAAATAGATGATTTTTTACCACTCAACTGTTATACTTTGAGAGAGACGGAGATGGTATCTAGTAGGTATTCAAAGAATATTATATGTATGAAAGTTAACAACATTCAATATCGAAACTTTATTCATTATTCAATGTTATGTATTCCAAGTTATCTTGTACTCCAAAGCAACAGTAACCCAGACATTTCGGAATATTAAATACAGTAGGTTTATATTACACAACTTTGATTCTATTTTAATTGCGAAATAAACAAGACTTAAATTGTATCGGGTATAGAGGGAACAAGGTTTTAATTCAATTTAGTCTCCACTGGATTTAGATACAAAGGAGTAGTAGCTCAGTAGTAGTGATTCTGACTTGCCAGTCAGACCAAATAAATCTCGCATCTTTGTAATTTATAACCTAATAAAGAACCTAACCTAACGAAAGACATGTGATAAATAACTCGAACTTGAAAGTTATAATATTTTTAAGTGCTTATATCTGAGAAATACGTACTGACTGTTGAAATGTATTAGCAGAGCGAGGATTAGTCTGTAGTAGGTACGTATTATGTTATATTAAGGATTTTACAAGCCGTAAAATTAATACAAATGTTGACCTAAAATAGTTAGAACTGGTAAGCACTGATCGTAAACGTTCTAGAAAATTGCTTTCATCACGTCAACATTCCACTGCCGCGCCAGTCTAATGTTACGAAATAATTAATGAAGCTATTCAAGAGCAGACTAATTAGAGGTCTATCAGTTGTGGCTTAGCGTCCTCGACACGGCCACATTTAAATGTATCTTTTAACTTGAATTTAAATTACTAGGGTAACCACGTCGCATAGCAATTCATACTTATTATAAATGCGAAAAGTTTATAAGTGTGTATTTTTGCTAGTTCTTGACATAGTAACGACTCATTAAATATAAGATTGCTTTGGAAATTTAAATAGAGATTACTATAGATATCACAGATACTCTTAGTAGGAATTATTAAGAAAAAGGTTATGGGTCTGGTAGTCGTTCACTGTAGGTGCCTCCATTGAGGTAGCTTATTTTTTTTTTTTCATTTTGATTACCCGACTGCGACGAATCCCAAAGGAGGGTTATGTTATGACCTGAACGTATGTTTGACTCTATGATACCTTGTAAATATTAAAGAATGAAACTAATTTTGTTGATTCATATTTTAATTCATATTCATTCGTCGTCAACTTTGTGTCGTAAAAAAGACTTTTCCACCCAAGTCAATCATATGAGTAAATACAGGTTTTAAAAGGGTTGAATACAATAGTATATACAACTTTTATGTTTGAAAATACTACAATATAAATAAAAACCTTAAACAGAACTAATAATGATGATAAAACAGACAGTAAAAACATCATCATCATCATCGTCATCAGCCCTTTTTTAACGTCCCACTGCTGGGCACGGGCCTCCCTTAGTACGAGAGGGATCAGGCCTCAGTCCACCGCGCTGGCCCAGTGAATGTTGGTGGACTTCACTAGCTTTCGAAAAACTTGGTAGGTTTTTCTAAGACACGCAGGTTTCCTCACGATGTTTACCTTCACCGTAAGACAAGTGGTAATCATGATAGAAAAATGATTCGCACATGAAAATATCAGAGTTGCGAGATACGGATTTGAACCCGCATCACTCGGTTATCCAAGCGAGCGTTACCGCTGGGCTACCACTAACTGGCAAATATTGTATTAATAATAAGTATTATGTAATCTTTACATTGCATACATCCATCTTGAAACAACCTGGAAACCCATTTCTAAATAAAGAGCTGACTATTTCCAGTACTCTAATGAAGTGTTACTTTGAATTTTTCATTGAAGCTTCACTAGTTTGCTTGTGAAAAAGTAAAATGTATATTTATTTTTGTGTCAGTAATTGACCTAAGTAGAGTTCTGTAACTAAAACATATTATGCATCTATTATTATCATATTATATTATCAAAATTATAATTTTGAATATGTTAAAAATTCTCTGTTGATTCATTAACTTTAACGAACTTTAAGGCTTTTGTCGAACATTTGCTATTGTACAAAATAATGATCGTAATTATATTATAATTATTAATAATATATTATATAAGCTACTTCAGATGTGTTATAAAGTTATTACTGATTGTTTTATTTAAAAAAATACAGAATTTACTTTATTTGAGTTAAAAATTTAATTTATACTATGGTACAGGAGAGCTCAGAAGGTCTTAAATAGGGCCTTTTACGGTTCGTACAAATCTGTCAATGTGAAATCGTTTTGTGAGTGCTTCAATCGAAAAGTAATTTCGGAAAGCAACAGCGCTTATTGAAATTGTGAGGTGAGATTTATTGAAACCTAAATTATATTTATAAAGATTTGTTTCTTAGATTTTTTAATGGAATTTCTTCTCTTTTCCATATACTTATTAATAGAAATGTTATTTTTTCTAAATAGCTTATAATTATAACGAAATTTCATTTGAATTTGATTAATATTGTTAAGAGGAAAAAACTATATTTTGTGAAAAACTATATATGTTTATAATTAATATAATATACAAAATTACCTAACCTTTTTAAAAACATATCTATGTATACTGTATACATATTATAAAGGTTAAAAATAAGAGTTCTCTGCAAAAGTTTAACGAATATTTTACCCACAATAACTTTCTCGTATTTCTATATTAAGGTCACCATTTTTCGTCGTATTTAAACATAATTAATTAGAACAAATTTACAATAGTGAGGTAAACTAATTAATTAACTATATTAAAATTATTAAAAAGTTAATGTTTGTTTGTGTACGTTATTTTTTTTATTATCAGATATATTTTGTATGTTTCTTTACATGGATAAGAACTATATGCAACCAATTCCAATACTTGCTCTGGGACTATAACGAGTTAATTTCCATACCCTATGACTGATCTGAGAATGAAAATAAGTATATTAGTAGGAACAGATAGAATAACTTCACCGTATATCATACGAGTGAACCAGCGAGCAGCGACTAGTTAACTATATAAAATATAAATGATAAACAAAATAAGACAATAAACTACGTTGGAGTCTTGCCATACAAAATCTTTGGTAGAGATTCTAGAGGTAAATACTGGTTGATATGCAAACCATTTGCGTCGAGTTTGCTTCAAAATATTTCTGTAATAATCTTCTTAACAACTTATATTCTGGAGCGAAGAAAACGTAATATTTAACGTTACTTCATTCCTTATAATTTGAAAGAAAAAATATACAATTTTCATAAACCTTATATAAGCCTTAAAAGATAATTTACATCTTTGTATGTTCTGTACTGCCTCACTTATGTAAGGTGTGCCTTTTCAAGATGAACAAATGGTCGCTATTTAAGCTTTCCCTTTCAGACTTTCCTTGTCAGTAGTTAGGCACACTCAAGCGCTTTACGTCGGATTATTTGAACCTTTGTACACGGAAAGTAAGGTAAGCTTATGAAGGTAAGGTGCTTAACATAGCGGTTTCTATTTCCTCCAAACATGTAAATGAAAGTTAAAATTTGAAATAACGAAACTTTTTAAGGTGAATAAATGTTAAATCTGTATTGAAATTAATTAAATCTAAACTAAAGTAAAATTTTACGATGTGAACTCGTAGTTTTAAGATAAAATAAAAAAACATTTTGAGTCTTCAATCTGGCTGAAAAAAAAAATTATAATAATTGACTAATAGCAACAAGACAATAATAATACAAGATATAATAGGCACAAGAGTTCTTTACTTTTTATTGCTTTTATACTGCCAATGTTAAATCGTATTGTGATTTGTCATTACTTGTAACATAATATGATAAATACTGTTACATAGTTGCAGATTGTTATACAATAGTCGGCAGAAAATCTTGGTGTAAAAATATAAGAAATAAAAAAATAGTACCGATACAAAACAAGGAATGGAAAATTAGCCTGAATACGGCAAAAACGTAAAGAATCTTAGACATATCATATTCCAAATGTATTTCTTTATATAATATTCTTTTTTTAATATAGGTACAGGAAGGTGTCATACATCGACGTGACGAAAGTTTCGTACAAACTCGACGGTTTCAGGATCCTACCTCAGGAGCCTAGTTGAAACAATATTATCATTTTTATAACATTATTCTTTCTTTACATAGCATTATGGGTTTCTTATGTAGTTTCATTGTAATCTACATATTTAATGCTTTCCTGTGCAAACATGGAACACATTTATTGTGATAAGTTTCTTGGAATGCTCATAAATTTATTCGCTCTAGTGAGCGTTTATATGTTAAGATGATACCCCGATTAAACTTAGCTTCTTATCTTTTTTTATTTTAATATACCTATATGATAGTCTATATTATGTAATATGAAAAAAAAGAAACGTGGTGTATCTTACCACAAGTTATACGTGTATCTGTTTTTCACTAGGGGTGAGAAATGGTAGTTGAATAAACACCATAAATAAATCGTTAACTAATAATGCAATATTTGATTTTTATTAACAAAAATTCAATAAAAAGTAAAACAAAAAATTCGTCATCAATTATAGTTTTTAACACAAGAAGCATAAGGAAGAGATAGTTAAAGTAACGTTAAGTTAATATGACATTTCCGAGTTCTATCATTGAATTTAAAGTTCTTATTTGTCTGAAATTTCGCCAGTTTCTTTAGATTTATCTGTTCTGTCTCCTTTGAAAAGAAATGGAAACTTGCCAAATCGTACAGAACGTACTTTTTGAATATTATTTCATATAATTCACTAAGAATAATTATTTTTGATAAAATATTTAATTGCTGTAGTATATTTAAATTTGTTCATTGTAAAGTCAAAAACATAAGTCTGAGGATAAGATTATATTAAAATCTAGGGTTCCTAAGAGTTGGGTTAAAACTAAATATCAATTTAATAAAATACTGATGGTCGTAAATACGATTAACGACGATTTATACAAAAAATAACATAACCAGTATTAAATAATAGATCCATAGGAACATTTCTTATTTTAATATAAAAAAAAACTTTGTAAAAATCTGTAAAAACTTTGGGTATATACAAAATTATGGTAATATTGGTAATAGGAAACTATTAATAATTCTGTAAACAAATAAGAGATAATATATTTAATAATATGAATATTACGACCAGAAAAAAATTGCCGCTATTAATAATTATACTCTTATAGATTCTGTTAGTTATAATAAAAAAATAAATATTCTAAACAACTTTACTTCAAAAATAGTCTCAATAAGCTACGATATAAAGTAGTAGTAAGTAAAGTTGGCATGAAACAAATTATTTTCCATGCCTTTAAAAAGCAGGGCTAAATACACTATTTCACCCTTTAAAGGGTTAAATTTCATTACCTTGGCAATCTAAGGGTGATCTTACTAAGTAATTACCTATTTTGGTTTAATAATACCTTTAGAATTTCAAACCTTAATTCAACGATTAGATCTAGTTAGCTACTAGTGATGAATGTCATTATTAAATAATCATATTGTAATGTTCATATTGAGAGTGGCTAAATCGGGACTACGTCAATACAAATTTAATCAAAACTTTGATAGCCAATACCGACTCACGGTGTTTGTGGTTGTTACAAATAAAGCAATAAATTCTAAAACTTATATTATATTTTTTTTATATTAATCATAAAAAAAGGTAAGTTTGGGAATATATCAAAAATAAATATATACATTTTCTTATGATTTAAGTAAAGATAAAAGGCTTTATCATATTACTTTTAAAATATCATTCAAATGCCGTATGAAAATGAATTTTGTTAAATAAATAAACGTTTTATTCATAAAATCATGATTTTTTTTAATCTATAACTATGAAACACTTCTAACCAAAAAAACTTATAATAAAAATAATTTTATTGAAAAACAATTATAAGAATAACCAAAAACATGAGTATTTTAATTCAATTATACCCCTCGTAATCTCTCCAGATAGAGCTTGTCGTAGTACTAGCACTAGACTATAACCACTACACCGTATGAGCTACTATATGTGGTATGAATCTACCATTAAAGTGTCACTGTGGGAAGCAATTGTACAATAAATTGTTTAAATGGTGTCATTTGAGACATCGGCAACCCAAAACAACTTGCCTTAGTCTCGAGTCTATTAGAAATTGCGCCTTAAGTAAGTTCGCATAGTTACTTGAACTTTGTGATAGGTATTCATGGAATGAAATTTAGCATCTAATGATCTATAGGCAAGTTACTCGTTCTTAGTATCTCTAATAAACCTTTATGGTGTATGTACATAATGTTTTAGTAATGTTTTTTTTAATTTAATGACTACTGTTGAGTATTGGGCAATATTTAACTTTAACTGTATAAAATAAAGAAAAATTCTATTGCCTAAGTAAAAAAATTGTTGGGAGATTAGCACACTGTACGGTGTAGTTGCATGGCAAGGTACGAGTTGTGTGATGGATACTAGATATTATATAATTGACACACAACGTAATATATAGTTTTAAATATTCACATAGAAATATTAATAGTAATACCCACGCGCGACTACATCACAAATATTCATCACAGAAGTGAATGCCCCCGCTGAACTCGAACAAGCGACCGCTGGCATAGCAAATAGGGTCACTGTAAAATGTCCTGAGATATTCACACTAATGTTTATTACACATCGCAAACAAAATTATAATAATTTACAAAAAGAATAATTTCTAGTTGTGTCTATGTGCAAATCTAATTAGAAATAAGCATACCAACAGTGATATTCGTCTCATAAACACACAACTTCATAAACTAGTTCATGAATATGCCTCCCAAATGTAAAGCATGCAGGAGGATCACGTTATTACAAATACCCTTCATTTTCTAAAGTTGTAACTACACTTCTAAACATAAATGACCTTAACAAAATTACAATTCGTGTAAATAAGACAATATATTATGATAGTACATAATAGAATGACAAACCCTAACTTCGCTTGGGTCTTTAGGCGTCTTTTGCCTATATATTATATACAGAAACATTACAGCTTATTTTGACAAACATTAGTAAAATAGTAGCCTATGTGTTAGTGTCTGGGTCAAAGTCTATTTGTATACTATACTAAATGTATTTCAGGGTAAAAGAGTAGGTATACATACGTTACACAGACTTTGATGATTGTGATAATTTGTTACCGCCAAGTTTTTTACATAATTTAAAGGTAAAAAGTAAAAGAAAAAAAAGTAAAGCCATTCAATGTTTTGTTCTACAGATTTTACAATACATTGATTACTCCAGTTTACTACTATTATATTTATACTATTTATTATATTTTTTTTAATTATAGGCATATAATATATCAATTTTCAAAAATAAAATAATGTTTACTTTAAGCAACAAGTTGTTTTAATATTTCAGACAATTTTCTTTCATATCCCGTTCCATTACTTTACTCTATGCTACACGCGTGTAGCGTAAACATGTCATTCAACTTGTCAATAAAGAAGTAAAACTATTTTGTCGCATTACTAAAATGTTACGTTTTAAAATAAAAGTATTTTCCTGGATTTACCACAAAAAAATTAGAAAAATATTGTAAAGTACTTCGGTGCCATTTTTCTCCAAGTTATAACAATTTTTTTCGTTTTTAGGAACTAGGTTAACTTTCAATTAATTTTTACTTTTGAGAGGCCTTACGACTTACTACTGTAACTCTAGTCTCTCCTGTAAATATAATGACTAATAGAAAACCAAAATAAATCAATGAAAAGTCCGAGAACAAAGTATCAATTTAGAATGTCAAAAATGGCGAAGATTTCAGAAAGTATTATACTCGTATAATAAGTGATACGATATAATAAATATCCTAAATGATTTATGTATGAAACTATCTTTTCGGATTTTGTCGCGAATTTATTTTGATTTTTGTTTCCCGACGTTTCGAATGCTTTACAGCAATAATGGTCACGGGAGAGACTAATAACACTTAAAATTGTTTTATCCAAAATGATATTTTGTAATGAGATATTAATACTGTTAGCTTTAAACAGCTGAAACTCACCACAACATTTATTAAGACCGTAATACTCTGTAGAGTCGAGCTGAGTGCTAAAAGTTGTAAATCGTGTGAACTTAGTCTCTATTTCTCTACACAAAATGGTATGTAATTTATTTTGTTTAAGATGAATATATGTATATAATTGTTAAATTAATATTTATAGTTGCTCTAAAAGCTTTTCACAAAAAGGTAAATGTATCTTGAAATTGCTTAGAGTGTGTAACATATTATTTTTGTATTACGCATGTTACTTTACTTATTAATAAATAAATGATGTAATTCGGAAGAGGCTAGCGTCTGAGATACAGGCTCAGGCTAGCTCAGACTTTAGGGGAATTTTACAAAAAATATACTAATGGTTATGTAACTCTTTTGTTATTTAAGTCAATAAATTATTATATAAAATTATTATTAAATAAATGATAACCAAATTGTCTTTTTCACTTTAAAAAAAGGGTAACAATATTCTATTTTGTATTAGTTAACTAACTGACAATATATTTTTCTTGTTGTTTTATAGTACATAATATGTTAAGATGTTCTCTAAAAAAGTTATTTTTACTATCCAAATTGTGATTTTCACACTGAATTTAAACTTATCAAACAAGTGACGTGCAAGCCGCACGCTTTTTAGGGTTTTTATAAAATTATCTATCGTCAGCTAACTACTTTGAGCAATTAAAAAACAAAAATATATACATAGGTAGTATATTGTAAGTATATTGGATATCTATCAAATTTTTCTTTTAAAATCTATCATCAAAATATTAATAAAAGACAAAGACAATTGAAAGAAGAAAACATTTTTATAAAATCATAGCATGTCTAAATTAATAGCACATGATATTATCACTAGCACGTTACAAACAAGATGGTTGTTATATCAATAAATCCTAGGAAACGATACACAAGCGCTCAAGCAGTCTATGCAACGCCGTTGCTTGGTTTATTAACAAATTAATCATTTCGTGTTTGTAATAACTAGTGATGTTAATTTAGGAATAGTAGTTTATAAAATGAATCCAGACACTAAAAAAGTAGCAGCTAGCCTATATGGAAGAGTGAATGCTCCAGTGGAAAAATTTAGAGTCAATTTCTGTACGGATATGGAAAAATCAGTTTTGATGAGCAATTTCGAAAGACGTGGTTGGCATCAAGTAGGACCAGATGATGAATGGAATTTTTATTGGGCTTCGACTCAAACTTGTCGGAATTTATTCAGCGTGGAAAGTGGGTACCGAATGAACGATAATCAAATGATTAGTCACTTTCCTAATCATTACGAGCTATCCAGAAAAGACCTTCTTGTGAAAAATATAAAGCGTTATAGAAAAGAATTAGAAAGAGAAGGTAACCCCTTGGCCGAAAAGGCTGAAGTAGTTTTACAAGGAGGGCAAGTCGTTACACGCTACGTTCATCTCGATTTTATCCCTGTGACATTCGTTCTCCCAGCGGACTACAACATGTTCGTCGAGGAATATCGTAAATCACCGCAGAGTACATGGATTATGAAACCATGCGGGAAATCTCAAGGCACGGGGATCTTTCTTATAAATAAACTATCAAAGTTGAAAAAATGGTCGAGGGAGGCAAAGGCTCCGTTTCATCCACAGCTTAGTAAAGAGAGCTATGTTATTTCTCGTTATATAGATAACCCTTTGCTTATAGGCGGCAAGAAATTCGACTTAAGATTATACGTCTTAGTAACATCTTTTAGACCTTTAAAAGCTTATTTGTTCCAGCTTGGATTTTGTAGATTTTGTACTGTAAAATATGACACAAGTGTAACAGAATTAGATAACATGTACGTTCATCTGACAAATGTAAGCGTACAAAAACATGGTGGTGATTACAATAGCATACACGGAGGAAAAATGAGCGTTCAAAATTTACGATTATTCTTAGAAGGCACGAGAGGTCGGGCTGTTACGGAAAAATTATTTGCTTCCATACAATGGCTTATTGTACATTCCCTTAAAGCTGTATCATCAGTTATGGCAAACGATAGACATTGTTTCGAATGTTATGGATACGACATAATAATAGATAATCAATTAAAACCCTGGCTTGTAGAAGTTAATGCCTCGCCCTCACTTACCTCTACAACAGTCAATGACAGGATAATGAAATATAAATTAATAGATAACATTATATCAGTAGTTATACCACCAGAAGGTATGCCAGACGTGCGTTGGAACAAAGTACCGAACCACGAGTCACTTGGGAATTTTGATTTATTAATCGATGAGGAGTTAATGGAAAAAGAAGATTCTGCGTGTGTTACTGGAAAATCTCACAAGAGTAATAAAAAACAATAATAATATTATTTTCTGAAACTATTATTACTTTTAAAAATATGCAAATGCTTATATGATACCTACTATACTGAAATATATGTAATGTATATGATATTTTATTGGTTAATAAAAATAAATATATTATTGATTTAAGATAGCATGACATAATATCTACCATGAAAATGAATTTGCGATTGTACCTACATTAAATATTTTCTTTTTTAGTTCATTATAATACCATTACGATTAGGATCTAATAAATACCTCAAGAAAAACTAATAATCTAATTGTAAACTCATTGAGGAGTTGAAACTACAATATGATAATAAATAGAACAAATAAGTGGTTGTAATTTCATATATTATATTAATATTTTACACAAATTATTATTTGAGCTTAGATATAAAGTTTTCTTATGAAAACCTCATATTTTAATTACAAAGAACTAATTTCAGAGGACTACTGCAGCCCCTTTTATCAAATGAGAAACTCTCTCATGATTTTCGTTAGAATTAAACCCATAAATTTAAAAGTTAGACCATAAGCAGGTTTGTTTGATTGTATTAACCAATCCTACTGTTTGATTAAGAGAATGTAGGAAAGTTTTGTGAGTTCAGTTTAAATTTGATCGGAGATTAACGATAAAACTGAGGAACAATTTTAATGAAGTAGCGAGCTTAGCGGATCACAACGATGTATTGAGAAAGCTTTCCTACAAGTATTTTAAACTAGGATTTTTAAGAATCTCATTTAGATTTCACTTGTTAAATGAAATTTCTCTGTTTTATTTATAATTAAAATATTCGTAACTTCTGTTATCTGTGTTATGCTTATAGTGTAGTTATACTGGATAGAGGTTTGATAAGGGAAGAGCTTTTAGAGAATTTTTCCAAAATCTTTTAAAAGTCGGTAGGGTTCCTTGACCACTTCAAAAAGGGAGAGGTAAGAGGTAAACCTGTACAATCCTTGTATGTGTGCATTTTTTATTTATGTTATGCGATTTTTACACATATCGTGAAATGATTAATGATTAATATATAGTTACTTTTAAACTTACAAGTTGTTGCACTATTAAAGTTATTACTTATTATTAAAATTAAAAGAATATTATTAATAAATATTTCGTTGAAAATGACTTAGAATACACTTTTTAATTTTACTTTTATTAAAAGCAGTTGCATCATCCAAATAAGATCCCATACTCTCATGCCATTTAAATTCTAATATGATGTTAAATAATTGAAATGTGGGAAACCATTCTCGTTCTTGTTTGTTCTAAGATTGTTTTCATTCAATGCGCATTTCAAGTTTAACCTCTACATTTATAAAAGCCTTCTAACCACACGAACGTCGAGTTTCAGAGTATGCCGTAGTTTGCTTTCTACTCAGTATAATGAAATGCATTAAGGCACGTGTTTAAACTACGATAATATCAGAAAGAGTGTTTGAGGAAAATGTGTGCTTAATATTCGGATTACCGAGAACATGTTTACTAAGCGTCTGTCTTACTTGAATAAGTTGTGTAATCTATACTAATATTATAACGCTGAAGTTTTTATTTAAAGTTAAAGAGTTTGTTTGTTTGTTTTTTTGTTTGGTTGAAGGCGCTAATGTCAAGAAGTACTGGTCTTAATTGAAAAATTCTTTTTGTGTTGGATAGTCCATTTATCGAGGAAGGCTATAGGCTATATTTCATCACACTATGGCCAATAGGAGCGGAGCATCGATGAAAAATTTTGCAAAAACGGGAGACAAATATTTCTTTTGATGTTCAACCTTCAGAACGCGAGCGGAGCCGCGGAAAGGCTAGTATTATAATAACTAATTATACTCATATTTATATTATAAATGTCAAAATAAAGTTATTATATTTGATTTGATCTTTTCATTACAAAACACTAAACAGATTTTAATGGAACTAAGCATATATATAATATTAAACTAGGTACGAGTACATTACACCATGAGATCGAATGTAGCTATAAATAGTACTACAATCAATCTATTTTATATTAAACATCAATATATTTAGGACAATCAATCCTATGACTGCATCATCTGATATATTTTAGTTACAAATAGTTTTTCGAACTTGAGCAAGAATTCAATATAATGGATGAATAAAAGTATTTAGATCCAATGATAGCCTTTTTGCCTTTGAAGAAGTTCCAAGCTTGAAGTTTCTACTAGACATTTTTTTACTATATTAATATTATTTATTAAAATAGAAAGAAACGGTGCATATTTGCCTCAGTATATAAATATTAGGGATTATTATTGTTGGTATACATTTTTTTCAATACGTCATATAGTTTTGAATAATTTTGTTAAATTTTGTAATTTTAATTGGATTCCTGAATAGAAAATTAAACAATGATAACACACAACATTAAATTCTAACACATTTTATAACGTAAAAAATAAACGCCGTAAAAGTAACATGAGCATAATAAAACACATATCAGTTTTCTAATCACGTAACTACGAAACGCGCTTATTCGCTTAGTCGATTACGAAAAGAGATTTCCTACAGTCGACCACGATGCGAAAATTTATCATATTGCTCGCGCCTGCAGTAATAAAGTCTAAGAATAAAATGATTCAATTTTTGCTTTCAGTTACATTTTACAGCCTTTATTTATTGAAGAGATTTTAACAACATTTTGAAATAATAATTGCCAGCTAATACTAGCGACCAACACTAGCTTTGCTCGGGTCCAGCAGTAAGTAAGTACAAATTACCTTAGATGTATCATTTGACACTAATTAAATACTAAATTTCACCAAATCGATACTGATTTTCAGAGATCTAGATATATGATCTTTTCAGAGTGAAGCACAAATAGATACTCGAACAGATACAAACATTCGCATATCTCAAAGTAGTCAGATTATGCTCAGTGAAACTTATTTTATGTACCTTCTGTCGAATCAAAATATTAACCACACTATCTAACTAATTTTATAGATAACAAAACTATCTACTGTTACCCAGTATTTTCTAAAATAACAAAATATTTCTAGAACAAAATACAGATAAACAAAAATTCAATTACTGATTTATTAAAACAAAGTAGATTCAACGACGACAACGACGCAGGTGCATTTTCCAGACTGCAGCAACGAAATTGCAAAATAGTTTTTACTGGCCACGGTTTTAGACATTTTTGGCCATTTATTATGATTGGCTTGTTTCATATTTCAGAGGACAATTCGAAATAAAATCGATTACTTAAAGATAATAACATAAATGATTTCGTATTTTATCTTTTTAAGCTTTCCTCACGTTTTATTAAAACTACTTTAATGGAAACAATGTTACTTCTTTTTACCTTTCTGTCGTAATTCGTACATGCTTGTGTTATATTTTTTACTGTGTTACATATTTCACTATTTTTTCAACATTATGTGGTTGGCCTCGACGCTTGACGCCGCAGATTAATATTAAACTAGGCGAAACATCTGTATGGCCATCTGGTACACATACTCGCACATATTGTCTAGACAATGTTATATAGCCTCATTTATGACTAGCTCTAAGTAAGCCGTTACTTATTACGTATTCACATATCTTTTTCGTTTTTATTACAAGTCTTTCTCGTATTTCTTATCATGTTTCTGCTGACTAATAATGAATTTTAAAGATCGGTTCGGATTGGTTTATTTTATTTTTTACATTTTTTCTTTTAGTATTATTTTATCTCAAGCTCAAAAATAATTAGAGTGCCAGTTTGCTTTGCTCGGATGCATCCCTACGCGATGGGATACGTTTCATGCACGACTAGCGATTGACACTCACTTCGCCCGTTAATTTTTTGGGCGGAATCCTAGTAATTTTTATATAAAATAAAAGTAGCCCAATTCACCTGTTACATCTGCTGCCGACAGTGTTAGTCCCGTCAAAATCAGTTCGCCCGCTGCAGTAATTAGTCGGAAATAAAGCGGCTGACTGACAGACAGGTTGACAGACAGATCAGCAGTTTTGGATATTAGCTGGAAAAACAAACTGACAAACAGATAGATAAAAATTTTAAGTATTGTGTTTTTCATAATATGAATATCGTAATATACACTTTCATATGAGTTTAGTTGTTATTTTGATTGTGTTGTTATTTTGAAATTATAAACAGACACTTCAATTTTATCATGGGTAAGCGAATGAAGTACTTTCTATGTTGTATTAGATACTTTCATACGAACTCTATCCACTTCCTATAATAAACCTTAGATAGACAGCAATAAAATATATTTCAAATATAGACTAAGCTGAAATGAAATCCATCACGTAGCCAGATTCTTATCGGATTGCATTGGACCATTGTTGGCTTTCTAGCTAAAAATGATACTAGACACTATGCCTTTTCCTCTTTCTATAACTCGTTGTGCAACTTTAAATTTCTGTACAAGACGCTTGAAACCTGGTACACGTTTCGCTTTCATGTATATTAAGAATTTATTTAGAACGCTTGATGAGATTTTTCAAAGCCCAATTCAGGCGTTTCTTTGGATTAGAGAAAACAGAACATTGAATACATTAATAAAGATTTACTGCTTGTTACTGTACTTAAACTGTCCCACATTCATCAAAACTGTATAATATCTTCATATCCCATTAGCTGTAGCCTGTAATTGGAGAATAATAACCATTGGAGAATTTAGGCTCCTAATCGATGCGTTAATTAAATTAACTTTAATCGATTTTTTTTTCATCACTTTCATTCTTTTGATAACCAAATGAATTTTATTTCACTGTTAGTTTTTAACACACAGAATATGCCTCAGTAGGCTTCCTACTCATTTTTGTGTATACTATCTGGCAAGCCGATGTGAACAGGTAAGTCAATAAAGGTGACTCCATCGTTCTGCTAACTTATCGAAAGTTATATCAAATTTTAGATCATTTTATTACAAAATCAGTCATATAGAATTGCCTGCAAAAAATCATACTTAAAGCACTGTTGCCTAGCTAAAAATAGCCATGAGCACTTTCAGATAGGCAAGTAATTATAGGCATATTTGTTTATAAATTATATTCGATAAAAAATATGTCTCATCTGGTTATCAGATCGGTGAAGGTAGATCTTCCACGTCTCCTCTACCAGTTGCAATAAACAGAACTTCGCCTTTTTCTGATAAATAATTGACTTTCGTTCTGTTGTTCAGTTTTGTCACTCAAATAGTCACGAGTGTGAAACAAGCCACGACCAATCTTCTTAAAGTAAATCTCGCTTAGATATTCATGCCAGCAAATAGATTGACACATAGATAAGAATGGTATATTAGAGAGTTTAGTATCGTGTATACAATAAACGAACATGGTAATTTATGTTGCATTATAGGCTTCTAAAAATTTTTATAAATATATTTTGATAATTTGAGAAAACTTTGATGTAACATTTAAATATGTACTTATACAAAACTGTAAATTTAATCCCTTAACCGTTCATAGCAAAGCGCAGTAACGAATGATACTCTTGGTGAGATCTCTTTAAAAATAATATCGTATAACCGCAGTCTCGTTAGCTTGGTTTCGTTATTACATATTTTAAGAGTAAGAACTTTAATAGGGTTGAAAATGTTAGAGAAATAGTGCAATATTTTTTTAAATTTTACAAATATTTTATCGCAATATTTTTGCTGTGCTACGAGTATATTATATAGCAAAAGCGCATTTAATTTTCGATCGACTCGATTCAAACGAAAAAAAATTCAAGTTTAAAACTTTTAATTTTTTTTTAAATACAATTAAAGCTTAGTTCCGCCATTATGTTTTTTAATGACTTACATAATACATAAGTAATTAATTAATACACAGTACTACATAAATTTACACTAATAATTATAAATGAAACTATCTTTTCGGATTTTGTCGCGGATGGTTTTTCATTTTTGGTTCCCGACGTTTCGAATGCTTTACATCAATAATGGTCACGGGAGATACTGACTAAAATTCGGACCAAATCCGAAAAGATAGGTTCATTTATAATGTCAAATATTCGCGAAAACTTAAGAATTATGTTTATTTATCAAATATAATCAGTTACATTCTTTTCATTTTTTACGTAACTTACTACCCTTTACTCTCAAGCAAAAAGGGTAAGCTTTACAGTGGGTTGAAAAAATAAACTTGAATTAAATTTGCAGGATTTATTAAGATGACAAACGCTAGAGCTACTTTACATTTTATATTTTTATTAAAGCTTTTTACAGTGTAAATTATGTAAACTAAATATTAATTTGTTTTCTCATGTCGTTATCACCTATAATTAAGGTACTACTTTTTATGTTTTATTTTCCATGTACAATTTTTTTTTCATGTGTTTTGTAAGTACTTTGTTGGTGGTCTAATAAAAAAAAAAATAAAAAAAAAATATATATATTTTGGTGATTTAACTGCCTCGTTGGTGTAATGTGTAGCATGTATGGTTGCACATCCGGGGGTCCTAGATTCAAGTCCCAAAAATATACTTTTAAATCTGATTAGGACTTACTATTTACAAAGGTAATGGTAGCCCAGCGGTAACGCGCTCGCTTGGATAACCTAGTGATGCGTGTTCAAATCCGGATTTCGCACCTCTGATATTTTCATGTGCGAATCATTTATATTGTGTCGCCGTTGTTCTATTACTATTTGTCTTACGGTGAAGGAAAAAAATTGCGTGGAAACCTGCATGTCCGAGAAAAACCTATCATTTTCGAAAGACATGTGTAGACCGTCAACACGCACTAGGCCTGATCCCCAATCGTACTGAGGGAGGCCCGTGCCCAGTGGGACGTTAAAAAGGGCTGAAAATATTTCAAAAAAAAGGGTAAATTGGGCTAATCTAATGTTTCATTAAAAAGCCTCTGGGAGGGGTATTTTTATAAAAACAGACGCTAGCGAATCCATGAGAAAAATCTTATAATTATAGTATACATCAAGTATTCTTCTTACTGCAATATTATAGATTAATTCTATTCTTAAAGAAATAAAATCTGTAATTATAAAAAGTAAAAGCGATTCCTACAATGTCCTCCTTTTTTCTTTTCAAATATGTTTTATCTTTTGAGAGTTAATTACAACAGTTTTGTTCAACTTTGAGTTAGACAAGCGCGCGTTTAGTTTTTACTTTGTTTTAGTCTCTGAAGAGCTTCCCGGGAATTTGAAATCAGATTTATGGCTTAACCGTTCAGAACAAGCGACAAACGCCATTTTTTCCAAGAAAATTCTCATTGTTTTTGTGGTACATTGGAAAATTATTTTATGCTTTCATAAAATTAAGTTAATAAATTACTTGAAAAATGTATCTTTTATTTTTACAGCCTTAATTTACGCTTCATAAATCATAGAGGATACTGAAATTGAAATAATTAATGCTTAACAAGGAAACTGGAGATTATTTTTATACTATGTGTACAGTGGATAGGATATTGTGATGTTAACCTATTATGGAAGAATAATAATATTAAAAATAAGCCCAAACGGCAGTTTGTGGTGATTTCACAGCTCTTGACACCGATAACCCACCATAAGCAAATCAGTGGGAGCCGACCTCTAAATGTGCAAACTTAATTTCATTCAACATACGCTTTTAGTTTCTGATATTTAGGCATTATCCAGATACCATATTGAAGCAATGGGTTACTCAGAGAAACATGTATAACTTAAAGCTTTTGAAAAGACCTCGCTTTCATCTATAACCACCACTCATAGACATCAGCAGCCAATTGCGCAGGAGATATTTGACTAATCTTTGCTCGAACCGGAAATCGTACTCCGGATCTATATTACAAATAAATATATAGGTAATAGTGATAAAAATAGTAATATTGTCTTAAGAGAACAATAATATTAAAAGTTTTCTATAACAATAATATTCACGTACCTCGCATACATGTACTTTCAGAAGTCGAGAGACATATGTATGTACAATTTACGTAAGAGAAGTTTCTTAGACTTCCTTAGACACTTGTTCATAATTACAGACAACGACTATATTTGCTTATACTCGTGTATCTCATTATAACATTCTCACAACTGAAAGCTATGCCGTTTTAATGAGAATAGAACGAATGTAGCCCTGACATAATTAATGATGACAAACACAGCTTTTAGTACGTAATACCATTCTCTTACAGACAGTTTTATGTCTTGTAGATTTCGTTGTTCCCTTTGGAAGTCAGATCATGTTCATTATGAAAATTAGGTATAAAATATGGTAGGTAGTTAATTTAATAAAGTGTATGTTGTATTAATATTTAACACCTAATAATGAGATTTAAGATATGTAAGATATTTTCAAAATCAAAAATAATAGTTTCTGTATAATATTATCACTTTATATGGATGTTTTACAGTATTTCGTAGCTTGTGCTTTATAATTAACTGGCGAATCACCCTCGCTTCCCTCGGGTTCGTCCCTAGATTATTCAATTCCATTATTCAATGGCGAAAACAGCATGAAAATCGATGCAGCAGTTTTTGAGTTTATCGTGAACAGACAGACAGATGCGGCGAAGGACTTTATTTTATAATATTTAGTGATTTAAGATTTATCTGTAAACCTTAAATTCATTAAGCGGTCAATTAATAATTTGGGTCATATTCCTACTCTTACTATTCATTTATGATGTAATGTAGTTACATAAAAGTAGTAGATCTACTACAAATTTAACCTTATGAGGTACTTGAGATGGATATAATATGTATATTATATAATGTATATTATATCGAAGCCTATGCCAAAATAATTTGAGCTTAAGTTATAACGAAAAAGTTTTATTTTGAAAATGAGTTTTATACTTTCCAAGATTACATATTATTTTTTAACAAATAAAGTTTTTAACCGAACGCGGTTTGTGTCGAGAACTTTAATTTCCTGCCAACGATACAAGAAAGTTATTTTCTCAGAAGTAATAGTTAAAATATGAATTTGTAGAATTTTCTTTTTAAAATTTACGAATCAATTTCAATTACAACTACAAGCACTTATATTATGTTGTTTTATCCTTCTGTCATACTTCCATAGAACTTGCCAAGTCGTCGTATTTCTTTGCATGGAGATAACTTTTGGCAAATAAAATAATCTAAGTTAATTTATTTTGTGTCTTCTGTACAACAAAATCGCTTACCATGACCATGACGTGATATAACTTACGATTTCAGTAAATATTTTGATTTCATTTCGTTTAATGTGTTGTAGAAGTAAAAGCGCTATGTGCCAAAGCTTTTCGCATTCGTGTTAATTATTTATAAAATGTATAAAATAATGCAATGGAACTTTAACCGTCTTCAAATGTCAGGAAAGTAGTATACACAGCTGGACTCCAGTCTTTTTCGACTTCAAAAAGGAGCAGGTGCTCAATTCGTTTGTGTTTATTTTAATGTTTGTAACCTAATAATTCCACAACTTATTATCTGATTCTATAGTAAATAAAAATAAATATTCAGTTTTTTTTCACTTTTTAGTGTTTTTTGAAGCGATCTGGCTAGTATAAATTATCTAAAAATTTAATACAGGTGGTATTCGTAAATGCATTTCCCATCGTAAAGTAATAATGTTATTTTACATATCTCTAAAAGTGGGTACATTACTAGACTTCGTAGTAATCGTCTTACCGTCGTAGTGATCCCTTTAACATCAAGAATTTCAACTATCATATTGTACAGATTCATCCTTTCTTCCGACCGTTCCAATATTAATATCAACTTGAATAATATATATCTATTGTATATACAAGTCGAGTTGATACATATCTTCAGCTACCAGCCTGATTAACACTCAATTTAATACGCGATAATTTGCGATTTTCAGTTAAATATGATTTACTTTTTACCAAAATTATGGAAATAATATTTTCATACATTATGTTAAATAGGTAGCCGATATATCAGTAATTCCCATATTATTTAGATACGAACGATATCAATTACAGAACATTTTGTGTGGACATTTTGTATCAAAATGAAATAATGGTCCAATATACTTCAAGATAAAGTAGGAGTAATAATAATGTTCTGTTCTCCGACCATTTCCGGCCATGGCGGCCAATCTCATTGAGACAAGCCAACTACGCAGGAGATATTATAGTGCACCAGTGTATGCGCAGACACAAGTACACTCTCTATTCCTGCTGCTCTCTATTCCTGTCGCTCTGTTGGGATGAGTACTCGACACGAACATTTCGAGCTAAGGTGCAGGACCGACGGCTTTACGTGCTCTTCGAGGCACTTAGACGATGCACCACCAACTCCTGGCTGTGAGACTTACAAAACTAAACTTGGCCCGACCCGGGACTCGGACCTAGGATCTCTCGATGTGTGTCTGTGGCTGACTCACATATTATATAAAACATTTAATGCATAACATACATACATATAATATACAAAATAATTTTTACTCAATATATATAATATATATTTACATTAACAAATTCACACATCTTACACATACACCTACATAATACTAATTAAATAAATAATATTAAATAAATAATAAAATATAAAATACGAATAGGCATAAATGTACGCGTAGCATTGAACTTGAGCCTCACGGACATCAGCTGGTCGATGCGACGCAATACTGGTCTTTCCTCCCGCGCCCCGCATCGCGGTGTTGACCGTTAGCGGCGCTCGCGCATCAACTGAATCTTTTAAAGCTTTTACTGCAGACAGTCGCAATCCGCACGCTGGACGAGAGACCCGTACCGCTCGCTTACTATCCATTCGTAGCTTACGTACCTAACTGTATAAGCTTCGTAATTTTAATGTAATTTGTTTCTGCTATCCTTGTGCTTTCGTTCTTTCTATCGTGTAAACTGTCTAAACTTTTTATGTGCTCTGCTCTTTCTCCTTCTATATTTTTGTGGGTGTAAATTGTGTATTAAAGACTGATTCGTATATAGACTTATAATTTATCTCTCGACACGAACACTACACGTAACAACCCCACATTGGTGACCCCAGTTGAACATTATAATGAGCAGTGACGAACGTGTAACAGAAGAATCTGGAGCCTCTGCGAGAAATCCACGTGTTCGCCAGCGTCGAGACCCATCGACGGAATTGTATCGTGTCGGCGCGCGTGTACCGCCATTTTGTATTGAAAAACCTAACATGGCTCTTCAAAAGTTAGCCGAATTAACAGACAGAGTGCATGCCATAGCACCTAGCCAGACTCAATTGGCAGAAGCATCGATTTCGAAGCTGGAATCGGTTATGGATGTCATGTCGCGTCATATAACGGCGTTGACTAAGCAAGTGAGTGAACTTACTACCCAGAAATTTGATCGTGCGCGTCCACGGCATAGGCAAAGGCCACGTCAGCGCAGCCCTTCGACTTCAAGAAGATCGCATTCTAAAAGTAGGAAGTTTCCAATATGCTGGTATCACTATAAGTTCGGCAAGAAAGCGACTAGATGTACCTTACCGTGCGATTATAAGTCGCGAAACGTGACGGGGCAGTCGGTAATGGCGGCTGACGATTCTCCTCCGTTTTCTAATACTGGACGCCTGTTTGTGACAGATCGCAGTTCAAAAGTGCAATTTTTAATAGATACAGGTAGTGATGTGAGTGTTTTCCCTCGTACCGCACTTCAACAGCGACGTGCAAAAACGGATTATCAGTTGTGTGCGGCGAATGGTACTACTATTTACACATATGGTTATGTACAACTTAATTTAAATTTAGGCTTACGTAGAGAATTTATGTGGCGTTTTGTAGTTGCAGATGTATGTAAAGCAATTATTGGCGTAGATTTTTTATCTTATTTTAATTTAGCCGTAGATATTCGCAATAAACGCTTAATAGATAATACAACTAATTTGTGTACTGTAGCCATGATTTCTAGTAATGTAGATAGTTTAGTGTCTAGTGTTAAGATTATGTCTTGTGATAATAAATATAATGACCTACTTTCAGAATTTTCTGAGATCACTCGACCAGCTGGCCCAGTACGCATTATAAAACACAACATCACACACCACATTCGCACCACACCAGGCCCACCAGTAGCTTGTTCTCCCCGACGTCTCGCTCCAGATAAACTTAGGATTGCTAAGGCTGAGTTCGAAGCCATGTTAGCTAATGGCACAGCTCGACCTTCAGAAAGCCCTTGGTCATCACCTCTTCACCTAACCCCTAAAAAGGACAACGGCTGGCGTCCTTGCGGTGACTACAGGATGCTTAATGCTAGAACAATTCCTGACAAATATCCCATTAGGCATATCCAGGACTTTGCTCATAGCCTATCAGAATGTAAGATATTTTCTACGGTCGACTTAGTTAAAGCATATAACCAGTTACCAGTTTTTGAGCAGGATATTCCTAAAACTGCTATCACTACACCCTTTGGACTCTTCGAATTTCCATATATGACTTTTGGTCTACGGAACGCCGCTCAGACTTTTCAAAGGTTTATAGATGAAGTGACGCGTGGCTTAGATTTTTGTTACCCATATCTCGACGACATACTAGTATTTTCAAAGGATGAGTCACAACATGAGGACCATCTTCGTCAACTATTCACGAGGTTAAGAGATTATGGCATTTTAATAAACACCTCTAAGTGTCAATTCGGAGTAACAGAGGTCACTTTTCTAGGCTACCATATTTCAGAGGCCGGTACTAAACCTTTAGAGAGTAAAGTAGAGGCAATAAAAAATTACCCCGTGCCTAAGACAGCTAGGCAACTTAGGAGATTTTTGGGTATGGTTAATTTCTATAGGAGGTTTATACCTCAAGCAGCTCATATCCAAGCCCCTTTAAATGCCCTCTTAATCGGTTCCGTAAAAGCCTCTCAGACTGTAGACATATGTGGAGATTCGTTGAATGCATTCGAGAAGTGCAAAGATAGTTTATGCAATGCAGCTTTGTTAGCACACCCAGATTCTAATGCAAAACTTAGTCTGGTGACTGACGCTTCAGATTTCGCCATTGGTAGCGTTTTGCAGCAGTTAAAGGACGGTAACTGGCAACCGTTAGCTTACTTTTCTCGTAAGTTAAGCCCCTCACAAAGGAAATACTCGCCTTACGATAGGGAACTTCTATCAATTTACGAGAGTATTAAATACTTTAGACACTGGCTAGAGACAACAAGCTTTACGATCTATACTGACCACAAACCCTTATGCTTTGCGTTCAGTGAGCGTAAAAACAATTGCTCGCCGCGTCAATATAGATATCTCGACTACATATCTCAATTTTCTACAGATATAAGACACATATCTGGCAAAGACAACGTAGTCGCAGACACATTATCACGCATCGAAGAGTTACAGATCCCTGTAGATTTCAAAGTGTTAGCTCAGGCTCAAAACTCCGATAGCGAACTTAATAAATATCTAAATGAAGATTCTTCTCTGCGTATCAAAAGGATGACAATCCCAGGTAGTCACACTTCTCTGTACTGCGATGTAAGTACAACGACACCTAGGCCTTTCATACCTCAAGTATTACGCAAACAGGTTTTTGATAGCCTACATTCATTAAGCCATCCCGGCGCTAATGCTAGTGCTAAACTCGTAGCACAACGCTACGTATGGCCGCAGATGAGGAAGCAGTGTCGCGAGTGGGCTAGGGCATGTTTGGATTGCCAACGCGCGAAGGTAAATCGACACGTGTCGTCTCCTCTAGGCACGCACGATATACCGAAGGCGCGTTTCAAATATGTGCACCTAGACCTCATCGGACCATTACCCCCATCAGCCGAGTATCGGTACTGCTTAACAGCCGTCGATCGTTTTACGCGATGGGCCGAAGCTGTACCTCTTACCGATATTACGGCGGAGTCTGTAGCCAAAGCATTTTTATCCGGATGGGTCGCACGTTTTGGTTGCCCTACAGACATTGTCACTGATCGTGGTAGGCAGTTTGAGTCTTCGCTATTTCAACAGCTTTCGAAGTCTATTGGCTTTCGACATCGAAAAACAACTGCTTACCATCCTCAGTGCAATGGTCTAGTCGAGCGATTCCATCGACAATTAAAAGCGGCAATAATGTGCCACGCTGATTATAGATGGTCAGAGTCACTACCATTTATACTCCTTGGAATACGCAGCTCCTTTAAGGAGGACTTACAGTGTTCCTCAGCAGAGCTCGTCTATGGAGAACCTTTACGTCTCCCAGGTGATTTCTTTGATCATAACATTGACAAGTGTACGACTGATATAACAGATTTTTCTTCCCGTATCAGATCATTTGCCAATGACTTAAAACCAGTCCCTGTTAGACATCACACAAATAATAATAAAATTTTTATATACAAAGACCTCTCATCGTGTTCTCATGTATTTTTACGCGAAGATTCTCTTCGAGGTGCACTTCAAGCAGCATATACTGGCCCGCATGAAGTAATTGAAAGAGATTCGAAAGTTTTTAAAATCCGTTTAAAAGGTAAAGATGTCACAGTATCGATAGACCGTATTAAACCAGCCTATATACTGACAGACAAAAACTTAACATCTAAAGCTTTCGACGATAAAAAAGAAATCATCACTCCAATCTTAAAAACAACTCGATCAGGTCGTCAAGTTAGATTTCCAGACTACTTTCGCCCGTGAACGGTCTCTGGAGGGGAGTGATGTGGCTGACTCACATATTATATAAAACATTTAATGCATAACATACATACATATAATATACAAAATAATTTTTACTCAATATATATAATATATATTTACATTAACAAATTCACACATCTTACACATACACCTACATAATACTAATTAAATAAATAATATTAAATAAATAATAAAATATAAAATACGAATAGGCATAAATGTACGCGTAGCATTGAACTTGAGCCTCACGGACATCAGCTGGTCGATGCGACGCAATACTGGTCTTTCCTCCCGCGCCCCGCATCGCGGTGTTGACCGTTAGCGGCGCTCGCGCATCAACTGAATCTTTTAAAGCTTTTACTGCAGACAGTCGCAATCCGCACGCTGGACGAGAGACCCGTACCGCTCGCTTACTATCCATTCGTAGCTTACGTACCTAACTGTATAAGCTTCGTAATTTTAATGTAATTTGTTTCTGCTATCCTTGTGCTTTCGTTCTTTCTATCGTGTAAACTGTCTAAACTTTTTATGTGCTCTGCTCTTTCTCCTTCTATATTTTTGTGGGTGTAAATTGTGTATTAAAGACTGATTCGTATATAGACTTATAATTTATCTCTCGACACGAACACTACACGTAACAACCCCACATGTCCTTACATGCTAACCACTACACCACCGAGGGAGGAGTTATGGTCACTATTTAAAAATACATAAATATATACTAAAAATCAATGGACTTTTTATTAGTTTTGATTAAATTATATATACTACTTTACGATTAATATTTGTATGTATAGTATTTGTATGTATAGTATAGTAATACGTATGGTATTATATATATATATATATAATACCATACGTAATAAACCAAAATAGGTACTATTGTAGTAATTAAATCCCAACGCCAGACAAAATAAGCCTCTAATTTCTAACAAGATATATCTGATATTCCTATCAAAATTAAGTAACTGTAATTAATAAGTTTAATCATTAAATTTCAAAATATCTACAGCTATAAAATTTTAGAACCTACGTTTTACGTACTCAGTCGTTTTTACTTCCTAAGTTTTAAATGGTATGCGAGAGTGCCGTAAATTGCAATTGACAATAAAAAAGATTGAGATACAGAAAAGTTAATGAGATAAAGGGGCCCATCCCTATTTGGGAATATAAAACTATAGTCAAAATGACCAAGATTTTATGATTGTAAATCAGTATGATATTATTTTATTACTTCCATCCTTAAGTACTCGTAGTCGCTTTCGTACTCGTTGGTAAAAATAATGAACTCCTTTTTAATTCTATTAATAAAATTGTAACACACTAAATTCCTTTACAAAAAAACACTTAGTTTTTTCCGATATTCCTATTTTCTAAGCAGTTTTATTATCTACTAATAGATTTTTATTTAAATAAAATCCTCAAATTTACGGAACGGAAATTATGCTATTTCTTAAACGACTCTATAAGATTTTGCATTGATTTTTGTAACATTTAAAATCTAAGTAGGTATATAGGTATATATACTAGGTACCTACTATGCATTCCATTTAAAATCTTTCAAATTAACTCTGCTTGCGTCAATATTTAGAGCCTTTTCATACGGGCGTGTGTAACAATAGGGTTGGAAAATGTCAATAGTTTCTAGCCTATGGTTTCACACAAAAGGAATATTCGATACAGGCAGCAATAACGGACCCTTTTATCCTCAGGCATGGAAATAGTGTGCGGTTTTGACGAAGCCAGTGCTTTGTAGTGCCTCAAGCGGAACAAACATTTTGATGTTTTTTTGCTCTTTAGTCTTAGTTTATTCACAGACACTATTGTGCAACTATTTGCATAGAAGGTTCATGTATGTATTTTGATGTAAATATATCCATTTGTAGAAATACTTTTATATAACTTTTAAGTTAAATTATTATTTTTACATATCTACAATATATCATAATCGTGCCACGGTTTTATATCACGCTCGTTTCACCTCTGTTTATGTAAGAAAGAAAATACTATTCCGAGTTTATATCGATTCTTCGATCATTAAGATTATTCAAACAGCCAAATATATAATAAAATCTAATTTAATTAATAACGAAATGATAATAATTTGTTTCATCAAATAATTTGGATAAATATTTATCCATTTTACACTCGACTCGACACAAAATGTCCATTATGAATTGCTTCCCACTCTCATCCACTCCACTGTAATGCAAAGTAAAAGCATGAAAATCGTTTGCAAGCTTGTTAATATTCCCAAATTACTCCAAACTGCCACTGTTGTTGGAGTTCTGACCACAGTTTATTACATTTTCGAAACGCACCGTTAAAATGTAGACAATGTGATCTCTGCATCTTGTTTGCTTAAACTTGTATCTAGGTTGGATCGTGTAAAGTAACTCTTTATCTTATCAATTCAGCTAATGGGTAAGGTGAAAGATATTTACTTAATACTATTATGTCCCCGTGATAGGTTTTAACGGTTATGATAGATTTCTCAGAAATGAAATATTTTCCCGGAGTAAATGGTATCCAAAATTATGACCTGGATAACCTGCTATCATCATACCAATTTTTATTAAAATATGTCCAGCAGTTTTGTCGTGATGCGATCACAGACATACAGAATTCTTGAAAATATAGATTGTAGGCATTTTGTTTAAATGTGGTCGTAAATGTAAAGATGTGATTACGTATTTCTATAGTAGAAGCCTAATCAAATTACTAAGCATGGTAAATGAGTAGGCGACCCACATGGAGGTGCCAACTGGTAAGTAGTTATTGTTACCCATAATCACCTACGTATATAATATAGGGGTTTGTAAATGCATTGTTTTCCTTAAAAGGACCTTTAACGACTCTTAATGATTCTCAAATCCAAGCGCTAAGGGTATTTTCCCTCAGGAAAACAATCGTTCAACACTTTACGCATACAAGGTAGAAAGAAACGTTAGGGTAGTAAGTACGTGGAGGGTGAATCAGAATGTTATTTCATTCTATTTATTTTGTTCATGACGGATATTTTTGTTGGAAATTATTATTTATTGAGAAGTATATATAGTATGTATAATTTATAAAATTGCATATTTAAATATCAAAATCTTGAAATCCAAGTGGGTGTCGTGATTTATGCACTACTCGCACGGGCTGTTGGACTCGCGGTATGATCGACACGCGGCGACCAGTGGCCGGCGTGCTTTCGTCGGCTCGAGTTCCTGGCATTACTGAGAAACGCCTGCAACAAATAACTTAATAAAAATTGTATATTTGACAAACTTAAATATATATTTTTATTCTATTAAATATAAATATTAAGTAAATGTTTTACTTACAAATAAAATAAAATTACTATGTGTAAACATTAAAATAGTGATGTTAATATCAATAGAGATCGAATTAAAACTCGACTGGTATAGCCCGCCCAGCCTCCAAGCTGAAACGGCTCCACTTTCGGAACAAACAGTTGATAAGACCAAAGATTTAACAAGTGATTGTCACAGTATCTCATTCTATACAAGAGCGGTTAGTGTAAAAATGTTTAAGCAAGTCATATGTCAACAGTCTTCCAGCTAAGATAGTGTTTTTTAAGATAAAAGGTCCATATAGTAGGAACAAGCAATTACAATCATAGAAAAAAGCCCAAATTATAGGATTACTTAACCTGGATGCTGGTAAGACAGACATTCTCCGGAATAAGTATTCAGCATCCTTTCGCATATCGTCATCTTGCATTAAGCTGACCATCGCCTTCTCGCGCTTCACAAGCATTGAGTCTACAGATCCGGCCTCGCCTTCAAGTGATATATTGACACACTATGGAAAATGTAAATTATTCGATTAACTTAATTGTGATTCCGAATTAAAAATATTTCGTAAACACTATATTTCGTTGGCCGGCCTTCTTGATTCAACTGACAATGTTTCTTTTATACGGGATATGTACCAAATATTAGGTTTTAAATAAATTGAGACGTTATACTACTTACTACTACGATTAATATATAAAATTTGTGCGTGCATTGTTTTACGATTTAAGGGAATCTCAATATTTTACTTGTTTTTTTGACAAATAAGGGATGTAAAAGTGTATATATATGCGTACGAATGCGCGGCGTGCATGCGCATGCGCATGCGTTATGCATGTATGCACGTGTGTGTATGTTTACCATTTTAGTCTTAAATGGTAAGATGGAATTGGATTAAAGGTACACAGACATAATTTTATACAAACTTACTAGCTTACTGTAAATTACACAGTACACTTATTAAAAAAAAACACATGTAAGTAGTCTATTTCCGAGCGTAGCGTGGTAAGTTCCTAGGTTGAAATAAAATGAAAACATAAATAACACAAATTACTTTACCAATAAAATTAAAACCCACACTTTATGATTTTCTACTACGAGTACTAGTAATCTTCGATCTGGCTTCGTATAAGTGTACTTATATAGTAGAATTTATGAGAAACTGTGTGTACTTGATGTTGTTATTACTTCCGTTTGAACTGAAATTGCTCGCATAAAACTGACTTACAGATATTTATTTGAACAATAGAATATGAAAGCCATTTGACAAAGGAAATGCATTTATGGATGTTTTAATGTATGGGTATTATTTATTAAGATTATTTCTCTAAAGAAATACTAGATTTTCTTTATTTATATTATATTTTTATGATATTTTCTTTCAACATTTACCTATACTTTTATAATTCCGTAGAAACTAGAAAGTAATAAAACAACTAACTTGTATAATTCAATTCGTTATGTCCAGCTGTCCATCAGTATCTAACAGTCATATAAGTAACTAAAAATAAAAAAAGTTACTTAAAGTTAAACTAACTAGCAAGAGGTGGAGGAGAACTAAATTATTATATATAGAAAATCCATTGCGCAAATATAACATTAGAAATAAATTCAAAGACACTTCACACTTGACTGATTTTCGTACTATTACGGAATTGTATAAGAGTGAGATGCAATGTTTATTTATGGGTTCATACATACATAATCCCACGAATTAGTTAACGTATTTACACATATACAGGATAACTTGAGTAGGGTCGTATGGGATGTAGGCAGTTTTATTGTTATCTCTAAGAAAACTGTGTATCTAAGTGATTGTTCTGATTATTGATGAAGCAATATTTCTGATATACTAGTGGTGTTTTTTTGCAATTCACGCCAGAAGTCGATTGTCAGCCATATTACTTTTAGAGAAGACTAAGCTGCTTCATATTTTTCTACGAGAAAAATTCGAATACAAAACCCTTAGTAAACTCAAATGTATTTATTTGGTTTGTTTTAAGATATCTAGCAATTATCTAAATTCATTATGAATTTAACTAATGATGAGCTTTTTATATTAATTAATCATAATATAATATGCTACCAAACCTTTTTTTGATTTATTTAATCATTCATCATCATTGATTAGAATAAACAATAGTGCTGAAGGGAAGTAGAAATTAAAAGTCATTGCTACAAATATGCGAGTGACGGGGTTTCAGTGGCATTATAGGTATATGTATATTGTATAGATGTTTGTGAAACTAACAGTTTCACAAAGTTTATAGTTTTATTTATCGTTCGATCAACATCTGATGTTTTACCCAAATTCGTAAAAAAACAGTATTTGCTATATTTTTTTCTAAATTATTAATCAGTAACATATCTTAAAAATATTATTATAAAAATAATATTATTTATAGACTTATAATGTACTACTGCATATAATGTACATAATATATCTAATTATCTATCTAATTAACTATAGGTGCGTCATCAAGTGAGTCTCACTTTTATACTAAGTAAGTATATAGATGTACCGTATCAAAGAAAGTAGCGACATCTGAATATCCAAACGATTTGGCAAGTCCAACTCCTTCTATCAACGTTGCTCGTGTCTCGGGTCGATTGTTTTGTAATATGTGACAACGTGCCAAGAGAAACGTTGCGTTTAGTAGCCATATGCGTTGGTTGGCTAATCTTGCTTCTGTTCAGATTATATAATAATTTGATAAGTGATTATAATAATATAATTTAATGAAATTAATCAACTTATGATAAAATTATTTTTTTCTTCCTTATTCCTATATAATTATTAATAGTATAAAAGTTATACGCCTAACTTTTTAATGTCAAACATATTTTTAATGAACTTTAAAGTAAAAATCCATTATATAATATTATATAACAATGTTTTCTATACGATTAACTCATGTGAAAAAAGAAGCCTTTACTAATACAAGAAGAATGTTTAGAATATGGAACCTGATTGGCACTTCACTGCATAAAACCGCGCTCTATGTGCTTGTTTTGTGTCTGCGTGTAAACGCCCCAGCTCGTGTAAAATGTAACAGCGTTCCGATGCTCGGTTGCTCAAAGTCAATGCTCGTTCCAATGTACGTAGACGACGCCTGAAAAACGTTTATCGTCACGGAACTTAATAGCACTATTTTCATGCTTCACATAAAATTCCGTACTACAAAACATACTCTGACATATTTAAAAAAAGTAAACTATGCACTACTTTGTACAAAATAAAGTTAATTTAAGATTTGATTGAAAAATATGCTGAAAATGAAATTAGTTTAAAAAGAAGTATAATTCATGAAAAAGCTTAGAAAATACTATGATTTAAGTTCTGCAAGTAGAATTTTACATTTTCAAATTTCATTGGACATAGAATAAATTATGTTGAAAAGACAAAAATGTAAAATATTTTCTGAGCAAAATTCTCACTTGGCGTCACGGGGCGGCGCCGGAGGTCGCGTACGCAAAATTGAATCACGACTCGGTTCACGCGATATTGGTATTCCCAGCAGTATAAAGGCTCTTTTCTCGCGATCTGCTTCACTCATTTCTTCTTTAACACGTTTCTACAAACAATATTAAATTTGTGGCAAATTTTACACGTAGGATTTTAGGTAGTCGGCAAAATTATTCATTTGAATCATTAAGTGTGAAGTTCTTTGTTCTTAGAAATTTCGAAGCTTAATTTGACACTTTTTTATATTTAAATAAATGAATCAATGATTATTTTGACTTAGCTATTTATAATATCTATAAATTTATAGTATTATATGTGTAGGGTGTCAATTATCTGGTAACCATAACACAAGCCTCGTAGCTTACCATGGAACTCGATGGCGCTTTGTGTTATTTATTTATTTATAATGTATTTATGTGACGTTTCACACCTGATCTAAGAAAGCTTCGCCAACGATGTCATATAACTCTTGTAAAAACTTTTCTTTGGCTGGTAGCATATTGGCTGGAATTCTTGCGATTTGTTCCATCGCAAACTCCGCAGCTTCGAGGCATTTCATTGTGTCACGTTTTTCGTATATTTCTTGAGCGGTATTGACTAATCGACGCGCATCTGTTGTGTGTTGACGTTGAACGTTTCCAATTCTTTGTTTCCGCGCTTTTGATAGTCGCGCTCTTGCTGTGGCTTCCGATTCACGAGCGGCATACATTGGTCTGCGTTCGCGTAATACTGCCTGCCAGACGTATTAATTGAACAAGTATCAATAAATAGTAATAATAGAAATTATTTATTATATATTTTCCTACTAGCTTTTCCCGCGACTTCGCCCGCGTTAATTTTTTTGATTGTTAATCAACCTCATTGGGTTGATCTGTAGTATGCCTGAAAGTTTCTTCAAAATTACTCTAGCTATTTCAGAACCCATTGATAATACAAACAATGTTTTAATTTTTCGTAAAAAATGTTTTTTGGAACGAAGTTCCTTACGGCAGGCTGGAGGAGATAGGGATTTTGCTGCGCGACCGAACTGAAAAATATGTGATAGTAAAAGCGTGGAATAAAACCGTTAAATAGTGCGCAGGCGCGACAGTCGTCATAGTAACAATGGCAAGTAAAGTAACAAGTGACTTGAATGCAATTGACAGTGATAATAGTGGGAAATTATTTAGTGCAAAAGAATTAAATACGTAAGTATTAGTTTATTTATAAATATAAAATATTTTACATTGGTTATTTTATTATTATTATTGGAACGAAGTTCCTTACGGCAGGCTGGAAGAGATAGGGATTTTGCTGCGCGAGCGAACTGAAAAATATGTGATAGTAAAAGCGTGGAATAAAACCGTTAAATAGTGCGCAGGCGCGACAGTCGTCATAGTAACAATGGCAAGTAAAGTAACAAGTGACTTGAATGCAATTGACAGTGATAATAGTGGGAAATTATTTAGTGCAAAAGAATTAAATACGTAAGTATTAGTTTATTTATAAATATAAAATATTTTACATTGGTTATTCTATTATTATTATTTTACTTCCGAACTCATTACTCATGTACTATATTAATGTAATTCTATCTGATTAATGTTTTAGAACAAAAGTAAAGTCTTACAGTAAATGTGTGAGCACTGGAAATCTAATTCGTCACCTTCGCGATGTTCATGGTCTACGAGAAAAGGGTATAGCTGCTAAAAAGACAATACAAGATTTTTTTACTACCAGCAGGCCTTCAACTTCAAAGCAGAGTATATCCTCAGCGTCGTCAACTAATGACAAGTGGTTCCTAGCGCGAGATCTAGCTCTCTGGTTTTGTCGCTCTTTGATGCCATTTAACTCAGTATCAGACAAATGAATGCAGGACTTTTTCATGGTAGGTACACCTGGTGTACGTAGATAACTTAAAATAAAGAATTTCTTCATCTAATCCATAGACTTGACTTCAATTATTAAAGTTAGTTACCTTTTTTTAGAAATACAAGGTAATTGGGAACACGGCAGATTTACCATCTCGTTTTACAATATCTGGAACGGCTCTGGACGATGTATTTGAAAGCTGTTTATCACATGTGAAAAAGACAATTCAGCTAGATGCGTCATGCTGTGGAGCAATAACCTTTGATTTGTGGAGCGATCAATATCGGAGTCAAAATTATATCACTTTCACATACCATTATCTGACAGAAGGTATATATTTTTCCCCTTTCCTTTATTTAAAGTACAATGTAAAGTGAGAATCTAATTGTAACAATATGTTTTATACAGATATGCAACTCAAATATTTCACGTTATTAAGCACCTTAATGACCGAAAAAAAACTGGTCAAAAAATTTGTGATATGATCGCTGAAGTAAGAAATGACTTTGGATTGCTTGATAAAACTATTTTTGCTGTCACGGATGCCGGAGCAAATGTTAAACGTGCAGTCGATTTGGCTTCACTTAACAGTCATCTCTGCTTGGGCCATGGTCTTCATAATTTGGTGAATGTCGATGGAATAAATTCGACCCAAGTAAAGAGACTGGTTACAAAGTGCAAAAAATAGTGAAGAAGCTGCGATATAGATTACCTGAATTAGAAGCTGAAGCTGATAAGGAACAGCGAAAAATAATTGTTTTACTAGAAAAAACAGGAGAAGATTTGGAAAACGACGAGAGGGATCCAATCCTTGATAATTTTGTGTACGATTATAATGAGATGGATGATGGCGATTCCATTGAAATCGATGATTTTATGAAGCCAATACCAAGCATAAAAACTTCGACACCGACCCGCTGGCACAGCGTTTTGGCCATGCTAGAAAGTTTAAATCATTCTTGCAATCGTTACGCTGTCAACATCTTGCTTGACAAAATTGGCGAAGAGCAACTTAAATTAAACAATTTTGAGTAGAAGTTAATGACAGATTTCATCACATTTCTAAAAAAAATCAAGGTCATTGTAGAAATACTAAGCTCTCAAAAATCCACATCTTTAAATGGTGCGCTGATATTCCGATCAGAAATTAAAGACGCACTACAGTCCTCAGATGATGATGAACCACTTGTATTGTTAACTCTTAAAAGAAATATGATGGATAAATTAAATCACCAATTCCCGATCACAAAACTAATAGTGGCTGCTACTTTTTTGGACTGTCGCTTTCAAGGGATACGTGAAGTAGATGTCCTTGAGATCTTGAGATTTCCAATCAAACAAGGGTGTCTTTCTTATCAGATTACATAGAAATTGTTAAAAGTCGTCCACATATAATCCCTTCTATGGAGACTTCTGAATCTCAAGCAGTAGCAAGACCGACTACGACATCTGATACCGTTACCGTTAGTTCCTTTCTAATCAGGCTTTCCGAAAAGCATTCTGGCATTGAAACTCAGTCTGTACCTGTAGATGATCCAATTGAACAAGAATGTTGGAAATATTTTGCAACATGCAAGCTGCAGGATCTTAAAGATGTAGATTTCTTGAATTACTGGCTTGTAAATAAGGATTCTTTCCCGTGGCTTTCTTCGCTAGCGACGTCGATTTTAGGAGTACCCGCAACAAGTACGCCTAGTGAAAGAGTTTTCTCGACCGCTGGGTTAGTTTTGTCTGCCAAAAAGTCTAGATTGACTTATAATCGTGTAAACAAAGTGATATTTATTCATGACAATTATAGTGCATGCAAAAGCGCTATTTTATAGTAGTCCAGATTTATTTAATTTTATTTATGTCAGGTTTCACTTCACATTTATGGTTGATTAATGTAGTACAATATGTTTTTCAGATTCAAGATTATTGTATATTTATATTTTATATAATATATATTTCAGGATTATTTTACGTTTCGGTTGCGGTGATTTTGTAAATCGATCTCATCGGATGGTTTACAAAACAATTTTGGGTTTAATAAAACTAAAGCTTTATTTTCTCTTTAAGATAGTTAGGTAAATGAAAATTATTCAAATTACTACTAAACTCTATTGTTATATATATATTATTTGATTTCATTTTAGTTTTACTTAAAGAGACATATTTTATTATTTTAGTTGACAACAATTGAATTACAATTTTTTTTATTTTACGTTATTTATTATTTCCTAAAATACTGAATTTCCTAAATACTTTCCTGTACTTAAATAAAAACCAATCAGCAAAATTTAAGAGAAAAATCAAGAAAACCTACATAAAATTGAGCACGACTTTTTTTTTGCAAATTGTGTCGATTCTACATTAACCGAAGGAACTTCGTTCCTACCTGGTGTCCCACGACACCATTTATATATTTTATTATTAAAAAGTATCCCATGTTACTTCTAATACCTCCAAGAATATGTGTACAAAGTTTCATGCTGATCAGTTGAGTAGTTTTCACGTGAAAGCATAACAAACAAACTTACATTCACATTTATAATATTAGTAGGGATTAATAGTTATGCAAGATCGTAGATTCGATTCTGCAAAAAGCACAGTTTATAAGATTATTTTTCTTTCTACTTTTATGCAAAAGATATAAAATAAAATGTATTAAATATATTTATGTAGAAGAACGAGTAGGTATATAAAGTTATACGGTAACTTTTAAAGTTAAGTAACATTTGAAGAAACGTTGTGAAAAAAGGTTCCTATTTCTCGTAATACCTTCCAGGATTTTCCACTTAATACGTACTTGTCGCTTTTCAATATCAGCTAATGCGCTATAAGCTAACTCTTGCAGTTTCTTTGATCCCAATCTGTTTGCGGATCTAAGTCTTTCATCCTTGCAAATCGCCGTAAGGAAATATTTGTCATGCGCCATTCGCTCCAAATACTTAGAAGCCATTACACGGGATATATGTTCGGCCTTCTGCTTTTCCACACGAGATATTTCTTGAATCTTAGATATGAATATTACAGTGAACATTTTAGTTTTAAAATTTGAATTTCTATTACACTTTGAATTTCTGTATAACTTTTTTCTTTAAAAGTTAACTCAGTAGCCATATTTTAATATAATGTTATTTAAAATAATGTTACGTGAAAAAATAATAATATGTAAATATTTTATTATAAAAATATTTTTTTCTCTAAGATTATGATCGAATTTTTACCACCGGTAATAAAATTTCGTAGTATTTAAGTAATTTATAAACCGTCAAAAATGTTATATATATTTTTTTTGGTAAATAGAATACTATTACTAATACTAAACATGGAATTTTAAAATTAGAAAGTAATGTACCTATATTTTTACTTGAAAAAAAATCATATAACATCCTAATTTCAAATGATGAAATGAAATTTACTTGATGGGTTGACTGATTATGCATTCTACGTGAGCGCGTATGAGCCTTTGTGCCGACATCCATTGTATCTTCAACCAACTCTATTAGTGGTATTACTTTGACTGTACGAGATAGCACTTTCTCTGCACTTTTATCTGTACATTCTCTAATCTAAAAATAATATATTTTTAAAACTAAGAATATTTATTTAAAAAAAACGGATATTACATTTTATATGCTTCTATAAAATATCAAGTAATTTTCCATTAAATAAAATACTCATGCAGATGAAGTTAGTAAAAAGGCACAATTTATTGTATTACATAAAGATGAGTAAACTGAAAAAGATTTTTTCTACGTAGGTAATTGTTCCCAGGATAGTAATTAAGTCTTCTGTAAGCTTTTACAAGACTAGCGACCCGTTTGCTTCGCACCGGTTTAGGAAATTGTACTTTTTATTATAGCTTTTACTCGCTGCTTTGTTCTATTAAGGAGAGCTCATAAATATTTCAAGAGAGCAAATAAACGGTGCAACAAATTCAATTTAAAAATACGTAAGTGAAAATTAAACAATTTTATCTATCAAAGAAATTAAATTCATCTAACTTCGATTGACACACACGATATTTTTCAGTATTTCAGTACCACACTTATTTTAAGAACCACTTGACCGATCACATTGAAAGCTAGAAAGCAATATTACATTCATAACGATTTATTAAATAAAAATACACAATTTTTTGTTATGAAAGACTAGACAACAATCTGTAGCAGTTGATAGTTGTGAAGTCGGCTACGTGTACACCCTGCGCCTTAGAAAGCACGATTAACTGTCACCTACGCCTTGTCTCTCGTCAGTCGTGTCGATTTCACATGCCAAACAATATGAGGGGCCACGTCACGTGCACTATAATATATCTCGCGCTGTGAATAATCTCAATGGGGTACCAGTTAAAAGTTCATTATACATAATTATACCTTAATACCAAAATATGACTAAACATAAAGTATAGATTTCAACACTATATACTTAGAAATACCGTTTCTTCAGCACTTCTGGCACAGTCAGCAAAATTAGGCGGAAAAAGCCTCAGCCGTTGTCCTCGACGTGCCAACACCAACGCCTTTTCAAATGCGCATTTTTCATACTCCGTTTGTGCTTTTATTTGTAGAGCTGCGATATTTTCTGGTTCTAGTTCTGAAAAAATAACCTTTTATCAAATATAAAAAAACTAGCCTTTCCCGCGGCTTCGCGCGCGTTCTAAAGGCAAGAATCTAAATACCTCCCGTTTTTGCAACATGTTTCATAGATACTCCGCTCCTATTGGTCGTAACGTAATGTAATATACCCTATAGCCTTCCTCGATAAACGAACTATCCAACGCAAAAAGAATTTCTCAATTCGGACCGGTCGTTCCTGAGATTAGCGTGTACAACAAAACAAACAAACAAACTTTTCAGCTTTATAATATTAGTATAGATATAATACCATATAAATACCTATAGATATCGACAGAGCTTTTGATGTATTGGTAGCAAACTAAATACCATATCTACGTAAGTAATAAATAAATTACATAGGATAAAGTTCAAAATATGATGTCATTATACTTTATAATTCATACCAGCAGCACGTGCGGCATCTGCTAAAGCTCCAGCATAGTGTGTTGCCTTTGCACGAGCCAAACTTCTTCCGAGGAGAGAACGTACGTCGGAGTTCTACGAGCAAGTTACATTCGAACAAGATAGTTTAAAATTCTATTATAAGGAATAATTTTAACACAAAAGCTACGTATCACAACGTTTTAAGTTAGTGCTTTCTACCTGACTGTTTTAGAAGAAGATTAGTATTCTAAATATATGCATACGTGCCCCCGTGGCTAATAGATACTGATACACATAGAAATCCTAGGTTCGAGTACCAGGTCAGGACAAGCATAGCTTAATGCAATTGTGTGAAAGCCTACACTTGTGCAGTATAATATCTTCCGGGCAGATAGCTAGTCTTAATGAGGTTAACCGGCGTGGCCGAAATCGGTTGTGTGAAAATCATCATCGACATAATCAATGTATACGTATATAGCTTGATACAATTTAACTTAAACTATATTTTTTTAATTACGCACATACACATTACACAACATACTGTACTTATGCATATTCCATATACGTATATTCTATGAAATTTATGGTTTAGACGTTTGTATATAGATATGTAATATGTATACTGGCGCTTATAGCAATTTGTAATACTGAGATACTATAATGGTCCATATATGTAATATATGCTCTACACAGTAAATCATAATATATAGAGCACGATAAATCAACATTGCTTATCTAGCAAAACTTGTATAATAAACACGCAAAACAAAATTTATATCATTTACAAAATATTCATTACTTACATTCCACCGCAAAGCTTCGTTGTATGCCAAAATAGCTTTCTCGAACTGCTCCAAGCGTTGCAAATAATTTCTGTCAAATGAAAATAATATGTTTAATCTGCCTGTTGTCATGTTTGCATCAAATGTATTTGATGAATAGTTTTTCATGTTAATAATTAAACCAACATCATGAGTATTATAAATTATTTAGTATTTAACTTTAATCACACGTTTATAATAAATTTAATTTGTAATCATTAAAATGGAACTTAATTGCCATTTATTTTATAAATAGTAGATACAATAAAGCATTATATATTATTTATGGGTAATAAATAATATATACAGTGTTTATTTGATTAATATATCATTCAATTGATACACATTTTGGAGATACTTCTTAGCCGCAACTCAGATGTAAACAAGCTTTAATTTTTGTATTTGTAAACTGATAAATAGTTAAATTTTACACTGTTAGAATCTCTTGTTATATGTATGTATATTAAAAACATAAATGTCTTTGTGAAAGAAGAAGTACTATATTATTTTATATTTGATGACATAAAGCCCATATAGTATGTATTTATAATATGCACTAATTCTTACCCCCTTTGTCGATAAACAGCCACTACATTGCATATTGGCCTTTCTTCGAGACATAACTTCTTTCTCATATTTTAACCAAAATAACTGCGAGGAAAATAACACATTAAAGCAAATATAAAGATAAATGATTTGATATAAACATAATCTAGACGGCCACTAATCGAAAGAAAATATGAATTATAGTAAAAAATGCATGCAACCGATACGATTATTGTGAAAACAAGACACAACACCTTCTAACACTGAGACTTCGAAACGAAATGAAAAAAGAATCTAAATGAATCTAAATTCTCCCCGTTGTGGGAGCATCGAATATATAAAATTAGAAATAGGAAGTTCGTTTTGGTTCAACCGTAGGTATCTAAGGATAACCTGCCTAGTTATATATGTAGGTATATCTGTATGTATTCAGAACTTTTTATCATCCCACTGCTGGGCACGGTCCTCCCTCAATACTACGGGATCAGACCATAGTCCATCACGCTGGCCCAGTGCGGGTTGACGGACTTCACATGTCTTTCGAAAACTTGCTAGGTTCCACAGACATGCAGGTTTTCTCACAATGTTTTTCTTCCCGTAAAACAATTATTAAGTAGTAGAAATGATTCTCATATGAAAATATCAGAGGTACGAGATCCGGATTTGAACCCGTAGTTACTAACTCATCTTCATCATCTTTGCATTTCGCTAAAGCAATAAACTACATGTAGAATACTTAAATTTTCGATCCCAAAACTCAGAACATAACATTTCAAAGGAAATCATTATAAAGGAAAATTATAAATCCATTATGTTTATTGTCCTTATGTCCAACGGGAAATGTTAGTCAATTCATGTAATGTAGGTACCTCTTTGTCTTCATCCAATATTGAGAGTAGCCGTCGGAGGACCTAAATTGCTGTACTATACAAAGTGGAAAGTTATTTATGATTCAGTAAGCGCGTTTACAGTTTCTTTCGTACGAAATTGAGATTTTATTACGTTTGTATTACCATGAGCAGCTGAAATATTTCACAAATAGTATATTGTACTAATTAGAATATTATGTATGTGTATATCTTTACAGTAACGCTTTATATAATAATAAAAAAGCCCCGTCTGCCAAATAAGATAATTATTTAAGATTACTTTAGTTTTGACTTATTAGACTTAGATTAGACTTGATAGGTTTAATAAAAATAATGTTAGACATAATATATCGTAAAAAAAGGGCTATTTCTAATTTTATATACCGAATATTTTGATATACCCAATGTCACACTACACAGTTTAGACGAATCTTACTTAGACTTACTCGTTTAGATTACAGAACGTGCCAAAAAATATACATACCTACATACAAACACTCGTCTCAAAAATATCCCATAACCATAACCCTCATTCTGGCGCATTAAGCGCAGGTAAAAAAATGCCACGCCCTATACAAATCGATATTGTTCACTTAGAGAAACATTTATATTACAATAATTCAATATAATTACACTATAAGAGAAGAGGAAAAGAACATCTAGTCATATATTACTTTAGGAACACGAAGTCAGAAAGCTAAGGAAAAAAGAAAGCTTTTTAGTAAAATGAAACTCGTCCAAAATTTTCTCATAAAATACTCGTTTCGCCGTCTTACGACAAACTATAAAGCGTGGCTTCAGGTACTCTACGCTATACTTAATGACTCTATATGCGAAAAAGTCATAAATTAAATGTGCTTAAGTACATGGGTTTTTTTCTTCTAACTAATGATGGAATGTGATATTTAGATTATATGACAATTTAGTATTTAAGTTAAGATTATCCCGAACAAACACAAATTCAGCGTTTTTACATGGATATCCTAAAGTATGTATTAATCATTTTACTTCGGGCTCTCTTTATCTTTTCTATCACGTAATTACTAAAAATTCTGTTTTCTTAAAGAACGGATTCTTCAACGGATCACGTACCTACTTACTGAAAATGCTGTTTTCTTAAACAACAGATTTTCTGAAAAAACGGATTTGTATGGTAATTCCTTATCCCTAACCCGTTACCATCTTCGTCTGAATAAACGTCCCGTACAATATTTTATCGATTGTTTAGGTTATATTTAGTTGTATTTTAACTGCATCTGGGTTTGATAATATGTTACTGAAAATTAAAAATATTTACCTATAAAAACAATAAAAAATTAAATTAGGAGTAAGATTCCATGAAATAGGTATATTATATTTTAATATATTTGTAATATTAATTGTTAAAATCAATATAATATTCTGTTTAAAAAAATATTTTTAGGAAAACGTAGAAGATAAATGATAAATTAATGAGCCTGAAAATATTTTTCTAATTTTTAAAATGTTGATGTGAAATGTGTCAATATTTTGCTGTATATTGGAAGCCTTATATATTATTTATATATTTAATTAGGTTCGCTAGTGGTTATTACATTTAATACAAAATTTAAAATAGAAACAACAAAAAAAATACAATAATGCATAAACGTTTGAAAGCTTATTGTAATTGTAATAAGGAGTAGAACAAGGACATTATGTTTATGTAACAGTCCCCCATTGAGTCTTTTACTCTTGAATAACATGCTGCGAACATTTAGTCTATAACAGACAGTCTAGAAAGTAAGTTTACAGTTAGTTGAGTTTTTATGTATAGATTCTTATCTAATCAGAAATAAAATTTTCACGATAAAAAGCCTTTTGAGAAATCTAATACCTATTTGTATTAACTAGATAATACCTTCTCAGAGGCTGTCCTAATTTAATAACAACAATAGTCAGTAAATGCAAAATACAGATATTCCCTAGGCACTAATTTATCGAGACCACCGAGAGTGATTCATCATTTATTAGTAAATGGGAACGCCAATAATCAGCTCTCATTCGCGTTTCACACGCACCACTATAATGAGCTGCATAAAGTAAAGTAAATCATTTGTTATATATAATACTAGCAATTCCGGCCGCTTCGTAGGGTAATTTCGCGTATTTTTTTTTAAAATAAAAATATTTAGCCGTTTCAGAGATTAGCCGTAACAAACAGACAATTTTAAAAATTGATTGTTTGATGTAAGTACTTTCGTATATCGTATCATTTACTGAAAAGCTCTTAATTTGAAATTAAAAACAGACACGTCAATTTTATTTATATGTTCTGATATCAGATATGAACAGCTTATTTAGCAGTAAAATTAATTTCAAGGATGAATGACAAAACGCATGAAGTATTTGTGAGGTTAGCATTTTCTTATTATTCTAATGGCTGTCACTCAGACATTTAAATGATAAGTCTCAATTAATTAGTAAATGAGGACCTAGTTTTTTTTTTCATTATTTTTCTTAACATTTCTTTGTAAAAAAAAATTATTAGTAGAAGTAGAAGACGAGGAGGGCGAGTAAAACCAGTCTCTTCGGGTCCGTAATTACGTAGGTATATATTGTAACGCATAGTACCTACAAATTTCTCAGAGATGATTTACCATTTTCCCGCAGTAAGGAGTGTTAATATGATAACGATATACCAAGCTCCATCAAATCTATCCAGTAGTTTTCTCATGACGATATTCGGTCACAGACACACAGACAGACGGACAAAAATTCTCAAGTAAGATTCGTCCTCTGTATATCAATACAAGAGATTCGGCTCGAACTCATCAGCGAATATTATAATAAATATTTTATAACTATTTCAATCTTATTCGTATTGCCTCGGACACAATTTCATGGCACTCTTAACTCGTCAGTTTTTTCCATTTCCTTTTTCACGCAAACTGAATCAATCTGCGTAAATCGGGACGTGGGTCATAATACGTACACGTGAGTTCGAATAGAAAAATATTACTAATTTTGCTGGCATAGTTTCTGCGCGTAGCTTTGCCCACGTTGAAGTGTTAACATTCTTATCAGTATCATACCATGTTAATAAATTTACAAACAACTTGTTGTTAAAATAACATGAAAGAAATATCTACGGTTAAAGTCTAGTGCAACTTCATAAATACTATTTAATGACATTGTTTTAGTAAAATTCCCAAAAATCTTCATAAACTTTCATATTTATAAAATGTTATATTAGTGAATAGAACAAAAAAATATTCGTTTATAGAAAATTTTGAATAAAATTTAACATGTTTACTAAAAATTTAAATGGCACAGCTAGAGATACGTAGGTATGTATAAAAATAAACAAGCAAGAAACTCTTCAGCCTCATATGACTTTAAACATAAAAACCCACTTACTCTGCATGATATAAGGACCTCCATATTAATGCTTGCCGCGTCGCATGTACAATCCATGTCGTTGAATGCTCTAACAATTCTGGGACAGAAAAAGCTGAGTTTTTGACACAAATGTAACGACTATGCACCCTACCTGCAACGAGTTAGCTAATTGACGTTAATATCCTATGAGAGAGTAGTACTCCCCCAGTCAATTGTCAAGCCAACCCATCCATACTGTTTAAAAATTCATTTCTTAACACTTTTAAAAATACGCTGAATTTATGTACATATCTGTGTTTGTTTATCTTTTTATTTGCGCCCACTCGTTTATGGTTTAGTTTTTATAGATTTAAATTATTGTAGATCAAGAAATCCGTTCGAAATAATCGTCCCAAAAAATCCGTTCAGCCGTTTGCAGGTTATCATATCTTTGCTAGTCGAGATTACCGTCCGCATTATATAAAATAAATAAATATGTCCCAACATTAATTATTTATTGACTGAAATACTTCAGAAATATCTTGAACTGTAATTATTATTATGCTATGCAATATTTTTTAGTTTAATATCTTTATTCAAACATTATTAAGTGGCAGTAATATTGTTTATATTTAGTGTTCAACCTATATTATGTACTAGCGACTCACCCTCGCTTCGCTCGCGGTCGTCCCTAGATTTAGCTGCTTTGCTTTACATTATTGCAGTTTTAAGGATTCCAATTTTTTTTAATATAAAATAACCTATGTCACCCAGGGATAGTGTAGCTTCCTAACAGTTATAGATTTTTTTTAAATTGGTTCAGTAGTTTCGGAGCCTATTCAATGCAAACAAAGAAACAGACAAACAAACAAACAAATCTTTCCTCTTGATAATATTAGTATAGAGAAACCTGTACTGTATATTACGACGAAAAAATAGAGTTACTCAAATATGTAAGAATAATCTTTAAAATGTATAATTAACATTATAACTGATCTTCAATATCAAATTTACTTTAAGCATTTCTATAAAATTTAGGTACTGGAACTTAAAAACGACCTAGATACATACTAGATACACTTTTGACTAATTTGACCCACTATTATAATAGAATAAAGTCTTAATTAAACAGTGTGATCATAATTTATGTTTCAAGAAGAGTTAATCAAAGTTTCTTATTGCTTCAGCGTACTAAATTCAACATTATTTCTACTTTAGACAAAAGATTTATTAAGCGAAATACATTTGACTGCTTGATATTACATTTCCTTTCTTCTCTGATTGAAATTACGACTTCCTTTGTGTTTCCACATAGCAATTACTACTACTAGTATAGTACTTGTATCACTACAAGTAAAGTATTACGTCGTGATCTGTGGTAAAACATAAGAGCATGTGAAATATGAATTAGAATTTCAAAACAATCATGCACACTTTCATTAGCTATATGTAAAATTAAAAGCCACATATTTTGAGTAAGGTGTAGAGTTAGAGGAATTAGGGCTCGTAGAGTTAGAAACTTGGCTCTACATGAGATCTAATGACTTTTGACAGTTATGGCAGTGTAGAAGCCTGACACCTTAATATTATTATTTACGTAATTATAACAAGTACAGATCGTAATATGTAGGTACTTACTAGAAACCATATTAAAAAAATTTTTTAATCTGAACAATTAAAATAAATAATATGCAACTAACCACTTGAGTAAAAAAACCCCGTGAATAGTATGTACAAGATTATTAACTGTATTTTCAAGTATACGTAAATCTAGAAAATTGTAGTATCAAGAGCGTATCAGAACACCATTTTGAATCAGTAGGTATTGACTTTATAAAGTACCTAATCAGTCGGTACATTACACGCAGATCGAACGCTATAAAGAGGGTGACCATATTATATCGTAAATTTCTGAAGGGAACTGCCTTCAGTGTAATATATTTTAACGTTATATTGTAATTTTGCCAGTATAGTAATATTGATGTTTTCAAAATAGTAGGAGGTAGATAAATCTTTGACTGTTAAAAGGTAATTATTTTTGCAAATACATACTTGTTTTTCAAGTTTTAACACCGAAACTGATTATTTATAGTTGTTAGGAATATGAATAGTGTAGAGATATATTGAACCTTTCTTTTATCGCGCCCGAGTGAAGAACGGATAAGCTGTTAGAAATTCTATGCCAACACATAGTAAAGTTAAACTATAATTGTTTATATGATACAACTCACTCACCGTCGCTCCGCTCGGATTCATCTCTAGGTGCGTGCGTCTTTATGAAGTAAAAAGTAAAAAGTAGTCTGCGAGTATAATATATTGATCCAAATAACCATCACTATCAACAATTTAAAACCAAAAAATTCAGTATATATTTCAATAATAAGGGTATTTCAATTAAATAAAATTATTCTTTATTCAAATAGACTTTTATAAGCTATTTGTATCGTCATTTTTACATTATTAAAATTAAATATATATGAGTCTGTAAGTCTGTGAGTAAGCTACCACCGACTCGCTGAGAAGAATCGACGAGAAACTCAACAGTTGCTCTTTTCAAAAAAAATTTTGGTAACAATATTGTATTACAATATTTATCTATTTATCCTACGTGAGACACAACCAGACATTAATCCCACACATGTACAACTACTGATATATAAGATAAGATTTTCCAAAAATATTTAGTTTACAAAATGAAGATTCGACTCAGAATTTTAATACGTATATGTTTATAGATTAGGCGATAGACAAGAAACCTAAGTGTTTCAATTTTATTGCTGACGGGTGCCTAAAATCTATGTATGTAAATGGTTAACCTAATCATAGTGAGAGGGTTATTTCCTGAGCCGTACGTTCATTATTTTAAAGAGTTCTTCAACGGTTTTCAGAGTCTCGTTCACTTTCTACATACTTATCATATGTATATGTAAAACACTAATTCTTTTGTTTTGTTTATAACAAACGCTAGAAATTCAATTAGTGTATTAGTGTGTAGGTACTTAAATAAAATATTTTTTTTATGACAAAAGAAAAAGCTGGCTGTAAGATTTGAAATTTTGATAGCCTTTTCCTACGAGTGTAATATATAGCAATAGGACTATTAGAAAAGCTTTCTTTGGACTTGCGTTTATACCTGCGATTGGCTGTTTTTCACGCACTCATTTTTTGTATTAGTGTCTCTACGCGCGTTTAACTATTTCTTCGCGCATGATATGTTCTTCTATTAAAAATAGCTGTCCTGTTATAAAAGTCTGATTTCCATATTACATAAATAGCTTACTTAATTTTAAATAATTAAAAAAAATTCGCTATCTAATAAAGACGCAAGAAAAGACTACAGTTTCCACCCTTAAAGTCAAACTAGTTTTGCGGTATTTTCATTTAGCCTTCAATTACTCAAGTAATTTAATTAATTAAGATAACTTAATTTCTAACTTGCTAGCTTAGTTATAAAATGTTTTGTGCGCGTAATTGAAAATTTCAAAAATACATTTTTCGCTAAAGCTTTTAATAACAAAGAGCGCTTATTGAACAACAGGAATTTTCTGCTAGAAATTCTACGTGCAGTTTTAACACAGTTTACGTCGTGTTCATGTGAAAGAAAATACAGTACCAAATATGTTTAATCTAAGTTTACATTTACTGTTAGATACGTTTTGATTTTTAATCAGATTCAAATATTTTTATACTGTACGTCTGTATAGTATACAATATTTTCACGGTAACTTTTAAATATTTCAGCAGTCATGGTTACGGGAAATTCACTTATTCGAATAAATCTATTTAAGCTCACTCATAATATTATTATGATTTAAAACGATACATTTACGACCTGTAATATCAGTGTACCCATGACTCTTAAATATAAGCCATATACCTGGTAAATAACATGCTTTACATCAAAATTAAATTTTTGTAATTCTTTTCGCTCGCGATTCCTTTTAAATATACTAATATATATAGAGGTGTATATCTATAGCTATAGCTTGGTAAAGACACTAGATCAACATAAAGATTAAAGACAGCGTCATTCATTTAGATTCATTATACGAGTACAGTTCGCGTCACGTAAAAAGAACGCTGGAGGAAAGTGGTGGGGGGTGTGTTTGCGCATGGGTACATTCGCACACAAAATTACTAAGCCTATTGTTTTATTTTTCAACTAGCGTTTCGCTCGCGACGTATATTGGTCATTGTTAGGTACATTGAAAAATATATTAGATAGAACGTTATTAAATAGAATTCTATTAATTCATAAAATATGTTAGATTCAATGTAGAATGTTTAATCTAATTACAAAAAATTAAATTAATTCGGTTAATATATGTTTTAACTGCATTATTATCAGACTCTCTCTTCATAAAACAATATACGTCAAAAATATTTTTCTCTATTTTTTATATAAAACCATTTCGTAACTAATAACTTTTATGTGCACGATGGTATTTTGAACTGACGAACCAATAGCGAGACAGAAAGCATGCGGCGCGTGCCTCGACGTCCCGCGCCCCGCGTCTTACCACCAAATTTGCCGATAAATCGCTTCTGCGCAACTTGACAGCCAGCGTTCTTTTTACATGACGCGAATTATATTAGAGTTAAGAATTATAAAGCGTCTTTTAAGTAAGTAAGAAACATGAAGTTATTTTTAAACTTTTAAAAATATTTTTTATATACTTTTAAAAATAAAAATAAATTTCAGACAAGCATGATACAGATATCACAAAATGTACTATTTCTTTATACGCCTTCGTTCTCTCACGTGAAGCCTTTGTTAGTCGAAATAATACCCAATGGAGGAGACGAGCATTTTTACTTCTACGTGAGAAAACGTATAGTAAAACTGTTTATTGTGTATTTTCTCACAAGATAATGCTTATAGATATTTTTACTATCATTTATGATTCATTGGAGAAATTGTTTTGTTCGGTAAATCCGAATATTTCTAAAAATATTTCTTTTAGAAATGCGTTTTTTTTTGTATGCGTTGTTGCCAAAATATGATATTAAGAGTACTAAACAGAAGAAAATAAAAATAGAGGTGTCAGATAATATACTCTATATTGGTAAGTAGTCTTAGCCATATGAGTACCCTTACCTACAACATTGTAGTGGTTTATAGAGGAATCTAACTTATCTTAATTAATATTTATACGTTTTTGTGTAAATAAAAATAATATACAAAAATAAGCTTCGATAATAATAGAAGCTTAACCCTATTTATGTTTTGCCAAGAGCAAGTTTTGTGTTGAAACATGCGTGTTATTATTTCTGCTAAAACATAATTATTAAATATCAAGTTTTTATTATGTTTTGTTATAATTTGTTGTATTTTTTACCAAGCTTTTACGAAATTAAAATTACTCTATACGTTGCCTGAGGGAAGGTTATTGTCCTATTATTGTATAAAATTTAATCAAAATCCTTTCTGTAGTTTCTGTGAGAAATGCGAATAAGATAACAGACATCCTATTTTTGTCGATAAAAGCTCTTTTATGGTTTATACCGATAACAAATACAAATATTTGTAGATGTATTCTTTGAAAGTAGTGAAATGCTTTTCGACAGGTCTTTTACTAGATAAAATCATCCATACTTATAGCAAACAAAAACCCCTTATGAAAATCAGAATAATATCCATTTGTTAAGAACACTGAATCGGAAATGTTACATTGCTTACATGTGACAGCCATCCATTTCAAATTTTCATATTTCTTACATATTAAAATAAAAGCGTAATGCTCGAGTGTTGACAAGCGGATGAATGATTTCAGTAAGCAAGGCATTGCAAAATATTCCAACTTATTCGAAATGAAAATGACGTACTGATAATGGAAATGCTAAGATAAGTTCTTGAATTATTTTCTTTTACGATATATTTTACTTTTAAGCAATAACTTAAGCAATTAGTAATATTATAGGTTTCATTCACGAAACTACTTACAATAGTAAACACTGTTAAATACCGGTTTTTTAATAGTGTGTATTAAAAATAATATTCTTGGAATGTTTTCTAAAAGCGTTTCTGCGTGTACATAAAAATAAAGAAAACCAGTAGTTTGTATAACATAACTTACAATTTTGACGACCCTATGTCGCTGTGCCAGCGGTCGTGGGTTCGAGTCCCGTTGAGGGAATTAATTTGTTGAGCACGAATCTTTGTACTTCAATCATGGTTGCTTATAATTATATTAAGTACTGTGTATTATAAAGTTATATAATCATTATGTGTAGTATATTAACAATCTAGTATCCGTAACGCAAGCCTCGTAGCCACGGATATAGATGGCGATGGTTGTAATAATGACTCAACATAAAATAAAACTATACGTATGTCACGGCATTCATTAAAATCAAGTCGCTGTTAATGAATTGGTAACAATATGAGAGGTAAGAACTCAAATATTCAAATAACAATAGATTTCATAAATATGAACTAAACAAGCTTAGAAATCCTTTGATCATTTGAGCTTATTGTTCTATTGTTCTCTTTAAATAATAAGTAATAGGATTCTCAGACAGGTATAATGACTATACAGTTTAATAGCTGACATATTACTATTAAGTAGGTACTCGTATTATTCTCAACAATCAAACTATAATGAACTCCGCTTCTTAAAGAAAAGCACAATGCCTATAGAAAGCTTTATCTGAACTTAGATCTAGACATTTATGTAGATGTGCAAAAGCTTTTATACGGGTTTCATTATTTTAATTACTTGGTTTTTCTGTCACGAAATACTCAGTAGCAATTTGGAAATTGTTAGAGTGCCGTATTTGCTGTTGCGCCTGTCTTGTCGAATTGATAGCTTACTGAAATTTGTAAGTAAAAGAATAGAGATTGCACTTGTGTTTATTTATAGACATTTGTACACTATAATATCTCTTACCCATTTATTTATTTCTTAATTGGCATACATCAATTTTATTTTAAAAATTTTGATTCTCTATAATTGGTATACTAAATACGTTTTTTAGTCAAAGAACCAATTCCTATACAAAGGTCTTATCATCTTATGAAAGACTAGCTACTTACCATCGCCTCGCTTTGGGTTTTTTCTTAGTGAAAAAACTTTCAAATGAATACGTAATATTTGTAGGACACAATAATACAGAATAGTGAGAAGTTAAGAGCAGCAACTGTACATTTAATTATTTAGTAATATTTTTTTTCTATCGCAGCGTTAACACTTTTATTTATTTAAGTATTTATTGAAAGCTACATATAGTGTTACCTTTTGAGTACTTATCTATATAGTAAAATATTATGCTTACAAGTTTACAAGTACTTAGTCACTGCCAAATGTACTAGGCCGAGCCTATATTACAGATGGCAGTTCCTTCCTTCGTGACATATAAAAAAAGTATATAGTCTAATAATTAACTTTATACCTTATACCTTCTTACCTAAACTTACTTTTTCTTAACTTCTTGTAATAATTTTCTACATAATATTAATACGTCATAAGTATGTATAGAGAACTTTGTACTACTTTTGAAAATATTAAACATGGAATTGTTATACTTAAGTTGATTATAGATGGACTACGGAAAGCTAAAATTTATTGAAGTACTACGGGCTTCGCTCGCATTGTTTATTTATGCATAATTGACTCCGCTTCTAAAATTATGATTACTGCTCTCTTGGGAAATATTAATATTGCGTAAAACTTAAACGTTTGTTTGTCCGCACGTGCCAAACTCTAAGTTTAGAAATATAATGTTTTATTATTATAATCAATTTAATGAATTTAATGATGAAGATAGCAGACTTGTTAATTTAGTTTGTAAGAAGAACCTTAACGATCACAGTTAATAAATTATTGTAAATTTTCGGCTACTGGCCAATCAATCACTAGTATATTATATTTGAATAATTAATTAATATATTATACCTTCATAATGATACACTCGCAATAAACGCAATTTAATATTAATAATGTTATCTGTACGAGTATGACCATTATGCCCACATTAGCATTTGAATCCCTAAAGACTTTAAAAGCGAACGATTCATCATTAATCTCCCACTTTAATAATATAGCCATTGGACTGCATAACTAACAAGCTTTATATAAAATTACTAGCACTGCGCGCGGCTTCGCCCGCGTTCATTTTTTTAATCGATACTAAACTTCATTCTAACACTCGCTGGGTCGAAAATTCTTCAAAATTACTCCAGCTTTAATATACTCCTTTTCTCCGGTTATTGTGGTTTTGGTAGGGATCCTTATTTTTTTGCAATTAAAATGGCCTATATTAATCAGTGATAATGTAGTATTCAAATGGTTAAAGAATTTTTAAAATCGGTCTAGTACTTTTTGAGCCAATTCGTTACAAACATACTTACATACAAACCTTTCCTCTTTTATTAGATTTATAATATTAGTATAGATGTAAAGTAGGCAACAATAAATTGTTATTTAATGTACATTTAAATATATTATCGGAAATCTGTGTTCGTATTAACATTAAATAATCGGAATGAAATTATCTGTATCAATATAGTCATTAAATAATACATGAAAATATGTTGTTGGGAGCTTACGGGAGTATTAGCTACGAACTGCGATCATCCCGCGTATAAACTACACAATAAATAAAAGCGTATTAAATATGTTGGGACATTATTACAACAGCGCCATCTAGTTCCGTGGTATTACGAGGCTTGTGTTACGGATAACAGATAGTTGATATACTACACATATATAAATTTTAAATACATACATATTATAAATATAATCACCCATGACTGAAGTACAAACATTCGTGCTTAACAAATGAAATGCCCTCAGCGGGACTCGAACCCGCGACCGCTGGTGCAGAAAGCAGGGTCACTACCAACTGAGCCAAACGTGTCGTCAAATATTAAACATAGAGAAAAAGTTTTAGAGGATCTGTCTTCATTACGTATTGTACCTAATCTTAAACGTCTTAGACTACGCTAATTGTGTTTTTTTTGTTTCAGTATATTCCAGTTTACCTGTAGACACCTAATATAGGAAACCTATACTGTAGACATACCTATATAGTCTATTATATACCAGCCGTTTTGTACGTAAACGTACCTACCACCTAGTACCTAGATGAAAACCCGAACGAAGCGAGAGGGGGTCGTGTAAAGTAAATATAACTATATTATATGTATAATGAACCTATCTGTTATGCAAATTACACAATTTTATACAGGGTAAAAACGATTAATAGATAAGTAAAAAAAACCATAGATGTTTTTGTGAGTCAATTTTATGGTTAGAAACACAAAAGTGGAGTCGTCTATCAAAAAATAAAAAAAGAATTTTACAAACAACAATGCCCCACGCTCCAAACTAGCCCCCTGACACCCTGTTGGCGACCGACTCCCAAAAATCAAACACGTTACTCTGATTCAAAAACAACCAAAACTTTCGATTTATAAAATGGGGCACGGACGTGATTGAATGCTGTTAGGCATCCGACGAGTCATATATCGCGTAGATAGGGAAAACTAAAGTGCATTTTTTTAACGGCTCAACCTTTTTGTAGTTATTTATGTCATTTTGTATATTTTTTTATTAATTAATATCTAATAAATACAATAAAGGACGATTTTAAAATCCTTAACATAAATAACTTAGGAATGTATTGTAAAGTATAGTCAGCCCAAGAATACCATACAATAATAGATTTTTTGAAGAACTAAATGATCAAAAGATCCACATGATATGTTTACCCAGACCCAAGATCCGCCCCTGGTAACTTGGGCTTTTAGATGAACTAAAATAATAAACATTTTAAGTCAAAGCAAGCTTAGGCATCCACTTAATCTTATATAAACCGCGCCTCAAAGTAAAGTATTCCACTAGAACGCTTGTACCATATACGGAGATGTTTTTACAAATCTTTCTGTTTAAAAATCTTTAATGTTAAAAAGAAAATAACTGCAATTTTCTAAACGTCTTTGTTACTTTGTTGCTCTATAACGACATTTGAAATCGGTTTTTTGATATAGTACTTAGGTTCAAGTCCCACGTTGGGCATCATATTCATTATATTTTTAAATGTTCATATCAGAATTTAAATGAATCTTATTGGGTATTTAGCGGCATTATTGGTACAGGAAAGATTCTATTGATACTCGTACAGGTAGCTTAATTTCATTGTAGTATATTTTGGAGGTTTTGTTCTTGGATAAAACAAATTAGTTCTAATTTTGTTAAGAGTATTTATATTTTTTATTAAAAGTATTTTCTTAATATTAGGTAAATGCGATATTCAGTACATATCTGAAAATCACAACGAAAACTTGGTAAAATAATATAATAACAATTTGTAATCTTTTAATTCTTTTTCACCTTTACTTCTACCGAAGTTTGTTATTGAAGGAATTTTATTTACTAAGCGAATGTAATGGAACTTGACTAAGTAGTTTGTAGAATTTTCATATCGCGTTCTCAAATAAAACATTCGAGAAGGGCTGAAAAAATTTAAATACACTTCGCTTTAGGCTAATTTAGTGTAAAATATATAAAAAGTTCTTGAAATTCCAGTTCTACTAATTTCTACTAAGAACGCCGGCCATTTATTGAAATGGTGCTTAATATAAAAAAATCATTTAGATTTCTTGCGCCATCGGTCGCGGGTTCGAGTCACGCTAGCACATTTATTTGCTTAACACGAATGTTTGTACTCCAGTCATGGATGTTTATATTTATAGCATGTATGTATTTCAACTTATATAATATGTCGTATAATATCAACTATCTGGTATCCGTAGCACTGGCTTCGTAGCTTACCACGGAACTAGATGGCGTTGTGTGTAATAATGTCCCAACATATTTACTTATTTATTATTTATAATATAAGGTATTTCTTTCTATTTACCCAGAAAATTATATAAGTTTTATAGTTTGTATGTTTATTTAACCACGCTTTTCTAAACATTTATTGCATGAAATAGACCATTTTTAGAGGAAGGTTAACGGATAAAGGAGCGAAGCAGTAATCACAAATGTCTAAAAATCCTGCAGATTTCCATACATTTTTTTTCACTAGGGACGAAGTTTTTAGTTCGGAAATAAAACAATTTTTTGTATACTCATAATTATATTTCCAACTGTTACGCACCTTACTTATATTAGTACAAATCTTAAAATTAATACATATTCTATAAAAAAAATCTTTTTGACGTAATAATATTGCAGTGTATTTATTAAAACCACAGTCCATCTGCTTCTTCCTCACTGTCAGTAACTTGCAAATCGTCTTGGATAGCAGGATCGGGCTAAAACAAAAAAAAATGCATATTTAATAGGGTTGATAAACGTTTGTGTCATTACCAGCCTCAAAATACTAGTTCAATGAACAGAAATGAAAAAAAATCACGATTATGGTGCCCTAAGCTATCATGTTCTCAAAGTATTTGAAGTATAGTCGCAGTATCGCTATTCAAAAGCGATTTCTGCTAAGTAATTGTGAAAAAATTCAATGAATGCCCACTCTCAACTCTCCCCTTTATTTATCTCGATCCTCCCCGTCTCTTTATCTCTCTCTCTCTCTCTCGTCCTCTCTCTCCCTTTCTATGTTTTTATGACCTTTCATGTAACGTTTTAATATTTCTTGAAAATTATTTCCAGCTAATTGAAAATATCCCTTTACGTATAATATTTAATAATTATATTATTGTACTTAGATGTGACAAATAAAGCCATTGACTGAAAAATGCAAAACATTTTGTATGTCAAACATATAAATGAAATGGCCAAACGTACCTGCCAATTATCAAGCGGTTCCTCTTTGAACTGCGGGAGTTCCCCGGGCACGTTGTCAAGCATCGGCGGCTCCATGGTCATATCTGGCTCTATTGGCTCCTCCTATGAATTATCACGTATAATAATATAAATAGATGGAATAATACCTTTTTTAAGTTATATTTTCAAAGGACTTCAAAGGGTAGTTCGGATGACAAGAAGCAATACCTTAACGACAGCCGGGTAGTTTAGATGACATGAAGCAATACCTTAACGACTGTCGGGTAGTTTACTGTTTAACTGTCAAGAAGCAATACAGAAACGACAACCGGGTAATTTAGCTTATAAGAAGCAATACCTTAACGACAGCCGGGTAATTTAGCTATCAAGAAGCAATACCTTAACGACTGTCGGGTAATTTAACTGTCAAGAAGCAATACAGAAACGTCTGTCGGGTAGTTTAACTGACAAGAAGCAATACCTTAACGAGAACCGGGTAGTTTAACTGACAAGAAGCAATACCTTAACGAGAACCGGGTAGTTTAGCTGCGAAGAAGCAATACCTTAACGACAACCGGGTAGTTTAGCTGACAAGAAGCAATACCTTAACGACAACCGGGTAGTTTAGCTGACAAGAAGCAATACCTTAACGACAGCCGGGAAGGTGTAGTCGCGGCTGTGTTGGTCGAGGTCCACCAGTTCGTCGGACATGTGCGGAGGCTCGTCGGGCAGCTCTCGCTTGATCAGGAACTCTGATGTGTCGAATGGCTGGTCACTTGGTGGGTCGTCTTCTGTTGGGATAATTGTGAGTGTTGTTAGAATAACAATTATCCAATTCAATTCTATTGTTAATGGCCTTAAAGTGCGTTAGTTAGGAACAGAGTATTTGTCAAAGTCACGTAGGGTAAAGAAAATGCGATGAGGATTGGTCAAACTAGAATAGAAATAATTATTATAATATTTAGGCTATATCGACTGCTCATGAATATGAGGATTGAGATAGTCTTTGAGGCCACATACAGGTTGAAATAAGTTCTTTCTGACAAGCTGATTTCATTAATGTGTGCTTTCACACGAACACTTTGATGACGATAGTAATACGTAAAAGCTATGAAAAAGTATGAATCCTAAGTTCAAATTTACGTCGTTAAGCTTTGCAAGTAAAAGTTCAAACATACAAAACGTTACCAATGGGCAAGAATAAATATATAATTTTGGCACAGCAAAATCTACTTACCAGGACGAACTGATAGTTGTACCATCGCTTCAGCTGCATCCTTTTGTTCCACTTCTTCAAGACCTGAGCTTCCACTGTCTGAGTATTGAAGATCTAAACCAAAACATAAGTAAACATGAAAAACGGTATAACGAAAACTATTTTGAAACATAAGTTGATGAAGTGATGCGTTAGAATAATAAATACGTTTAAAAAGGACTTACCATCGACGAGACTATTTTCCTTCTTTGGTCTGCCGCGCTTCCTTGGTGTTGCTTCTGTAAATGGAAAACAAAAATGAACATGCAGAAAAAAGTTGACATATTTGTATAAATACTACAATCTAATTTCAACCATTTTGCTAGTTTTTAAAAATTAAATGATTAAAAGGGGCAAACTTTTTAATCTTAACATATATGAAAGCGAAAGGTCACTCTCACTCACTCATCACGAAATGTCGAAAACCGTGGACGTGTAAAGATGGATTTTGGCAGGGCGGTAGTTTAAAGTTAGTAAACATCCGCTAAGAACGGATTCTATGTCAGGGCCGGATTAAGGAGGTCTAAAGTATTTCGCAAGTTTGTATGAAAGTCCTTCATGTTATGCGCTTTAATGTTAACATAAAATTTGGCAAGGAGCACTAAGGGACGAATCCAAGCTAAGCGAAAGTTTCATATTTAATAGAAATAGTCCAAACTGGTAACCGTGACCCAGGTTGGACTATTTCACATTTGTCTTTAACTTTTTTACTTTTTTTACCCAACCTATTTTACCATTCGATACGGAATCCTAAATGGTCTTATATAAATAAAACATACAAAAGCCAGACCATCAGTAGACGTAGACGCAGTAGGCTTGTGCTTCCTGGGTCTCCCTCGACCACGCTTCTCATCGCTCATGGGGTGGGGGTCATCTTCTATATCGGATTGCTCTGCGTCTTCTAGCATCTTCTGTTGCACTCGCGCTATGTTCGCCTCCAGCTGACTTACGTGCTCGTCGAACTGGATGAAACAATTGTTTTTAGGGTGTATTCTATACTATATGCTAGTTCCAATATCCGAATTTTCACTAGTAAATAACAAGAATGACAAAATTGGTATATTCCTGATCATCATGGAATATAAATACGAGTAATGTAAAAATTTAGGTTAAATTTAAATTATCGAAATCTAAAAAGGTTTTTATAGTTATTTCAAAATAAATATTTTATTTACACTAATGTTAACATTATAACGTATTTTCAAAAAAAAAATAAAAAAATAATAATTCCCTTTTTCCCTTACAATTCAAAAGATATAGCCTTTAAATCTACCAACAGACAGTATAATTTTAATAAATCTAGTATATATAGCCACATACCTGTTCCAAGGCCTCCTGAGTGACCTTCAACACGGCTTCAGCCTGGCGAGTGAACTGCGAGTTGAGGCCGTTGTAGGCGCGGCAATTGTCCACTAACAACTGTATATCGCGGAGGAACTCTTCACGACTGTGATATTTGTGGGCTGAAGAAAAATTATTAATATCATTTTTATGTACATTAATATTTTCATTTTTCATTACATTAATATCATTCACAAAAGGCTGGTGTTCCAATGAAGAATAAAAAAAAACAAAATATGCAATCATGGACTGCTAACAGAAGTAAAAACTTAAATAGTTAAAATTTATTAATTAAAAATAAAAAAACACTCCAAGCAATAACTATATAATACACTTTATTGTAATACGAATCGTCAGTTTGTACAATATGTATGTTAAAAATGTCAAACAAATGCTAAGTCAATAAACGTTAGTGAATACAGATACCAGTGTAACAAAATATATTGACAAAACTTGTATTAAATGTATAATATAATATTATCACGTACCTTGAATCTTCTTCCCAATAGTTTCCATATCAATGGGTTTCTTAATGACGCTATAATAATCTTTCACTTGCTTCTTATTTACAGGTTTCAAGAAGGGCCATGCTTCCGGCATTATTTTTAACTTGGTAGTTAGAAGATTCTCGAAGATGAACGATAGCGCGACCTATGAATTATAATAAATACATACATAATACATATATATACATAATATGTATTTAACTCTTTTTAACGTCCCACTGCTGGGCAAGGTCCGAACTCGCACTTGAGTTGGACTTGTCTATCAAAATTTGCTAAGTTCTCTCAGACATGCAGGTTTCGTCACGATTGTTTCCTTCACCGTAAGACAAATGGTAATCATCATGAAATTATTGGCACATGAAAATAACAAAAGTGAGAGAGCCGGGATTTGAACCCGTTGCACTTGGTTCTCTGGGCGAGCGAGTTATCAGTGGGTGAACATTGCCTTTTAATACTTTTGTACTTTATGTCAAGCTAAGTAATCGTTCTATACCAATAATATTTTAAGATGGGCTATTAATTTCTAAGATATGAATGTATACCAAACACAAAAATTTTGAAAGCTACTTATAAACATTAAACTTTAAAATCCATAATCCTTAAAAGCAATACATAAAGTACTTAGACTTAAATTAATCCATTAAACGTATGTGTGTTCTACACTATTTTGTTATGGAAAGAAAAATAAGTTTGAATTTATTAATAGCTGACCTGATCATTATCATCGAGCAATGGGTTGATTTGCTTCTCTAGCTTCATAAACTGTTCTTCCTTTTCTGCCAACTTCTCGAAACATCTTTGCATCATGCGTTGTGCTGCCACTGTCAAGCTACTTGTGGGACCTAAATAATCATTGGTATTATGTAAATAAAATATAATTGTATTGTTTGTTGTATTGTAAATAAAATAGTATATGTATTATAATAACACTACTCTTAGTTGTCTTTATTACATTTCAAACATATTACTTTGGTTAAAACGCCATAATAATATAAGATTTTATTACATTTGTTTAAAGTATAAATATACTAAGTTTGCTTTGCACCAGTGGCATTATTGGTGGATATATAACGTAAAAAATATGGACTGTCATTAACACACAGCGCCATCTAGTACCGTGGTAAGGTACGATCCTTGTGTTATGGATGCGAGTAGTTGATGCACTACACATCTATAAGTTTAAATACGTGCACATTATAATATACATGTTGTTAGTTAATACGAAAAAACTTTTTTTACCGACGTAGCCCATTGTCATTTAAATTCAATTAATATATATAAAAAATCAACATAACACGATTTAAAAAAACTGAATATATTTATACAAATATTTGACATTATAAATGAAACAATATTTTTATCCATTTCTCTCCCGAGAACATCATTGCTGTAAAACATTTGAAACGTCGGGAACCAGTAATTAAAATAAATCCGCGACAATATTCGAAAACAGTTCTATTTTTAAACTTTTTTACTTACCATTATAAAGATTGGAGTTCTCGACGATCTGATTGACATCAGCAAGGAACTCTTCACGGCTTTGATAATGTTTCTGCCTTAAATTATCTCTAATCGTCTGCAGATCCATCGGCCGAGATACAATGCGATAGTAATCTGCTACAAGCTATAATATAACAAAGATCATATTATATTATTTATCATAGTTTCTCTTTAATTTTTGACTACTTGTCTGTGTGTCAATCTGTGACCGTATCATGAGAAAAGATTTTGATGATATTTCGTATGATAATAGATGGTTATCCGTAAATAGCTGGTCAACGTACAACTATAATAGAGGAAAATATAGGCGTTAGGTAAAATAAACTAAACCTTTTTTATATATATTTTAATAAAATAAAAATACTACTCCTTACTACATTTTGGGCACGCGCCATCTATAATCTAGAAATAGAAATACGGCGCCATCTACCGGAAATCTGTGCAACTTAGATGCCAAACCGCCATCTATTAGGATTTTATAGAACTAACCGATAAATACACACTAAAGTCGTATAATAAACATTTAATTTTAAATAAAATAATATTGCGACAATAAATTAAAATGTAACTTATCCTATCTTTCAAGTTGGATCAAACTGGACACGATGTGCAAATTTGATTAAAATCGGTTAAGTAGTTTAGGAGTCCATCGCGAACAAACAATGTGACACGTAATTTATATATATTAGATAATACCTTAGGGTTGACAGGGAACAGGAAGGGCTGTACATCCGGCAGATGTCGCATATGATTGAGCACGTCCTCGAGCAGCGAGGACAAGGTGACCAGCGGGTCGGTGCGGCGTCTCTCGGCGGGGCGCTTCACTAGGTAGTCGCAGGACTCGCTTGCCGTGCCGCGGCGACGGTGGCGACCGGCTGCGCGAATATCCCCTCTACGGCTGCCGCTACGACGCTTGAACTCTTCGTTGGATTGCTGGAACAAATTTGATGGGATCTATACACTTCCTTTTGCCAATTTTCCCATATCCTATACAAGCCTTTTTAAGAAATTTTATTTAAGAGCTTACAATCTCCAAAGGTTTTTATATAATAAACTAGAATTTGCCGCGGCTTCGCACACGTTCTAAGGACCAGAAACCAAATTCTTTCTGAATCGCGCGGTATGGTATCTTGCAGAACTAACGCCCGCCCTTCCCGTTTTCGCAACATTTTTCATCGATGCTATTCTCCTATTGGTCGTAGCGTGATGTAATATAGCTTATAGCTTTCCTCGATAAACGGACTATCCAACACAAAAAGAATTTTTCAATTCGGGCCAGTTGTGTTTGAAATTAGCGCGTTCAACCAAACAAACAAACTCTTCAGCTTTATAATATTAGTATAGATAAGAAGTTAAAATTTTAAGAGTAGCTTTATTTTGTCGATGTCCAATTTTTCTTTCTACGTAAGTGGTAAATGGAATAAACGGTTGATTTTCATAGTATTTATTATTAAAAATATTATGCACAATAAAACGACCGAATCAAACGATTTCTCGGTCCTACTATCGGATATTGTCTTCGCCACGGTGAGTACTTTTTTCATTACTGACTCTACTAAGAGGTTGCAAATTATAATGTTCTATCAAAAAGTATTAAAAATATAATTGTACACGATAATAGGACAGAAGCATATTATGGAAAATATGATGTTTCAACAGAAAAACATATGCCATAAATTTCAAATCACAAATACATCTTATATTACGTAAATTTATAACTCTACATACAAGCCTCCGTGGCGCAATCGGCTAGCGCGTTCGGCTGTTAACCGAAAGGTTGGTGGTTCGAGCCCATCCGGGGGCGAAATTTTATTTTTATTTTAAATATTAAAAAATAACCAAGTACAGAATTATCGGTTCTTTATTATTTAATAGAAATGATCATGCCATTTGTTGTTTAACACCAATTATTTTTAACCGACTTCGAAAAAGGAGGTTATATGTTCCACTGCATATATTTTTTTATGTATGTCCATACTTATTCGCAGTAAATAAGAATAATCCATAGCATAGCCAAATTATGGCATCCAATTTATTTATACAGAATATTTATAGTCCATATGGTAAACAAACACTTGATTGATTAAAAATCACTTGTTTTCGGACAATCAGGCATTTTAGATTTGGTTTTATCGTTTATAACTATTTTATAAACACACACACTATGAATTACACTAATAAAGACTGTTAATTAATGATTTTAACACAACACATTATTTTTGCTTAAATTGAAATATTAACAGAACCAACTTCGACAGATAAAATATGAACACGACATTTTGACGTTTCGATACGCTACTTTGTCTTTGAATCATAGAGATGTGACATGTAAAATTAATTGGCGAGAATGGAAACTGAGCTTTTAAAAAAATAACAATATTATTTAAATTACAAAGTAAAAAAAAAGTCTTCATATTTTATTAGGTTTTAAAATAGTAGTGTCGGCTGTATATTTATAGAAAATTTTTAATTGCTTTTAATCAACCTATACTGATTATTTAAAAAAAAAGAGTTAATATTAAGGCGAAAAGAAAAATAAATTATTAAAATTAATGTTCATAGTAAGGGAGTCATATCCGAGTAATAAGATTATTAAAGTAACTTTTCGTATTATTTCTGCCCAATACTTTACGTTCACTGCATAAAAACAATTAAGTTCAGTCATTGTCATTCATTCGCCATTGCCATCTCTACGAATTATCTCTGGTTACCTGTCCGCCATATTTGTTTACTATTTAAGACAAGTAAGAAAAAATAGACTATATTATATACTATTGTATCATCTATTAGTATATATTCTAAGTCCAACGCGACTGATTTTAATTACCTTTCTTTAATAATTATATATAAACATAATGTTCATTTGATTATATTAAAATCAATACTATTTTGTCACATTTTATCACAGTTATAGGATAGTTTCATTTATAATGTAAAATATTCCCAAAAAGGCAGTATTATGCTTACCTTAATAAGTTTAGAGGGTAACGTAAGCTTAGTGCCTTCAACGTATCCAAGTTCAAGATCTTCCGGTTCGGTGGCGGGCTCGTCGAGCTCGGGCGACATGGCGCCGCTTCCTGTGTACAGCGGACACGCTTTGTTTGTACGCATGTGGCCTACTTGACCGCACGCTCCACACTGGAATTACGTAATAATTAAAAATAAATAAAGTGCGTGTGTACAAAGTACACATGTCAGAAGTAAAACTTGAATTTAAATTAAGGCTAACTCTTCCCCGTCTCTGAGTGCCTGGTACTATGGACTTATTTTTTTTGAAATCACAACGATTCTAAAGAAGTTTCACTTCAAAAATTATTATTTTTATAGAAATATTATTTATAATTATGTTTTGAACAATTTTACTGGTTTTTAACTTGTTGGAATTTTATGTACTATATTCTCATTTTTTGGTATATATTGACCGGACTAAAATTAGTGTAATCAGATTATTATTATAAATGCGAAATTTTGTATGTTTCGTTTGTTGGTATTTAATGATTGAATAAATTTGATGTGATTGTGGTTTCAATCAATGGTTTTAAGTTAAATTGGCGTATTTTTTTTGTTTCTATAATGACAGTGTTTATGCTTTTCTACAAATGAAATATGAGAAAATTCATATTAGGTTTTAATATTTAATGCTGGCTTTACTGATGAGTCCCACATAGCCACTAGCCACATTTCATACAAAAAAAAAACTACAGGTATCCTCTTTTTCAGAAGTAGAGAAAGTAAATTGATATAAGCACACATTTGCACTATAATATAATAATATATCTTACATAGTAAGATTGGTCACCCTCATTAATATCAGGGCGTAAAGCATCATCTGTTTACATTAAAATAAATATATTAAAAAAGCTAACCTTTAACTTCAAGTCAGGTTTGAGCTTCGCACGACGTCTAGACGGAGTGTGCAAGTCTGGCTCCTGTTTGATCTGACCCAAAGGAATGAGACCGGACGATGGCGAACTCATCTCTGACATAGCCGACATGTTCATGCCTGTTGTATTAAGAAGAAATTAAAAATAATAATTAAAATATTAAACGGTTTTAACATCAACAAATAAGTATTCGGAGTATACCAATACTAAACCTGCTTATGTTCCATTGGAAAATGACATGAAGTAAATAAAATTAAACATATAATAATTACAACTAAAAAAATAAAAAGTTTTTCCGATAACAAGTATCATTGATTTCTGACTGGGAAGTCTCAATACAAAAAATTGTGAAAACGATTTCATGAATAAAGATTTATTTATTTATATATGAACTCTGTCATCTCAGTATCTTTAAGAAATTCTTTGTACATTTAATTATATAAAAAAGGCAGTGGCAAACTCTGTGGTAAGACAATCATTTTGGATACTGAATAAAGCCTTGTCCAATTTATTCATGTGCAAGTTATTTCTAATATGAATACCACTTCTATTATGGTAAAGGAATACAATACTGTACGAAACACATACAATGCATACAAAAACTTACTGTCACCGAGTGAGGTGCCCGGAATGGATGAGTTGCCGGCCAACCTCTCCCTCTCTTGATTTCTCTTGATACGTCTCAATTGTTCCTGTAAAAATAAATATCTATAGTGGAGTCGAAACAAGACTTACTTCAGATTTTAGCAACATATTCTTGAACCCCTTACAATAGGGAATATGCGTGTTTTTTTATACAATAGCTTACTCCTTTGTATAATAATTGTAAAGACAATATCAAGCTCCAAAAAACTAAAATTTAGAAAAATCAATACTTTAAGCCGCCGGCATTTCACGCGCTTGTCGTGACGTCATAGTATAGTAGTCACAATAAAGCAAGGCTAGGCTTAATTTAAAAGCAGCAAAGATTAAAAAAAATACCTTTAACTTAAGTCACACGCATATACCCTAAATAAAATGAAAAATAAAGTATAATTTTATGCATAAACATTTTGTTTAAAAATGAATTCCAAAAGACTATATTAAAAAAGTTGATTTGACAATAATAATTAATACCAAAGTATAAAGAGAACAAAGTAGGGCATCTTCGGCCCAATCCGCGACATAATTACCTGTCATAGTTACCATAGTTGCCTATCACAGGGTTGTCACTGTAGCTAAATTTTAATTCAGTGCTCAGAAATTGGCATTGGGCCGGGAAGTGTGTTATTAAAAAATATTTATTATTTATATACATTTAAGAATGTAAAGCATTTTGTTTCTACATGTTTATGATTATTTTTATTAGGCCTGTATTTACTTGCTTAAATTATATATCAGTAGAAAATAGTATTAAAAATGTTTGTTTGTTAGATTTATCTCGAAATGTATTTGTGTAAATAAATAAAATAAATCCTTTAATTTCTTGCGTTTACAAAAAGTATATTAATAAAATCATATCACATCCTGCCCATCCACGGGCACCGCCCCCTTACTGCTGTGCCACACATAACGATTACTACGATTGTGCCACAGATTACAACTAATCGGAAAAAATCAATGTTAATATTTAAATAAGGTGTAATATGTTATTTAATCAGGAAGACAACAAAATTAACATTATGTAAAGTTTTACTTTCTTCTTATTATAATCATACAAATAAAACAACTAATCAGTTTAATTCCTTTTATTAACATGATTCGTCACAATCATCATTTATATTAGATTTAGATTTGTCCGATGAGGAGTCTTCAGTTATATTAATTATTAACTCTTGTGTGCATAAATTATCAAATGCAATGTCACGGTCCAAATCAGACATTATGATTCTCTTAGTTCTCTCCACCATACTTGATTTTTACGATAGTAATATTTATTTTCATATTAATAAATATAAAAATAAATATTATTTTATATTTAAAAAATAAGAGATATCGATTATTACGTCCTTTTGACTATATATTGTCACTATAGCGTGTCAGTCGACGAGATGTCAAAAAACCATTAACAAAATGGACAAACTATAGCTATAAGTGATTTGTTTACCTTTTCTGTTCAGTAGGTAATCTGAACAAACACAACTCTGGAATCGATGAATAATTTAGACACCCAAACACACAGCAATAAGTTCTTCTACGAATGTCACACATTTTTCATATAGTGAAAAACCGTGACGCGCGAAACATGTGCGGCGTCAGCCTAGACTGGCGCACTGATATACGGTTCGAGATATTTTTTGAGTGTGCGTGCGGCAACGTAAAGATACAATGACGCACACATACAAGCCGCGCGCGGTGCGTTTGTATGAAGATGCCGTACTATGTATTCTTTTACTATGTTAATACAGTCAATTTCTCAATAAAGCATAATATTATCACATTTGCAGAAGAAATTGATCACTTTATATTATTATGTTCTTTATTGAAAGAAAAAGAAAAAAGCATGTTCTATACCTGAATTCTCCTTTTTTCTCTCTTCATCTCTTCCTTCTGTGACTCGTCCATGGTCGCAAACTGGCGTATGAAGGCATCGTCCTTGGTCGACCGTATTTTTGTATAAGCTTCTATGACGGCTGCTTTCCTCACCAACTCAACGCGAGTGTATCTTTGTCCGGATGCGTTACGGAATGTACGGACAATGCGTAGAACTCGACCTAATGGATATATTTAAATATGTATATAAAAAAGGAAACTTTGACTGACTGAATGATCTATCAACGCACTTGGCTTGTTTGAGACACAGATAGTATGAAGTTCACTTCTGGCAAGAAAATTTAACCCACGAATAGCGGTGAAACTGGCGTTCAAAACTTAGTATGGGGAAATCACATTCAAGATATTAATTCGAAAATTTGCAAAATTTCTTCTATGAACAAACTAACACGTAATTTAAGTCAAGAAGAGGTAAATAGTCTAAAACAAACTTAGCGCAAGCGAAGCCGGGTTCCGAGTTCCTCCTAGTAAATTCTATATACTACGACATAATAAAACTGAATAGATTTTGACGTAATGTTTAAATGTAACTAATTTCATTTAACAGTATTATTTTTTTTCCAAAGATTCAGAAAATATAAATATTCCAAATGTAGAATGGCAAGTTTCCTACACTTAATTTTATTAACATTTTACTATATCTACATTACCTTGATTTAATAAATTTTGCTGGTCGTTTTGATTATTAATTTGTGGTTTCTTTTCAGATTGTCCCAATATCATTTTTCTTAGTTCAGCTCTCTCAGCTTCTTCTCTTTCCATTGTCAACTAATAAATAACAATTTAAAATTGAATAATATAAATCACTTAACCAATAATATATTTAAGTTTATATACATCCCAAGGTTTATTTACGGTACTTATAAGAAAAAAAATTGTCTGTCTGTTTGTTTTCGGCTAATTTCCGAAAAAGCTAGACCAAATTTGACGGTTTCACTAGCCTAGCTAGTGTTAAAGGAGCAACTTAGGTTACTTTTGTTATAGAAAAAATGAGTTTCGCTGAAAAAAGTTAAAAAGTAAAAAAAAACGAGAACTGAGGTGTCATAAAACTAAAAATGCAATTTAAATGTTTGAGACTCGTAAAGACGTACCATATAAGCCGAAGTTCGAAGAGTTTACCAATGAAGAGTTCTAATATTCACCTACTGTCTTTAGAGATCAGCTCAAACATACATATATACACAACTGAACTACTTTATTTAAATATTCATTTTCAAGATTTGATAACATATTTGTTAGTCAAAAGCATATTAAATAACTATAATTCTAACTAACCTGTTCCGTTGTTTTTTTATTGGCTAACATGTTCTCCAGATTTTTGCCCATCTCTTCTAAGTCGGACTCTTCACTGACGGAACTTTCCGCTTCATCTGTACTCAACACTTCAGTGCTGGTCAGCACTCGGTTTTGCAGTTCGAATATACGTTGACATTCTTCTTTGTATCTATATATTATAATCAACGTTAAGTATTGTAAATATATGCAATATGAAAGCATAGTTAATAACTACAATACTATGACAAACATGCTTTTATGGAGTTATTTAATAATGGAAGCTAGATAAAAAAAGATCTTCAAGTTTATTAGTCTAAAACAAATAAGAAGGGTTTTGATATATATTTTTTTTAATTTAACAAGTTTAAAACCAAGAATAATAAAAAGTTAAAAATTTTTATTCCACTATCAAATAATAAGTAGAAATAGTAAACAAAATTATAAGTGCTTAATATTTTACCACAAACATATTTATGTAAAAAAATCTTTGTCCAAAACCCCTAACAAAATTACCTTTCTTGATGCTCTGCTATTGAAAATCTGTTTCCTCGGGAGAATTTGGTCATGCCCTCTTCACCGGCCTTTGCTTTCTCCGTAGATAGTGTTCGCACTACGTCAATGACTTCCCATCGAGACAATTTTTTAATCTGAGAAAATATAATAAATTATTTTTAAAAAAAGCAAGAAATAAAGTTGTCTCAAATAAGTATTGCTCTAAATTAGTTTAATATATTAAGTAAGCTCCCTATTTTTCATCAAATCCAAAAAGTTATTTCTAGTTTTGTTCAACTTTAAAAAAAGAAGACATCAAATCATCACCAATTGTGGATAAGTAACTAATATAATATGTAATAGGCTATTAATGGTACTAAAAATCCATCCACAAGTATTAGTTAAAAAGTTATTGATAACAGTAAAAAAGAAAATATTTTACCTCTTCTTCAGGTACACCAAACTTTCTCAACAAGGCCTTAGCGTTATTCAAACTCAGCCTCCTCAAATCCGCATCAGTTCCTGTCACCGTCCTCTTAGGTTGCTGTTCCTCATTGGGTTGCTGAGTGGGTTTATTTGGTACCCTAACGTAGGAGAACCCTTCCCCGCAACCTGTGGGGTCTGCGGGACCCGTCAACTGGAGGAGGCATTTGCCCCTCATAGCCTGGATGTATGCACGGGTTGTGTTCCATGGGGCCACTTTGACCTAGTATAAAAAACATTAGATATGAATAGTCAAATTAGCCCTTGTACAATAGTTTATATTTTTACGAGAAGAATCTGCTCTTAAGTAAATATAAGTATTTTACTAAATTAGAAATTGAAATTGGCGTTAAGATTGCCTGTTAATATTATTAATCATAATAATAGAAAATTATGATTGGTGAACGCTATACAAATTGACGACGGCCAATTTATCAACAAAGAAAAAATATTTTTTGACAAAATTAATCGAAAACTTACAAATATTTAAGAATACATTTTTAAAGCCAAAAACGAACGCATTACACATCGCCAGATAAAAAAATCCAAACCTCATCATCCATCTTCAACTGCATTTCTTCATCATCATCCTCTTGAGGAGTGAATATGAACTTCTCCCCATACCCGGCGTCCTTCAGCCGTTGCTCCGCCGCCGCCATGCTGAAGTACGCACAGCACTGCTCGGGGGAGACCATCGCGCGAATCTCCTCTTCCGATGGTAGACGAAACTCGGGTTTAATAACCCACCTGGTTTGAATATTTCAGATTTAATATTTGACGTTTTTTTTTATGGTAAAAAGGGGGCAAACGGGCAGGAGGCTCACCTGATGGGAAGTGATCACCTCCGCTCATGGACATCTGCAAGCCAGGTTTGCAGATGCGTTGCCGGCCTTTCAGGAAAGGGAGGGATGGAGGAGGGAGGAGGGAACGAAGGCGGAGGATGAAGGGAAGAGGGAGGGGGGAAGGAGAGTGGGCCTCCCGGACTCTCACTCACCGGACGAAACGCGACAGCATAGCTGCCACTTCACGCCGGTCTTCTGTGAGAGAGTGGTACTAATGAACTATACGGGGCGTGCCGGCCCATTCGGTTGCTACCCGAAGGTAACAAGCATGGCACTACCACTAAAACGTAACGTTTCAAATAAAATTGTCTTTTTGGATTTTTTCTCGGATTTATGATGTGTTTGATTTCCGAAGTTTTGAATCTCGAGGAGAGACTCCATGATTATGATAACGCATTCTAATTACAATATAAAGCTTTCTGGTTTTAATATTTATTTAATTTTTAGATAAGAAAAAAAATTATTCTCGTCAGCTTGAAATTGTATAGCATTGAGTGTCACCAAGATACAATGTTTTTTTTATTTTATTTATTTTTTATTTAACAAGGAAAGAAGAAAAATATATTATAATGATAAGTGTTATCATTATTATTTGCCTTTGTTTATTTAAAAGTTATATTGTTTACCTAGATATTACTGTAACCCAAGTGGGAAGTCGAGTCATTCCCATAACAAGTATCTTTGATAACTTAATGTGAAGTCTCAGCATAAATAATTGTTACTACAATTTTATGAATAAAGATATTTATCATTTATCATTAATCATTATATAATTATCATACCAATTGGAGTCACATCCAGTACGTTTGAAATCAGCACAAAGCTTTAGACGTTTCCTTATCGAGCTCTCAGAGTGCGAGGGGAAAGCTCGCTTGATATCGTCCATCTTTATACGGCGCGGATTGTCCGGAGACTTCCAGAACAATCTATATATAAACACCTGTAACAGAAAATATATTAATAATGATCTCTATATGTCCTATATTAAAAATTATTACATTTTAATATTTACATCGATTTTGTTGTTCCCAAGGTTTTTATATGAAGAAAATATATAAAAAAATTCCATATTTTTAACAGTGTAATGTAAGAATTTTCGAGGTTATTTAAACGATAACATAATATACCTGCAAGAAATCTCTAACAAAATTATTAGCTCTCTTTGAATTAGGTCCGGGCACTTCATACAGTGGACACTCTTGTCCGGCGACGAATAAAGCGTCGATGTCGCGAATGTAATACGCTTGTCTGTTGAAAGAAAAAAATTGGTTAATCCATTTCTAAAATCATTCCGCATATTATACAAGTTAATAAAAATAGATTCTGACTTGAACTCTTAAAATCTTAAAATTCTTTTTCGCGGTGTAACTTGAAATTTACTTTTTGGAGATTTTACATTTACTTGTTAAATTATGCAATATAACTCTTGGTTGTGTTGACTTAAAAGTTATATTTTCACAGCTTCAAGACATTGAAAATACAAACTGAGTGTTTAATATTAATTTTAACATGATACAAAGCATTATTAAAAAAAATGGACTAGACAGACAGGAAGATAACATTGGGGTTCTATCTATATTCCTTTTTTGAAGTAAGAAACCGTATATAAAAATACGACAGTGGTAGCCCAGCGGTAACACGCTCGCTTGGAATTTGGGTAACCGAGTGTTGCGGGTTCAAATCCGGGTCTCGCACCTCTGATATTTTCATGTGCGAATCATTTCTATCATGATTACCACTTGTCTTACGGTGAAGGAAAACATCGTGAGGAAACCTGCATGTCTGAGAAAACCTAGCAAATTTTCGAAAGACATGTGAAGCCCGCCAACACGCACTAGGCCAGCGCGGTGGACTATGGCCTGATCCCCCTCGTACTGAGGGAGGCCCGTGCCCAGCAGTGGGACGTCAAAAAGGGCTGATGATGATGATAATAGCAATTGCAACATAAAGCTTTCCAACAAAAATATTAATTTAATTTCACTCACTTAGTCCGTATCATGAGGAAGTCTGAGTGCGGCACTGTGTGTTCGTATATGGGCGCGCGATACATATTGTTCTCGACGACGGACTGCGTGGCGCCCGGCGGGAGGATGCCGAGGAAGGGGGATGTATGGGCGTATGCTATTTCACCGTATTTGAGGGGTTTTGGACCACTATCCTGGAGATAGAAGATATTTTTATTGGGATTATTCATATAGAATTTTGTGCTATACTAGACTAGAGAAAAATATTGTACCGGACTGTTTTACTTGCAGTGTTTTACAATAGATAGTTAAAAAGATTAAAAACGAAAGGAACTGACGCACTCGTAAAGTATTTTTGACATGCGTTATGAGTCTAATAAATAAAGAAAAATCTAAGTCTTATTTAAACTAAAAATTCGGTTACTGTCCACAATTACAAGATTTTTCCATAGATATGTTTGGTAAATAATACGAAGCCTGTTTAATTTCTCTCACAAAATCAACAGGTATTTTATTTTAAGAAAATTTTATGCAAAGCAAATAAAGATAACATATTGCACTGTTTCTATAATAAAATAATTTATATATTATAAAAAAATTAGTCACCTTTGTAGCAGTGCGTTTATAGTAATTCTTGATCTTGGTACACATTCCGACTTGACTGATGAGTGGTGGATGTTCTTCACAGAACTCCACTAGTATAAGATCTCCGTCACGACCGCTTAAGTCTTCGGGTGTCCTCATGAAGAAGACGTCTCCACCACCTGATGCTAGACGTTCTGCTTCACGTTGCTGTTGTTAAGATTAAAATATTAAGTATTTTATGTACAAATTGATAGGTAAACTTTTAGAAGCATTTGAACCATTAATGGTCTAACATCACACCTGGCAAACCTAACAATGTTATACTACTACAGATATCCGCAGAATCGAGCAACTATGTCTAGTCTATTCCAATGATATAATTTTCAGGAACATAAGGTTTTTTAAATTAACATATTATGCTGTTTCTTATAACGAATTGAGGTTATTTATCCATAAATTGTTATTAAATTCTTACAAAAAAAACATATTTATATACAAGTTTAATGTTAAATACAACTAATACTTAACAATATCGATAAAATCAACATACCTTAGCCTTTTTCTTAATATGCTTCAACAAGGGCTGTACGGGGTGAGGCCCCGGGGCAGCAAGGGCCCCATACGACAGCTTCCTTAGCGTGGGACGATGGAAGGCGCGTAGACGAGCTGGGCCCATGTGGGTCTGTATGAAGGGCGCACGAAGTTCCACTACCGGCGTACTGTGCTGTATGAGCTGACCACCACCCACTTTTAGACGTGGGTTTTGGGATTTTGGCTGGTAGTAGCTGTTTGAACAAATTTTATAATGTTAAATGTGCAATGTATAAAGCAGCAGCAATGAAATAAACTCACCAGTGCAATCTCCTAATGATTGTCTTAATTCGCCTGACACAGGAATTTAGGATTGAAAAATTAGATAGTATTTTGCGCCGACATTAGAACAATATTATGTCCTACCAATATCAAATATTATAAAGATATTAGCGGACCCGACAGCCCGACACACAACTTAAATCCAAAAATTTCTAGGTTTTTTGAATAAATTGTAGTTATCTGGGCCATGTCAAACATTTAAAAAAAAAGTTATTTTAATTTAAAAAAAGCATTTTGTAATGAACCCAATTGTAAATCTAAACCATTCCTCATTCGAATTGTAAATCGAATCCACTTGAACAAACACAAAAACATCATCAAAATCGGTCCAGCCATGTAGGAGCACAAAAGAATTATATATAAAGATATCCCTACCTACAGTTCTCGAGGCATAAGCTCAGTTTTGCATTTGGTGCGTGCAGTGTACGGATAGGCACGAACGAAGGCGTAGCGCGTTGCGAGTTGGTTTAAACCTGTTTTAACTGGTTTTTGATGCGCGGCTATTGGCTTTTAGCTATCACTCACACAAATGCAAAACTGAGCTTACGCCTAGAGAACTGTACATCGGGTAAAAATATAATACAAACTCACACATCATTAGATATGTTGAAGGGATCTCTGTCTGGAGATTTGGGCGGCGGCGGCGGAGCGTCCTCCTGCAACACGTTGATTACACCCGCTTTGCCCAACAATATCTTTGATTTTTTCACGTGCGGGTGTGGAATTTTGACTTTAGGTGCTGGTCCTCTTTCTGTGAAACAATCGTATGATATAAGAATAAAATATTATAAAAAGTAGTTACGGATAATACTTTCTTAGGTTAATACGAGAATATTTCACATTATAAATGAAACGGAATATGTATTTTGTCGCGGATTTATTTGGATTTTTGGTTCCTGACGTTTCGAATGCTTTACAGCAATCACGGTCACGGGAGGGACGATCCGAAAAGATAGTTTCATTTATAAAGTAGTTACGGAGTTTGTATGTCACTTGATTACACATATAAATTGATGATATTTCTACGTGACATTGGCGAAATAATCTGTGCTCAACTGGCACGCTTTGAAGCCATCAACAACAGAATTGAATTGAAAATTGATATTTTAATTTCATTTGTCGATAGTCTATTCATAGTAGAGATAACAATATAAAATTCAACTTAAAACTTTATGCACAACGTCTATCGTCAAATCGAAAACAGTCCAGAATATCAAAAAATACTCAGGTTAACTACGGATTGATTGTGATAAACGCAAAAAAAATTAAAATGCAATATAAACATCATACAAAGACAGCCTACCTCTAGTAATCTTAGAGGGATCTACATCATCTGGTATACCAAGTACAATATTCTCATCATTGGGATCCAAAGTCAATATCTTGGGTTTTGGTATCTTCGGCATGTTCTCAGCGTCCCATATGACCTCTTCCTCCCATGTCCCGTATACTAGCTCCTCGTTTTCTACTGGGAAGATGCTGTACCACGTGTTATCTTCACCTTCTGCTGATGTCGCGTTGTTAGACGTGGTGGCTGTTGATCTGGTTATTGAAATTATAATAGTTTAATTTTGATACTTCAAAAAAAAAGATGTTTTGACAAATAGTTAAACATTCGAAGGTTTGGTACATTAGAAATACTAGTACAAGCCATTTTACTTTTCTAAATAAAGCGTTTCATGCTAATAGGTGTAGTTAAGTTTAGAAAGAATATTACCACATAACTTAAAAAGACATTAGAACCTGTTTATGTTTTTTCTTTTATTTTATTTATTAGGGAAACAAACAGTTCAATATAATACATACAAACACAAAGCAAAATAATAATAATTATACATTGACCAATCAAGTTTCCACAAATTAAATTTTACATACATGCAAGCATGCTGTGCAATATTAAATAAGTAAATCTAAAATTAAATTAACAATTATTGAGAACAAATAATAACAAAATTTATAAAAACTGTTAAAAATATATGTTGGTTTTTATATTATAGCTACACAAGAATGATAAAAATTTTAAATTTGTTTTTATAATAATGAATGAAAAGATTGAATGATTGAATGGAATGAATGAATCGACTCACGTGGGAGGTTTTTGTTGTAATGGCGCAGGCGGTTGAGGCCGCGGATGAGAGAACTGCTGCGCGGTGCGACTGACCGAGGTGGGTACCCAGCCTGCTGCGTTGCTTTTACTGTTCAAACGAGCTAACACCTTGAAAAAAAACATAATAGATCAAAATGTACATTAAATGGTCATTTTGTTATTTTGTGACGTTTGTTAGTAAATATAAGCTTTTAGTGACTATTATTGTTAAGTGTTATTTATTATTATTTTTTGTCATGGAGGAAGGAACTGCTATCTGTCATACAGGCTCGGCCTGGTACAGTCGGCAGTGACTAACATAAGTACACGTAAGCATTTTGTAATTAGCTTATTGGAAACAACGGTACTGTGATGAAATGTAATTTGTGCTATTAATAAAGGTATTTATTATTATTATTATTATATAATATTTTATTCAGCCGTTTTTAACGTCCCACGTTTGCCATTGTGGCCTAGTCCGGTTTGGCGGATTTCAAATGTTTTTCGAAAACTTACGAGGTTTCTCTCAGACATGCAGGTTACCTCACGATGTTTTCCTTCACGGTAAGACAAGTAGTAATCATGATAGAAATGATTCGCACATGAAAATATCAGAGGTGCGAGACCCGGATTTGAACCCGCATCTCTCGGTTATCCAAGAGAGCGCGTTACCACTGAGCTAGTAATGAAAATTTTTTATACTTGTTATAAGTGCTACAATTTGTATGTATGAATGTATGTTTATTACTCCTTCACATTACATGCATAAAAAGAATAGTATTTATTTTTTGAATGTATCAACGATTTTTATTTTATTTATTTTTTGAATGTATCAATGATTTAGCAACATATGCTCTAATGTTTGGGTAAGAAGAGAATAAATTATTAAAATATGTAATAAAATTTCAAATAGCTTAAATAAAAAAAATAGTTAACCCTACCTTGTGTTTTATCTCACTTCCGTCCCATATAACATCATCCTCCCATTGCAATTGTGAGACCATTAGGAATGCATCATCTGGAAACCCACTGTCTGGACTATCAGCAATTGCTTCATTTTCGGACACTGAATCTTCAACTTTTGGTTTTTCTTTTGATTGTTCTTCGCGATCTGGTGATGGCGCCTATAAACAAATATTGTACAAATTTAAATATCTAAGTGAATGGTCACTCACTCATCACAAATTATCAAATACCTTTATGAGTAAAGATGAAATTTGGCAGGGAGTTAGTTTATATTTTACGTCCACTAAGGGCCATACCAAGCCTGAGCTGGTATAATATCTTATTATCCATTATTTAATTGTACATAATATATAATAGACCTATGTTTTAATTGATTTGGTTTTTACAATCATAGACAACCAGTACATCAGACAACCTACTAATAAATTATTTTGTAATTATTTAATATAAAATAGACACCTTCAGTTTAAATCCATAATCGAATCCTTCCCCGGTTTCTGGTACATTCAACATGTCGTACCAAGCCTGAGCTGGTCCGAATCTCCAGTGGGCTGGGGTTGGTCTCTGCGACTTATCTCCAGACGATTGATTGTTTGCTTCTTGTTGGGATGTTTGGCTGCTTTCTTCCATTGGTCTGGTGGATATTTAAATTATACATAGTACAATATCAGGTCAAACATTGTTGACATTAGAAATTTACATACGCTATTATTATTTGGGTTTGGCCCCTCCAAACTTAGCAAACAAACAAACTTAACTAAAGGAATAGTATTTTGCCTACACAACACAGTAGGGACACAAGACCTAGGGAGCTGGATGCAACTGAAAATCAGCACTGTTTGAGATTATGGTGTCAGCATTACCCTTTGCCATAAATTTAGCCTCTGTTAATTATATTACGATTTTTTTTCTACTGTATTTTTTATGGGAATAAATGATTTTTTACATATTTATTTATTATTCATATATTAGGTATCATAGAAAAATATTTACTTTAGAAAATGCTCCTCATCATCACTTGCATATTGGATTTCTTGTTGCTCAGAAGGCTGTGGTGGAGTATCACTACTTGTACTGCCGCTACGTCTGCGACGTCTTCGCTTCTTTACACCGCGCCATATTTGTGGGAGACTCGACAACTTACCAGGTCCAAATAAACGGGAAAATAGCAAAACCTGTCAAATACCATAGTATAATAACTAATGTAAATTTTTATAATCAATGTATTATAATAAAGTTTTCTTAACAAATCTCACCTTATCAGGTCTAAAGTCTGGAAATAATTCAGTTACATCCACATCTGCATATTTGGATGGTAGCATAGCAGCTAATGGAGTCTCCAACTTCTTTGGCTTGTCCGACTTTAGTTTTCTTAAATGAAAAAATATCACTTACATATATTTATTTACATTTCTATTAACAAATTAAGAATAAATATTTTGTAAAGTTCCTTACCTGTACTTCCTTTAGCATAAAAAATAAAAAAATTTTAAATCATTCATATTTAAATTCATGGTGGTTTACAAATACAAGTAACAGTGAAAAGTGTCACAGATTTATTTTGATTTTTGGTTCCCAATATTTTGAATGCTTTATAGCTATAATGGTTACAAGAGAAACTAAGTTCTTTGATGTCTCTGAGGCTTATATATACTTGTTACCGAAGTGCCTCCCCACAATTAAAAAAAAAATTTTGTAAATGGAAACATAGTACCTTATTAAATTTCATTATTTTAATTTTAATTTAAATTTAGAAAATACATTATAAATATGGCAAATGACAAAGTCCGAAAAGATAGTTTCATTTATGATGTCAGATATTTACATAAATCTAAGATAGTATTACATTATTTTGAAAGTTCATTATACTAAGAGGTTTTATATAAGTAGCATAGTGTCTCTTTTTTTTACATTCCTGAAAACCAAAACTGATGTAAAATTAATATTTTCTTATACTTACGGAATAATTGATGGAGGTGGCATAAGTTCTCCATCTCCTTCCATGTCACCTTCATAACCCTCATCATTATTTCTTCGTTCTTCTTCAGAACTATCTTTCCAATTTTCCTCACCTGATCCTTTTTCATCATTCTGAGGACAACCACTTTTAGAATCTAATGCTTCCTCAACAGTTTCTTTGCTTAATGAAGTTTGGTTTTCACTTTGCTCTGATGCTGTATTATTCTCAGACTTTACATTTGCTTCAACACCCTATTAGTAATAAGGATAAAATTATTTGTATCATTTCTTTTTACAATACCTGCATAAGCTATCAAGATACTATTGTAGTAATTCAACAATTATTTTTTTTTATTTTAATAGTAATCAATTACAATAACATATTGTTGTCAAAATAACAATCTTAGAGAGATTTATGGAATTCAGAAAATTCTTTTCTTCATAATACAATTTTAGGGGCTCAAAATATACACTGTCAAGAAAATAAGCCTCCAGGCAGAGAAGTACAAACATGATTGGAACAACACCCTAACGAACTGGCCAAGCAGCTGACCAACATGAGCTACCACAAACACCTCAAACAACACAATATTTAAAATCTAGGTACTAGATCTCCAAATGAGTGATCTCTCCTCATGGGGAGCCTTCAAGACCCGACATCCTCATGCAACAAATCTGCTTATAGTCAGACTAGATCGACTAGACTGTATATATTTAAAGTTAGTAATAAGCATTAAAAATTGAGTGCTTCTCGTTTACCTAAAAATACTGTAATATCATTGAACATAATATGTTTCCGTTTCTAATATAAGTATAGCATAGTACAAAAGAAACAATATAGTATAATGATAAAAAATCATAATAAAACAATCACATTTCTGTTTACCTTTTCTTCATCTGCAACATCATCAATATCGAAGAAGTCTACAGCTGATGGACTTTTTTCACTGTAATCTGTGAATTTAATGATAATTAGGACCGCAAAATATAAAGAATATCAGACACACAGAAAAAAAGCTTACCGTTTTCAATATCTTCTTTAGATGGTTCTTCTTGTTCTAGAACTTCAGATAACATTGAACCAAGTCCCAAGCGGTTAAGAGAAGATAACATACGCTTAGAATCACCATCGAGTAGTTCATCATCTTCCAATTGACCGCTTTCGTCGATATTTCCAAACAAAAACCCAGTCAAATCCATACCGGATCGACTTTGGTCATTAGGATCATCACTGTCACACATTTTGATATATTAAACCTAACGATACATTAGAGAAACAATACTTATGTATTAATTTTAACTGTATATTTTATTCGTAACTCCATCAAAACAAAAATAAAATGCAATTAGATCACGTAGCATCGACCAACTTCTTTATTAAATTTTGACGTTTGAAAGATGAAGACTGAACTGAAGTTGAACTTTCCAAAAGTCATCTTCGACATTGACATTAGCACAGACTATAAAAAAAGAAATATCTCTCGTACGTATCATAGATGTAAAAAGCACGGTCTAGAAGAAGGTAGTACCAAAGCAGTGGGGTACGTCGCCTTATCGTGACAATAGTTTCCATTTTCGGCCGTGACGTGACGATAGACTGGGGTGAAAATAAAATTTATCTATTAATAAGTATTAAGTAGGTATATGTATTATGTACCTAAATTTAGACTTGAAAATTGAAAAACATACAAGATAAACGAAACAATAGCTCTTTAACATATGGCTACAAGACATGCGATCCTATAGAAATTATTCTTAGTTCACATTTAGACTAAAAGTTGAAAGCGTGTGTGTACATGTCTGTCTGTGGCACCGTAGCTCCCGAACGGATGAACCGATTTTGTTGTTGTTTTCCCTGTTTGAAAGGTGAATCACGTAAATCTGTCAAAGATGGCCGCAGCCATTAAATGACGGATTACATTTTTTTACAACTCCCTCAATCCAAAGGCTTAAGTAACTTGTAGAATACTATATTTATTATTTTATATTGCGTTTTTTTTTTAATTTTTAACTTAATTTTGTATAGTTTTGAACTTCAAAAGCTTTGATCTTTCGAGCCGGATGTTATTTAAAAAAAATTATTCTGAATTGATATTTAGTATCCTTTATATTACACAGTATTTTTACCCGTTTTTTCATTTCCTCTTACGTATATTTCTCATGTCCAATTTTTATTGGTAAAGATTCCACTGCTTTAATAGGTAAGTACCTAATTGTTGCTTACTGAAAGAAACATTTCAATATATTTTCGTAAAAAAATTAAGTTGCAGCCTAAAGTTAGTATCCTATAGACCTATACTTACCTATTAAATGATGATGATGATGATATGTATAAACTTCCTCGGTAGTGTAATGGCACACATCGAGAGGTCCTGGGTTCGAGTCCCGGGTCGGGCCAAATTTAGTTACTAAGTCTTACTGTTTAATGAGCCTCAGTAACAGCCTGGAGAGATGTTGGCGGTGAACAGAGTGCACTTGAGTCTAAATGCATACACTTGTGCACTATAATATCTCCTGCTCAATGTGATTTTTAATGTTATACGCTTTCATTTATAAAGGACATCAAGAAATCCTGTGTTACATAATTTAAATTTTTATGAATTTTTATAAGCATCTCATTTGTACCAGCCAGCTCTAAAGATGGGTATATCAGTTAAAGGATTGAATTGAAATTAGGTAAAAATTCTAATAATTTCGATGTAACTGTTTGGTGTAAACGTATCTTTTACCATCCCTCTATATATGTATACAGGTTAGGTATGCTTGGATCACGTGAACGGTTTGAACACTCTTTTTTTGATTGATTTTTGTTCAATTTATGTACTTATATACACATTACATAGATGGCGTTTGACCTCTTTGTGGTCACGTATACGGTATAAAGGGAAGACCAGTATACCTACTTAATAAAAACGAATCAACAGTCAAGTGCGAGTCGAAGCAGTATAGAGCTTAATAAATTATAAGTAGCTATACACCCAATAGAGCTTAACTATATAGAGTTTCGTAATATTTTTCAGGTAAAGTTTTTACTCAATTAATTGTATTGATCATATCTTGCCATGTGTGGCTCAAGTTTTATGCACTAGCTTTTCTGCTGAAACTAATGGGTAGGTAAATAGGTTTGTACTTAAAACCCATTCCATAAAGAGTTACAAATTTGTATAAAACATTTTTCTTTTTTAATGCGTTAAAACATTAAAAAGGATTCCAAATTCAATAGAGCATGCTCAATACTCCTTTTATTTTTAGTGGCTGAATTCATAAAGGCGTGATAAAATTATTTTACAAGCGGTCTTTCCATAATCCTCGAGTGAACAGAGTCAGCGCTCAGGCGGCTTAATTAGCGCGAAGTTCAAAGTTTCAGATAAATATGCGATTTATCTGGTTTATGACGCTTGAAAACTTTTGTTTTAAACAGAATTTTTTAATCCTTTTGTAATGTTAACACTTCAAATATTGTGTAAACAGTTTGTAGATATAGATAGATTATAAAAAGTACATATAGGTAGATTATAAAATACCTTCTCCATAAAATATCTTATGTGCGGAAATTAAATTTGGTCTTCCTATTCTCTGTGCCTTTTTGTCTTCTTAAATTCTTTCACCAAAGGTTGTATGGTAGAGATTGCTTTTAGCAATAAGACCCCATTACACGCTTAATGTACCTATATAAGAAACAATAGGTACTTGGTAACGATTATTAATTATCAAATAAAAGTAGCAATTTTAGAAAATAGTGTGTGAACTTGAAGTATTATTACAAATTTCCTAAAATAGAGTTGGTATGGAAAGAATTAAAGTATCGAGTTATTATAAGTATGAAGCGCGGTTCTTCTTCTATTCATACAATAATTTAGTAAAAAAATTGAATAGAAAAAACAACTAAGATTTTTTTTAAATAAAGTACAATCCAGTGTATTAAAGACTAAAATATTGAGCTTCTGTGTTTCACATGTAAAAGAAAATGTATTCTTTCTGGGCCCTAATGAGCCGGAGGTCTGGGCACGTGCCCCATGTGTTATGATAAAGACGGAACTCAGAAGCACTCAATCAATTTGTATATTACACTCAAGTTAAACAAAATGAGATTGACACTTTTATTTGTCAATAATGTATATTGAACTATTTTTATGTCATAATATTTAATGCGAATACTTTAAGCACTCGATTTCATTTATAAAACTATAGGAATAGATTTAGTACCATCTTTTCGTAGAAATTTTTACGGTTTTTTACGTAATAGAACATGAAACTGCGTCCACAAGACACATGTGGGTGGTAAAGGGTTAAAAAATAGCATATGGTAGTATCGTCAACTTTTTTGTTTTTAATAAATTTTATTTATAATTCCAAATAAAGTGTTTGTTTTTATTTGTTTAGAGATTAACACTAATTGATCTACAAAAATCATTATAATGTATTTTTTCTTATTTCTATTATTATCATTCTTGTACAGTAAGTATTTGAAATATAAAAAAGTAATAGTAATTTCAAAATAATATACAAACAAATCATGAAAATACGTAAAAGGTACAGTACAAAAAATATATTTATCAAACCAGTGTAGATGCTCATATGTTCACCAAAAATACCGAGTGAAATCGGCTTTGAAACTGTTAAGCTGAACTCTTTTAATTATTCTCAACTTTCCAAAATTTAATGTTAACTTTGCCCTGCGCCCCTAGAATTAATTCTGTTTTAAATCTCCATCAAAAAGAATTTAAAATCATTATTTGCCCAGTGTGTGTACGTGTATGTACAGTATGTACACCTTTGTGTTATTGCCAATAAATGTTAATGTAAATAAGCTATACATTATGCACTACCTATATTATCTATATTTATTATAGTACACGAGTATAGTATTAAAGTGTATGTATAGATGTGCTTTATTTTGTTTCTATTATGACATAATATATTCACCAGCTTTTTAAAGATTTTTGGTTTTTTTTCAAGATGTTCCAATAAAATTCAAGGGATAAATACTTACGATGTTGGCACAATTACATGTTAACTGATTTTAAATGGTAATGTGTGTTTTTAGTAAATAAGTAATGAAGTATATAAAGTAAGGGGAATACTAACTATAAACTTTAACTAGTGAAAGTTCAAAAATTGTCCATGTGGATAATAACTACTTATACAAATATATGAATGAAAAAAAGAAAAGATTGAATTTATGGGACCTTAATATAGTTTTGAGAGGGTGGATGCTAATAGTCAACCGGCTTACAACACTTAAATTATGACCACGACTAGACTATAAAAGAAGTAAATTTTAGAAACAAGAAGAAATAAATGTCAGTCATTTTATTTAGAGCCAAAGAAATTGCAATGTTGTATTCTAGAAACTTTCTTCACTTATTTATAATTTAACGCTAGATTCGCTCGAGTGTGGTCCGTTCCCTAAAACAGGTCCCCAATTATGTTTGTTTAACTTAAAAAAAGTTTTTTTTTTGTACTTTTTACTCTAATTTACGTTCAACCGTAGTTCCGGCGTAATGGAGTAACAAATACACAGATACTCACGCACGATTATTCACTTTTCGCCTTTAATTAAATATTAACTATGCAACTTTAAAATAATTAAAAACGAAAACAGTAGATTTAAGCATCTTTTTAAATAAATAAAAATATTATTACTATAAAAGAAAAAAACGTTCATATAAGTACTGTACTGTACTAAATACAATTTTCCTTTAAAGTGGAGTTTATTTAGCACCCTTACAAAATAACTAGACACTAGCGAACACAACGTAAATAGCTCGAGCAAAAAAATTTAAAAAGTCAGTGTCATTAATGAAAACATTGCCTTTTCTTTTTATGAAAATAATATCCAACTAATAGCAAAAAAACATAACAAATATTGATATATATTTATTTCATTGTAATATATCGCTTGTCTGTCTACAACCTTGACCTTTTAAAATGTACTATAATGTATTATGTAGGCTTTATTATTCTAAGTATATAGGTATATACATAATACTGTTTCATAAACAATACTCTTTCACTAAGAATTATATTCCTTTCAAGATCGTCTTAGCAAATACATGACTTAGCCAAATATTATCTAATTGGTTTAGTTTTAATAGTTTGTTTAAATTGTAAAATTAAATAATTGCGTAGAAAATATCTATTTTGACTACCATTATGCTTTCTTCGAAGTGTTTCATTCATTGGCTTATGTAACTTCTCAACTTACATATTTAGTCTTTGCGTAATAGCATTTTTTGCAGAGCTATAAAAAGTTTTTATTTGTAGGCACCTAACCTTTACACAAAAGTACAAGTTTTTGTTAACGAATTTCAAGAATACACAATATCTTGTTCGTAACCTTTCCAGCTATAAAAAGTATTCAGTTCTGAGTTTTTAATAGGTACGTAATTCTGAATGTTTTTTCAATGAAAATAAGAACATTTTTACATACTTTTATTTGGACTTTTATCAAATGTAACAAATATTTCAATAATTTTTAAAAAGAGTATAAATAGTAGGCTTACCTATACCAAAAGAATGAAATTATCTATATTGCTTATTTACCTAACAGGTAAAACCCGGGCAAGTACATTAGTTTAGAGGTTGATACTTACAATTATATTTTATTAATACTTATTTTTCATCCATGCTTACGACCTTAATCCGATTGCTAATATTAGCTTAATCTGACCCGTATCTATTTATATAATCATTTATTTATAATAAATGGGGCAATACGGAAGGACCACGAACGACTTTTCCAGACTAAGTATTTATATAATACTAGCATTTCCCGCGGCTCCGCCCGCGCCGTAAAGACCGAAAAAAAATAGATTTCACATACCGTGTGACGTTTTATAGCCGGTTTATAACGGTTAGTTGAGATTTCTCAGAAATGAAATATTCTTCCCAATAAAAATTATCCTATATATTGACCCGGGTAACCAGCTATCATCATATCAAATTTTATCTGACTCCAGTGGTTTTCTCGTCTCTCGGTCACAGACAGATAAACAGACATAAAAAAATCTAAAAACAATATATTTGACTTCTACGAGTATATCGATATGTCTATTTCAATTAGATTTTCCAAAAAATATATAATGTACAGATTTGACTCAGTTTGAATTTTATTATATGTATAGATTTAGAGAATGAGAACAGACAAATTAAAAGTCTGAGGATATATGATGAGCGTATATGATAAGAACGATGAATGGAAATAGCATAACAAAAATGAAAACCGACTTCAAAACGCTACAAATCGAAACTAAAAAGAAAAAAAAATAATTTTAATTACTTAGTTATTGTTGGAGTCGGTGCCAGCCAAGGAGATTGTATTAGGATTATTTTGCTTTGGCTGGCACCGACTCCAACAATAACTAAGTAATTAAAATTATTTTTTTTTCTTTTTAGTTTCGATTTGTAGCGTTTTGAAGTCGGTTTTCATTTTTGTTAAAAAATAATTTATTTTAAATTTTTTTGTGAAAATTATTATGTTTAAATAAAATATTGGAAGGCTAACTAAACTACTGCTCCAATAAGTCAGCGAAGTTTTGAAATGAACGACAATAGTCAATCGAGATTTGTCCACGTCTATTTTTCCACGTAACTCGTAGACGTTAATAAGATTTACCTTCTATTATCAATCCACCTAATATCCTGAAGGAGTACGACTATCAGTTCATAAGTACGTATAATATTAAAAGAATTTTCTTTCAACTCCTAACCGTTGAGGATATATACCTTACATCATCACAAATTCTTGAACAGCTTTAGAAAATATTAAAAAGGTAATCAGTGCCGATAAAATTTAAGGGTTGCCCTCGATTTCTCTAGGATCCCATCATCAGATGCTGACTTGGTGACAATGAGAACATCTTGAATGTATACCCTACCGAACAAAAAAGAAATTTTTAAAATCGGCCCACAATTCACGGAGAAATCGGTGAAAACACATAAAAAACAACTGTTGAGGAATTTTACCTTCCATCATCAGCTCATCCACATGAGATGATGATTTTCATACGTAAAAGCTTTATCGGGTTTAGAAAATATATCAAAAACATAATAGGTGCCTGTAAATTTTGAGAGTTGCCTTCGATTTCCCTGGGATCCCATCATCAGATCCTGACTTGGTGACAATGGGACCACCTCGGAACTATACCCTACCAATCAAAAGAAAAATTTTTGAAATCGGCCCACAGACGGCGGAGCAATCGGTGAACATACATAAAAAAAAAAAAAAATACATACAACGGAACATATAACCTCCTCCTTTTTTGAATTTTTTTTGAAGTCGGTTAAAAAGTGGTGTGCTAAAGTCGTGGTGATAGTTTAGATTCTGGTTTCTTTTATCACAAGGTATTTATCGTGTTAGCTATGTACTTACACTACTTGTATTTATTGATAATAGAAATCCTTTTATTTACACTATTATGTACTAATATTAAGATCTATGTAAACTATTTATTTCTATTATATCCATGACAATGAATGAATGCCAAACATGCATTTTCAGTATTATTTAATCTTAATAGCACGAATAAAGTATCAATAACGTCGTATTGAGTAAAATAAAAATTACATTTTATAAAATATTGTGTAAATGTTATATAAATTCATCAAACAAAGGATTCCGACTTTCATTTTTACAAAATATTACGTCTTTCCTTTTTACACATAATGTTAAAATAGGTATTGTATCATTTTTATGTGAGTAAATATGGTTACTCATTTCTTAGACCTGCCTTTATTTCTTTTTAAAAGCCTATGTCGGTGATAATTTATAGGAAACTATTTGAAAGAGGAACATTAAAATAGTATAATTAGAGACTTAATTATAACATATGAAAACAGATGTGCGAAGTGTCTCGGAAGGATAATATTCTGTTAAAGTAATTTTTCAACCCTCATCATAATTAACTAACTACAATGCTCTACAAGATAGAGTTCATTTACGAGCAAAATTTGAACTTGCCAAACATTAGCACAAAAGGGCCGACGCCATTTGGTAATTGTTCTTGTAATGAAATGGTTAAAATTCCTTATTAACAGGGGTCTGGCATTTTCTGACATTTTCAACCTTAATTTTATTCATTGCTTCATGTCATTTAGTAAAATATGCAGCTATTATCAACTCATCTCGAATGTTTGTTATTTATAAGTATATTTTATATTATAACAAATGTAAGTAATATTTCTCAAATTAGATTGTTAAGAATCTTTATTGAAAAAAACGTTACCAGAAGGGATGATAAACGATTACTGTTATTTTAAATCGTTAAAATATTTCAGAAATAAACAATAAATTATTATACCTATAAATAATAAATAAAAATATTTTAAAAAATATGTATTTCATTACATTTACTTTCATAATCTGCATTTATATACATATAATATATCGGATATTTAGCTTATGTTAGTAAAATTTCAAAGTTCTATGTCCAAACAATAATGTTTTCATATATTTCACTTGAAATTATTCACACAATTCTTCAAAAACGTGTTTGCTTTTTAACCGACTAAAAAAAAGGAGGAGGTTATATGTTCCGTTGTATGTATATTTTTTTTTATGTATGTTCACCGATTTCTCCGCCGTCTGTGGGCCGATTTCAAAAATTTTTCTTTTGATTGGTAGGGTATAGTTCCGAGGTGGTCCCATTGTCACCAAGTCAGGATCTGATGATGGGATCCCAGGGAAATCGAAGGCAACTCTCAAAATTTACAGGCACCTATTATGTTTTTGATATATTTTCTAATTAAGCTAAATTTCTAATAAAGCTTTTACGTATGAAAATCATCATCTCATGTGGATGAGCTGATGATGGAAGGTAAAATTCTTCAACAGTTGTTTTTTATGTGTTTTCACCGATTTCTCCGTGAATTGTGGGCCGATTTTAAAAATTTCTTTTTGTTCGGTAGGGTATACATTCAAGATGTTCTCATTGTCACCAAGTCAGCATCTGATGATGGGATCCTAGAGAAATCGAGGGCAACCCTTAAATTTTATCGGCACTGATTACCTTTTTCATATATTTTCTAAAGCTGTTCAAGAATTTGTGATGATGTAAGGTATATCTCCTCAACGGTTAGGAGTTGAAAGAAAATTCTTTTAATATTATACGTACTTATGAACTGATAGTCGTATTCATTCAGGATATTAGGTGGATTGATAATAGAAGGTAAATCTTATTAACGTCTACGAGTTACGTGGAAAAATAGACGTGGACAAATCTGGATTGACTATTGTCGTTCATTTCAAAACTTCGCTGACTTATTGGAGCAGTAGTTTAGTTAGCATTGCAATATTATATTTAAACATAATATCTAATTTCCACAAAAAAATTAAAACTAAATTATTTTTTAACAAAAATGAAAACCGACTTCAAAACCTTACAAATTGAAACTAAAAAGAAAAAAAATATACCTATATTACTTTGGACGATCGCCTTAATAGTACACCGTGGAAAAGCTAATCTGAATTAAGATATTAAATACGCGATTGATTTTACGGCGCCATTACCATTTCGTTATTATTGCTCATATAAAATGATCATACGTAGTGTAATAACGTTTGTAGACACTGATCCCTATATTCACAACCCTAAGGCAAATAAAAAATGTATAGAATATGTATGTATTATATCTTTATAGATTTGGCTTTCATTGTTTTTATAAGTGTGTGTGTGTGTGTGTGTGTGTGTGTGTGTGTGTGTGTGTGTGTGTGTGTGTGTGTGTGTGTGTGTGTGTGTGTGTGTGTGTGTGTGTTTGTGTGTATGTGTGTATGAGTGTGTGTGCGTGTCTTAGATTAACACATTAGCTATACATAGCATAGCTACGATCCATACTTAAACAATAATGAATCTCCAAGGCTGTAACGGCATTGTACAAATAATATAAATCTATTTTGCTAAATAATGATACGGCAAATATTCAGTCACGTAGAATGGCTGTCCTTATCTCCATCTCATAGTTTACAAAACTCATTTATATGATAGGCAATCTAGCCACATCGAAACAAACCCACAGCGATAATCGTGTAGCCGCTACTTCTAATGAACTGCCAACATTGCAATATTTACGTGTACATGCGTGCTAGGAATTAATGCAATTACCGTCGCAGCTATTCCGCCGTTACGCTCAGTATAACTTACTAGACAAATTTGACAAGTATATTTAAGTGGGACGTTTTAATTATGTTCGTAGCACGTTCATTTTATATACCATCTGTCTAAAGCTTCACACGCGCGTTTTAATTTAGTTTGTAGTCACTTACCATGATTTCTGCTTTGTATACAAAGCTGTATCAAAGTTAAATAAAACTGAAACATGGGGTATACAATATTATAAAGTATAGGGTCTCAAATAATTTCTAACGCAAGATTCACAGAAGCTCTAAAAATCGCAATTAAATATGTACTACACTGTATTATCAATAAAACGGATCGTCATAACCGAAAACTAATCATTTTTAATTAAAAAGATATAAAAACATGCCTATTCCAAAATAAAAAGAAACATAACATAACATGAGTTTTGGAAAAATATTCGTATTTATTTCACTAGTAACTGTAACTTATAATTAAAAAGCAATGGAAACCTACGCTATTGACAGGTTTTAAATTTATGCGATATGAATATTCATAATACATATAATTAAGCATTAATTATTATCTTCATCCATTAATAACGATAATTACACCTACCTGCAGCACATCTATAGGTGCAATAAAATCTTTTTTAAAGGATTAAATGCACATGTTACAGATACGCGTTAAATCTATACTAATATTATAAAGCTGAAGAGTTCGTTTGTTTTTGGTTGAACGCGCCAATCTCAGGAACTACTGGTACGAATTGAAAAAATTTTTTTGTGTTGGGTAGTCCGTTTATCGAAGGCTGTAGGCTATATTACATCACGCTACGACCAATAGGAGCAGAACGTCAATGAAAAATGTTGGAAAAACGGAAATGGCGGGGGTTAGTTCAACGAGGTACTATACCGCGCGACTCAGAAAGAATTTGAAAAAATTTGGTTTCCACTCTTTAGAACGCGTGCGAAGCCGCGGGAAATGCTAGTAATAAATAAAATTTTCTTTATTGTACCTGGTAATTATACTTTAGTTCGATATATTAGAGCTTTTTAGGTATAAAATTGTAAATAAATTGCCGGTATCTTCTTAAAACTGAATTTAGAAGTAAACGGGTCCCATGTGAGCACTCAGCAACGAAATTCAGCAGATCATACGTAGCAATGTTAGAGTTATAGTAGCTGTACAGTGTACATGTAATTAGCAGATTATTCAGTTAACTATATTAAGTAGGCAATTTAAAGGATCAATGCTATACTGATTTCGTGTTATGTAGGAGATTATTTTTAGGAAGCCAATTATTTTATCGCTAGCTACAAAGCTTGTATTTCTATAATAATAATTATCTACTAATACTTATCTAATAATTATTATTTTATTTTTAGCTTAACATGGCTTGGCTACAAATAAACTATTTATTCAAATATTAATTAAAATCTCAACAGAAAACGAAAACACGGTTTAATTAAAAATGTCAAATATTCTAAGAAAGTATTTTGATCATAAATATTTTATTTTTTGCATTTCAATTTTATAGTAATAGCATTAAAAGTTAATTTCATTGAAATGAAGCAAATTTTTCAAAATGAACTCAAGATTTTTCACTCAACTCGTTGCAATTGGATTGAGAATAATCTCCTCTCATTAAGAGCTTTCCGTTTCTTAGAAGAATCTTAAGATTGATTCTGAGTCGATATAAAAAAGTCTGATATAATGAAATTTGTTGGTTTCTAATAAATCATTTTCAATCGTTGGAATGGATCTTTTACTCCGTGAAGAAATAAATAATAAAATAATACCAAAAAAAATTAATAGAAAACGTGTGTAAAAAAGTAAATAACACTTTAAGTGTTATTTACTTTTAAAACAATCTATTTCTTGGTAGTATAATAATATTATATTTAAACTTTTCTTTACTAAAATATTTAATATTTTAAACTCTATTACACTTGAATTTAATAATAAAATAATTTATTAACACTTAACTCGTATAAAACAACTAGCAAAGCTAAAATAATACACTCTTATTTCCAATATGGCATTTCTGTCGGTGCCAGTTCACATAGCAATTTAAATATCCACGTGAGAGAGGATTACAATACACTCGCAAGACGCAGAAGTTTTTAGTATTTGTTTTCTTTAAATATGACATTTACTGCCAGTTTTTATAACCTATCTACCGATAGACCGGTAGTTACTTTCATACTATTTTGTCACAATAAAAGTTACAACCTGTCAAAATCGTATGAAAGTACCTACCGGTCTATCGGTAGATAGGTTATAGAAACTGGCAGTAAATCATTACGTATAGATGCATTTCTTAATCATTATAATCTGTAGGAGCGGAGCATCAATTAAAAATGTTGCAAAAACGGGAGAAAAATATTTCTTTTGATGCCTTTGATGATTTCAGCCTTTAGAACGCGAGCAAAGCCGCGGGATAGGCTAGTATATGCCTAAGCCGCAGAATGCAGATCGTAGAGACCTGACACTTGTAGGGTGTGTTCTTTGTATGTCGTAGGCATCAGATAAGAAAAGATTACTTATAATACTCGGGTCTCATGACTTAAGATACTTTTTATTGCAGAACAAAGAAAACATTCCTTACGTTAGCGGTTACGTTCTATAGAGCAGTTCTCATGAAAGAGTCCTCAAAAATATCTTTGAATAGGGAATCAAAGTTGGTGCATTATTTAACTAGTAGCATAAAACCAAAAATATTTTTTGCGCTTTAAGCGGGAATGAAGCTGCGGGTCCCGCTAGTATGTATACAAAAATGAATACATGTTTCCCTTGGTCGTGCCGTAACTTGGGAATGACTTTATCAATTTTATGTATCTTTTTTAAGTACTACAACTTTGTAAATTGTTAATTGTAGAAGGTTCTCACGAAAACAAAAACCAAGAAGAATGCGCAGAAAAATGGATAATTGCAGAAAATTGAACGGCTATTATAAAATACACTCAATTATTGCATAAACATAATTTTAACAAATTCAAATAGCGATATAGTATAAATATAATTTATAATAGAGTAAAATAATATTAACGTTCTTATTAATTGCATTCAATAAAAGTCAATTATTTTTACGGTAAAATTTTGACACAGTTGTGGTTATTGTAAAATGCTTTTATAAAGAGATAAAAATTAATATGCGAATAAAAATAAATTTTATAAAGTTTCCACACTAATGAATCAATCTGGTGGTTATAAATGGCTTATGTAAATACAAGGTTAAAAAGGTTTTATTGAATTTTACACGTTGAGTTTTATTATGAAAACAGTTGGCCATGTTTGGATGGTTTAAAGTAACTTGACCAAATGCAACGGTATCATACTTACCTACGATTTTCAATAAAAGTATTTACATAAAATTATTTCCTATTATCATGCGTCTATGCTAGGTATCGGCTTACGCTGATAAGCTTTGGAACTCGTGATAATAGGATTACTCTGGGGCTTCTATGAGGCTGAGGAGCAGAATGAGTTCTGATAACACCCCTTGTTAGTCATGGATTAGGAAGCAAATAACATTAAAATAACGTGTTTCTAGGTGCTCAGTTTTAGTATATATGTACAGGCTTTATCACTTGAGAGAAAGCCTTTTCAGGGAGGCTAATTTCTTGAATATCATTATTCAATACAAGTCATAATACCGTTAAGACGGTTTTTGTTTTTGTTTAAAAAGAAGGAGATGTTTTGTATAATTGTAAAAAATGTGGGACACGGCACAAGGCTAGAAATTGCCCAGCGTTTGGCAAAATATGTCATAACTGTAACAAGCCAAATCATTATAAAAAGGGTTGTAAACTAATTAATGAAATAAGTACAAGTAATAACATGGAAACTGTGAACACAGTTTCTGAAGACAATAATCTGCATGACTTATGACTTTTAAAAGTATGTCATAGTATTGGGAATACTCAAATAAAATGTAATGAGTGGATTGTAACACTAAGAGTACAAAATAAAAAAATTGATTTTAAGTGTGATACAGGTGCTCAAGTTAATGTATTGTCAATAAAAGATTTAATGAAAATAGTCGATGATGAAACACCTAAATGGTCTGAGACTAAAGTAATCTTAGAAGCATTTGGGGGGGCACAAATTTATCCGGTAGGAAAGATATCTTTAAAAATAATAAGAGATAACCAATCATGTGTTACTGATTTCTATATAATTAAAAATAATGTAAAGCCAATTCTGGGATTAAGCACCTTAAGAGAATTAGGAATATTACAAAATATAAGTAGCATTCAGAATAAAGATATAATTATTAATAATAATTGTGAACTGTTTCAGGGAATAGGACAGTTTGAGGAACCTTTGGAACTTTATATCCTGCCTGGGACTATACCAGTGGTAAAACCTCCTCGCAGAGTTCCACACGCCTTAAAATCTCGGTTAGAAGAAAAACTGAGGAGCCTGGAGACTCACCAAATTATAAGTAAAGTACCACACCCAAAGAGTTTTGTTAGTAATTTAGTAATGATAGAAAAAAAAGATAAATCACTCCGCATATGTTTAGATCCTAAGGACCTTAATAAAGCTCTGGTAAAAAATCACTACTTGATACCTACATATGAAGAAATAGTGTCAAAACTAACTAATAAGACTGTATTTTCAGTATTAGACTTATCTGATGGATTTTATAATATTAAGCTTACCGAAGAGTCTTCTGATCTGTGCACTTTCAGTACACCTTTTGGAAATTATAAATTTTTAAGATTACCTTTTGGAATATCAGTTGCTCCGGAGATTTTCCAAAAGTATAGTGAAAGAACTTTTGGTGATATTCCAGGTGTAATAATCTATTGTGATGACTTGCTCATAGCTGCATCCTCTGAAGAGGAACATGATGTAATACTGAATAAAGTTTTTGAGCGTGCTAGAAAGTGTAATGTAAAATTTAATAAAAATAAGTTTCAGTTTAAGTTAAGGGAAGTCAAATATTTTGGGCATATATTCTCCAAGGGAGGTATTAAAATTGACCCTGATAGGATAGACTCAATTGTTAACATGAAAAGTCCAACAAATAAAAAGGAATTGCAAATTTTTTTAGGCATGATTAATTATCTGCGTAAGTTTATTCCTAATTTAGCTAAGATGTTGCCGCCACTAACAGAATTGTTAAAAAAGAATGTAGGTTGGTTGTGGACGGAAGTTCATGAAAAAATATTTAAGGAAATTAAAGAATTTATTACCAAAGCCCCTGTTCTTCAAAACTTTAATAGTAATTTACCAGTAGTAATACAGTGTGATGCATCTAAGGATGGTCTGGGTGGTTGTTTGTTACAGAATGGAAAGCCAGTAAGTTTTATTTCTAGAAATCTAACCCCTGCGGAACAAAGATTTTCACAAATTGAAAAAGAGTTGTTAAGTGTAGTCTGGGCAACTAAAAAATTTCATTACTTTATCTATGGTACTAAATGTATAGTTTTAAATGATCATAAGCCATTGGAGACATTATTAAGAAAAAGTATTCATGAGATTCCATCACCAAGACTCCAAAGACTAAAACTAAAACTATTGAAGTATGACCTAGAGTACAAGTATTTAAAAGGAAAATTTATGTTTATATCTGATTTACTTTCAAGATCATACTTATCAAATTCGGAGATTGATGAGTCGTACATGTATGAAGTTATTCATTGTGTAGGGTTATCTCAGTACTTGCAGTGTTCAGAAGAACAAAAAATACAATTAATTACTGAAACTAGTAAAGATGAAGAATTGTTACAAATTATAAAATACACAAAAGAAGGGTGGCCAGAAAATATTAAAAATATTCCAGATTCACTCTGCTATTATTATAAGTTTAGAACAAATATCACAGTTGATGAAGGTTTAGTATTTATGAATCATAGAATAATAATACCTAAGAGTATTAGATTGTTGTACATGAAGATTTTGCATGAAGGTCATATAGGAATGACAAAAATGAAACAATTAGCAAGGGAATTGTATTATTGGCCTAAGATGGATTCACATCTCGATAAGTATGTTAGAGAATGTTGTATATGTCAAACATATAAGAACAATAATGTAAAAGAACCTTTGTTACCACATAATGTGCCTGAATTACCTTTTTCAAAGTTGGGAATTGATATCATGGATTTCAGAAAAAACAGCTATTTGGTAATTTATGACTATTATTCTAAATGGTTGGAAATTAAATTAATACGTAACAAGACTGCTAATAGTGTATTAAATGTATTATTAGATCTATTTTGTAATTTTGGGGTTCCCTCTGAAATTGTTTGTGATCATGTTCCATTTGATTCTAAAGAGTGTAGGCATTTTTCACATGAATGGAATTTCAAATTTACTTACTCTAGTCCGAAATACCCCCAGTCAAATGGAATGGCAGAGCGGGCGGTGCAGATAGCTAAGAAAATTTTGTTGAAATGTAGGGATGATAATAAAGATTATAGAATTGCTTTATTACAGTATAGAAATACACCTGTTGCTGGCACAAAATTTTCCCCAGCACAATTGTTAATGAACAGGAATTTAAAAACAAAACTACCAGTAACATATCAATATTTAAAACCAAGACTGAATGAAAATATAAAGACTGAAATGCAAAAGTCGATAAATAGGAACATAAGAAATTATAATGTAAAAACTAAAAATAAATCTGAATTTGCATTAGGACAAAATGTTTGGTTTAAGAAAGATGTTAATGATAGGAAGTGGTTACCAGGTACTATAATAAGGAAAAATAACTTTAGATCATATAATGTAGTGGATAAGGATGGTGTCAGTTACTGTAGAACATCGTATCACATTCGTGGTTAATTTGGTGGTTCTCCAGGTATGGTGTGGGGTTTCGGAGATTCCTCAAACTGAGAAATGTTGTTTAATATTATTAGGACACTAAATTGTTAACAAATAGGTCAGCTGTAAATCAACATTATTTTGTAAGATTTAAGTGAATATGTATGTGTTTTGAGAAGTTTAGTTTATTGTACTTTGGTATGTAACAAATTTTAGTTTAATTTTAATATAAGTATTGTCAAGGTTTTCAGTTTGTTTCATGTTATTTTAATTTTTCTTTCTTTTGTTTTTTTTTTTGTTGGTATAAAAAGGGATAGATAGAAGTAATAGACTATACCTATGTAATTTGCTATTTGTTTTTTTTTTTGTTTTTGTTTAAAAAGAGGGAGATGTAATAGAGATAAGACGAGGGCAACACTAGCTGTCAATGTCGCCTGACAGCCGAGGGCTGCCCACTTCCTGTGTGCCAGGGGCCATGTTAACAAGCTAGAAAAACTAATAAAATAAATTATTAATAATCAGTGTTTGTTATTATCATCAAAAACATTACATTTTTTTTTTTTTTTTTTTTTTTTTTTTTTATTATTAATTTTTTTTATTAGTTTTTTTAGCTTGTTAACATGGCCCCTGGCACACAGGAAGTGGGCAGCCCTCGGCTGTCAGGCGACATTGACAGCTAGTGTTGCCCTCGTCTTATCTCTATTACAGAAGACAACTTTATGTTTCAGTAGTTACCGTTCACTCTTATTTAATAGGGGCTTAATTTCTTTTAAACCATACTTATATATAACATTATCTAACTTCGATGCAGATCCGAACTTCAGAGGTTTTCCTTTTTATATAATACTTTTTAATCTACCAAGTAAAAAACCACGACAATTAAATAGAACTGTATAAAATAAATCCTTTGTACACAAAGAAATGAACGCATAATAAAACTCACAATGACTCCAATTATAAAAAGTAAGTATTAATATTTAAGGTCTCAAGGCCGTGAATCTTAAGTAATCCATATTAAAAGGACCGAATCATAAAATATTTAGGGAACAAAAACCTGCGGCTGTCGCGACTCGGTGAATAAGTTAGAGTTTCATCGCGACCGACCTATCAGGGATGTTTTTCACCGTCCAATTTACTGTTCTTTGCGAAAAAGGACCTTTGTGTCTACACAAAATTTATCTCAGTAGGTATATCCTTGAATACATTAGAAAATATTAAAGAAATTATTTTTATATAAAAGAAAGAACCACTTAAGCTTAAAAGATTTTTATAAGTAAAGTCGAAGTTCAAAAATATTTTTTTTGTGTGCAAATCTGTTAGCGTGTGTATAAAACTATTATTACAATTAAGACTGCAGGTATATAAGTTATGTTCATTTCAATTACACTCAATCCTTTTTAACTATTACTTATCTTTAGAAAGATAGATAAGTACATTGTAACGTATCTGGGTTTGAATTCCGGGTCAGGCTCTTCTGTTTTTTTTTTATTTTATACATATATGTATTAAAGTTGATAGTCTTTTTGTATACTTAAATTAAACCAAATTGGTTCAGCTGAAAAGAACAATATCAAATATACAATTATAAAATCATTTAAATGTACTCGTATAGCTAATAGTCTGATTATTATTAATTGATTATCAATTACCAATTAATTGGTAATCACATAGAAAAACCCAAGAACAATTAATTAACCAAACTAATTTATGACCGAGCACATGCCTTTCCCCGGGGCTTAATGAATGGCTCGCAATCTAATTGAATTATGTCACCTGGACACTGAAGACCTTCTCAGTAAGATAATGTATCTACATGACATATAGCTGTACCTCACTATTTGTCTTATGCCTTGACCTAATAAACAAAGGTCGGTAATGCATTTAATTATTTTAAGGGGACTTTACTAACACAACAAAATATTATATTATATCACTACATAGACATACTCGTATTATAAAACAAAGTTTTAGTTATAAAAAAACGCTTCCCGCTGTCTGTCTGTCACTATGTATGCTTACACCTTTAAAACTACGTGACGGTTTTTTAATAGAGGGATTCAAGAGGAAGGTTTGGGAGCGAAACCCGCGGCTTCATCGCGGCTAAATCTAGCTAGTAGTAAATCTTAAAAATGTTTGTTTATTGTTTTTTTTTATTTTTTCATTTATATTTAAAAAATATATAATTAGTAGGTGATATTCGTTTGTAATACAATTGAGGCATAGATAATAATATAATACCAAATATAATATGGTTTTTTCTTTTATTATTTATTTTTATTTTGTTTTCTTACTTTGATGGGTAGCTCACTCTAGTGTATTAATTATAACAATGTCACAATAAGAAAAAAACTGTAAGTGGCTTTAGTCTTAGTAAATATTGTTTGTACTTTTTTAAACTTATATGATGCTGTTGTTTTCTCAACAAATAAATAAATATATAGGTATTACCTTCAGCTGAACTTACTAAAAACTTAAAAAAACGTAATGACAGTAACAGAATGTAAACGTACAAAATAAGATGACGACACGCGTGGCGCAGTTTGTAGTGACCCTACTTGCTGCGCAAGCGGTCGCGGATTCGAGTCCCGCTGGGGGCATTCATTTGTTAAGCACGAATGTTTGTTCTCCAGTCATGGGTGTTTATATTTATAATATGTATGTATTTAAACTTATATATGTGTAGTATATCAACCATCTAGTATCCATAACACAAGGCTCGTACCTCACCGTGGAACTAGATAGTGCTGTGTGTAAATGTCCCAACATATTTATATTTAAGATACATATTGTTATATATATGCAAATAGTTTTAAAAATAATTAACGAGAAAAAAGTATGGATTTTTTAAACTATTTTATTAAATTTGTTGAGAGCAAAACTCTGATGTAGTCTTTATTGGCAGACCTCTTCTCTGAAACTGCGAAAAGTTCTAAGAGCTTTAAAGGAAGTTTTATTCGCTTCCGACTAATGAACTCCCTTCCGCTGATGAAATTTGGTGTCAAAAGTTAAAATAGATTCTCAATAGTATGTGATATTAAACTACTTTACAAAAATACAATTCCACTTTAAAGAACAGTAATCGTATACATCACACTAATTAGGCAATTAATGTTGGTAAGCTCTATTCAATGGTTTAATTTCACACAATTTAATTATCTTTCTCTATCAGACTAATATTGATACCTAAAACTATTAAAATTGAATTGCTATTGTTATAATTAATATGATTATAGTATATAATTTAGGAACTAAGCTGTGTCGTAGAATGTACTAGCGCTACGCTCAGGTGCGCAGTAGCTTATGTGTTACCTGAGACCATAGTTTACCTATGTACCTTATTTTACCCGAAATGGTCCAGTTATCTCAATTTGGGGTTATGACATAATTATATGCCCTATGACATACAAAAATAGCATAGTAGTCTACATATTGATATATTATAAGTTATTCCGGATTGAATCAAATATGCGAATAACGCGATATCAGACTGCGCTTGTCATCTCTTATTTAGTGGGAAGTGCTTTAGCAGGTAGCTCTACAACGAAGTGTCAGACAAAGGACTAAGTGTTTTTATTTTTGGATTTGGGTCTTCTTATTTATCTACTACTACGCTACTGAGTGAGAATTCTGCATTTTCAGGTGGCTGTATCGTACGCTAATGTAGATTTTACCTCTTGCCCAGGAAGCACACTGATACTGATATATTTAAAAATGACCTAAACCTGATAATGTATTATTATTATACTATACAGTCAAAGTATATGATTGTAATTGGAATAGTTTAAGGAGGTGTGTAAGTGTATATTTTTTACTCCATAAGAATGTGTATTCCATTTAAAAGTATAATTGAAAAAGTTATTTTTTTTTTTTTATTATATACGACACTTGTTTAATATAAGGTAAAAGCAAAATGACTATGGACAACTTTGTGTACGATAATTTGCATTTCGCATAACATATCTAATATTATTTGTTTTGTTATTATTTCATTGTCACATGATTTGCTACAATAATTAATAAATCGTGTATTTAGATAACTGATACTGATATTTAATTGACGAAATTTGCATGGTCAACAAATTACACATGCGACTCTACCCACTACTCTCAGCTTGACAGCGTCCACAGCTGGTTGAAAGCTCAATAGAACATCAACTAACTCTATTAAAGCAGCCCGCATACATACACCAAGCTATTCTCGAATCCACTCGAACACACACAAAACATTTCATCAAAATCGATCAATTACATACACACGCACAGAAGATTTTTATATATAAATATTTATAGTAAAATACAGTTTTCATTTACTATAGATATACATAACTGTTGGTACTTATCGTGAGATACTTTAACTATATATAATAACATTGTGACTCATAAGATGTTCTTACGAAACCACTAATAGGCTTAAGACCTTTGTAGACTAAATATGGTTGACCTAATATTTCTTTAGCTATGGAACTAAAAGCCTTAAAATAGTATCACCTTTAACTTAATAGCTTTAAAATAGTGTAAAATCTTTAGTTTTTACTATTTTTCCGTTATCATGTTTTAAATCCCGAAATAGATATCTCCATGAGTTTTTATTTAATTTAGACATTAGTTTTGTATAATTTCAATGAAATCACTAGTACTTCCCGTAATTTTGCAAAAGAATTTCAAACATGTGCTTTTTCGTAAACTTTTAACCTTTTTTTAAACTAAAAATCCGACTCGTGCTATTTGTATTCTTACTCGCATCATTTTCAACACAAAAATATTGTACAGCTTATTATACGGATACTTCCCTGAAATAATAATTGTTCGGGCCAAAGGTTGTTACCGAACACCTAAGCAAGAATTCTTGGTGGTTATAAATACAAAGGAATACGCCTAAAACAGGCAATGCACGCTTGGAGCAATCAAACCGGCTGCATTCATTTTTATCATTAATTGGGATCATTTTAGCATAAATTATTATCAGTACTACATAATATTAAAATTAATAAAATTTTACAACGATCTCAGACTATTTAATTTATCTAGCACTTAGTTGTAAGTAGGTCGCGTCCCCTACAATAATATAAAGTATTGGGAAAAGATTATTATATAGGATATTTTATAACAATTAACGTTAGTCAGGGCGTTAACAATTGCGTTAGTAGTAAAAATAGTTCTATGCGTGTTTTAGTATTATAGTAATTCATAAAATATATCGTGATGCATATTTCATATTATGGCGGAAAGCCAAAACAGTTGATCCAATTAATTATCTCGTTATGGGAATTCGATATGATTACATTTTGAACATTTGGACCTAATTAAATTAAGGTATGTTTAATGTTTAACTCACTAGTCCTATTTTTTGTAAAACGATTTCAGCCATTCAAAGGCTCTTCATATTGATTTCTAATATTTTAAAAATAATATATTGCTTAGAATAGAATATACTATTCTATTAAGATATTTTGCTTTATATCTTCCAAAAATTCTATGTATTTGGTAGAACAAACGTCAGGCTAAAGTTTTAACGACAGCTATGTGAACTAATACGTATTGAGCGTAATAATGAATACTGATTAGTTGTGTTATTTTAAAATACTTTGGTCTCTTACTTAATATTGACGATGCGGAGTCGATTCCCGCAAAGGATAAATATTATTATAATTTACGAAATCAAAGAAAAACACCGAAAGAACTTTTCTGTGCCAACTGTCACTTTATGTAAACAGCAAGTTTTTCTCGACTGTACAAATATAAAAGATTTTTTTACCGCCAGTAATCTGTGAAAATATCCATTTCAAACGGTATTAATCGCATGACTGATTCAAAGAGAATATTTCCTAGAGTTGCTTACAGAGTGGAACTACGTATTTCAATATTTCTTTTCCGTCTTAGCTTTCACACTTTGTTCACTTGCTTCAAGAATACTTGTCAGTGTGCGCCTCCACGAACAAAGGTCTTTATTTCAGATACTCTTGTGGTAGAATGGGCAGTGACTGAAAAGTAAAAAAAATAAGAATGATTTTTTTCTTAATAGTTCCAAGATATTTTTAATCATAATAATCAAAATAAGATATATGTACACTGTACAGTGCCTTCGCTCTACTTTATAAGTATATAAAACAGAAACTCCTAAAATGGATAAATAATTAAATAAAAAATTCAAAGTGATTAACAAAAATGTTTCTTAACTAACTAACAGGAGAAACCGTTGAATATTGTTAATATTTTAATTACGCTGAGTTAAAGGCCTAGAAAGTATTATGCGAACTCAGGCTAATGAGCCCGAAGCGGGCGAGAAACATTATTAATGAGTCTTCCTATCAACGTAACCTAACTTTATTTAAATGTTTTAGAATCTGCTTAATTATTTTGCGTTACAATAGCAAAAATTTATACTTAAAACTAATAGGATGTAAATTAACATTAAATTTGTTTTTATACCTTGGTTGCTTCGTAGAAATTCGTAGAAATCATTTATAATGTAGAGCTGAGAGTATTGTTTATACATAATAATAATAATAATAATAATACACTTTATTGTACACCAACAGAAGAAATATAACATAAAAAAAATTAAAATAAACATAAAAAAGATGCACAGCAGGCGGCCTTATCGCTTACAGCGATCTCTTCCAGGCAACCAACTACAAAAGAAAGTATGATAGATTATAGAAGTGGTGGGCGGTGTACTTGCTATATTTACTTTTACAGTCCTAATATATAAAAAAAAAAAAATATATATACATATACATACTAAATACATACAATTATATACATAAATATATACATACATATACATAGATACAAATACATACATACATAAATACATATATACATACAAACAAACATACGTAGCTAAAGATACAAATAAAGTTTTACAGTGACAGGTAGTATTCTTTCAATAGCGACTTAAATTTCTCAAAACTTTCGGCGCTCTTAACTTTCACAGGAAGTGTGTTCCAGAGCCTGGCGGCTTTAACGCTAAAAGAATTTGAATAAAAACATGAGGAATGTGAGGGAATTTTGATAACAAGATTCTGTGCAGAGCGCAGAGAGCGACTATGAGAATCATTTAAAAATTTAAAGCGCTCTTTTAAATAAAAAGGGGTTGAAGGATGAAACAGTACACAGTAAAGAAGATGGAGAATGTGAGTATTCCTGCGGAAACGGATAGGAAGCCACTTGAGTTTTTTGCGATAATCTGAAACGTGGTCATATTTTCGAAGACCGAAAATGAACCGTATACAGAGATTTTGAAGTCGCTCAAGTTTATTTAAGTATTCTTCTTTTATATCAAGATAACAAACGTCAGCATAATCAAGAATCGGTAGCAGGAGAGTATTTGCCAACACAATTTTCGTAGGTATCGGAAGAAAATTTTTTAGTCTACGAAGAGAGCCAACCGCTCCAAACATCTTTCTGCTCAGCTCACTTATTTGTGGTCCCCAAGATAAATATTGGTCAATTAAAATACCCAGGTTTTTAACTTTGTCTGTTAGCATGATTTGGACACCATTAAGAATTATGGGAGGTACGTGTATATTCTTGACTTTGCCTATTAATCTCTGACTGCCTATTATAATTGCTTGAGATTTATCAGCATTTAGATTAAGTCCATATGAATTACCCCATGATGATATCAGTGACAAATCTTTATTGATATTATTAATAGTATTAGGCAAGTTATCCACACTGGTCATGGCATAAATTTGCAAATCGTCGGCATACAGGTGGTAGTGAGAAGAAATTTCTTGAGATATAGAATTAATAAAAATTGAAAAAAGGAGAGGAGACAACACGCCACCTTGTGGAACATCAGCATTAATTATAGACCAGTCAGAATACGAATCTTCAATTCGTATACGCTGCCGGCGATCACACAAGTAACAACGAAACCAGTCAACCACCTCAGGAGATATGTTAAGAGAAGCTAGAATGGCAAGCAAAATATCGAAATCTACTGTATTAAAAGCGTTTGTAAAATCTAATAGTGTCAATACAGTAAGCTTTTTGTTATCCATGTTTTCCCTAATGTCATCTGTTATTTTTGTTAGCGCTGTAATTGTGCTGTGACTAGGACAGAACCCCGATTGAAATGGATTTAACAGGCTGTTTTGATGTAAAAAAGAACTTATCTGATGATGTACGATGCGTTCAAGGACTTTTGATAGGAAAGGAAGAATTGAAATTGGTCGATAGTCAGAAAAGGAAGAAGGATTAGGTTTTTTTGGGAGTGGAATAATTTGCCCATCTTTCCAGGACGAAGGAAACTTGCGTAGTTCTAAGGAAGCATTAAGGATAGATGTGATAATAGGAACAAGAAGGTTAATGATGGGAAGTATCATTTTGCGACTTATACAGTCCGCCCCAACCGCGTTAGATTTGATTGCCATAATATTTCTCATAACATCACATTCGGAGATTGTACTAAAAGCGAAACAGGGAAAGTCGGGAGTAGGCAAATTTGAAAGGCGATTAAGTGTATATAACTTATTTGAACTATTTATAGCACTAGAAAAAGAGAAATGTTGATTTAACAAATTTATATCTAAGTTTTTAGGATATTAATAAAACTATACAACGATGTAACAAAAATAAAGACTATATTTCTTTGTACAAAGCAAATGAAAGTATTAAGGTATACTACCTTCAATCAATATATAATTATTATAATCTAAATCAAGTAATTAGTAATAGTTATTATTAATAGTTATTATTAATTGTTCCTAACATTTGCATCCTATCGCGACACGAAATTCCGTATTTGATTTATGTCTCGGAACAATAACGTAGATACTTGAACAGGTGTATGCCAAATGTTGTTCGCATCATCATATTTCAAAAAAAAGAAATATTGCCAATATGGTATATAATATATGTCTTCTTTTAGTTTAATGTTACTTCTTACTGATATTTTAGATGTCCTTAGCGAGTAGCGATATCTATGGCCATAATATAATCGTTTATGTATTTTATTTTTAACTAGGAAGCCCGGCCCGCTTTGCTGGGCGTAAATTAAAATTCAACGGTTTTTATAATTTTATAGTATTATAAGAGAAAGTCCAGCCGTTTCAGAGATTAACTATAACAAATATTTAGATAAACAGACATTTTTTATGTAAGTACCGTGTATGCTGTTAATTTGAATTTAAAAACAGAAACTCCAATTTTATTTATTTCTATATATGTTGATATTATATAATTTATATTAATAATTTTTTTATTATTTATATACTGAAACTAATATAAGTTTAAGAATTCTTTATTAATTGTTAGATTTATGTGTGACAGTTTTTAGAATTGTTCTTTTATGCTAATATCAGAAGTGGGATTGCCCACTTCACCTTTTGAGAATTTTTGGTTATTGTTACGTATTTTTAGTGAAAAAGTATAAGTTCATATTGCGGTGTAAGTACATAACTGTGATAATGGATAAGGGAAAGCGTGCACAATGCCGAAGATCTTACTGCCGCTTTACTCAATAGCGATCTTTAAATATTTCACGTAATTCGGAATTGAATCTTGACGACTTATTGTTATTTGGTTAAAAGATAAGTCATTGATCATGGCGTCAACTAACAATTATTATGTTGAATTAGGCACTACTATGATGTGTGTCTTATAATATCTTTAGTTGTTAAATATTCATCATGCGTTATGAAACCCATATACCTTACTAATCGCTAATCCTTGCGGGAGTTATCCAGAAAAAGGACGGCCGAGCGTCTTATAAAAATCAAAAGCAGCAGAATGAGTAATCAATAAGGGACGTAAGTGGTTTACGTTATTTAAAGAATTTCATGTTAACGATTTTTCTGATTTACATAGTAACAACGAGAAATTCAAAGGAAAATTGTATCTTGGTATGAGTGACTCTTATAACTTGGCAAGAGTCAATAGAGAGCTGACTGATGCTGTTGCTGATTTACAACCTGTGGTGCCTTAGAAGGAGTACTGGACTCCTAATGAATGTACTGCTTTCTTTGCTAGTAAGTAACATCATCTTTCTTGAATACTAGACCTTTATATGTTATGTCTAGTCTTGTGTGTATACTAGACCTTGTTTTATTATGTCTAGTCTTTTGTATAGTAGACCTTGATGTGTTATGTCTACTCTTGTGTGTTATACTAGACCTTGATGAGTTATGTCTAGTCTTGTGTATAGTAGACCTTGATGTGTTATGTCTACTCTTGTGTGTTATACTAGACCTTGATGAGTTATGTCTAGTAGACCTTGGTGTGTTATGTCTACTCTTGTGTGTTATACTAGACCTTGATGAGTTATGTCTAGTCTTGTGTATAGTAGACCTTGATGTGTTATGTCTACACTTGTGTGTTATACTAGACCTTAATGAGTTATGTCTAGTCTTGTGTATAGTAGACCTTGATGTGTTATGTCTACTCTTGTGTGTTATACTAGACCTTGATAAGTTATGTCTAGTCTTGTGTATAGTAGACTTTGATGTGTTATGTCTACTCTTGTGTGTTATACTAGACCTTGATGAGTTATGTCTAGTTTTGTGTATAGTAGACCTTAATGTGTTATGTCTACTCTTGAGTGTACACTAGACCTTGAAGTGTTATGTCTAGTCTTGTAAGCATAGTAGACCTTAATGTGTTATGTCTACTCTTGAGTGTACACTAGACCTTGAAGTGTTATGTATAGTCTTGTAAGCATAGTAGACCTTGATGTGTTATGTCTACTCTTGAGTGTATACTAGACCTTGAAGTGTTATATCTAGTCTTGTAAGTATACTTGATGAGTTATGTCTAGTCTGTTAAGTATACTAGACCTTAATGTGTTATGAGTAGTCTGGTAAGTATACTAGACCTTAATGTGTTATGAGTAGTCTGGTAAGTATACTAGACCTTAATGTGTTATGTCTAGTCTTGTAAGTATGGTAGACCTTGATGTGTCATGTCTACTCTTGAGTGTATACTAGACCTTGAAGTGTTATGTCTAGTCTTGTAAGTATACTAAACCTTAATGTGTTATGACTATTCTTGTAAGTATACTAGACCTTGATGTGTTATGTCTAGTCTTGTAATTATACTTGTAAGTGTACTAGACCTTGATGTGTTATGTCTAGTCTTGTAATTATACTAGACCTTAATGTTATGACTATTCTTGTAAGTGTACTAGACCTTGATGTGTTATGTCTAGTCTTGTAATTATACTAGACCTTAATGTTATGACTATTCTTGTAAGTGTACTAGACCTTGATGTGTTATGTCTAGTCTTGTAATTATACTAGACCTTAATGTTATGACTATTCTTGTAAGTGTACTAGACCTTGATGTGTTATGTCTAGTCTTGTAAGTATGCTAGACCTTAATGTGTTATATCTAAGATTGTGTTGGTACGAGACCCTGTGTTTAAAATGTCTATCCTTCTGAACGTGCAACCTTTTTTTTAAAGATATTTGCTACTTGGTATACAATACTATGGAACATTGTAATTGACTTTTTGCTTGTAACTTCTCAGGTTCAGACCAAAGTGAATTAATGATACCTTTGTGTGCAGATAATCTGGATGTTGATACTGCTGGAGCCTAAAATGCTATAAAGCTCTTGTTCTTTCTGACGAGGCCGTCAGAATGTCAGGAGAGGCCGAATAAGGATAAGCTCATTATTTTTATATTTAATAATCTGTGACCGAACTGTCAAGTTGACTATGCTTTTTAGTGGGCTGTATGGACCGTGGTCCTTTGCCTTTCCCTATTGGGGATACATTTTAAAAAACAACAAGAAGAACTATACTTTTTATCGTAATGGCGCGAACGCGATATACGATTCATTGAATTAATTGATAACTGAAACTAATATAAGTTTAAGAATTCTTTATTAATTGTTAGATTTATGTGTGACAGTTTTTAGTATTGTTCTTTTATGCTAATAATATAATATTTTTAAATTATTTTTAATTATATTTTTAAATTATATGTAACATCTTTAAATATTATAGTACGGTTAACTCGTAGGTACGTGTATATTGAACAACCTAATTAATTTATTCATGTAATGATTCATGAATCACGTAGGCCTTTAAATGTATACAAGGATTAATATGTGATAGCTTAATCTCGTGTTTGTAGAAATAATAGCTTTTGGCTACCTATGTTTGCTCATAAATCTATATACATAATTTTATATGTATTATGTATGTCATTTACAAATATAAATTAGTATTCTCCTAAAGTACCTAATGCTTTTGCGTGTCTCCCATATCACCTTCTGGCGCTATTAAAAATGAATTGTTTGTTGTTCTACTGGCACTTCTCTGATAAATAAATAGCAATATAATATAAAGCAGGACCGTGGCAGTAGCTCCTCAACCCTCCTCAACCTCAACCAGTTCCATTGATCTCTGTAGTTAGTATTTTAGTTGATATGTTAACAATGTTGCCTGCCTGCCGCGTAAGCATTATGGATAAATGCGTTTCTTTAACGCTTTAGTGTGTAGCAGAGGTTTTTCTAGTTGATGAGCTTCCTATTCTTTAGGTACTATGCGTAAATCCCTAACGTGTAAAAAGTGTTCTTGTGTTGCGTTAATGATACATATTCGTACCAAGCATTCAGTGGTTCATTCATTCATTATCAATTATGTCTTTATAGCGATTTTTTATAATTATTCAGTAATTAGTATCCTTAAGGTCATTAGTCTATGTAATATTAATTGTAGGTACATGTTACATTGTTGTAACAATGTGCACTCTCTTAGCTTTCATTAATCACTTCCTTTTGTACAAGACATTGATTAATAATGAACTAATTATTAAATATACATTTTGTTTGGACGCACACGAAATTATACGAACCTATTATAAAGAGGTTTACATTAATTTAAAAGCGTATTATCAATCCTATTTAATGGAGACAAATTATTTTTATAGTAATTTTTGAGCCTTTTCTCTATATTATCAGTATCTGTAGTAATCTGTGAACGCTGTTTAGATAGTAATCAACGTCACGTTTTATTGCAGCCAATTCTACCAAGACGTCAGTAAGTTCTATACAAATATTCACTTTAGTACGTCAGAAACCACTGAACTCAACTCGTGACTTCGAAAGTTATAAGCTATCTAACATCAAACCTTAATTCTTAACATGAAAGCGATTATATACATAATGACCACAAATTATAATAAACTAAATAGAGAGACAATGGTAGCCCAGTGGTAACGCGCTCACTAGTATAACCGAGTGAAGCGGATTCAAATTCGGGTCTCGCGCCTCTGATATTTTTATATGCGAATCATTTTTAACATTATTACCTCTTGTCTTACGGTGAAGGAAAACATCGTGAGGAAACCTGCAAGTCTGAGAGAACTTAGAAAGTTTTCAAAAACATGTGAAGTCCGCCAAAACGCACTTGGCCAGCGTGGCACTGCTGGGTACGGTCCTCCATTTAATACAAGGGCATCAGGCTATAGTTCACTATATAGCCTATACCCCTTTATTATAGGGACCTATACCCTTTTATTATAGGGACGACCGTACCCAGCAGTGGGACGTTAAGTAAGGCTGAATACGTACATATATACATACACATACAGTCTTTTATATATATTAATTTAATAAAAATGTTATATTTCCTATATTTGTAATCACAAAATATCAGCAAACAGAAACCTACTTAAAGTATTATTATAGGAAGTGGCGCATTTTAATAAAAGCTTAATAATATACAAATCATATTTCTTATTTTATTAATCTTAAATTGTATACGCGCTGAAAGCATTTTTCCGTATGAAATGGTAATGTAATTTCATGTGATATAAATATCACCACACCGGCTTCCTACTGGTGCTTTTTATTTTGATTTTCATTATATTTAGATTATTTTATTATGGGTTTTGTATAGTAATAAAATAATATGAGAGTTTTATTACTGAGTTTATAACTTGATTTAAATTTTATGAATCAGTCATAACGATAACGTAAAAAACGTATTGTAATAGTAAAATCAAGTTTTTATCTCATGGAAACTTTTGTTATGCTCGAAATAAAAAATATTTTTAAATATAAAACCTACTTAGTTGAATATTTTCTTAACTACTTGTATATTTAACATTTTTGTTACAACCTTTTTTACACTTTAAAATATTTGCGTAAATCACAAACACTTATTTTATTTAAATAAGATTTATAATTTTTAATTAAATAAACTACATATATAAGTAGAAAAAACGAATAGTTTTAATCAAAATAAATATAGATTCTGTCTTTTTTCAGTGCTATGTTTTATTCTTCTTATAAAGAACTACGATGACGCTACAGCGTAGCACCGTAGCTAACGTCGACCGTACAATAATACGAGTATGCACCTACTCGGCGTTTGGTTTTTAAAACAATATTGCCCTTATTTATTACATCTAGGTATTAAGGATACTTCAGGTTAATTGTAAATTGACTTTGTAAGAAAAAATAATAGTTAATCTATTATCATATAATGATACAACAAGCTTGCGATAGTCTTGAGTAAAATTATGCTAAGAACAAGCTATCTTTGCCATAACCTATAAAGAAACAAACTTTCAGTTTCTATTGCTTAGTTTTTAGGTAAAACTATAGAAACTTTAACAATTTTATGTTTGTATTATCTAATTTAGCAAAAAATAATTTGTTAAATTAATACTTTTAAGAGGTTTTATATAAATTTAAAGTTTAGTTAATATTTCAATTCTTTCCCACACATTTATCGAAATTTCATATTTTACGTCACCGATATATTTTATTCTGATAAAAACATGTTTTCTATCAGAAATCATAACAATTTCAATTTCAGTAAAATATCCGGTGCGTCGCTCTACTGCTGCGGCAAGTTGATCGGTGCGCTAATGGCTTTAAGCAAAAAATATATGACCAAAAAAAGGGTACATCCAGGAAATGCCAGGATAAGTCAATAGGACTTAGGAGTAAATATAAGTAAAACAAAAAAAACGTCAAGTAAAACTATACTAACGTTAGCAATTTTATTACATATTCAAAATTACCTATTAAAATTTTAATTTCCGTATATTAACTTACTATGAATTAGCAAAGTTATATATTAAAAGACAGGAATGTATCTTAATTTATGACTTGGTTTATGTTTAGCTCTCAAATGTTTACTGCTTCCCTTTAAAGCATGCGGCAACTTAAAATTATGCCCCATTCATACGTAAATGGGGAAAATTTCTAGTTTATTATCAAACTAAATATAGAAGATTCAAGAAGTTTTACGTGTTATGATACCACAGGGACTGTTAGGAGTTTAAAATTGTTAGTTTGTTATGTACTCACTAACAGTTTCATACTTAACAGTTTTCGTCCATACAATGGATTGCCTAGTTTATTTTGTTTTGTGAAAGTTATAATGTTCTTATATAAAGTGATGAGTGTTTAAAGTAAAAATTGTAATATTAAATATAATATTGAAAAATAATATATAGTTTGTTTTATGAGCGAACTGAGGAAATGTACGAAGAGTAAGTTCATTCAGTTAGATTTAAGCTTTCGTTTATTAGGGAGTAGAAACTTCGTTCTATGTCTTCAATGATACTGAGAAATAACTAACATCAAACGAGACACTTGTAATCTCAAGTAACATTAATATGTAAATAAAACGAGAAGCCGGCAATAATGCTTAAATATTTGACGTAAAATAGTAATCGGATATCCTAAGAAGAAGGATCTCCCAGGATGAGCGTCTCTCTGCATATTAATCAACTAAAGCGGTTAGATATTAGAAACTAAAGCACTAAAAGAGTGTTCAAAGTAGTGTATTAATATCTACCAGATGAGACTTATATTATTAAAGCTAATTAACATTTTGTGTGTGTGTGTGTGTGTGTGTGTGTTACTCATGCTGAATCACACACGCGAAATAAGCGCAAAGTCGTCGAGTTGCGAAAAACTAGCCCCTGTTTACTATACCATTACCATACCATACATACTCATGCTGAAATGGCTGTTCTGATATGGATGATATTTAGTACACATCTATGGAAAGTAACACATAGATTACTATTAGTAGTAAATTTAGCTATCAGTTGGCGCTTCCTGGAGAAAATTTTATAAATACCATAGATACCCAAGAACGCACATAAAAGAATATTAAAAGCCAGCATAAAAAGGAATAAAGCAGTCGTCGTTAATAAGCTGGAAAAAATATTGAAAGTACAACCGTCGAATAAACTTCATAGCATACAACAATCAGGCACAGAGATCACGTAGCCAGCCGCCCGAATGGAAGGTATAATCGAATCAATTATTACGCTCGTGCTGTGCTATACTCACGCACGGTACAAAAATTTAAACCTGAATTAAATAGTCTCCTACAATTTATAGTAGTTCATGTTTCAATACTATAACATTTAGATTTATTGTTTTCATCAAAATTGAAATGGTCAATTTCATAATTTATAGTAAACATAAAATTACATATCTTTTGTAAGAAGTTTATGGCCCACTGCCCAATATACAGAAATATTTTATTTAAATATAATAAAATATATAGTTTATATTAAATATTTTTCAAGGTAGCCGTAAGTAAAATTGAGATCTATCGGTTTTTCGAAACGTTAAATGTTTGAGCATCGACTAAGTGTATTTAACTGTCTAATCTATATTCCTATGGAAAAAAGTAATAAGTAGGTGATTTTAAAACTTTAGCTTAGTTTTGTAGGCTTGGCTTGTTTATTTTCCTCTAACACAAAACTAAGCCCATACAAGAAATGCCGGATAACGAAAATTTAGCCACTCTAATAATTTCACTTTTCTTACGAAATTTTTGTTACATTCTTTAAAAGTCATGTTTTGTAAATGTTAAAATACTTCACCAAACAAAATTCGGAAATTGTTATTCTATTCAAATTCCTATTTAATCAAGTAACACGAGCAAAACTTTACAAGAATGAAATGAACAAAATTTAGGTTTTAGATATAAAGTAAGTTATACCTGTTGGTATATACATACATTCATATAACACATACATATTATCTAGTAGGTAATTACAGTTTATGTACATTTCCGTTTGTAGCAGTACTCGTATGTAAGTAATAAGACCATTTCAATGAGCTTCAATCAATAGATGCCCAATCACCCAATTGGTTACTGATTCTTAATGCCTATTCCCAACTAAATCATTGCATCCCGAGGCATCAATTCAAATTCTTGGTAATGGAAAGTACCTAAAGGCTAAAAGTCAGTTACGTTCGCTATTGCCATCATAAATAGCGTTCATAACATTGACTTATCTGCTTTAGTACTAACTTTTAAACCATTAGATAACAATATCTACAGATATATACAATAAAATTCAAACAGATTCGAATCTTATTTTTTTATTTTATAATATCATATTTATTATTTTTTTTTTAATTATATTGTAATAGTCATTATTATCTATACAGAGGCCGATTGTATAGTTCTTAGATTTTTTATGTGTCTGTCTGGAAAATATCTTATATCTGAGAAATCTCAACTAATCGTTTTAACGTATTTAGTCAAGTACGAACCCAAATGGAACGAAAATTAGTCACTAGTTTCTAATAAAAATATTGTTGCATGAATAAAATGGTTAGAATTTTGAGCTTATATAAAAACCGGGACCTAATATGGTTATCTTTAAGCGCATTGAAGACAAGCAGAAGTAAATAGATTCATTCTGATCAATGGATTTTCGCAGCTTAACGATCACCTATTGGTAGGACAAGAAAATAGAAATCCATTACGAATATTGCTTAGGATTATAATATTATCATTTTAATTAAATTTAAAAGCTATTAAACTAAATAACGAAAGAGACAAAATCATATTTGTTAAATTAGAATTTATCCCTCCGATGTATAATGTATATTGACGGCCGATAAAACTTCAGTGAAAGCTTGTTTCATTATTTGAAGTGCATATTGACAAAGTCTGATACGGATATGTATTAAATTGCTTTTATTTGATAGCTTTTGTCATATCAAATGCATAGCTATTGTAACCTACTATACAAGATCAAAATAACATTTTTATAATAAACTTCGAATAATAGAAATATGATTTAACAATACGATAACAATAGATACCTCGTTATGTCTTCTAGCGCAAAATAAACAATCAATGTAGGTTAAGAGAGCTTAGACAAGACCCATAGGTCGATGAAGAATAGGAATTTAATAAAAAATAATAAAGAACTAAAATCGTTATATCAATTGTTATAGAATCACTAGCAATTCCCGCGGCTCCATCCGCGTTCTAATTAGTTTTAAAAATAGGGAGTGGTGAAAATTTGGAGTTGGAGGGCCACCCTTTTTCTAGCGAAATGAAAAATAGCCTACGACCTATTCTCAGACTTAAGAAATATGCACAAAAATATTTTATAGAAATCGGCCAAGCCGTTTCGGAGGAGTTCGATAACAATCACAATGTTTGTTATCGAACTCCTCCGAAGATCCTAACGAAATTTTTATATATGAGATTAAATATTATCATTACTAAACTTTTTTTTAAATAAAGAAAGAAGTAGCAGTACTGATGTGGTCCAATGTTAATGCAATAATAATTCCAGTGTTAATATAAGCAAGCGCTTAGGAAACCGAGTAATGCGGGTTCGACTCGCGGGTTTTTAAATCTGATATTTGTGCAAATCATGTCGAACTTAATTACCACTTGTCTCGCAGATAAGGGAAACACCATGAAGAAACCTGCACGCCTGAGAGAACCTAATATGTTAGTTAGTGTTTTTTTTAGTGGTAGTGCCATGCTTGTTACCTTCTGGTAGCAACCGAATGGGCCGGCACGCCCCGTATAGTTCATTAGTACCACTCTCTCACAGAAGACCGGCGTCAAGTGGCAGCTATGCTGTCGCGTTTCGTCCGGTGAGTGAGAGTCCGGGAGGCCCACTCTCCTTCCCCCCTCCCTCTTCCCTTCATCCTCCGCCTTCGTTCCCCACTTCCCTCCCTCCTCCATCCCTCCCTTTCCTGAAAGGCCGGCAACGCATCTGCGAACCTGGCTCGCAGATGTCCATGGGCGGAGGTGATCACTTCCCATCAGGTGAGCCTCCTGCCCGTTTGCCTCCTTTTTACCATAAAAAAAAAAATCAAAAGACAAGTTAAGCCCGCTAACCCGTACTTCGACAGCGCTGTGGTCTAAGGCATTGGGCATCATGGGCCTTTGTTTTAATACTGGGCGTATTAAAATAATATAAGTTGTGGAAAAATAAAGAATGATAAATCTAAGTCATATAGAATTCAGATCCCAGCATTAAATAAAAAAAAATATACATTAAAAACAATTATGATAAAAGCTTATCATAAATTTTGAACTTAAACTTGATATAAGATATTTTCTTTATAAGAAGTATAAATACTTTTACTCTATCTCATTTAAAGTGATTCATCACTTGAGCTTTTCATTTCATTTCCACTTGAAGTTTCGTGCAAAGTAGCAAGATATATAAGGCATAGAAATTTTTCACCGACTTAGCACTTCAACTATTTTAGCGTTTCTGTAAATACTTTGAATTTTACAGCGAGAAACTTATCTTTAAGGCCAAGATTTTGTTAAAGCGATAACGGTTATAGTAAAAATTAAAAAATAAATATTTAATGATAGCACAGTGTGGACGTTAAGATATCGTAGCTTGTAAGATTTTTGGGAAATCTTATTTAAATAGTTATTATTATTGATACAGAGGCTTTTAGATTTTTTGTCTGTCTGTCTGTCTGTTTGTGACCGGATCACGAGCAAATCACTGTACAGATTTTGATGAAATTTGGTATGACGATAGTTGGTTTTCAGCACAACATATGAGATACTTTAACTGCAGGATAACACTAATTTCTGAGAAATGTATACTAATAGTTAAGACGTATCTAGGGAGGAATTCGAGTGGAGCGAGGGTGAGTCACTAGTACATAATATGTGTGCAATTAGCAATATTATAAAATTTATAATGGACAATTAAAACTGCTTCTTCATGATATAATACCGTATATTTTTGTAAGCTTATAAAAACAGCGGGAAATGTTTTCGCCATTTCCCTTTGCTCTACCTACAGTATTTATCTTTACACTTTACCGCTCTTAACCGGTGACTTCCTCAGACGTACGCCAGGATTAAATAAACAGTGCCATTTTGAAACGTTTGCGTCACTTATCCAAAATGAATAAGTAAGTTAATATAGACAGTACTTATTGTTTGGTGCTATTACTTTAGACTGTTTTTATAATGGATAATCTTTTATCAAATGTGAATTATGTTTATTTTGCTTTTATAAATCTAGTTTGCTTACTTGGTTTTTGTTTTTACCCAACTGCGGTGAAGCCCAAAGAAGGGTTATGTGTTTGGCCTGTATGTATATCAATATGAATGTATGACCGTTTTTTCCTCGTAATTACTAAACAGTTAAACCGATTTTGACAATTTACACGTCATTCAATCCGTATTGATAACACAAATATCAAAAAATTTGCCGATCTGAGAAGAATGTCCTGAAAAAACGTATTCGTTTGCTTAAATCGCTTATATATAGCATGTGCTTTAAATAAAATGTGTGTTTAAAGTATCAATACGTTGGGCAACATTCCTTATATTTAATTACTGCGCTTATAAGCGAAGCAAGGTAGCTGCCAGCTTTTGGCTCTTTTAAAGCTGGCAAATCCAAATGACATAAACATTGGATAATGAAAATATACCAGGATAAAATAAAACATAATATGACGCTCTCCGGGCTCTAAACTGTATTAATATTTCGTACCAAAATCACGCCAACACCGCTTCTCCCCCAAGACTTTTCGTATTCAATTCCATTAGGAAGAATTTGTTATGATCAATAGTTTTATATATTACTATTACTCGTAATAATATTTTTAATAATGCGTTAATTCTACAAAATTAAGTTCTTATAAAGATATAAAAAAATTGACGTCATGATCTAAAGCTGATTCCAACAAATACGCAAAACGTTTATGACTCAGTGTATTTATAATACTCATTTAAATAGCCATTAATTGACCATTAATATTTGTTTCAATAAAATGTAAAAGAATATTTCACTTATTACTTAAAACAAAAGAAATATGATATCTGACTGAATTTTAATGACGTGCCATACAATATTCCGAAATAGAATTTATTACTTTCCTTTAAAAGATTTCTATGAACGTACAGGAAAATTATAAGATGGAATAAAGTCACAAGAGCTCTTATTTCCTGTAGATAAGTACAAGAAGTGGCACAAGTTTCCTGCATCTGATTTATATATGAAAATCTATAAAACGTATTATTTTGTATTCTATGTTTTGTTTATAAGTAATTCATGGTCTCCATCACTTTCTTTGACGTCATTTTTTAAGATGATTCGATTGAATAAAAGGAATATTTGTCGGAAATCAAAAGGAAAAGCTCGTAAACCCGTGGAGATGACATGAAGTAATTCGTACTTTTCAGTTTTTCTTGAAGATAAGTTTTAAAGATTGTTTACATACGTAGGAAAATTATGATAAAATTGCTATTTCATTATATCTTTATATTATATAAATAGTTAAATTATTGAAGCTTTAGCTTAAAAGAGAAATAAGAAAGCCACGTTTACTCCCAATCCTACCATAATCAAATTTATGCAAACCCATAATTTTCATAATAAAATTTGTTCAAATAAAATAAGTTCCAAAAGTACATCATAGTAGCAAAAACAAACTCAAAGTGTGTTAGTAAATTGGTCCACTGAGCCCAACAATGTTTTCCAGTTTTTAACTCTGTCGTATCTGTTATGCATCAGAATACTTCGCCGCGGCAAAATTTATCAGCAAACTTAATATTACCCTTGCATGTATGAATAAGATAATACAAGTTTATAAAACTTTTAAGACTATTATATGTTTACGCTTTTGACGTATTACGTATATTATAACGATGAAAAATATTAAACCAAAAATTTTATGTTGCGCTACGTCGATTTGTATCATATTATAGCACTAGTCTCGGTTATTACTGGTTATTAGCAGGAGCTTCTTTTAAGCTTATATTTACGATTCCTATCCTCGCTTCGCTCGGGTGCGTTCCTGATGCAATTTAAATAAATAGTTATTAGCTATCTTTAGCTATGTAATTTTTTTTTCGCGAATTTTTCCGATTTTTAGTTATTCTCAGAGATTTAAGAGAATAGATTGAGCGTCCCTATCCAAATTTAAAGTTAATATGGAACAGGAACGTTTGAAAGAGATGAAACGAGCGTGAGGCCAGCAGTTGTCTTTTTCTAGAATTTTGTTTGATCTCCGTCACAGCTTTGCACTAGCAGAGAAAGCAAGACATAGATAAGTGTTGACCGCATGATCGTTTTCTCTCTTTCTAATTATCTTACTCTTATTAACTAAATTTTGTTCTGCTTTTATCTTCTTCCTCTACTAGCATTTTCCAACTGCTTTGCTTAAGTTAAAAAATATTTCTTCTCTTTCATTTTTTTGGCAAACTTTTTAACTGATGTATTGTTATAATATAAAATAAAATATTGAGATTACGATTACATATTTTTTTATATTTATAGATATATTTTATATATTATTCTCGTATAATTTAGATATTAAAAATATAAAAAATATTAAGCTTGTAATTATAAAACACAACTACCTTTAATTAAATGTTGGTACCATACCAGGTAGTATGTCAACCGTTCATTTGCATGTTAATTGCTTTTTTCTCACTGGACATTTCGTTCGCCAAAGGCAGAATGCATTATCATGTATTAATTACGGGATAACTTTTATAATTCAAAAAATTAAAATTACTCGTTGAACTCGTATTATTATAGTAATTTATCTTCATCTAAATCGAAAGATTTAATTATGAATTGTAACAATTGATTAATGTAATTTATAAGTTTCTAAAAATAACATTTTAATGAATTTATAGTTATCCCCAAATGCTTCATACAATTCGTTGGTTCTATATATTTATGTATATATTCAATGACATAATAATTATTTTAAAAAAATAAAAATAAATACATATGTTGGAACATTATTACAACAGCGCCATCTAGTTCCGTGGTAAGCAACGAGGCTTGTGTTACGGATACCAGATAGTTGAAATACTACCCATATATAAATTTTAAATACATACATATTGTTATAAAATTATAAACACCCATGACTACAGTACAAGCTTTCGTGTTCCACAAATATGCATCCAGCGGGACTCGAACTCGCGACTGCTGGCGCAGAAAGGTATAAGTTAATACGGTATGTATTATGTGTATTATTAACATTCGATAAAAATATACTTGATATACCTACAGCCTACTGTAAAGAAAAAGAAATGCTTCGAGTGTAAACAATATTCCCACGGTATTTCATTTTATTGGTACTTTGCGTTTACATACCTGATTAATTTTTAATATCAACCAATTTAACGTCGCAATTTTGCAATAAAAGAGATGAGAACGGAATTATTATTACAACTCCATATTACATTTTTATTCATTCAAAACCTTGTGTTCTTTTTATTGCTGAAACATCACGCGTCAAAGCGAAATCCGATTTCAATTTGTAAACCGTTTACCTTGAATGTAATAAAAATGATACTTATTTTATACTATTCATATAAAGTAAATTTTATTTATATTTTATAGTTAATGTATTACCGTCTTTATCTCGAAGGAAGCTATATACAAAAAGGCAAAAATGTTCTTTAGAACATAATTACCCCCCCCCCCCCCAGAAATTTGGAAATGAAACAAATCCCCCCTATATTAATGCACCTTATTACTCATTAGCATCCGGCAATCCAGCCAATCGCAAAGGCAATGTATGTTATAAACCCACTAACTCGCCTTGTCAATTGTCATATCCTTCTTATTAATGTCGGCTACCCAGCCGGGCGCCAAGCAAGGAGACACACAAGTCCGGTAGCCACGTCAGTAGTCGGTATACCATGTAAGTATAGTGTATACCTCCTGGTACTTCTCTGAACGCAGAGTTAACTCTGACAAAAGAGTAAAAACTTTATATGTAATTTTGATATACATCGTATTAAATAATAATCTAATTACCTAACTGTTCGATACTCGAAATTACCTTCTTTATAACAGCAGTGAAAGCTCAGGATAAAAATACCTCTTTTCATATACCTATAAGAAGCTTGACATGGGTAACTCATGTCAAGTAACCCATAGTAGAAATCAAAGAAATTTGAAACAAACCATCGTTATTGAGATTAATGAAGCGAAACCGTAATTGATTACCAAGGTTGGAAGTGTAACATGAAAAATAAAATATTTCAATATTAAGTATGATATGAAATAATATTTTGTATAAGTAAAGCAAAAGAAAGTAATAATGTAATGGATATTCTTTATATCTGCTTTAAAAAATAGATATATTAAATTTCTAACTTCTGTTAGGGTCTCCACTCTCTTGAAATTAGGTTATTACAAAAGTTTGCGTTTTACATCACTTTGTTATACCCTAAATGGTAAAGCAGCGTTTTAATCCAATAAAGTGACCGCGGTGCTGTTTTTTCTGCGTCGTTTGAAATATCAAAACATTATACAGATAGCCACAGGGAAATTTCGTACTAAATATTTTTTTATATTTTCAAGGGAAGTGGTAAATAAAAGTAGCTTTTTATACGGCATAAAGTCGTGTAAATGAGTGCTGTTTAGTAATTAACTACATAGCATATCTTATAAGGTTGATTGTAATTTAATGTTTACTTTGTACGTATTTAACGTAAGTTACTGGAATATCAATCGAGTTAATAATTATAATGAGGAATCTAAATAGTATATAACTAGCTTTTGCAATAGCTTTAAAACTATTCAACATGTGTGCGTTGTCAGCGGTGAGCCGCAACTAAATTGCGGATACGAGTGTTTAAGATATGCGGCATGCAGAGGAAGCACCCAAACATCACAACAAATGTTTGATACAATCCATTTTCAAATCCTAATATATGTACATACGTATAATGTATGTCGTTCACATCTGTGCTTGAGGGAGATGTAATTCTAAAGTCGCAAACGATAATCTATACTATACTCGTATTATAAAAATCTAACTTAATTAATCTAATATGTACATTGAATAATTTTCGGAAAATCCTCTTTATTTTATGTTTCTTTATAGGCTGAATATATTGTTTTTAGAAATTGTGTCTGTCTGTTTGTTTGTCTGTCTGTTTGTCTGTCTGTGACCACAACCACCAGACATATTTTGTTAAAATTCAATATGATAGTAGATAATTATCCGGGTCAACAAATAGGATACTCTTTACTACTGGAAAATATCTCATTTCGGAGAAGTCTATACTAACCTTTCAAATAAAGAGCGAGGGGGATCCCTAGTAGTAACTAAATAATGTGTGACAATAACATATTATACTACCTATTGAGTTAGATATGAAAAAGTTGAAATAAGCGTTATATAGATAAAATTTTGTTTTATAATATTGTTACGTACTACGGGTTCGGGATCGGAAATTAAAAGCGTTCTCGCACTAAAGATGTTTTATTTACACCTTATATACACGCGCAGTCTGTACGCAGCACTAGTTTAATTTAGTCTCTGAGCACTATAATCCACCACTTTTAATAATTCACTGTACTTTTCTTCACTTTTTCACTATTTCGTATCTCTTCGTAAGCTTCACTTAACTCCGAACGTCAACTGATCTCTCGACACACTGCCGGCCTTTTTATATTCGTAAATTTAGAACATTCTAGTATCGAAAATTCAAAATGTTTCTAGTAACTTCCAAATTGTTCCTGAAAATGCGTTATCTCTTTCTGTCACATTAAAATTTGTAATAAACTGTTCTTGTTATTTAATTGTCAAAAGTTACAAATTGACATTCGCTGTTGTAAGGCATGGTACAAGCGTGCTATTATGACGAGTTCGCACTATATTCCGCGACAATATTTTCCTTCATCATCTGCAAATGTTTACAGACGGCACTGGTTGAATTTTGGCTAAATATATTTCCCTAATGCTTATCAATACATTTCTATAACATTCATGAGAATATAAGAATGTATTAACTACCTATACATTCTTGTTTCTATTAACGATAGTAATTGAGAAAAGTTAATTAGTTTACTTCTGGTAGATCTTCACCACACCCACCTTTACTATAAAAGCTATCCAAATAGAATTGATGTGTCAATATAAGCTTGTAAGGCGTTAGTGCGTAAATACATTCTACGAAAAATCTGAAGGCAGTTTGTAATATGAAATGACGGAATAAGTTTCTACGATTCCAAATATAATAACGAAAAGCTTATAAAAAAGCACGAAGTTTAATATCCTACATTTAAACAAAAACTGCACTCTGAAATTTCGAGACATTCTAATAATTTTAATGGTATGAAATTCAAAGAACGTCATTATTTCTTTTGTCAAATTTTCATAACTTTTTCCATGCGTCTTTTTGACATAGTTTTCAAAAATAATACTGTCTTATTATCTTACGAGAATATTTATTTATTTTGTTATGATAAGTAAACTGAAATATTTTAAGAACAACTAATAAATGTTTCCATTAGCATTATAGCTTTAAATATAAATAATCCATAAAAGATAAAACTGTGCCAGAGTAAAGGCGGTCTCGTGTAATGATAAAATTAGGTGCCTAATGAACACAACAAATGAGTATTGGACCTCCCCTATTAGTCAGGGTTGTCGATATTTATAGCCTAGTTACAAAGCTTAACGCGTCCGTATGTTTGCCCTTATAGCGATAAATTTAGAACAAATATTGATACCGTTGCTTACGATTGGGAACATTTAAGATTTAACTGTAATGAAATTGTACTATGCGCAAAATATACAGCAACAATATTTTTACAATGACTTTTTAGAATATACATTGTATGTAATTTAAATAAAACCATCTTTTCAGAAATTTTTGTACATTTGTTTTGGGTATTAGTTTTTAACACTTAAAGGCAATCAGGATTACAAGAGAGACTAAGATCATAGAAAGAAAATTGTATGAAAATAAATAAATAGAAATATCTTACAATTTTGATAATCTACTCTAATAATTTGAGTAATAACTATAGTTTAACCATCTGAAATTACTTATTAATTTTTAGTTCCTATTTTTAAAATAAACAAATCAAATCAAAATATTTTATTTAGCACAAAAATTGTTACAATTTCTTACTGAACGTCATGAGTCTACCACCAGTTCGGAAAGAAGAAACCTCTGACCTGAGAAGAACTGGAGAAAGAAACTCAGCGGGACATTTTTTTTTCTCTCTCTCTCTTTATCAAATTAAATTGCGTATTAACAATAATTGCGTAAATAATAATATTGCGTATTAACAATAATTGCGTACTAACAAAAACTATAAACCATAATTTTTTAATTTTAAATAATTACTTACAATAAAAAGTGTTTGTGGCTACCACAGTAGCAGACACAAAAAAGTAATTTAATATAGCCAATCTATTGTATACTAGCCGTTTAAAACGCACTACCGATGGAGGGATCCACGAAATAGAAAAAATTTTCTATTTCGTGGAGGGATCGCTTTTATTATATACCTAAATAAAATAAAGCCGTCACACATAATTTATAACATATAATAATAACTTTATAGCGAAGCGTGATTTTTTTAGGTATTAAAAGTAAAAACCGGTAATTTAAAAAATATAGAACCTCTAGATATTTTTGTTTTCAGGCACTTTTACGCGATTCTGTATATACCTATATACACCACTAACCTAGAGTTATTTTGACTCTCGTAGTAACTCACTGTAAACATAGCTAATAATTGATTGAGAATGTTAATAAACAATGCCATGGTTTGTCAACCAGTGCGGCAACCGCGTATCTTCGAAAGTGATAATCGATACGTTTGTTGTCAACAACAGATTGCTAAAGTGGTTTTAGCTTTAGTGATAATCGAAATTAGTTGATGGATATCGGTATACGACTAAACTTTGATAGTTATCAAAGATAACCTGACGACGCGCGTGGCGCAGTTTGTAGTGAGTTGCTGCGCCAGCGGTCGCGGGTACGAGTCCCGCTGGGGGCATACATTTGTTGAGCACGAATGTTTGTACTCCAGTCATGGGTGTTTATATTTATAATATGTATGTATTTAAACTTATATATGTGTAGTATATCAACCATCTAGTATCCATAACACAAGGCTCGTACCTTACCGTGGAACTAGATAGTGCTGTGCGTAAAATGTCCCAACAAAAAAAAATAACCGATACACAAATATGTATTTATGATCAATATTAATACGTACCATCCCGGAATTGAATCTGGTACCTTTAAAAGACGACATAGTCGTATAAGTGGGTACATACATATTTTTACCTATGAAAAAATGTAAGCCGGACGCCTACCTACATGTGCCACTCCAAAATCATCTTTTATTTGAAAAAAAACAGTATATTTTAAAAATTTATTTTACTTATAGCCGTTAGTTTTTGAAAACTTTTTACTTTTCCGCGGTCGTGATCCGCCGATCGGCAGCGGGGTTAAGCCTACTAAACTAAACTTTATTCTTTACAGATTATCCTAAAGACATACGAGAATACTTAAACAGTTAAATAGCTTAAAACTGCTCAATAGATTTATGTTAATAAATAAGATCAAAACACTTATAGTCGAACTTTACGTATTTAAATTACAACAACTGTCTGCCGTATCACATAAATTTTCTGAACTATACGAAACTGCTCGTTTAGTTTTGTCACATGTTATCTACTTAACTAAAGGATGCGAATTTGATTTATTGCTAGCGACTTACCTTCGCATCGCCCATATGTCTTTTTATTTATGGTACCTACCTATGTGTCATTCTAGGTCTATCTCTTTTTTAACAAATTTTTACCTAAATCTGTCCAGGCGTTACGGAGAGAAGTGGTAACATACTCGTATATACATAACTTTTTTTACTACGACTAGTAATAACTTCTTAATACATAATATAGGAACGAATAGTACCAAAACCCATAAAGTTGAAGCCACTTGTATTTTCTTGTCAAAATAAGGTTCTTAGTTTATTTGGGATATATAAAAGTTCGTCCTAAACAAATAAAGTAGCAATAAAGATGTAGAAAAATTCAGTGCTTGCGTTTTAAATGTAATATTGAGTAAAGTGTTTTCTGTCAACATTTTACTATATTTCTGTGTTAAATCATAATAAAGTTACTAAATATATATAACTATTACAGACTTCATAATTTTTAATGATTTACAGTATATTATAATCTCTTTTTAAGAAAGCTAACCATAAATGTATCTATTCCCAGCTACTAGCGGTAGTTATGGTTGAACTTGGTGTTCTACTAGCTAATTCACCCTCGCTTCGCCCACATACGTTTTAACGGTTAGTATAGAATACATAAACTATATAATATTATTAAATATATACTAGGGCATGATAAGCTGTTTTTGGCTGCATTATACATCCTATTAGGTACGGCCACGGGTTTCCATTGGAAACTAATAAACCAATACGGACTCGGGCTTATGATGTCAAAATAATAAATAATTAATTGGTGTCGTGGGACACCAGGTAGGAACGAAGTTCCTTCGGCTAATGTAGAATCGACACAATTTGCAAAAAAAAAATTCTTGATTTTTCTCTTAAATTTTGCTGATAAGTTTTGTCTGCCAAAAGGTCTAGATTGACTTATAATCGTGTAAACAGAGTGATATTTATTCATGACAATTATAGTGCATGCAAAAGCGCTATTTTATAGTTGTCCAGATTTATTTATAAGGTGATATACATAAGTGACCTCTCTGATGTAATCTGATAAGAAAGACACCCTTGTTTAATTGGAAATCTCAAGATACACATCTACTTCACGTATCCCTTGAAAGCGACAGTCCAACAAAGTAGCAGCCACTATTAGTTTTGTGATCGGGAATCGGTGATTTAATTTATCCATCATATTTCTTTTAAGAGTTAACAATACAAGTGGTTCATCATCATCTGAGGACTGTAGTGCGTCTTTAATTTCTGATCGGAATATCAGCGCAACATTTAAAGATGTGGATTTTTGAGAGCTTAGTATTTCTACAATGATCTTGATTTTTTTAGAAATGTGAGTAAATCTGTCATTAACTTCCACTCAAAATTGTTTAATTTAAGTTGCTCTTCGCCAATTTTGTCAAGCAAGATGTTGACAGCGTAACGATTGCAAGAATGATTTAAACTTTCTAGCATGGCCAAAACGCTGTGCCATCGGGTCGATGTCGAAGTTTTCATGCTTGGTATTGGCTTCATAAAATCATCGATTTCACTGGAATCGCCATCATCCATCTCATTATAATCGTACACAAAATTATCAAGGATTGGATCCCTCTCGTCGTTTTCCAAATCTTCTCCTGTTTTTTCTAGTAAAACAATTATTTTTCGCTGTTCCTTATCAGCTTCAGCTTCTAATTCACGTAATCTATATCGCAGCTTCTTCACTATTTTTTGCACTTTGTAACCAGTCTCTTTACTTCTTGGGTCGAATTTATTCCATCGACATTCACCAAATTATGAAGACCATGGCCCAAGCAGAGATGACTGTTAAGTGAAGCCAAATCGACTGCACGTTTAAAATTTGCTCCGGCGTCCGTGACAGCAAAAATAGTTTTATCAAGCAATCCAAAGTCATTTCTTACTTCAGCGATCATATCACAAATTTTTGGACCAGTTTTTTTTTCGATTATTAAGGTCGTTAATAACGTGAAATATTTGAGTTGCATATCTGTATAAAACATATTGTTACAATTAGATTCTCACTTTACATTGTACTTTAAATAAAGGAAAGGGGAAAAATATATACCTTCTGTCAGATAATGGTATGTGAAAGTGATATAATTTTGACTCCGATATTGATCGCTCCACAAATCAAAGGTTATTCCTCCACAGCATGACGCATCTAGCTGAATTGTCTTTTTCACATGTGATAAACAGCTTTCAAATACATCGTCCAGAGCCGTTCCAGATATTGTAAAACGAGATGGTAAATCTGCCGTGTTCCCAATTACCTTGTATTTCTAAAAAAAGGTAACTAACTTTAATCATTGAAGTCAAGTCTATGGATTAAATGAAGAAATTCTTTATTTTAAGTTATCTACGTACAACACGTGTACCTACCATGAAAAAGTCCTGCATTCATTTGTCTGATACTGAGTTAAATGGCATCAAAGAGCGACAAAACCAGAGAGCTAGATCTCGCGCTAGGAACCACTTGTCATTAGTTGACGACGCTGAGGATATACTCTGCTTTGAAGTTGAAGGCCTGCTGGTAGTAAAAAAATCTTGTATTGTCTTTTTAGCAGCTATACCCTTTTCTCGTAGACCATGAACATCGCGAAGGTGACGAATTAGATTTCCAGTGCTCACACATTTACTGTAAGACTTTACTTTTGTTCTAAAACATTAATCAGATAGAATTATATTAATATAGTACATGAGTAATGAGTTCGGAAGTAAAATAATAATAATAAAATAACCAATGTAAAATATTTTATATTTATAAATAAACTAATACTTACGTATTTAATTCTTTTGCACTAAATAATTTTCGACTATTATCACTGTCAATTGCATTCAAGCAGTTTTAAAGTATAATATTACTTTTCTCTATGCATTCAAGTCACTTGTTACTTCACTTGCCATTGTTACTATGACGACTGTCGCGCCTGCGCACTATTTAACGGTTTTATTCCACGCTTTTACTATCACATATTTTTCAGTTCGGCCGCGCAGCAAAATCCCTATCTCCTCCAGCCTGCCGTAAGGAACTTCGTTCCAATAATAATCGTTGATTTAGACAAGGACAATAAATAACGAGCCATATTCAATAGCGACAGATTTTTTTTTTAAATTATAAAATAAAGGAAAATACTAATATTTTAACAAGTATATTTGCACCTCTTATACCAAAGTACTTCTGTCCACGTTGAAGAAGGATTACAAAATACGAGTGAGGTAATTTATTTCTCAGCGACTGTGAAATATTTGGATTCGCGATGTTTAGCGCTCGCTCGTCGACGGCACACGATGAATGGGGATACGTGTTAGACGGATTTCGCGCAGGAATAAATGTTAAATTAACTCCTAGTAAAAAAAGCTTCGGGGATGCATTGCATACGATGATGTCAAATTATTTTTAGAGTATATTTTTAAATTTATGAAGTACTAATTTTTACCCACGGCTCTGCTCTAGATGAATCTTATCCTGAATATTGACTCTGCTCTAAATTTGAAATATACTTCATCATTTTTATAATAATAGAAAAAATTCAATAAGTGTGAAATTGAACATTGATTATAATATGTATGTATTTTAAGTTATATATGTGTAGTACATTAACTGTCTGGTATCCGTAACTCTAGCCTCGTAGCTTTCCATAGAATTATAGTGATGTGTGTTAATGTCCCGATCAATATATACTTATTTATTTATAGTAACTTAGTAGATTTATAATTGTCTTTTTATGAAATTAAATAGTTGACATACTCATACATATTATGTGATTTATCGGACACGTTATAAACATATACGACGATTTGAACATATAAGAAGATCAATGATAATACCAGTGAAATATACAGCTGTTTGTGCACACAATGGTGCACATCATATTTCTTCCATAATTGGCTCTTCGCAGTAGAATTTAGCGCTGTTGAACAAGATTAGTAATGAAAATATATATAAGACAGTAGAAACGTACAATGTAGCTACTTGATCAAAAGTCGTGAATAACATTGAATGTATACAAAAGTTGTAAATTTTTTATTGTTTCAATGTAGCAATAAAAAATAATAATTCCAAACTTTTATCGCCACAATCGTAAAGATTGTTACATTCATCTCAGAAAAGCAGCTTAGTAAACCAAGACCATTGTAAGCTGTATTATGTACGAACTAAGATCCGATAAACATGTCCGATACAGTGTAACCCTTTGAAGCTTCAACACTGTTGAACCCTAGTAATCCTGTGGGTCATGAAACTTAAATTGACCCTTCTGATATGTCGTATTGACGAATATATATATTAACTAGTGACTTAGCCTTGGTTCTTTCGGGTCCTTTGTGTCTAGCATATGTTATTCAGCGTTTTAATAAATATGTGTATTAAAAATTATCCAAATTCATTTCATACAATTTCACATAATAATATGTTTGACACAAAATGAGTTTAAGCAATCTCTAAAAAAACTAAAAAAACTACTCGTCTATAAAATTCCTCTTAGCTTATCTCCGATGAAATAAAAAACCTAAAGCTATAACTACTTACGAAACATTTTCAGAATTATTTATTTACATTACTTTGTTCGGTTCTGGTTCGGCTCGTTCCTAGATATGTTTTGATTTATTTGAGAAGTATACTATAAGTTTTTTTTTCTAAAATGAGTCTGATCGACATGTTGAATGTTAAAAATTGTGTATTTCTCATTAATACTGTATATAATTACGTAAAAATACACATAAATTTTATTTATCTTTACCTATAGTTTTTTATGTTTACCTATATCGTATAGATTAATAAAAAATATTGGTGACTTAAGAAGTACAGTTTTTTGTTCCGTTAATTGTTTTAATTACACGCTGATTGCAGCTAATACCTATATTGTATAATTTTTATTCTTCCTAAATATAAAACCACCGCAGAATACAAAAGCGAATTATTAACAAAACTCTATTAAGAGAGCAATAAAAGGGAAACTCGAAAGAATATTAAAATACGAAAGGCACTGAAGTTTAACAATAAAGCTTAACGACTGATTTTTTAAATTTCCTTTAGCACAATAAGAACTGAAACAAAATACTAGTAGAAGTTATTATATTTCAGGCTGAAAAGATTTTTATATTATTACTTTTAAATCTAATAACTCTTTAAGATAAAAATATACAAATTTTTTTTACTGATATAAAAGAGTATCACCGACATACCTATATAGGAAAGCAACATAAGTAATTGTAATATTGTAAATGTATAGAACGGTTCCAAAGAACGTACATGCTCTCGTTCTGCTCCAAGAGTTAAAAATAAGTTACCTAGACTTTTATTTCTTTTCGCTATTAGTTAATGGCGAACACCAGGTGGTAGTGCTAATGTAGCTAGTTCCTCATGACTATATAATGTTTGTACTATGTACATACATTATGACGAAGCAACACACAATGTAAACAAAAACTCATTTACCCTGTTAATATCGCCGGAATACTTAATAGCTGTTCATTTTATGTTGATTTTGGTTCACCTGAAAATAAGTGAAACATTTAAATTAAAGCTGAATTACGTTTTAATCGGTTCTCGCAATATGCTTTACATGCAAAGTTCGGTGTTTTGGCAAAGGGTTTAATATCTATAATATATATTTTGAATTGATGCCTTATTTTTATTGTTTACATGAAAGTAAGTTAAAATATTATTTTCAAGTTTTATAATTTTCTAATAACATAAAAGTAACCAAGTTATTCATTATAACATTAGTTATCAGCGAGTGAAAGTTTCGTCAGAATACGGTCAGCCATTTCAGAGATTGAACAGACAGACAAACAGACAATTACACTTGTTTTCTAGAATTGATTGGAAGTACCATATATATACTTTCATATGCATTTGGTGAAAAGCTGTTGATTTGAAATTAAAAACGGAAAATTCCATTTTGTTTATACTGTTATTTTACTGTTTAAGTTTTTGCATATTTCGCATAAATAATATAAAATACGAAATGAACAGTTTAGCGATTATTATTAGTAATAGCTGGTTTCATTCATTTTCATTCATTTCATGTCTCAATTAAACCAATCCCTCGGGACTCAGGTATTCGCGAAAATAATGTAGGTATATCATAAACACCACATTTAATAGTTATTAAAATCCGTACGCTCGTAGCGGTCTCATTTGATTTACCTTTGTTACGCGACTGCTAATTTATTGGGGTTTCGTACTCATTTAAATTCCCACAACACGTACATACATACATGATAGATAATTTTATAGATAAACGTTTTATGATGCTAAATATAAACCTAATGCTTAGTTTTAGTTAATAATAATAATAATGTTATTTACCTTACAGAATCTAAAAAAATAACAAGAACTAAGAAATACACAAGTAATCGAATTACCTAAGGTTTAATGTGAGTGTCATAATACTTGCAGTTTAACGTTATTACAGACATTTTTATAATCTTATTCCCTTTTGCAAGCCTATATTTTGTCTACTTGAGATGTAGAACAGGTGGGATACAAGATGAGGCATATGTACATTGTACACACATTAAAGTGAAACGGTCCTCAGCAGTGTCCAGTTGACATAATTCAATTAGATTGCTACCCATTCATCAGGTCTGGAGAGAGTTATGGGCTGTCTCTGTACTGTAGATTGAGTAAACAACTTATGTTATTGATTATTTACAAGCAATGCATTTTTAAGACGTACCTTGGTGACTTTGAATGGAATGGATGCCGGTTCGATTCCTGAATTGAATGAGACTTTATGCACAATAAATGCTTATTTTTAGTCTGACTTATACTTTCTTATTTTTTTAAGTTATATATTATGTATATCTATACTGGAAAGAGCAATATATAATAGGCACTTAATATTTTAAAAAAACACAATGAATTTTATTATATGGCAAAAATACACCTAATACATATTATGTACTTAAAGAAGTAATGTTTTGTACTGGCCGTAATAAAGATTTACGCATTCAAATATAAAATAATGTATTTTTTTAAAATATCCTTCAAATTTTGAAAGGATAATTTTCATAAGATAATAATTTTATAAATTTATATAAAATGTAAAATCTTAAAATACGGGTTGAATTTCCTATCGCTAATTTATTTAGAAGTTCGTAGACCGCGAGTTTTGTTAACGAATTATTTTCATGTAGACCTCGACCCTCAGGCGTAATGGTTATCCGGTATTTAGTATTATGGAATTTGAGACTTTAATTATGCAGATCGTTTCCATTTTAATGTTTGCTTAATTAGGATTAGCATTATAAACTGATTTTATTAGAGTAGGTACCTATATGCAATGTCTATATATAAAGATAAATAAAATGAAGTGCCTGTTTTTTATGTTTGCTTGTCTGTTTATTGAGTCTAATCTCCGTAACATCTGGATTAATTTTAATGGTACTTTCACCGGCTGATAGCTAATTTTATAAGCAGTAACTAGGCTATTTTTATTTCAGGAAAGGGATTAGGGTTCTTAATTAAGGGCTAAAAATTAAACATTTATAGGAACGCACTAAACTTTTAAAAATAGTTTTGTGTTACTGTTATTTTAGAAGGTACTCCATTCCAAAGCATTGAATATTGAGTTAATTAAATATGTTTAACCAAAATCGTAAACAATGTTTATGTCTCTCTCCATACAAAATAAGAATTAATCTATATACTAATATTATAAAGATAAAGAATTTATTTGTTTGTTTGTTTGAACGTGCTAATCTCAGGAACTACTGATACAAATTGAAAAATTCTTTTTGTGTTGGATATTCCCTTCATCGAGGAGGGATATAGGCTATATTACATCACGCTACGACCAATAGGACGGAGCATTACTGAAAAGTGTTTCAAAAACGGAAGAAAAATGTTAAACGGTTAAAGTAATTAAAAATATTGTAAAACAAAATTGTTCCCCTGTTTGTTCTAAAACAAAAGTCAGCGATGGCATATGTCTATCTTTGAACATTGACTCGCTATAACCTTTTTTATGGTAATTAATTAAGAATTTGGTTTCCAGTCTTTAGAACGCGAGCGAAGCCGCGGGAAAGGCCAGTGCAGTATATATGAGTAATATTAAGAACGTAAAAATGTTCAATAACAATGGATAAATTATTTTTTTATAATTACCGAAAACCTTTTATTTTGTTATAGCCTTTCATGTTAAAGCATTATAACTACGAGTATTATTAAGAAAATGGTACCAGGCAGAGAAGGTGTGAAGCAACATAGAGAATGTTTTATTTGAAATTAGAATTGGACTAAACAAACGGCGCATATATACATATTATATATAATACATGTTCTTTAGAAAGTAATTATTTCATACAAAGAGATTCATATTTTTATTGAAATTTACATGGTACCATTATGGAGTTCATCATCCATACATAAACTATCCATTACTTTGTAATAATTCTACTATGAGGTCGATCAAAAAAGAACTTTGGCAACAGTATTCCACAAACGTTTCATAATAATCGAATTTCGATCACTAAACGAATACTAATAAACTTAAAAAACAGCACCGAATTGAGTACCTCTACCTTTTTGTAGTTAGTCAAACAAATTCAGTCGTTACAGTAACACACTTGAAAGCATTTACATTCACATCACATAATACTTTCAGCAATGGATTTATAAAGGATAAAACATTTATCCAATACGGTGACTGTACAGTGTACGTATACAAATAGAGTCACAACCGACAATCATGTACAGAGATCACGTCGCTGGATGAAAGGTAATCCAATCAATTATTAAACTCGCGTACCAATTCTGCAGCGTGGAATGCAAAAAAATTAATGTCGAATAAAATAGTTACACTGAAGTTTTCTTAGTGCGAATGGTTTGTGACTGTGGAATTGCAACATTGAATTTTCCTATTATATATTCCTAAATCATTGCTATTATTCTCATTTTATATAAAGACTTGGGTTGTAATCAGACCTTTTTTAACGACCCACTGCTGGTTTCGGGAGGCCCTTCAATGCGAGGGGGAGGGAGCTTCAGGCATAGTCCACCACGCTGGACTAGTGCGGGTTGGCGGATTTTACATGTCTTTCGAAAGCTTACTAGGTTCCTTACGATGTTAGCCTTCATCGAATAATCTTAGAAAATCATCATTATCATCTTAGAAATGATTCGCCCATGAAAATATCAGAAATGCAAGACCTAAATTTAAACCCTCTTCCCTCGGTTATTTAAGCGAGCGCGTTACCACTGGACTGGGATGCCCACTGTTGGGTAGCATTCAATATTTTTATTTACACGTGTTTATAAAACTCCTCTACCTATTTAAATAACTAATATCTATTAAATTATATGTTCAAAAATATTTTATTTTCAATTTTGTTTTACTTTCTATACATTTCAAAATAATATTTATTTTTATTCAAACTTACTGTTACTCTTAGTCGTATATTGCATTGACTACAAATGTTACCATTTTTTTCGGTCAAACTTATTTTTATATCTTATCCATTATGTATAAGCCATACTACATTGTGTTTGATCTAAATGTAATGTATAATAAAATAATCCGTAAGTGAAAAGGGGATAGAATCAGACCAACAAAGAATAACTTTTAATGCCATCAAAGCCAAGAGAAACAACAATAACACGAATAGTAACAACTTCAACTAGTGACTTATCCTCGCTTCGCTCGGATCTAATAAAGGTTTTAACTAGAAAAAAATAATTATTGCAAGTGTACGTAAGTACCTTAGACCTTAGGAGAAACATATCTGCAACAACTTTCAACATTCTAGTACACTGTTACGATGTACTCGTATCTCTTAAGGTTAAGCCTGCGCTACTCATATTTTCTAAGGACGACCAGATAGAATCAGTTATTGTGTTTTCCCGAGGGAATGAGAAATATTCCTGTAGTAAAATATATAATAAACTAAACGCAATAACAAACGTACATAAATAAATATATACAAAAATTATAAACCCCATTATAATATTATATACCTAATAAAATAATATTATTCATCTGTCGTAGTCAATTCAATAACTAGAGACCTCTTGAACCTTTTATAGAACGATCCTTTCACAAGGCTAAGTATTTCAAAGATAAGTAAATGGTTACTAATTAATAGCCGATTGACGTCATCAAACCTCATATTTTTATAATGGTAGAAAAACCTTATTTATAGAATTCTTATGCTATAATATTAATATTCATAATTGAGCATTCAATACTTAATCTTTAGAAATAGTATTCTCTTTATACACCAGGATTTCTAATCTCATGTCCTCTCTCAATTATATATTTTAAAGTTCACAATTACAAAAGCCTTTACATGGATAGTTAAATGAAAAGTTAGCTATTAAAATGTTATTATGTAGATAGATTTATAATGTAGAAAACATTAAATGTCAAGGAAATAATAATCATAGGTTATCAGATCAATCAGATATTATTTCTTTTTAACGTATTCCATAATATTTCAGTTAACAGTTATCATCATAGTGCAAGAGCTGGCTTTAAAATAGCGCTTTAGATTGAATATGTATATTTTTTCCGTAGCAATAGAACATATGGTTAGATACCTTCACTTCCATTCCTCTCAAATTGACCAATTTTATGCGAACAATACATATGTAAAAATATGTTGACACTCTTGGTGAGGCTTTTGAGTGATGTCTCGTTTTACTATCTTTTTTTCCTTATTTACATAAAAAATGAATACCAAAATGAATAATATTTTGCAAATATGAATTCCATATTCGATCAAGTCAAGATCACATCTCGACGCTGAGTGCACGCTTGTCGCCACAATATTTTATACTCGTTGCATTGCGTATTAGCTTTTATTTTACTTATATAATTTCATACGCACTTCAATCTCTGTCTATCATTCTTCTGCTTTCGTCCTTCCTCTATATACTGTGCTTGTGCTTGTGAACATTGTGACTATCCCCTATTGTGCCTACTAACCTTAGTAATTTGTGTAAAGACTTGTGGACAATATATGTTTTTAAAACGTGAGTTTGTATACTTATTTATACCATCTACACGCACTTAACTAAAAGTTTAAAGCTCAATCAATTACCTACATTTTAACAAAAAAGGTACAAATTTAAAATTACCTAGCAGTAATAATTATTATGAATAAATCCTCGTATATTACAGTTAGTTAACTTTGAAGTGGATTTAAAAAAAATATGTGTATGGGACCTATTTTAATGACATAATATATTTAATAAAACCAAAAACACCTCATAATTATTTTCTCTGTAGTCGCCATTTGTAGCGAAATAAAATAGAAAAATATGTGTTTTATACAAATACTAGCGGACCCAACAGACGTTGTCCTGTATACATTGATTTTTTTTTAAACTTTTGCTCCCGGTGAAATGTTTTAGTATGCATGCGCAAAACAACGTTGCCTAGCAACGACTTATTTATTAATGAATATGTCATTTATTGTGCAAATGTATAAATAACTAATTAATTTAAAAAATACATTTTGTAGTGGACCAAATTCTGAATCTAAACCATTCTCGAATCTCCACGAACACACACAAAAAATTTCATCAAAATCGGTCCAGTCGTTTAGGAGGAGTTCAGTCACATACACACACGAACACAAGAAATATATATATTAAGATAATTAAATAATTTTGTTATGGATTATACAGATTCTGGTAGAATCCGTAATGAGAATAACGTAATTGAGCGGCCAACTACATAATATGACGACTGGCTCTCTGACTTTAACTACTTTGTTTTAAACTGTTTTTAAGTGCAAAATGTTCAATTATTAGACTGCACATATCAGAGAAGTAAAATAATATTCTTTATTGCATAATAAAGGTACATAAAAATAATAACTAATTGAAAACTCAATCAAAGGCTCGTACTCTTATTTTCCTATTCGCATGCAGTCAAAGCTAACTTAGAATTAATATTCGCATCGTTGGTATTTGCGGCCAACCAACTTCGTATAAAGTTTATCTTTTAACTGGTCGTCGCAAATTTCACTCTCTTTATCATATTTTTTTCTTTTCTACGGTCAAGGGAGTGACTCGACGAAGTTGTTAGCGTAGTTATCTTCCAACGCTAGTAAGTTTTCACATTCTAGTATTTTAGTTTTTGGTTACATACTAGTGTAGTTTTTTTTAATTATCAAGCCTCAAATTAAAATATTGAGGGATCCGGATTATATCCGGTTTTAATTCAAATTCCTAATATTTTATTCACTATTAAATTATTGCATTTTTTACTAAACGTCATGTTTTTATTACTCTGCTGCATGAACGTGCTGTTTTTATCACTCTGCTTCATTATAGGTATATTTTGGGACGTTTGGGACCTATTTTGGGACTGAAGACCTGTTAGATCTATTGTCTAAGCACCTACACTGGGAATCTCTGCATCTATATAGTTACTCATATCACACGTAATGGAGACGTCTCGAAGAACACTGATATTAAACTATAATACCTATAAAACGATGACGATGTCTTACAAAATGTATGTTAGCACAATAATTGAGCAGTGCATAAATTCAACTCCTAACACCAAGATTACCAACAGTCTTTTCTATCCAATCCAATCCAAATTGTATTACTAACAACAGCTTACCTGACGGACGCAGTCTTACGAGTACCTACAATTAAATGGTTTACGAGATCAAAAAAATATTATATTAATAATGTTTTCCTAGGTTTTATTTCTTAAAAAACATACGAACTACTATGTTTATAGAATAGTCATAAATGTATTGAAATTTTAGCTTTCTTTAGTAAAGCAGTAATTGAATACATAATATAATATAATAACATGTGAACTGAAAGATGACGAAACTTAGACAGAGTGGTGTTGAAGCAAACTTTAATACAATATCTTCTTGTTTATCCTGAAAGTTAAACTCTAAGTCCAACTTTACCGTATATCTTATTATAATATCTTGTAAGTGCCCATTATTTAAAGTTAATATTCTTTGATCATATTATCACCGAAACAAACAACAGTGACTACTCACTTTTAGAAATTGGATATTACGCTTAGATATATCGAAGTGTCTCTTCGTCCCATAATCGGATAAACGAAAATATATTATTTGTACGATTATTGTCGCTTTGTGATAAATAATCGCGACTTTTAGTATTTTTAAATAAAAAAATTATATTAACACATCGTGTCTTTATAACATTGTGTAATGTTGTGTTGGTTATTTATTTAAAAAAATATCAATTTAAGTTAGATTATTAGGCTGATACAAATAACATCTAGTGGACTTATGTATCCATCCTTTACTGTTCTTTGCACATAAAAAATGGATCAACTACCTAATTTGCTTAGAATTCGAATTTGATTTATAAGCTAGAGCTTTTATTTAATCTATTTCATATATATTTATAGCAAATTTGTAGCAAGTTTCATCCCCTTTACGATATAGACAATAAACCTCGTTTATTGTGATTAAAAATTCTTGAAAGCTCAAACAATCTTGAAAACAACCAAAAGGCAGCTATTTAGGAAGCTTAAAGCTTAAAGACAAAGTAGAAGTTATTGGTCCATACCACACAATATATGGTGAACGAGTTACGAGTATTAGCTAGGAAGCGATCCAATAGCTTGCGGCAATCACTGGGCAAAACCTATTTCCCAATATCTGAGAGAAAAAGCATTTTATGTTCTTTCTAACAAAAATCATGTCACCGTTACTTTGGAAACGTTTTTTAGGTTCTTTTAATATCAGAAATAGGGTAGGATAGGATATCATGATATAGGTACATAACAAATAAATCAATACATATAAATAAAATTGAAGTATCTGTTTTTAATTTCAAATTAACAGCTTTTCACTTAAATTTACTTTTAATTTTATATCTAGCAACAAAAACCGAGTTTTAAAATTTTTGTCTGTCTGTCTGTTTGTTCCGGGTAATCTCTGAAACAGCAGGACCGATTTTGACGGGACTGTCACTCGCAGATAGCTTATAGCTAATGTTATAAGGCGTATCTTAAGCTGTTTTTTAACCGAGTTCATAAAAGAAGGAGGTAGACATTTTATTTATTTTAACTAGCGAAACCCGTGGCTTCCCTGACACTTAGCCTAGGGATGAGCCCGAGCGAAGCGATAGAGAGTCGCTAATATAAAATTTAGTAAAAGTAACGGACTAAAGGATTTTATTGGATATTAAAAGTCTACACCAATATATAAATCATAAAACGATATGCTTTATGGTCCAATACTTTTTCAAATTTTACGGCAATAGTTATTTTTGCTTAAAGCTTTTAAACATTTTTTTATATTTTTAGAGTAAACATTGCTTTTTAATATTGCATCTCCAACAGAGCCAAAAGTGAAAACTATACAATTCACTACATATAGGAAACATTGAATATACTTACTTCTAATTGCAGAAATAAATATGTAAGCTAACTTCTGAATATTTATTTGTAAACTATACTGAAGTAGTACCAATATAAAAATATCTACTTTCTGTGAGATAAGGCTGACAATAAACAATAATTTTTACACGCTTTTTATTAGCTTCACCTGTATGTTTGTATGTTTGTATGTTTGTTTGTAACCGACTTCTTTGGGCGCGATTTTGACCCACTTTAAACGGCCAGATTTCATTCAAACTTTGTAGATTTATTGAGGACCGATGACAATACACTAATTTGATAAAATTATTCCATTTTTCAATTTGCAAAATATGATTTTTGCTAGAAAAAGTAGAAAATAAATAATAGTTTAAAAAAACTAAAAAACACGCTTTTTATAGAAAACCGAACTAAAAAATAGAAAATAAAATTTTATTTTAAAAAAAGCGTGGGGTGCATTTTAAGATATTATCGAAATGATAATAACACCATGCACCCCACGCTTTTTTTAAAATAAAATTTTATTTTTTATTTTTTAGTTCGGTTTTCTATAAAAAGCGGTTTTTTTAGTTTTTTTTAATTTAAGATTCACTTACTGATATAAAAAATCTAGAGACAAACCCGACCGAAATACCTAAGGCATTAGTTATTTACATTCGTATAATAAGTACCTATATATCAAAAGGTAAAGGTAAGGTAAAGTATTCTTAGTTATTAAAGGAAATTTGGCAAAGTAATGCAATAGCAAGCGCTGGCGACATCTAAGCCGATTATAAATAAGATGCGCACCAGTTATGAATTTAATAAATTGCAGCATTCATTTTAAACGTTTACTTCAATGCTTAAAATAAGTAAAACAGTTGATAAAATAAATAAAAGTTTAGATAGTCAATTTAAAAAAAAACTAGATTAGTTTATTATATTTTCTTTTATAAATATTTAAACCGTTATTAGGGATTTAGTAATCCCTAGCCGATAAGGAATCATATTTATTATCATTTCATTAAAAATATACTGTAATAATTATTTAAGCTTAAATGAAATTAGCTATAACCATTAAATTATTAAGTTTATAATATAATATAATATCTAAAACATCATTTTTTTATATAAATATTTTATTTATAAAATATACATAGTCACTTCATTTCGAGCTTCGTATAAAAACAAAGCACTTGGATATAAGCTGAAAAGCAGAATCGTTGCTGTTAAAAAAAGTTTGTATACGTGTCGAAATGGACAACATAGAATTTTAAATAAAAACTGGTAGTTTGAAAAAATATTTTCAAAGCCGATAAAGCAAAGTGGAAAATAACGTTCTTGTCGAAACATTTAATGTATCTCACATTTCAGAGCTCAGGTGTTCCCTCTACATGGTGCCGAAACCACTAACTTTTCACTTAAGCGTCTGCATTATAAGTTGAGACCTAGTGCTGCTTGGGGGATTTCATACTTACAGCAATTCAAGTACATACATAAGTTACAAAATTTATTATGTTTTTTGATGTGTTCTATGCTCGTAGAAAAATAAAACGTTGTTTGTTAGTTTGTTTAAAGGTTTTATATATATTTTAGAGTAAACATTAATATTGCATCTCCAACAGAGCCAAAAGTGAAAACTATACAATTCACTACATATTAGGAAACATTGAATATACTTCTAATTGTAGATATAAATAATATGTAAGTTAACTCTTGAATATGTATTTGTAAACTATACTGAAGTAGTATCAAAAACTAACTTATTACTAACTAACAAAAAATACTTATTACTAGCAAACTGCTCAAGGGATTTACCATTTTTTTATAATACGCTCGTAATAAATTTTATTGTTGACCGGAAAATGACTGCCGGGTCTGATAATACTTCAGACGTGATAAAAATTAGTTTGAATGTACGTTTAAATACCACAAATACCCGATAATAATGAAGCCTGAAGTAAAGTGATATTAAGTAATTATTTTTTTTTTATTAGTGTTATGTCCAATGAGGGTGGCATGATCACTTTGTGACCAAACCCATTTAAAATAAGATAAAAGAATAATTTAATTATATTAAAATTGCCTAAATTACAATATTTCAATTAATAGAATACTATTCTGTAGTAAAATATATGCCGAAAATCCCTCATGACAGGTAAGTCGCGACGAATCTCTCACTTATTCATGATTTACCTCGCAGGGCACGGTTTTGTTAGCGAAATATTTAATTACTCACTCGCTTCAATGTAGATTTACACAGTTCTGAAATTTCAAATATTTGTATTCGCAAAAAATTTAATATTAATTTATACATGAGGTCTGTTGGCATAAAATATGTTTAAATAAATGAAACAATTCAGCGTTATTATTTAAAAATAATACTGATAGAGGCAAGCGAGCAGCTTATATGGGAAGTGTTATGAAGAAATTATATATATTTATAAGTTTTATAGCAGTGGTAGCCCATTGGTAACGCGATTGCTTGAAAAACCGAGTGAAGCGGGTTCCAATCCGCGTTTTCCTGTGCGAATCATTTCTAATAATATTTCAACTTGTCTCACGTACCACTACTTCACTCGAAACCGCACTAGGTCAGCGTGGTATGGCCTGACCTCCCTTGTATTGAAGGGAGTCCCGGGGCCCAGCAGTGGGACGTCAATAAGGGTTGAATATAATAATATGTGCCAATGTGTATGTCTTCGACTGCATAATGATAAATTTTTTCGTCAACTTGTTTTTTTTGTTTGTTTTTTCCTTCCCATTACGATTTATAAATGCGATTGATTAAAATTTATGCATATAATACTTATTTACTCTTTATAGGACGTTATAAAGAAAATTTTAATTATTCATTCGATATTTTACTTCCGCGATTATTTTTTTGTAGGAAAATAACGAAAACATATTAGTAATCTCAATAGTGTCGAATGCATGTTAGTTGAGTATCAAAACAACACCGTGCAATCGAAATAACCAAAAATGTTAATCGATTCTTCTATCTTTCGCATATTATTTAGTTCACATACTTATAGTATGAGGTAGAACATAATATGATAACATTATCATCTATTTATGTCTAACCACCGTCTTATTTGTACGCTTACCCTCAGGGACCAGTTAGACCCTCGCCACACGGTACGTGCTTGTGAGTAGGAAGTTAACAATAAATAGCTCGCGTGGGAACCTCCTTACTTTACTCTGATGTAAGGTTTAGCCGCTTTGAAGCTTTAACATTGTTAGATAATTTATATAATAATGTTGTAAATCTGATATTATAATGGAAAAAAAATAAATAAATTGCAAATTTTTTTTCAATTTGTCTAAATATACTAGTAATAGTTTGTATAAAATCTATTTTAATGTCATTAATTAGTACCTAATTGTAATTTATAATGAGAATTGAATTATGCATATTAGACCGGTGGCAAATATACCGTCTAATTTTAAACGAGGGAGTGCATCTAGTGTTATTACCACGAATATCCTAGACCTATTTATTTATTACCCACACTACTGTCTGTTGTCGCCCGCGTTTAAACTTCCGATTTGATTGACTTGATCACTATAACTGAATTGCACAGGTTTATCCGTCCATCCAGATCAAAATTGCTTCTGCCGTTTTGGAGTCTATATGAAACCTACATAGTCAAAAAGTTTTATAAATATTAAAAGATATTATATAAAAGTTAAAAATCGAAAATTATGGAATCTTGAATTTTGTTAGACACAAAAAATGTTTCTATTAAAAAATATTTTGTAAAGTCAAATATCCTTATGGGGGATAATTAAGGGTTCGATTAGCATGAAAATCTATTATTTTTACACGGGCCAAACTGAGGACAAATGCCAATCTTGTATCAATCTAGTAATAATATTCTACTTACAATCTAGTAATATTGTTAGGAATAAAATACATATTAGTAAGAGTACTGATACTGTTTATTTTACTTGGCAGATTAGGAACTATATAAATACGTTGTCCTTGTTATTTCTATTTCAATTAACGGACGTGACTAAACACAAATAGCGTCTTAGCCGTCCTCAGAAGTTTTCTTTGCCTACTAAATAAACTATACATAATATGGAGCTGTTGATTTTGTTGCTCGAGGTAATAATTACTAATACTAAGTATCGCGGATAGTTGTAGTCTAGTAATGCTTCATAATAATCGCATGTTGGGTACCAATTTTTATTGAAACAGTATTTTTTTATATTTAGAAATTTTTTGCTTTAACTGGAGCTGATTTTCTCGGATTATACTCGTATATATCCAGATATTAGTCATTTACATAGAAATTAGCTATTTAATTTTCGTTATTCTAAGCATTAACTTACAAGCTTGAGCTATTATTGAAACAACGTAAAACTATTCAGTATACAGCTCTTGATGTTGTAATATTATGTATTTAATGTCGGCTGTCGCTCAAACACATTTTTAAGCAACTGCTAAAATTTAATATTTTTTTTATATATTACCTGTGTTTAATTATTTTGGTAACACGTTTAATAGGAATTCTCATGGGGTGCACAATAGTACTGTGCATTCCAGAAATACGTATAAAAGTAAAATATTCAAAATCAACTATGAAACTAAAGGCTCTATCACATGTAAATGCTCAATTAAGCTATATCGACTAATTTAATTATGTTTAAATTATCATTTATTACGCTGTTTCTTTTCATTTAGTAAGCCTATAAAAACATTTCATTAAAAATAAATTTCCTTTCCATGTTTTCTGTAAACAATACTCCACCCTAGCTCCTAATCTCTTTAAAACGTAAGCTAAAAATCCTCTTAAATTTATATCCAGTTAGTGAGGCCGTGCAACCTCATTACCAGTGCATTTTAAGCTTATCTTTAGGCTATTACAGAGTTAATAGACTGTCGCGGAAAAGCTAATCGGAATTGTGATGGCGGATGGGTATTCGATTTTACGACGACATTACCGTTTCATTTCACTGTGATTAGCCATACGGAATCAATGCCAATAGCGTTTTGCAATATATTATGCACTAGCAAGCCCGGCTCAGTTCGCTGGGCGTAAGCTAAATATAATAAATTAAACGGTTTTTATAATTTAGCATAAGTTACAATAAAAGTAGCAAGTAGTTACTCCTAATAACATAAGCTATCTACGATTGAAAGTCCTGTCAAACTCGGTCCAGCTGTTTCCGAGATTAGAACAAACAGACAGACAAACAAAAATTTTAAAAATTGATTTTTTCATGTAAGTACCGTATATATTAATACTTTCATTTAGTCACAAGCTGTTAATTTGAAATTAAAAACAGACACTTCAATTTTATGTATATGTACTGACCAGTTACCCGCCTCGGATTCGTTCAGGGCTATATAATTTTATGTACTTATATAAATTCTTCATTTTTTGTTTGAGTTTTATTCAGGCTAATAAATCTCAAAATATAAATATAAAACATTCTTATTTTCTCTCATATTCGATAAGTTACACATCAATTTATTGGAGTCCCTCTCAAGAGCAAAGTGTAAGTATTTCGAAGATCTTGTTCAATATGTAAAGGTGTCCTGTTAAAAGTTTTTCTCAGTTGTTCAACTTTTTGTAGGATCCTTTCGACCTCTATTTTTCCCCATGCTCTCTCCTATTGATTGACCTCTTTATGTAAGCTATACAATAATAATTTTAGTAAATTATATAGTGTAAAGAATTGAATCTAAAAGTTTTCATTTTTAAATACACTGTGGTAAATCATTAACAACTTCCCAACACAATATTACCGAGAATTTCACAACAGAAACTTGAGAACTGAGCTTAGCCCAACCCGGGGTTCGAATCCAGGATCACTGGATTTAAAGCTGTTCATACTCTTCTATTGTCATAGTCACAGAGCAGCTGATTTGTCAATTCAGTGGTCATAGTCACAGAGCAGCTGAATAATAATTCAGTGGTCATAGTATACTAACTATAATTAATTTGTTTAAGTAAAAAACATACTTATGAGAGAGGTAGATGGATATATTTTAATTTATTTATATGTAAATGTTATAAAATACTTATTTACTATTTACTAGTTATTTCAAATATTACTTCCTTGAATTATCGCTTATTTTTGACATTTTTAAATATGTAGGTATATTGTATATCACTACATAGTATAAAACAAAGTCGCCTTTTCTGTCCCTATATCCCTATGTGCGCTTAAATCTTTAAAACTACGCAACGGATTTTGATGCGGTTTTTTTTAATAGATAGAGTGATTCAAGAGGAAGGTTTATATGCATAACTAGCAGATCCCGCGGCTTTACCTGTGCTAAATCTAGGGAAGAGCCCGAGCGAAGCGAGGGCGAGTCGCTAGTATATCATAAATTGTGTTTTTTAAATTCACATATTAAAAATGATTTTTTTTAAAAAAAACTTTAAAGACAACTGTAAAAGCAAAACAAAGTACCTACTTATATAATTTGAAATTGTTTATATAACACTCGTAAGTTGTAAGTAATAATTAATCGTAAATACTAATTAAACAAATTGTACTTTTAATTACATAATGAACGTTATCTTAAATATAGGAGACGCAAAGTTAAAATAAAATGATCCGCTTCATTCCCACCATTTTAGAGCTTTGTGTTCCAGAAAGTGAATGCGAGGATTTGGTTCTAAGCCCTATCTGTCTGTCTGTAAGAAATCTTACTATCTGTTATATATACAGCTTACAAATAGTTTTATTTCTAATCGCGATAATGAAATGTCTTGTAAATTAATGGAAACACTAAAAAACTAAAAAATGTAAATCTTTGCTAGGTATAGTAAATTTTATAAATGTATTTCATAAGCAGAATTAGTATTACATATTCAAATGTAGGCAATCATAATCAGCGCGATTGTACTGCCGCTTCCGGCGAGCATCCAACATGCGACATCGAATTGTCACCGCTTTGATTAAAGGCAAATTCAATACTATAGAACAAATAGCGACCTTCAGCAAAAAGTTATCTCTTATTCCCGTGTCATAAAAAAGTTTTCGTCATAAAAAAACAAAAATCGAAAGCAAAAAATATTTGTTTATCACATTTATAAGAGATATTTGATGTGGAGGTGAGAAAAATACAGGCGAGGTTCACTATGTTTCCTTGTATATGTGGCTTAGATACACATTAGAAATTATAAAATAGCCTATATATTACATATTATAAAAAAATGTTAAAAGTTTAGTAGGTACTCGGACGTATTATAGCTTAGTGAATTTTTAAAATCCATTTCCATTTTTAATGTCAATTTGTTTGATGTATGGACATAGCAGATATTGATTGACAACGCTGTGGCTAAAAAAATAAAAGACAACATAAAATTTGCGTGTGAATGAAAATGAATTCCGAATACTAAGCCTAATATGGTATGTAAGATAGAATTACAGCGATCTAAAAATTAGCTGTGTAATAAGTCACAAACTCACCTCTGTAAATCTGATTATGTAATTAAAATATGTTTATTTCCCTACTAATTAACACTATCCCACAACCTGAGCATTCTGTAGTAAACTAAACTGAAAAACTATTACGCCTATAGATTTTTGCTTTAACATAGTAATTTACCTTCATATCCAGATCAGGGTTATCTATAAAAAATAACATTAACAACTCGTCTTAAAAATTATGACTCGTTAGAAGAACTACGGGAACCCTCATGAAGCTCAGCTTTTTGCTAGATTTTTTAATATTTTCAGTTATATGAGATACCATTATAATATCCCTTTTGTTGAATTTATTTCAAAATTATTATCCCTCTAACTGGGTCTAAGGTTCAATTAAAATTTAATTGAGATAAAAATTTGTTTTTAGATGTCTATAGCCAAATCCGATATTTCAGTTCACACAAGAATTTCCTTATCTTATCATTTTAGGAATGATTCGTAAACAAGTCGCTACAATCGGTTTCCCAAGACTATAAGACAAACGTTAAAAGAGACAAAAAGAGTTTTTATTACGAATATATTACGATGTAGAGCTTATATTATTTTTTATAGAATATTTTTTTTATAATCGCGAATAACAGTATGCCAGCCCAACATTCACATTTTAACTCTCCCAAAAGTTTCCAAGCTCATTCAAATATTTAAATAGATAGCGCGATAACTAAGTATTGGAACGTAATTAAATTTGGTTCAATTATGGGCTAAAATTTTCGCTTAGTAACATATTAATACTAACTTTAGTTAACTTTAGTTAGTTTATAATTTCACCACTTGTTATGCAAGGCGAGTTCTATAATTTCTAATGTATACATAATATAAAAGTTAATAATTATATATAGAACTAGATAAATTGTTAGTTTTTTTATTATTGAGAAGATTATATAATTTTCTCTCCTAATATCGTCAGTTTAGATGTGTTTAAAAAAACTTATCACACAAACAGGAAGATAAATAAACAAAATTACTAAGTATATCTTAAATGGTCATACGTTAACATAAATAAAAAAATAAATTAAGAAAAAGATCGCGGTACGGGCATATCGTTCTTCAACAATAAGCCTTTGAAAAACGTTCAGTGGCACACTGAAACTATTTATCGCCTTTAACTGCTATAAAAATGTTGGAAACACACATTAGTATGACTGAAATGAAGCACGCGAGACGCATCTAAAAGTGGTCGGAATATAACAATTTGCTATACGAAAAATAGCAATTTCATCCCACATTTCGCTAAGAAACTGGATAAGATATGAAAATAATCAATTTAAGTAAAAAAGTAATTGTTTTTGTTTTTCGTAGAGTCACAAAAATTTCGAGGCTCTGGTTAAAAACATAAGAATACTACCATTTTTACTTCGATAATAATATTAATAAATTGATTTTTTAACTAAATAAAATGATTTTAAAAGCAATTAACTGGTTGCAGTTAATATATCGTAGTGTATTGTTAGACTATCGGAATAATTGAATATTTTACTATTGCACACAAAACGTCAACCATCACTCTTTAGCATTCAAAGCAGTTTCCTCCGAATAACAATGACGGTTATTGATTTGTTACAACTCCGGTCAAGCCAGAGTGACTCTGTATTGCTTTTTTATATAGCACGAGTTAGATACATAAGTCTCGAGTTCCTATCAAATTTATATCGCTTAATATCCTTCTGAGAAAAAAAATACTTTGCTTATTTTAATAAGTAGATAACTATTTATATAATATACTAGTCGTCCCTAGATTTAGCGCAAGGGAAGCCGTGGGTTCAGCTAGTTCCGTACAAAAAACAAACCTTTTTCGAAAACCACTCTTTCTATTGGTAGTGGTAAACAGCATGAAAAACAGTAGTTTTTGAGTTTATCGCGAACAGACAGACAAACGCGGCGGGGGACTTTATTTATTAATATGTAGTGACTATATGTTATCCCTACATTTGTTTTACAAAGGTTAAAATAAAATTAACACATCATTAATTCTAATAGTTAGATATTAGCTAAAACTATATGAGTATAATAATTTAAATTAACATCCAACTTTACAATGAAAATACTTGTTAGGTCCCGATTTCCCAATTTACAGAATGCTATTATGAGATCAACTTGGTCCGAGGCTTACTCGCCTTAATTTAACAGATCATCCGACCGTGTTGAACAGTTTTGCAGGTTGCTGCCTATGATAGTTATAATCGGATTACCAAAATTAATTCATCCTTTGCTCTCATTGGTTATCCGTTAAATATATAATAGATATTTACTTATTTTATTTTGCCACAAAATTGTAGATATTTAAATATTTTATAAAAGTGTTAGAGTGGTGTTACGCTTTTAAAGTCTATCTAAGTCCAAAAAGTAAAATATATTTTAGTGGCTTATAGATATGCATGACGTATATCTATATAGTATGTATGCAATTGTGTGAGTATAATTTATGCTATGTTAGTATTATTTGACAATTAAAACATCATCTCTTGACTACATACATTAACATGTGGTTCTTCTTATGTATACCGTTAATAGATACAAGGTATGTATGTATGATCTATAAAATTTAGGGTAAACAAACCCAAAAAACAAATCCTAGTGATAAGCAGAGATTTCATTTTAAAGTTAGTAGTCAAGTGCATAATTTGCGAAGTTTGGCAATACTCGTGGCAGAAAAATCTAGCCGTTATTTCTGAAAGTAAAAAGGAAACACTTGGGATTTGAGTGGTAAAAGAAGATATAAGAAACATTTTTGTTGTTGTAATCTAGATTTATAGCTCTTTTATTATTTTCGAAACCTTACATTTACACTGGATTTCGGACTGTAATAGGAATTTATATGTTTTAGGGATATGTTACTTATGTAGTATAACGCGAAATCAACATATTTATAAAGATTAATGTATGATTGTTTGTCGGCTTATTTATTGCATTTGCATTTATATGCTAATCATCCAATTGAGTGAAAACTTTGAGTATTGGATATATAAAAGGTATCGTTAACATACATAGGTGGTGTACAGGTTGCATCGCTCAATTTGAGCCTTTTTTACAGTACATTACTCACAGTAAATACAAAGGAATATGCTTTATATTTTTAAGAGAACATGTAAAGCATGCTTGTCTTCTCCTGCGTAGTAGTAAAGTGTTAAGGCCAACTGTAAACGTATAACTCATTATTGCTAACTCACACTCCTCATAGTTAACAAATCAAAATAGATTATTTTTTATAATTTTATTATGAATAATTTCAATAGGTTATATTTAAAGACAGTGGACTCAATCTCAAAGATAGATTAAAAAATACATTTGTAACTGTATTTTCAAAACACAGAACTAACGAATATCAAAAATATATGTATGATGGAAATGATCTAGTATTTTAACAACCAAAATTACGTACCTAGGGACTAAGCAAATCCAGTGGGACCGCTTCGACGACTGGCGCTTTAACGAATGTAAATTTGAGTCCTCTTCATTCTCTATTCTGCTATTTTTTTATTCCTGAACTAAAATGTAGCTGATTTTGATTTACGTTAAACGCTAATGAAGTTTCCCATTATTCTCTAATTTTCCAATCCGTAGGTATTACCCACTACATAATGTGCATGGAGGAGATATAGAAGGAGAAGTTTAAAAAAGGAGAAGTTTAAGTATTTTTAAATTCATTCAATCGATTAAATATTTATATTCTTTTATTTCCTTTGAAGCTCTTATATGTAATGCGCGTTCAAATTATTGAGAAGCTTTAATTACGTGTTAAGCATTTTATCTATGCCCTATAACGAAATTTATATATTTTAAAAATAAATCTATACAACTTTAAATTACGATAAGAAAAGGATTGATTGATTCAATGATTTCGTACTTTACTCGCTCATAAATAAAGTGTCAAAACAAATATCAATTTTAAGGCTTTCCTGAACATTCACCGACACGCAGGAACTATTTATCGTCTTTAGAAGGTATAAAAATGTTAGCAACATAAATTGTGAAGCCTGAAAGAAGGCACGCGAGAGGCATTCAAATGTGACAGAGAATAAATAGTTTTATAAGTAGTTTCTGGTGCTGGCAATGAAATATTGTTTTTTATTAACAAAATATACTTACACTTTTAAAATCTGTACAGTAAAAATATTTTTAAAAGTCATAATTGTTATTTGTTTTTTATATTGGTTAATATATAACTGCCTCGGTGGTGTAGTGGCTAGCATGTACGGTCATACATCGAGAGGTCCTGGGATCGAGTCCCGGGTCGGGTCAAGTTTAGTTATTGAGTACTGTTTAGTAAGTCTCAGTAAAGAGACTAGCCGCCGTGGACGGAATCAGTCGGAGAACATTATATAATATATTATGACTTCTTTCGGGCATTTGAGGCTGAATAGCCACATAGTCGTTTATTAAACATTAAGTAAAAACCTCTTTATTTGTGACTTGTAGACTTTTTAGACCATGACACAAATTACACTGTCTTTTAACATCTTGCAGAGCCAATGACTTGGCGTTTCTGAATCAGTTAGAAAAAGAAATTTAATTTACAAGCATAAATCTAAATTCTTTCCTAAATATGATTTACTGCATATTTAATGGCAAAAACTTTGAAATCAAATAAAATGAAAAATAAAATACCTCTCAATAAGTCCGTCTAATTTACATAAATGTTTGAAGGATAAATTGTTTATGAAATTCAATTGGACCCTAACAAAATCTTATAAAGCGTGCGGAAAAGTTCTTAAGAGCCGATTTCTGAAGAGAGGTATTTTAGGATTATTTGCAAATTACATGACAATGGTCGAGAACTCTGCTTGAAAAAAATAAAGTCCTAATACTCGTAGGTATTACGTACTTACTTATGATACCGAATTTAGATAATTTATAAATAGTACACAATACATATTAGTATAATATGTATGTGAGAGCTAGTGCTCTGATTTTACAGACACTTATGATTACAATCAAGTTGTGATTGCTTTATAACCGAAAAGAAAAAAGTTTTAATGGAAAAAAATATACAGAAATTCCAAATATTTGTGTATAATATCTAAGTGAAACCAATTCCAATGTACCTACTACAATCATTTGATACGTACTCGTTAAATAGAGAAATACATAAGAGGTACATGTTCCGGCAAAAACTGATTAAAACTAGCTCAGTTTATTTTTTTTCCACTTTATTATATATATATACTATTATAATAAAGATGAAGAGTATGTTTGTTTGGTTGGTTGAACGCGATAATCTCAGGACCGGTATGAATTTAAAAATTCTTTTTGTGTTCGATAGTCCGTTTATCGAGGAAGGCTATAGGCTATATTACATCACGCTACGACCAATAGGAGCCGAGCATCAATGAAAAATGTTGCAAAAGCGGGGGGTATTTGGTTTCCAGCGTTTAGAACGCGCGCGAAGACGCGGGAAAGGCTAGTAACTAATAAAAATATTACCAGACTAGCATTTTCCGCGGCTTCGCACGCGTTCTAAGGACCGGAAACCAAATTCTGTCTGAGCCGCACAGTATGGTACCTCGCAGAACTAAGGTCCGTCCTTCCCGCAACAAACAAATAAACTCTTCAGCTTTATAATATTAGTATAGATTCTAAGAAACTATATATATCAATCAGCACCTTTGTGGTTATACCTGCAGTAAACAAGAAACTTAGGTAAATACTATACGGCTTTGTGAATTTCTGACTAAATATTAGTCTGACTATCGAGAGCACTAGAAGCTTACGCCAGTATGACGTCTTAGAAGCTCTTTCATGTTACCTAGCTTTCTAAGTAAATAATAATGCGCAAGTGTAAGCTCCTCAAAATATACAAAACTTACATACATTACGCTGAGCTAATACAATAATCAAAATATTATGATGTATGTAAAATGTGGTGACTTAAAGCACATTAAGTGTTGGTCACGTGAATTAAAGTATAATGTGCAAAAATTGAATTTAAAAATCAGTTTTTTACCTACTTTTCATCGGTTCTTTCAATAGTTAAGTAGAAACAAAAGATCTAAAATTGCTAGCTTATTTGGTCTCATAAGAATGTTAAATGACAATCACACGCATCTGCTATTATATTGGACTAGCATTTCCCAGGGTCCGTCTGCATTTTAAAGACTGGAAACCAAATTCTTAGATTTTACGTACCGTGTGATGTTTTATAGCCGTTTTGTAACCGTTTTCTTACGGTAGTTTTCTAACGGTAGTTAACGGTAGTTTCAGTAAAAAGTCTCTACTACTACTACTCTATATCCTGACCTAGACCTAGTATAGATAATCAGCCATCATCATACCAAATTTTATTAAAATGTGTCCAGTGGTTTTCTCGTGATGCGGTCACAGACAGACAAAAATTTCTAAAAACTAAAGATTCGGCTTCTGTATTGATAATAATGACAATTTCAATAAGATTTTCCAAAAAATATCCAATTTACAGATTAAACTAAGTTAGAATTTCATTATATTATGTATAGATATAAGTATAGAACATCATTGAAACTGAAATAAGCCTGTATAAATATACCAAAATGTAACACGTAAATCTGTTTACTATAGCACTATGCAATTTCGTTTCAAATAAATCCCTTAAAGAAATCAGTAAAACGAGTAACCAATAATCCGATTATACCGCAAGCTGCAGTGAAAATAGGGTAACACATTTACTGTTGGGTAAAAAATATAATTTAAACACAAATTTCACGTAACCAGCTATTATTCAATTAAATATCACTATCTATAAATTTTTCCACAGTAACTTTTGAGCATTAAAATTGTTATGAAAAATATTGGAAATTTTGAGATTTAAAATAATAATAACAAGCTTTCATGGCGCTCGAGACGTACAAAATGCTTTGCTTTTTATTCATATTTCAATAGATTTGAACATGGCCTAATAGTCTATGATTTCATAAATTATTATTATAAGACACTAAAACTCAAGATAAATATATCCGTATTATTGATCAAGTAATAATTAATACTCGTATATAGTAGGTATAATAACACGAGACACAAACTATCTTAAGTTCTTCTTAGGGTCTTAAACTATAGTTATACAAAATTTTCTCTAAATCGGTCTGACGGATTTTAAGTTTAGCCCCTACCAGCAAACATACTAGTATTTTTTTAATAGTTCTTTATAATAAAAGTAGATAAACACTAATTATTTACTGATTTAATGTACGTCGCATTATAAAATCGAATTACTTATTTGATTACCTTTTATTTATAGTAAAAACATATAGTCACTCTCTAAGAAACTATTTTACCGTATTTATTTCTGGTAATTTATCACAGTATTCTACTTACAAACTAACAGGCTAAACTTCTGTAAAGATTTGTTTACTTCAATTCCCATGTGGCCGAAGCTAAAGCCCAAGTTATTTGGTAAAATGTTTGTATTACAAGGAAAAAGCTTTTCACACTCTAGAAAGATGATCATGATTGGAATAGAACTAGTTCTAAAATAAGAATGTGTTGGATGTTCTGTTTCAGTTATAAAAGATTTTTTGGTGGTTTATAAAGCCTAAAGAAAAATTCGTATTAATTATTATCTACCTGTGTACTTCATACCAAGGTAGTAGTAGTGTAAAATTCGTTCTAATTTTATATTTTACCTATCTATCTAACGTCAATGTATGACACATGAAAAAAAACCTTAAATATGGAAGTTTTCAAGAATTTTTCGAAGAAAGCGCAACTTTATTTTTATTTTTATAAATGACGCAGTTTGTTAGAGAGATCCTCTTTAGGCCATTGTAAAATTCTATCCTTACCATAGATCCTATAAACTAATTTGATAAATAAATAAATAATATAATAAATAAATAATAATAAATAAATAAATAAAATAGGTAGTAAATGTGTTGTTGGATGCATCTTCTATCGGTTCGATTACATTACTCTGTATTTGGTATAATAACCTTTTATTTTAAATTAAATGCTGTTATGATAAATAATAAGAAACGATTCCTTTTCCTTTGCATGAGATTGATTTGTTCCATACTGTATATAAGCTTTCGACGTCTAATCAAAAAAGGTAAACTCGATAATAAAAATTAATGTCAATCAAATACAAGAAAATATTGGCAAGTATCACACACGCTTCTGATAACGTGACATCTACAATAGTGGTCTTGTCTGATAAGACAAGACGATATAATAAAAGCTAAATTTATCATATTATAAAGTAAAAGTACCTGAGTGATAGAGCTCAACTGGGTGTTTTTTATAAGCCGATTTATCAGAGATACTCTAGACCTAAATAGATAATTTCAAAAAAAGCAAAAACTTATCTAAAACAAAATTCAATCAAAAGCGTTAGAATTTCGGTACTAAATAAACATACATAATAACATGAATTGTGCTTTTAATATGATAATATATATGAAGAATAAAGTGAAAATATAAAAGTATTTGCATAAAGTATAATATAAAAGTTACGGAAATCGTTAGCCCACTGCATTAAGCTTTGAGCTAAGGAAAGTTAACTCATTTCCTTAGTCTCCTTTTGTTGCGGGCCCTTTGCCGTCACGTCGTGGGTTTCCGGAGTAGCATTTGGTCGTTCCATTGCGGCTTAATTACTTTCACAATATTTATATCTAATGAATATTACACAAAATAAACATTTAAGTTAATTTAATTACATAACATGGTCATGAATTAGAAAAGTAAATGATATTGATAACTTAAAAAGTTAAAAACATAAAATTTAATTTACCTAGATAATATTTCGTAGGTATGTATATAATTTCTAATCGTAAACCGTTTCTTGTCAATTTGGTTTGCTTCTCAAATTCAAATCAGCTTAGTTCTTTCTACAAATCGAACTTTATTTCTAACAAAAATTTCCAAAGACATTATAAGTTCAATATTCATTATATTATAATATCTAGATTGTAGATGTTTTAAAAAACTTAACACGCATGACCTAACCGAGTAACAAGTAGGTATATAGAAAACTTTGTCTCGTGATGAGAAAACGTGAAAAGTCTCATACCTATATTACAAAACTTTAGACATTCTAAATATGTGAACATACTTTGATCGTTTAATTAAATCCATTCGTAAACAAGTAAGATCAAAATCAAATATATACCAAATAAAAATCATTTAGCTCCTAAGAAATCCGTAAAGGACTTACAAAATATATTTCTTTAAAGCATATTTCAAATATACAAAACATCAGAAGCGAAACTTCATCAATGTTACGTGATTCAAATGTAGAGCGTATTATTTACAATAAGCTACAACTCCATCGCGAACAATAAATCATTTCAATCAACTCGACTGCCTACGTAAATAAGGATTCTGCACTTCCATTTACATCGTCAACATTTCATATTGCGCAAGGTTCTTTTGTATTATGGCTGTTTCTTCATAAAGTATATAAAAATGATTCCTTTTTTAATACTATTTATTCAATACCAATTCCAATTTTCTTGTTAATGGCTTAAAGGCGTACCAGTTTAAATCAAAATCACGTAGAATGAAGACAGCTCTATAGACTTTTACGATTGGTCAGTAATATTAAATCATTTTACTATGTATTAAATTGTAATATATAAAGGAAGAATCTACTTTAAAAACCTTTAACTTACAAACAGGATAACGTTATTAATATTTATGTAAATAAAAACCTTACGAGAATTAAAAATAATGTTACTCAATAGCCTAATTCTATTACACTTAATATATTTACATAAAAATATTAAGTTTGAGGTAAAGGGACGTGTAAATAGATGGTGAAGTCTGGATTTGCTAAAAAGTATGTATTATGGTAGTACACAATATGTAAGAGGGCTTACTTTTCAAGGCCACATTTACACTCGAAATGTTCCCTAATAATGGTCTCTTCTATATAGGCTAGGTGAACAGGTGTATAATTCATAAATGCATTCCTAATTTTAAATGTTCACGGACTACTGGACAAAAGTAGAGACGGACAACAAAATTATAAGACTTTCATAACATTTAAAAACATAATAAAAATTTATTCAAAATTACAAAATTCAAAAGAGTCACTACAATCTGAGCCAAAGATGTCATAAATGTTTCATTATAAAGAATATAAGTTATTCCTTCTTAATAATATTTATTCTAATCAAAGACTACAAATTCAAAGATAACAAACTCCAAGTGGATACGAAAATAGCAATTGGCTTTTTATTACTGTATGAATGATGAGATGAGAGACAACAATTGAATTAAATATTTTTATTATTATTTCATTATCCGTCTCACCGAATGTCACAGTAATTGTATCAGGGACTACATAGTCTTAATAATAAGCTCTTAATTATAAGGTTAACCTAACTATCTAACTATTAACTACCTGTTTGTCTTGTTTTTATTATGACGAAAATTAACTTAACTAAAAACCAAAACACTTGGATCGTTTCCACAAAACGTTTTCGCTTTCGTTTCCTGTAATCAATTTTGTTTACCAAACTGATTGCGGACCGTTTGGGATCGTTTCCTAAATGAAGATACTTTACGTTTCTATGTGTGTCAGGTACTTTTTATTTAAGTATATAAGTAGTTTAAGTTAGGTTTTATACCGTCTAAAAATTTTGTTGTATTTGTGTTGTTGTATTTCAATGATATTTCTATGTCGTGGGGTAAATTTTTGAACTGTATTATTAATTTTAATTAAAAGTAAGTTTCTTATGACAGTATTTCTTAAATATTTGCAGCCGCTAGCTATATTGTCTATTATATCGTTTATATACCTGATTAATGTTTTTTCTTTTATATAGAGGTGCTATTTCTATACTACCTCCGATTAAAAATAGCTAGCGGCTGCAAATATTTGATAAATAATATGAAAAGAAACTTATTTTAATAATAGAAGAAAATTTATATTTAAAATTAATTAATAAAAAAACATTACTTTACATTTACATTATTAGTACATTGGCATTTATTCTATTATTCCATTGAAAGTTATCAAGTTGTTGTTATTTAGATTATTTTAATACTTGCTTTAAACTATATATTTTAAACACATAAACCTTTTAGATCTTCCTTCTTTCAATCACAGATCCTGAAATTTAATATTGACAAAGTACAAATTGCATTTCTTTTTTACAACTGAAGACGAAATTAAACTCTGAAGAGATCGACAAGCCTTAATGAAAGGCGATTATTCTCGATACGATTGCTACAAATCTTTGAGAAATAGTGAAGAGCAAAAAATCGCAGGATATTAATTCAGTTGACTGAAGTCGAATTACACAAATTCTATCGCGTTTTTATCTTTTTTCCTTAAAATATCAACCTACAAAATCTATTAAATGTTACTATTATTTTCTAAAAACCTTATCGTTATCATTCCCATATAAAGATATTATATAATAGCGAATTTTGCGTGGAATTGCAATTAAAGTTTCATATGATGGTTCAATCACTACATATTATATAACAAGAATGAAAACCGACTTCAAAACGTTACGAATCGAAACTGAAAAGAAAAAATAATAATTTTAATTAGTTATTGTTGGAGTCGGTGCCAGTCAAGGACAGTTTTATCCTGCCTTTGCAATGAACTTTCGAACGGATCATCATCATCATCAGCCCTTATTAACGTCCCACTGCTGGGCGCGGGCCTCCCTCAGTACGAGGGGGATTAGGCCATAGTCCACCGCGCTGGCCTAGTGCGAGTTGGCGGACTTCACATGTCTTTCGAAAACTTGTTAGGTTTTCTCAGACATGCAGGTTTCCTCACGATGTTTTCCTTCACCGTAAGACAAGTGGTAATCATGATATATAAATGATTCGCACATGAAAATATCAGAGGTGCGAGACCCGGATTTGAACCCGCATCACTCGGTTATCCAAGCGACCGCGTTACCGCTGGGCTACCACTGTCTTTCGAACGGATATTTTGATTATATTTACAAATTGATACATTAATTAAATTGTATTGAGATTATTTTGCTTTGTCTGTTCGCGATAAACTCAACTATTGCATCGTAGATAGAGTGGTTCTCAAAGAAGGTTTGATGAGTATATAATTTGTGAAATTCTTGTATACATTTACTACCGGAACAGGCGGCTTCGCTTGCGCTAATCCTATAATGTGAATGCGCTGAATATAATTAAGACTTGTCAATTGTTTAGAGTATTATAAGGTTAGTACTAAAATGTGATAAAATTTACTCGCATATTACATCATTCATTCAGTTGATTAAAAAATAGATGGAGTAGCGTAATTTATTATATAAAATTATTGGTTTTAAATGACCTACGAGTATGTTTTAGTCTGATAACAGGCTAAAATGTAATCGAATGGACCCAAAAATGCGCGGTTTCACAAATAAACACATAATATGTACACCTACTTGCGTAGAAAACAAATGTCGTTGCTACGGTGATCGCAGCGCTCGTAGCTCGAAATGAATAATATGACGTACGCGGATATGTGGAAAAGCTTTTACTGAAATCTAAATGCATGGTAAAATTAATGTTATCAATTATTAAGATGCCTTCTAAACTATGTTGAAATGTCAGAAATAGATAAGAGCTTAGTAGTTCTGCGTTACTTCATGAAAATTTTAAATTGTTTATGGATGATGAAGGTTTATAAAACTAGTTATATCATTATATGATTTTATAAGTTTTTGAGAATGTTACGATAAATTATATTTTTTAATGTGTGTAGTTTGTAGGTAGGTAGGTGTGTAGGTATACAAACAACAACTTTACATGAAAATATTACTTATTTTTTCCTAAACGTTTCAGCTGTAGTTGTCAGCAGTTGCGGTATTAAATAGAAACAAGACACAAAAATTAAATATACACTTTCAGCCTTATGAGATTTAGATACATATACCCTCCTTCCGAATCCTGCACTAGAATTCTGCAATAAATAATTCCCCTCGCATCGTTCGACAGCCTAATATGTAATATCATATGACTTTAATTTATAAATAAGATAATTATAAATATCTTATAAGATGTGCTAATAAAGTGTATTGAATTCTTATTAAACGTCTCATTTTAGCTTTTACACTTAATGAATGAAATTATTTTACAATTTTTACTATTTTTTCTTCATTCATTTTCAATCACAGTAACACTCGTAAATTCACTCATTTAATCGTATGATTATCGAAAAACATGTTTGTATTGTGCCTCGAAACGAAAAGAAACCTACTCAGTCTGAATAAAAAGCAGAGTAGAAAAAATACTGTATTTGTGAGTCGAAATTAAAAGACTCGGACAAACGTGAGTCGTTCGTTGGATTTTATATCACTTTCAGTTGTACATTAAAGAGTAAAAAATATATTTTATTTTAAGAAATAAACTTTATACTAACATATTTAACTTTATTGTTCAATAAACATTATATAAAATAAACTTCCTTTTAAAATATTCCATCATAATATTTGGTGTCTGTTTTAAATATAATAAAAGTGTAAATTAATTATATCCAATAAACAGTAGAAATCTCAATATAATATTTGTTTTTTATGCAATACGTAAACAAGAACTCCACATTTAAATTGAATAAACATTAAAAATTGCAATCAACGTGATGTTTTAACAAATAAATTATTATTTTCTTTTACTCACAACGCATATTATTTAATGTCAAATACTGCGTTTGTTTTTATTGTAAAAATTTAAAAACTGTGAAAAACTTTAAAAAAATCGCTTATAATTACTGGTTAAGTGTGTACAATATATGTACAATATGATGCCCCGGAAATATCGCGATGTGACCCCAGAAAGCACCTAACGAAGAGGGTTGTTGAAGGAAATGAGCTAACTTTCCTAAAATAACGACCTAATTCAAAGGTTTTGCAAAGTTATAGATATTTTTGTATGCTTTAGATTCCTAATTACATTAAAATTTAAAACACCTAGACACACTCAAAAAAATCAATTTAAGACAAATCATTTTAATTAAAGCTAATATTATTACAGTAAGAAAAGCTTGTCAAATTGTACCTATATCTGGAGCTAAATCAAAGAAAATCATGTTTGGAGCGGGTAGATTTTGGCTTTCTAAACATTAAGTGGCAGGTACAAGTAAAATCACTATCGTGCCGAAGTAGAATATCAAAAGTACATTATTAATGATAGAGGGCAAAAATCATTACATAAATAAACTATACCTTTTTCTCTATGGGGTGCGAATAACTGATAAATATCATAAATATTTTTATACTTATAAGTCATCTTAAAAAATCTAGTTAAATTTTTCATAGCAAAATATAAAAAAATATGAAATATAGGTACCTTAATAGTTCAATCACAGAATATATAAGATATGTTCTATTTAACTGACGAGACGAGAGAACAAGGCGGTCCTCGGTGTCACAACCACCAGATAACGGTGAACACATAAAATTTACCTAAATTATTTCTATATATTATATATATTTGGTTTATAATTTGCATGATTATTTTTGTTTTTTTTTAATTATTTTGCGTGGCCTTACTATTAAAAGTTTATGGAAATAAAGAATATGAAACCTACACATAAAACAGTAATAATTTCAGTTGGTAATATAGAAAATGTGTACTAAGCCCTTTAATGTAAAAAGTCATAATTGATTTAATCTCACGTTATTTAAAGATTAATAGCAGTCATTTTTCCAAAAATAATCTATTACCTAATTAACGAATTTCTGTAAAACTGTGAATAAGCTCTTTGAATATGTTTATATGATAATTTCATCTTTCTCTAATTTTGTAACATACAATTATAATATAAAAATAAATAGGTAATTTCCTTCAAAAAAATGTTTTAACACTTAATTACTAACTTTTAATTACTAACAATCAACAATTTAATGGAAAAAAAACTGTGTTAAAAGCTAAGTTTTGCTTTCTTTAAGATAACTTTTTCCTGTGAAAGCTCAGTATTTTGAAAGTTTCACAATTTAGATTAAAAGAAATCAAGCTTGATGGATTTCTTTGACATTGTCTTCCAAAGTCTTTGATTTCCAAATGAATTGAAAACGTTAATGCAAACAACACTACAAAATTACACTATTCAAGTGTGAAAAGATGTTTTTATAGGTTAGAGCTTTCTATTTCATATAAATTTTGGCGAAAGGATTTATCAAGATATTATATAACACAGATCTGCGATGAAAAAGTTTTTTTGAATAATTTCATGTCAAACGTGGTGGTGTTGACCTACACGTTGCAAATATAAGCTTTATTTTATTGTATCACGTCACATTTTTTGCAGTTATGTTCATCAAATATAGCCCTTTAATTCAGTAAATTCACTTGTTTTACGCTTACTTTGGTTTGTGGTTATCACCAAGATAAAGAATGGGTTACGCATAAAGTTGCCACTTATATGTGGAATTTTTAAGGCAGTAGTCTTGCGGAAAATCAAAATCATTGTCATTTGGTGTTCCTATGATGTGGCGGGAGCAAAAGAACTATATTGATGTTTGCTATTTTTGCTTGACCGATGTGACAAGATTTCATTTTAAAAACCGCGCCTAATAGTTTATCCCGATGTTTATAGCCAGTAGGTACCAAATGGAACCGAACTATCAATACCAAACTTACGCAAAATTAAGAAGTGATTTGGAGATAATAAAATACACCGAATACAAATGGTTAATTTGCGGTGACTTGAAAATCATTTGAATGCTTCTTTGTCAACAGCCAGTTATCTTTGTTTAGCTCCAGGTAAAAGGCGCCTTATCTACTATAAAACTAATACAGAGAGTTACAAACAACAAATAATGCGAGACACATGCATGTTGCACCGGTTTGCTTATGAACCATGCAAGCAGTACACGATAATAGAAATATAATCAAATTTACATTAGCCGTAAATGATGTGACGCTAAGTTTTGCAAACTAAGTTTATTCAGTTGTCCTTCAGATTTATTTTACTATTCAGCTTTAACAATGAGAAAGTACTCCTAACCGAGGTGTTACTCTGAAAGTGTCATTATAATAGGTACAGTGGCCACCACTTTACTGGTCGATGTGTATTATTTAAAAAGAGAACTTAGCACCTCATTTTCATTTCATAGCGTCTCACACAATTTGAGTTGTCATATATTAATGAAATTAGTTATTTATAATTAGCGACTCACTCTTGCTTCAGCGAAGCCACGGATTCTGCTAGTTAAAAAAAAATTCTACCTCCTCCTTTTTTGAAGTCGGTTAACAAGTAGCCTAAGTTACGCCTTATAACATTAACTATCTGTAAGTGAAAGACCTGTCAAAATCGGTCTAGCTGTTCAAGAGATTAGGCGGAACAAACAGACATACAAAAATTTTAAAAATAGGGTTTTTGTTGCTTGTATCATAATATACGTTCATATACATTTAGTAAAAAGCTGCTAATTTGTAATTAAAAACATACACTCAAGTTTTATTTATATGTATAGATTTAGGTTATTAAATTAACAACGCGCGTTTTATCGGTTAGTGCAGATTTCTCAGAAATGCGATATATTAATGCAATAAAAATTATCATATCTGTTGACCCGGATAACCAGCTATCATCATACCAAATTTCATGGAATTCATTCAGTGGTTCACATTCACAGGTCACGGTCAGAGGCTAACAGTGAGACAAAAATTAAAATAACTATACATTCTGTATTAATAATAATGATTGTTTCAATAAGATTTTCCAAAAAATATAGTCTAAGCTAGAATTTTATTACTACGATATAATATAGAAAACTAAATTATGTAGAACACTTGTATTCCTGACGGTCTAACTGCTAACATATGTTACTTTTATTTTATACGACATGTAAACTTCACTTACCTACTGGCCGACTGTCCCATTTTTGTTCCCAACCGGTAGATATTTCTTATAAAAGGCTTTTTACATCACATGAATTGTTCCATGTCTTGCATTTTTAAAACGTCGAAAAAACATTCTACCTTCAGTATGCAAAGCATTGTAAAAGCTCGTTTACATTTAGGCCAAAGTCGCCATAAGATATTTCGATGCTTTATACGTCTGTCTAAAATTGATGATTTTTAGGCAATGTACAATATATAATTATTAAGTTTTAAATAAAATAAAAACATTTAAACATTTTGTTAACGAATAAACTATTTTTTTAAGTGTAATTTTTTATTACAAAAGGACCATTTTATATTTATACTAGCAATACGCGCGGCTTCGCCCGCGATATTTTTTTAATCGCTACTAAACTTCATTCGATCACTCGCTGGGTTGAAAATTCTCCAAAATTACTCTATATAGCTTTAATATACTCCAGACCCGGGCGGCTACCTATTTCATATTTATGTGCGGCGTGCACTCCTCCTCCTCTCCTGTATTTTTCATTATAGTTTTAGTAGGGATACTTATTTTTTCTTGCAATTAGAATAGCCTATATTAATCAGTGATAATCTAGCATTCAAATGGTGAAAGAATTTTTAAAATCAGTCCATTACTTTTTGAGCCAATTATGTAGTTACATTTAAACCTTTCCTCTTTATAATATTAGTATAGATTAAGAGCTTAACATTGGTATAATCTTGATGCTCTAAAATAAGTTACGTCAATATGTATAAGGGTTAATTAGAAATAATAAAACAAAATTTCTCGTTATAACGAGGACATTTATTTTTATTACTTAATCTCATGTCTTTTTAAGGTACGTATAGATAACATATTATATTATAAAATAATTATGTTCTACGTGTGTACCTATCTATACATTTATAAAAAAACTTTCCATTCGACTACAATATGAATGGTAAATGATATGTAGGAACAATGTACTAAAAGTTTTAGCAGTAAAATCGACATTTGATTAGAATGATTAATTAATTACTATAATATGTTAAAAATAAACGTATTTACTAGTTAATTTGCTTATAAAAACCAGTAAAAACTTAACGAATTACATAAACAATAAAGTTAAAGGGACTTAGGCAACATGTCACAATCGTTAAATCATAGAAATTTAAAAAAATCAAGTGAACTTAACACCTAGGAGGATGATGTAATTTAGTCATTTTTTTAATTTATCTATTTATTAACGATTTTTGATGCCTTATTCTTGCGAGGCGATCATGGAATTTGAGTTATAATAAGCAATTAGTTAAAATAAATTAAACGGTTTCTATAATTTTGAAATAAAATAAAAGTAGCCTAAATTACGCCTTATAACGTTAGCTATCTTGAAATGAAATTCCGTCAAAATCGGTCCCGCCGTTTCAGACATTAGCCGGAACAAACAGACAGACAGAGATGAAAACTATAATTTTTTTTTAATGTAAAGTACCGTATATACTTTAGTGACAAGCTATTAATTTGAAATTAAAATGATACGCTTTAATTTTATTTAAATATATATTGATTAAAAATTGATACGTGAGGTTCATAAATAATGCACTAAGTACCTATAATAAACCAAAACATCGAAGTTTTACAAAAAAAATTGTAAAATCATGAACGCCATGAAGCCGGAATAAACAAAGTAGTGACGACAATCATTAAGACTGTAGAACTTTTATTAATTTATAAATTCCTAATTAAAATATAGGTATATTATATACTATTTTATGCATGAAAATATTTATAATAAAAGATATAATAAATAATATTAAAATGTTCTTTTTTGCTATATTAACTCAAAACACAATATAAAATATTATACGTACGTTTATAAGATAGTTAACAAAAAAAAGTTGTATTACAAAGCAGGTATTTTTAAAGGTTAATACAATATACATGCATATATGTACATTGTACATAATACATATATGCACAAATAAATAAGTTGGTAGTGATAGTGTAATATTAACCTTAATTTAATAACGTGAAGGTACAAACTTAAGTAACAAACTTTATAATTTAAGTATTTCACGGTATGGTTACGATTGCCTTGGGCTCGTAATTCTTCATAATAATTAATTAAATTTTCATTAATTAAAATTTTCAAAACTTAAAAAAATAGTTATAAAAAATATAACAGTTAATTCATCATAATAATTCTTATCACAATATTCGAGAGGCTGTTTAATAAATCAAAAATCAACACATACATTATTTCATATGCATTTTTTTTTATTTCAACGCGAATATTAAGAGATATATATAGTCTATATTTATTAGATTTTTATAGCCATTAAAATAAATGTAATATTAAACAATAATAATGATATTAATCAATAAAGAATTTATTAAATATGACAATATAACATATTATTTATGATATTCGAGAATATAAAGTATTTTGTTAACTACCTACTCGTAACAACTTCCAGGCTAACACTTCGCCTAGCGGTTACTAGTTACCTAACATAAATTACTATTTACATTCGTGTACATCTAGTGGAAATAACGCAAACTTCAAGCTTCAAACAAAACTTTAACGAAATCTCATTAGTGGAATATGCTCATTACACCGTGCTACACTGCGACCGTACGGGTAATTGCGATAGATCAAGATTTATAGGTTTAAATTTTTAGTTTAAGTCAGATTTAGGCTGATAACTTATATTTATTGGTATAGCTTGAATACAAAATACTAAAATCAAAATTTTGTCTGTAACTAAACTACTGTAGATTTAAAGACAAGAAGTTAGAGTTCTCGTTCAAACAAAATACCTATTTACAATATTTTGTTCGAACGAGGACTCGACTTTAAAAGGAAAATTATAAGGTTTTCTGGCAAAGTGGTGCCAAAAATACCGTTATAGTGATCCCATCTTACTTTAGAAGTGAAAAGAATACGCTATGCATTAGATCATCTAAACTAAGCTGCCATAGCTGATATTCGTGGAAAGAAATAAAAAACTGAAGATTTTGCAAGATACTAAATTAATAAGGCAAAGAGGAAGGATGAGCTAAGATTTAAAAATGACACTATTAAAACTAATTGACTTTCAAAAACTAATAATACGTACTAATTAAATACTTACCAAATAGTACGATTATTAAAATAAAGGGTAATTATTTTTCTTTTTTTTCTTTAATAATCCTTTCAATTGCAATAACTATAGTACAGTGCTATGTTCAGATTCCATAATGTTCAACCTCATATCATACCTACAGGCTATCACAGGATGTTCTGAGCTAAATATTTAAAATAAGCTTTGGGCGATAACGAATAATTGTAAAATCGTTTAATTCGAATATTATTTTGAATTAATATAATAAAATTAACACTATTATTTTGAATTGAGCGATTATTACAATTATTCACAATAGTCCACTAACATAACCTCAATATATATATAATTGTAAGATTTTCAAATAAACATTTCAAAAACTTATTAGCAAATGGCAAATAAATTGCATGTTGTAGTTGTTTCGCGCCAAAATTGTGTGAATACAAGTTATGGTATTGGCCATATTATGTCATACTATGAATTATGTTCCAGACAAATACATTAAATAATTTTGTTTTATTTATTTAATCTCATTACAATTTCGACATATTCTAAATTTTGTTGTTAAATATAGGTATTAGGGATGTATTTTAAACAAACGTGTTAATCTAATCTGTATGGGACAAAAGTTGGTATTACAATCTAATTTGAAAGGCCGCGTTCATTATACGAAAGCCCTTAATTTAATCAAAAAAGTATTTATTTACTAACATTTAAGTTAATAATTAATATATTCGAATTGGTAACGAGATAATATTAAAATAACAAGTAATTGGTCTTTAATGAGAACAATGGAATTCCAATATTATATTTTAACATTTAGTGAATAATATCTATTTGGTGAATGATTCCTATTATAAAGCAGTATTAATTTACAAGTAATTTTAATAAATACATATTAAAACACACAATACAGTACTGTTACTTACTAACTATAAAACTAATTAATAATTAAAATGTTAATTACTAACTATAAAACTTTTATTGAAATTTATTATTAAAATTAAAACATAATATAATTAGACAACGCAATTAAAGTCAGAATAATGTAAACACCTTCCTTCTCTCTATACCTACTAGGTAAGTTTTCGTTGATCTATCAGTTCATAATAAATACAAGTTAGCTTATCATTTCTAACTAAACTTTAAATTCACTTTTAACCGAGGAACTGAAACAATCTACCTATATTAATTATTTACAGTTCGCCGAACGTTGCATCATTGTAACTCGCAACAAACTTCCACACTAATTACTGGAAACCCACGCTACTGTGTTCTAATTTTAAAATCGATTTCTTTATCGTAAATATATTTTATGTAGGAACTAAACTGCCAGATATAAAAGGATATAGTGAAGACAAGATCCCTATAAAAATTAATAACACACTGTGGTCCGTTGAAGTCGCTTTGTCTGCCAACCCGCATTCCTGACCTCGATATTCGAAGCAGAAATTCTGTAAGTTTATAAAAAGAATCATTAAAGACGCACATATTAGATATATAATGGGATTTTTATTTTTATCTGTCAAATAACTAAAGTAATAATAAATTTTTAGTCGAATTTCATAATCTTTTGAAGCACGTATCTAATAATTCAAACTATAAATACAGAAATAAAAATGATGTTATTTAAGAAATTAATTAAGGTTAAACAAAAATATAAGAAGAATGTAATAATTTATTTTAAAACAACTAATCTTTATTATACAAACCCTGATAATATTTGAAGCCATGCGCTTCAGGAATGCACTCGTGAACAAGGCGGCTTCGTCTCCGCACGACCTCTGAACCGTTCGCTCCGAACACAACAAGTACTCTTGGAATGAACTGCAAAGAAATTACTTTTCGAATGAAAGCTCTACAAAACTTTAAAAAATGTACCAAAGTTTATTTTAAATCTAAGTTTATTACTGTGTTAGTAAAATATTTGTCTCATCTTAAAACTCATAAAGATAAATGACGAATTATATACCTTTGAATAAATTAATTGTTATGTAGATAATTGCATACATTAATGTATTAGCTCATATAATATAGATCAAGCGTTACTCCGCCTACCGAAACCGTAAATCAGTGTGAACTAATTGACTGTAATAGAAATTTGAAAATTAAAGAAATAGCAAAAGCTTCAAACTACTCTCTAATCCTTTAATAATAAGAGGAAATATTCTTATTGCTGCTTTATTACTTTATATATTATTAAGATAATTAAGAAATTTAGGAATAGGTAAATAAGACAAAAGGAATTCAGGCAATTACTTTTTTATTTACCACCAGTTCGGAAGAATTAGCCTCTGTCCTGAGAAGAACTGGCGAAAGAAACTCAGCGGGACGTTATTATCATTATCATATTATTATGTACCTTTTATATCATAATTAATACAGTCACAATATAGTTTCAACATAATTTAAACATAATATATAACGAAGAAATATTTATATAACATAGAAACATATCAACAAAAGAACTAACTAGATAATTGGAATTCAAATAAATACAATATATGGCTTAACTAACTAGCTTACAATTATCAAAATATAAAATAGTATCAATAACAAAGTTAGAGTACTTAACTTGCTCAGTGAAGTGCTCTGGGCCGTAGTCCGTATACGACTAACTGTTTCACAACTCAACAATCCTTTTTATATCATTCTAATAGTAAATCAAACGAGATTCTTGTATAATGACATTAACTATAATTTGTTAATTATATTTCTTAAATTCGTTATAATAAATAAATAGTGTTTTTAATATTATTCATTAATAATTTCGTAAAGTTTGACTACCAACAATAATTTATTCAAAAGAATAAAATACAATCAACAACAGTCAACACAACTTCCTTTATAGAACATTTTACTTTTAAAATTGATATGATAATAATTATAAAATAAAGGAAGTATTTCATATTGATTTCCTATTAATAAATAACTATCTATTTTACTATAATTCATTACATATTTACTACTTATTCTATCACGGCCATACTGACTTGTGCTTCGTCCTCGAAGTACATAACACACAATAAAATTAAAATAAAATAAAATGATGTAACTTAAAGCTAATACATGTTTCACTTATAAGCTAAAACACATAATACAAAATAAAACAAATAAAATAAAGTAACTTAAAGCTAATACATGTTTCACTTATAAGCTAACAATTATAGCATTGTTAGATGACTCATCTTCTCATATTAAGAGGACATCCTAACAACGGTCAGTGCTTTGACGACAATATTTTCTAGCCCCACACCTGCTGCACATGAGACTGACTAGAACAAAGCAACAGACTTCAGCAGTTCAGCTCCTTCTGAGCTAATACAATATCACTTATAAACTAATAATACATCATTCATTGTTAGTGTCTCACTTCTCACATTAAGTGGACCACTCAACAACGGTCAGTTGCTTTGGCGACAATGTATCTACCCCACACCTGCTGCGCATGTGATATAAGACGGGCTAGATCAAAGCAAAAGACTTCAGCAGTTCAAATGCTCCTTCCGAGCCAACCATTTTCTTACATTTCATATGACACACAGGTCACAACACAATACTTAAAAGTATCACACAATCATAGCATTTTTTATACAATATACTTTATATATACACATCATATAACCTCTTATATACATATTATTTCATATATTTTATGAATAATTAAAGAAGGTATATTTGTTTTACTTGAATCAGAATATGAATTATTCTTATTTTTTTTACATAATAACGTATAAGTTTTACATATTATACATATATATACTGTATAATGTATATTATATACGCAGCTACTTGCATAGACCCTTAGTCCCATTCAACCGCTGCTTGTGGAACAATTTTTACCAAATAAGAGGCCGACCAGCGGAAGTGCCAATATACACATATTATATACTATATAAAAATATATTTCATTACAAACAACTCAAAAGAATTTATAACAGTACATCAACACAGAACATATAAAACTAATTACTTAATAAGACATCTTTTTCTTTTATTACAACACATTAAATATTTTCCGATATAATATTTAACAGAAATGTTTTCTTGTATCCATTTTATCCATATACTTGCAAAAAATTCATTTCTTAAATTACCTGAAGCTAGCCTTCAGAGCACAGTGGTAATTGGAAATAATCAAAAAGATCTATGATCTTGGTTAACGAAAACTACATTAACTTCATTATAAATCCTAAATGTTTCCTTTAACGATATTAAAATATAGTTTATATTTTACTTAGAGTAGTTAAGACTTTAAAATGTTTGTATGACCATATTAGTATTAATTATTGCTATATCTTCCATAATCCGTTCGGCCATTCTGGTAACTTATTTCAAATAGTAGATTAGTTAATGTGGACACAACTGTTGCCTGGTCTTACTATTTCTACGAGTAGGTGTGTCAGTAGTTATCATGTGTTGTTTTGGTAATAATATATAGGTACTCTTTATAGTTTATTGTACACACAGATAAAGAAAAAAAATAGGTAAACTAAAGGTGTAACAAGAAATATCTGTGAAGTGTTGAAATTGAACTGTAAGTGAAGGGTGAGAAAAACAAATCGAAAACATTAAAATTTGTTTAAAAAAAATAGGAAAAAGTTTAAAAAAACAATTAGTTTAAAAAAAATAGGAAAAAGGTAAATATAAATAAATAAAAATATAAATACAAAAGGATTATTTAAAAATATAAATATTATATAGTGGTAGTTTTATGTTAAACCTCAAAATTGTATAGAGCAAAAATTTAGTCACATAGGTGTACTGAATAGCGTATTTGTTTTTAAATTACATATCCACTCAAATGTATAATTACTATTTGTAAACTTAAGTTATACAAGCATTACGTAAAGCAAAATAAAGGTTAAATAAATTGTTTAATTAATAATTTAAATTATTAATTAGGAACCATAAACTGTGACCATCTGCTGTCACAAATTTCTATTTCTATACCAATTAAAATCCTTAGGCAACCAATACATAGAATTTTAAATTATCCGGTTATACATACCGTTCTTGGAGCGAATTCCCCAATGAGAATTTAATAGAGAATAATAATTCCAATAAGAATGAAATTAAAAATTCCCAAATAATAAGAATGTGTCATCTGTATAATATGCTAAGCAAAGTAATGAACATAGATATATAAGCGATTATTTATCAAGATTATTTTTTTTTAAAAGAAATTTAGAAGTCACTTTTCATTAAAACAAAATTAAGTTTCTCATCATCTAATTTATCTATGTTCAATTTATTATGCTTTCCCCCATTTCAATTAGTTATTTAATTTATTATTATTAATTATACACTATTGGTAATCCTATTCAAATAAATAAAATCATAGAAACCCCATAATTGGTCGTTTGATTGATATTGCATATTAAGCACAGGTAATGTAATTAAAGAAATAACTTTAATTTACTATACGCCTAACGCCGCTGCGAAATACGAGTCTACCCAAATGCTCAAAAAAGATATATTTCAAATGTTTCAAATGAATATTTTCGGATTTTGTCGCAGATTTATTTTTAAATTTTGACGTTCGAATGCTTTATAGCAATCATAGCAAAGGCTAAGGTATTTTACGTTTAAGGTGCCTATTATATTCCTGTTACAGACAGTGCCTACCCACAATTTACAAGAGATTCAAAATGGCACCAAAGTACCCTACAAAATACACATCTTAATCCTGAACATAAATATTATTTAAAATTATAAATATTATTTAATATCATAAATTTGGCAATATTATTAACTTATTTTTAACCACTATAATTGTAATTATTACAATATGTTTGTAATATTTGTTAAATATTATGTAGTGTTGCTATTATTAAAATATGTAAAGAATTTATAATATAATCTATTTAAGAAACATTAAGCAAAACTACCGCAAACTAAAAATATAATATCAATCAAATCTTACTGTGCTCTATTAGTTATTAAATGAATTGAATTAATGTCAGCTGGTATGCCAGTGGGTACGTCAGTCTGAAGTTATCACCGGATCGGAATGCAGTTCTTTTTTTTAAATATAAGTAAATCAGGACAGTACACTATTTTGACTTCACTTAGCATCAGGTACCTCTGAGCTATCTGTCGACCGACGCTAATGGGTACACTCTAAGTAAATAGTTAAGCTACTTGATCCGATATTTATTCATTTGGTTACTAAGAAAATAAATGAACGCTCTGTATACAGACTATTACAAAGTTTTCTTTTTGAATAAGGAGGACAAGGCCAGCAAATGATATTTTACTTTCAATGATTATCTTTTATCTAGCAAACTTAGTAGGTACTATTTCTTAACTTTTTCTGTACCCTATATTGAACCAAGTTAAAATCAAAATTATTATTATTCCCAGTCTTAACAAATCCAATGCTAAACTTAATCTTTTTTTAACAAGAAGTTTCTATAGAAAGATCTAAATCTAGTTTTTTGTTTGTAAAGTTACCTTAAACTCTTACCCACCTAGATCTCTTTTATAGTTCAACACATAAATTCTTACATTAAGCTGGTGATACTGGTGTTAGCAAAGTTTTTTTTTATCGTTAATTATCAAGAAATACATAAACCGCATGAACTTAAATTGCTCACGACGCATTGCCGAGGGCTTTACATAATATAAATTAACAGTAATTTAGATTTATGATTTTTTTTTAATCAATGATTAACGTTTTGTGTGTCGAGGATAGACCCCAAAGCAATTAATTATTAAAATTCGTGTATGTTACTATGTAACACAAAAAGTACTGGACCGATTTTAACCAATTGTCTTATATTATAAAAAAAAGCTGCTAACAAAAAAAATATATCAATTTGAATTGAACTAGTATTTTTATAAGTTTCTCTATAGCAACGGCAAGATTAAGAAATTGCTAATAATCGCTAATGCTTGCTCTAAAGTAATTCCTTGAATTATCTTTAAAAAGAAATGGATACAAGTAAATCATATTATTTTAACTCAATCATTCTATATTTCATATAGATATTATTTTGTCACAATTTGAATTTTTTTTCTGAAACTGTATTTAAATTTTAAACGAGTTTTTTATATTCTCAATATAATCTGGTAAAATTACAAGCTAGTATTTCTATGACTAGATTCTTCCATGAACATTCTTCTGCAGGATTTCAAAGTCTTCACCCGTAGTTACAGACACTTCAAAGGCCTTACCTTCTTCAGCAAATACCTCTGTGCTGCTCCAGCAAATTCCTTTTGGACCCGATGTTGCTGCATCGAGACACGGCACCCAGGTACAGGTCGTAACGACGTCAGCTCCCCAGCGAGCCCGGAAACAGTATTCTTGGTCGCCATAAGAAGTTCTTTCACAGGATGGAGCGGGAAATTGATCTGAAACTAAGACATATGTATTAGAACAGTGGACGCTATCCCACTTCTGATAATAGAAATTTGAAAATTAAAGAAATAGCAAAAGCTTCAAACTACTCTCTAATCCTTTAATAATAAGAGGAAATATTCTTATTGCTGCTTTATTACTTTATATATTATTAAGATAATTAAGAAATTTAGGAATAGGTAAATAAGACAAAAGGAATTCAGGCAATTACTTTTTTATTTACCACCAGTTCGGAAGAATTAGCCTCTGTCCTGAGAAGAACTGGCGAAAGAAACTCAGCGGGGCGTTATTATCATTATCATATTATTATGTACCTTTTATATCATAATTAATACAGTCACAATATAGTTTCAACATAATTTAAACATAATATATAACGAAGAAATATTTATATAACATAGAAACATATCAACAAAAGAACTAACTAGATAATTGGAATTCAAATAAATACAATATATGGCTTAACTAACTAGCTTACAATTATCAAAATATAAAATAGTATCAATAACAAAGTTAGAGTACTTAACTTGCTCAGTGAAGTGCTCTGGGCCGTAGTCCGTATACGACTAACTGTTTCACAACTCAACAATCCTTTTTATATCATTCTAATAGTAAATCAAACGAGATTCTTGTATAATGACATTAACTATAATTTGTTAATTATATTTCTTAAATTCGTTATAATAAATAAATAGTGTTTTTAATATTATTCATTAATAATTTCGTAAAGTTTGACTACCAACAATAATTTATTCAAAAGAATAAAATACAATCAACAACAGTCAACACAACTTCCTTTATAGAACATTTTACTTTTAAAATTGATATGATAATAATTATAAAATAAAGGAAGTATTTCATATTGATTTCCTATTAATAAATAACTATCTATTTTACTATAATTCATTACATATTTACTACTTATTCTATCAACTGCTTCATGTGAACGATTAGCGATAATAATAACAGATACTGATATATCCGACCCTATTATGCTAATTATTCACGGATTAGGAACCAAAAAAATCGAATAGAGTTTATTTAGGCCACTTTTAATTAAAATATTCTATAAGTAAGATCTACTATTCGTATATCAAGTTTCAATATGCCCATTATAAATTCAAAAGTAACTCCAGATAAGTTATTTTGGCTCATTTATTTGATTATTACCCTATTCTACTTATTAGCCTTTTAAGCTTATGACTTACACTACACTTAATGTATACTAAAGTTATAATTCTCAAAGTATGTTTATTTGTTTGTTCTTTGACACAGAAGCCGAAACAACTATCTTCGTACAAAAGATTAGACAATGTATTTTTTGTACCAACGTAGTTTTAGTAAACAGAACAGTTTTGGCAAAACGTAGTATACTTTTTACCGCAGGAAAACACGACATTCCCCTGTGTAAACCCATAGTCAAACTTTGAATTGCGATTGAATTGGTCTCCTAAAAGAAGATAATCAGAGGCATATAGCCCGAGCGAAGCAAGAGTGCGTCTTTAATGACAAAATAAAATATATTTAACATGTTACATTTTAACTTGTGTTCCGTATTCGTCCGCTAGATAATTTCTCCGTCCGTCTAGCTCTAACTAGCTTTAACTAGGTATGAATGTGCAATGTGCATATTAGTCACAGCGACAAAGTGATAAAATCTAATTTTTTTAGATTATCTCTTCTACCCGTAAATTAAAAAAAAGATTTTTAACTCATCTGAGCCCTGATCGGTTCGATCGGTAAAGACTAACTTGTAAAAAAAAGTGTTCTTGGTTTTTCACTTCTTTGTCAAGGGTCACTTAATTTTTTAACTTATTTTTATAGTGCTATCGTTTATAATGTGAAACATTTTCAAATCTAATAATAAACGATTAGGTATAGGTCGTTTTAAACAAAATATTGACTCCCCTATCTGTCAAAGTCATTTCCAAAAGTTGTTTCATTATAATGAGTGAAATTCGCGAAACAATAATCGAATAATTAAATAAATACAAGTAAATATATAAGAATCTAACTAAAAACATACTTAAAATCACCCTTACGAGGTAAGTTATTATGCGAGTAGGTACTGTCGCAGCACTAGAACACATCCGTTGAAAGGAACTATATTAATATAGAATGAAACAATCAAGTAATATTAGTTGTTAATAAAACCACTAAAGTTTGAGATTCAATATTTGGGCTTTCTATATTAAACTACATTAATAAAACATATCTATGTACAATACACCGACCGTTAAACCTTATAATTGATGTTACAATTTTAAGAAAGAAAATTTAGCCTTTAATTTTCTACACATATTATGTAATTGTTTTATTCGTTGAATGAAAGCTTAGTTTTCTCGTTAGCTTGAAACGAGGTTTTGTTAAAATCTAACTTTGAGAGTACATTTCAATTAACTATCTAAACAAGAAACTTTTACTATAAAGCAGTGTTGAAATAATCTGATTTCATTTAGTGTATAGCGGCAGTGAATTGTAATGATATTTTATTATACATTAACAAGCTATAATTTCTATATGTACAAAACTATCTGCAATATTATGTACCTACCTACTATAAGTTATCATATTAGTCAATATTTTACTTCATTACCATTTCAAAATGTGTAACTCACGATGTTTTTTCACCGTAAGACAAGGGGTAATTATGTTTTACGTGAAACTTTCATAGGTGCGAGACCGGGATTTGAACCTTCACTTGGGTTCGCGTTACCACTGGGCTACTACTGTCTTTATTAGGTATCTAAAGTAAATTAAAACTACTAAATTTGGAACTTAATGAATATTTAATTTCATAATCGAATGTAAGGGTAAAAATTGGATAAGTCGTCCAAAACTTTTCACTCATTAACGCATTACTTCATCTGAAACTTTTAGGATAAACATATATTGTACAATATAATAAAATATGTATTTATCACTATTCAGCCCATCTCGATATGTTAAACCATCGCAGCACTTTCACATTAGTCAATCTTAAATATTCGTATAATTATTATGATTAGTCTAAGGTTGCCTAGAATTGATAGAATTGTTTCTCTGAAACTTGTTTCTATTATGTAATGTAAAAAAGTATACTATACTGGTGTGCAATAAAGAATATTTGATTTGATTAATGCAATAATAGTTAATTTATTTAAATCTATAAGGTATCGTTAAAATGACCGTCTCTATTTGCATTATGTCTATAGAAAATGACACAGTCTTCACATAATCAGTATCTTTGCATTTAAATCGAATCTTATCACGAACTAGTTAGAAACTGTAGAAGTTGCAGCGATATCTTGCGATAGCTTTAAAGTGAAATTAGTATGCTGTAGTATTCTGCTGCAAATGATTTCAGATTCTCTTATTTCGCCGTTCACACGTTTCGCAGCGTTTCACTCGGCTTTTTACAGGAAATAGTATTGTTTTTGTTTATCTTTTCAAAGTGCGAGTGCATGGTCAGCGATGTGCAAGTCCTGTGATGCTGGTTGAATAAATATAACAGTATTTTGAATATATTATCTAGCTTATATTTACTAAAGTTATATTTTTTATCTTAAGTTTGACTTTAATTTAAGGGACTTCTCCCTTTAATTTATTAATAATTAAGTAATTTATTTATAACTAGCATTTTCTCCCGCTCCACTCGCGTTTTAAAGACATACATATTATTTTAGCCTTCCTAGATATAAGAGCTGTCCAACACTAAAATAATTTTCAATTCAAGCTAAAAGCTAGGTATGTAGGTACATGAGAGTACCGTGTTCAACTAAAAAAACTTCAGCTTTAAAATATTATCGTATACAATATAGATATTTATTTATACCTATGTAATTTTATTGTAAAAACCATGAAGAAAGAAAGAAATAAAAATTAAAAGTATAATGATGTCTAAATATTATTCATATTTAGTAATATTTCTTACTCAGAACTAGGAACATTTGTACAAGAGAATATATCCTAATTGCCTTTAATAAAATTTAAAAGCTTTCAAGTAGAATTTGAAATAATTTTGACGTATCTTAAACCGGTTAAAATAATTGCAAGGATTGTCATAATTAAATAACTATCAAAATAACACTAGTGTCTATGTTTATTAATAGTTAACTAAAAAAACCTGTATATACGAGTATATATTAACAAAGTGACTAGTTTTTGTCTTTCTGTTTTGTTTCTTTGATTAAACACGCAACACTATAATAATGGTTAGATAGATTTTAAGCTCTTTAAAATAACAGTTATAAAATCTATCTAATTAACAAGTAATATTTGTATATCATAAAAACTATCTTGCTACTCGTACTATCATTCAACCAGTTACCAAACGATCGACAATTAAGCCAATTTATACTTTTATTTACTTAAAAATTAATTTTCGAATTAAAATAGTCTATGAGTACACAAGCTTTTGAAAGTCTTAATTAATTAGGAAACCTCTGTAATTTATTGAATAGTTCCATAAATTCGAATATAAAATATTCATGATGAGAAATGAATACTGGTTGCTTTGAAAACTTTTGATGTTGAAATTTTACTTACTCTTGTTGACAGAATAATTCATTTTAATATCTAATTTGTTAAATACTTGTAAATGTTGTAAGTAAAATTATGATCGTATTGTGAAAATAATGAATTCCTATCCTTAATAATTTGTGTATTTACTCGTACATACAAAATAGAAATATTCGTTTGTACAAAATCGCAAATATCTAAAAACTCTCCACGGATTGTGCCTAATTAATTTTACGTGAACACGTTTTCTAAATATTTATTTTGTATAATTAAGAAATGCCAAAATCTTTATTACCTAAGCTTACCCGCTGGACCTGAAGGCAATACAGTCTTTTTATAAATTCCTTTCCGGTGAGAACATGAAGGCTACGTTAATCCATAACAACTTCTCGACTGTCGTAACATCTAATAGGTATGTTATTTTTCCCTTTGTAACGCTTACAGTAGATAAACACGGATTAGAATGTTTAAATAAAAAATCCAACACTAACGACCCACACTCGCTTCGCTCGGGTTCGTTGCTTTTTAACGGGTAGTATGGACTAAGTGACGTGATAAGACTAACATCCATCCATCCAAATTTTATTATTTATAATATTAATGACATTAACACAAGTATTTCGGAAAATGAAAATATGAATTCTGCCACTTACCAACAAACGGTTCTTAAATGATCTTCCATATTAACCACATCGGTCTGGTATTCTTCTTTCTTCTGATGATTGCTAAGCGTTGTCAGTGTGACTTCATAATTTTTACTGCATACTTCATATTCTGGTCGTACTTTCTTCACACAGTCAGCGTGCCTAAGATATTCATCTTGATACTTTCCTCGTGTACATAACTCTTGAACAACTTCCGTTATTCCTGAATATATCTTCTTAAACATGGCTTGTTTATTTTTATCCATACAAACTTCAGTGTAATTATCGATACACTTTATGCCAAGTCGAAGTTCCCTGTAAAAAATCTTTATAAAGTCTCAAGTTCGTTGAAAATTAGTTATTAAATCATGCTTACCTAAATTTTATATAGCAATTAAAGAAAAACTTAGTTTTCGATTCTTATTTCGTTGAATGCAGCCAAGGATACAAATTGAACATCACATTCATATACCTACCTTAAGTATGTAATGTTATATTAATATTAAAATAATGTTTGAGTTAATATAAAATGTAAACGCTTATAATTTTATGCAACAACAATTATGTTGATCAAAATGTTTGAACTTAGAGCTTCATTGGCTATTCAAAGGTCTAATCAAGCGCCGAGTAAAGTTAGTCAGTCGGACAACTAGCGTCAAATTGCTATTTACCACAAACAAGAACACTAAATTAAGATGAACTAAGTACCACGTGCCATTTTGTACAAAGTTCTTAGAACTTCAATCACAGCGAAACGACAATCAGATATCTTACTCATAATACGACATAAGATTTTTTCTCGTGAAAATAAAAGTGTTCAAGAATGGTTTTTCTATAGTAAGAAATCATTACAATGTGTTCAAGGTTTAAATAAAAAATACACCAATTTAATTGTAGAGTGACTCTTAAGAGTTTTAGAGAATTAGGATAAAAATTTACAAAATATTTAATTTTTAATTCTATTAGTATATGACAATATCATGAACGTATAACTCTCACAGATTCATTAAAAATGTAATTATATTAAAAATAGATTAATTGCTTATTAGGCTGAATATTCGTATTTTGCGAATTCGGCGTTTCTCTACTACTTCAACCTTAAGGCTACGTCCGCACAGACATGCGGCTTGCTTAGCGCCTAAAACCTAGTGGATTGCGCTCTGGCAACATGTTAGGATACACAGTGGCCGCACTGCAGGAGGTTTGCGTGGTTACTTGTCGGATTTCACTTTGAAAAATAGCTGTAAAACTGCTACTTACAGAAAATTCACATTTAAAATATACCATTTCAAGGTCCTATCCATCATGTTGGGTTCATGACATAAATAAACAACTTTTTAGTACTTATTATCTTTTTTTGCTTCGACTGATATCTCTTCCCATAGTTTTTTTAAAATAATTTCATTTTTATTTAGTTCATTTGCCGGTTTCCACAAAGGTTCACTCTTAAAAATTTATGCAATTAATATTTCATATATTATTTCTTGAATAAAATGCCTCGCGACTAGTGTCAAAAAACCAACATGTTTGTTTACTTAGATACGCGCTTAGCAACTAACTAGGAGCTAAGCGTGCAGTGCGGTCGGTCACAAACATTTTAGGACGTTCGTTTTAGTAAGCTACTAGCTATGTGACTTGTTAGGCTCTAGGCGCTAAGAAAGCCGCCGGTCTGTGCGGACGTAGCCTAAAAGTATTAATACCACCAATACTCACACGCAACTCTTGTCGAGCTCTTCCCTGGTTAAAGCAAAAGAAATATCTGATGAACTGAGTACTGGTAACGACATAGAGCATTGTTGTAGAAGATCTTCTTCTTTGTTACACATTTCTTTGGCAGCGCCTGTTAACAAGGAAAACTATTATTAATATTTCCTTATCAATGTACTTGCGATATTTGAAATTAAAAGCTCTTAAATGTATCTACTCTTTTGGAAGAGAGTTTTAGAGAGAGAGAGAGACAGTATTCTTTTTAATTTGTACGTTGTGTACAAAAATCTTTGAAAAATTATAATTAATAGCCAAATTATCTAAGTGTTAAGTTTTGTTTCAAAATTAAAACAGATATGAAATCAACACCAACTTGTACATATGAAGTCGGTCAAATAACATAACAACTGTCGTTGTGTAATAGCATAATACCTGTCTGTATTGTGTATGTAACGTGAATATTTAATGCATATGATATTTCTATCTGGGTTAGATAAAACGCTGCGAGCTAAAATCTGAGATAATTGAGTTGAAACTTTTTTGTTTTCTGGTGTTAATTAAATTAAAATGTATAAAAGCTAGTACACGGACAGACTACGTTTAGTTCTGACACATGGAATTTATCTTTGCAACGTTTAAAGGGGATTCTAGTTAATCTCAACGTTATTTAAATAACACTGTAGTTTTAAACCAATCAGTTCAAGCAATCAAATAAGCTACTTCGCGCATATTGATAAGAGCCCTGATACAACTGCACGGTTCAGTGGTAAACTCTACCTAAACAAGCGGCGATCACTATAGCCCAGGCATTGTAATAGTTTAATCAAAATGATACTTAATAGCCGAACAAATATAAATAAACTATACTGCTGGCCAATGTTAATAGAAAAGGAAGAGAGTTTTTCCCCATTGACAAATAGAAACCAACAATATTTAATACTATTTCAATAACAATTAAAATTATAATTTAACTTATTTTATTCAATTGTATACAATATTCCATTGTTTTGGCCATTCAATTATAACTAGAGGATACTGATCAATGGGGCGCTCATCTGGGTTGTTTGGTGTATAGCTCAGATAATTAAACTAGCTAATTATACTGTATACATTTAGTACTCTGTCATCTATATAATAATTTAAATATAACTTCATAATTCATACGACGAATCTTTTGTTATTTTTAATAGACACTAGTGAATCACCCTCACTCCGCTCGGGTTCGTATACATATTATGCATTTTAACGGTTAGTACCTACCTATGTACATTTTACAGAAATAAGATATTTTCGCACAGTAAAGAGTATCTTATATAATTAATCAGATAACCAGCTATATAATTATACTAAATTTCATCAAAACCAGTGGTTTTCTTCTGTTGCGCGCACAGAGAGACAGGCAGACAAAAAATTATATAATCTGTAGATTCGGTCTGTGTATCGCTATCGATAATGATGACTATTTCAATTAGTTTTTCGAAAAAATATTTAAATTTACAGATTTAAGTTAGAATTTTATTAAAATACGAGTATACCTATACAGTATTATTTATCATTTCACAACACTCAATAATACAACCTCAAAATTCATCATGCCCAAGCTGAAAACGTTATCTTTTGCATAGTTATGAGGAACATAAAAAATATGAAATTTTTATAGTGAATGTTGTTTGCCATATAAAAGGATTGCATTAATTATATGTGCACACAATTATACCCGCATAACAGTCTAGACTAGTTTTTCTGGATTCTAAAACAGTAGATGTATTTGTGTACCAACCACTGCAACGGAGTAACTGTAGTTATTTCAATTTAAATTTACATCACGCCTTTAACAAAATCAATCAATATATTTTGATCTACATATAAACGTGAACCCAACGAATAAAATCGGTGATTTTCAAAAGACGCCTGAACATCAATAATTATATAAAGAAATTAACACACAGCTGTTCTCAAATGATGTATTACAGATATTATGCCATTTTCAGAACCAAACTCCCATATGTATTTTCTAAAATCGATTACATTTTATTAATATAATATATTTGTCCATGAAAATTCTTATTTATATTCGTCACGTCGGTATTTCTATATAACACAAAACATGTTTAAAATATTTCTATCCTCTGTCCAAAACCATTTACGCTGGCCCATATTTCTTAAAATAAAACTCAGCTTATGTCACAATCATTCATAGTAAATGAGCTCAGACATTGTAAATTATCAGACACAAACGCAAATAAACATCTTAAAATTGATAAACCAAAATTTATATATGTTTACAGCGCACTTATATCACGTTATGCGTGACGTCGCGGCAATTTTATAAAATGTGGTGCGTAAAAGTCATAATGTGCATAGGCCTTTAAAAATATGTTCTTCATGATCTGAAGACCGTCATAGTCACCCCCCTATCCCTAATTCGCCTCGAATTAAGTAATAAAAATTGAATTTAAATAATTTTTTGAAACAATTTTTGCTCGAGCAAATGAAAAAAATCTTGAGTTAGAAAAAAGATTTGGCTTGAGACTTGTAAATAAAATATGTTTTAACAGTAAGTATTTATTAGATATAAGACATTTAACTAGAAAGAATGCGATGAAGATAAATAAGACGTAGTTCAAATCAAGTTAACCTAGAGTAAGTCAATATTGACGAAATTGAAACATCAGTGGAAAATTTATAGTATCATGTATTTATAATAAAGGATAAAATATCAATAAACAATTTTAAAAACGTGTCGTTTATAATTAACATTTAAATGGGATAGTTGTCACCGTCATGTACTTTTAACAAGGTTCATGTTTTGTTGAATTTGTTAGCGTTCGTGGTGGCTTTTATAACTGATTTTATAATACGCAATTGTAACAATCTAATTTGTATTCTCATTCCTGCCTATACAGTGTGTAGTACAACGACACTCGTAATAGCAGGTGTTGAATGCTTATCTTTATTTCCATGGCATAGGACGTTTACAATGTAGCAAATCTAAGACGTGAAGTGAAGTGAGCGACCACGCTTCTTCATCAAAGGTTGTTTTCCATCGCTTATCAGTCTGTGCATGTCGCTTATGTCATTTAATTGTGTACGTCATTTAATAGATCTTGGCGTGGTGCGCACGCGCAGACAAATATTTGCTTACATAAATATGGATCTTCCTAGTACCTACTTTTGTTGTGTTTGAATATAATAAATTCAAATCTTGTTTGTGCGTATTGAAATATTTGCATTATAATAACTAGTTTTTTGGTAAATACAATGATATCATGTATAAATATTTAATATTAAGGTATGAACTGTAAAATGTTACTTTTTCATCTCTTAATTTTATATATTTTTTCAAGGATTCGATCCAATTTTTGGTTCGCAAGAAATTCCGATAAAATAGGTTTATGTAAAACGGCAAACGTGTAAATCTAAAAAATTATTATTTATACGTAACTTTACGTAATTTACCTATATAAATTTACGTTTAATACTAATAAACGAAAATCTGAAATTTTCGTTGTTTATTAATAATTTCAAGATATTCTTTACAAGAGCAATGTAGTTTCTATAATATTATGATGTGATTAATATAATTGTAATTGAGAATTTATTTGGCACGTGTTGCTTGCTAGTTCGGTAAGTTAAATATAACATAAGAATTTTATTTATTGTATTTATAGTAATATTATAGGAGCGATTGAGGGACACATGATGTAGCTATCGGTGGTTGACGTAGACTAAATAAGTAAATAGTCATTCTAATAAATGACTATATTAACAACATGATATACCTACATACAAATATTTATCTACCGCTAGGTACAACCCTATGTGTTTTTATACAGCACGTTATAACATGTTTAGCGTTAATCAAAATATGTTCATAGAAGCACTAACAATAAGTGATTCTATCCACAAAACTACAACTTTGTTAAAACTATGAAAACTTTCAAAAATCACAACTATAAAATTAAATATATTCAATTTTGTCATATCCTTTCACTAATATCATGGCATTGGCCTCGAAAATCGTGATGTGTCCCGCTAAACCTGTTCGTTTTATATTTATAACAGTGCCGTTCTCAGTGCGAGCGCTATACATTCCGACGACATGGTGGGGAGCCAAGCCCACCACGAAGCCACATTTCATTGGCTGGCGAACATCGTACGATATTTTTGGTTGTGTGCACGTCGTATTTACAGACTAACATCAGCGTCACACTATCTCAGTGTTATTGGAGACCAATTTAAGATGCTTCGATCAACAAAATTAGTTGACGTAGAATACGCAACAAGCTATGTTAAATGATTAAATTGACTGATCATAAGGATGCCTTAGAAAACCATTAGCCTTCAAACGACTAATATTCCATTCATTTGATGTTTAACCCTGATTCATTTGCGTATGAAAATGTCTATTGCATTGTAAATAGGTTCTTGCAGAATTATGCAACAGATTTAATTGAAATATGTGCGTTCTATATAATAAATTATTAACGTAGGTCAAACAAGAAATGATTATTATAAATATGACAATTTATTCATGTTTTTTATTTACCTATTTTGCCTCTAAGATTTATAGAAAGTTTAATAAGAAAATTGAAAATATTAACTACAAAGTTGTATAGGTACCTATATATAATGTTTCATAACATGACCGCGCTCGTATATCGGGGTCTAGATAATTACCACGTAATCTCACCCGGATCACTTACTTATTATAAATTTCAACACTTTCCCTAGTTTAAATCCCTTTACCTTGCCCAAAGGACCAATACATTTTGTTTTTAATTTTTGTTCATTCAAAATATTAAATTTTCTCCTTCTGTTCAGATCTAAATACAAAAATATATACATTTTATAATAATATACATTTGTCGATTTTCTATATTTTGATTATAGGTACAGATAGACAGTAGCTACTTGCAAATAATATTTAGTTCACACGTTTTATCTTATCATTTATTTATTCAAACATTTCCTATCACAATATGAAGCAATGTCATTTAATTTGTACCATTACATTAAGTACATAAAAATGATAAATTTTGTTACAATATTTTGAACTGATATTATTCTATAAACCCTTGAGGATTAATCGCAAAATAGGGTAAAGCCGAAATGGGATAGGTGCCTCCTTTTCAAATATAAGTGGGTAAGTAGAGTATGAACATACGTACTAAGAAGAAAACAAAAATAGCACGAAACAATACTGTGAACCTTGAGAAAAAGACTGTAGTTATAGCAAGAAGATTAAAACCTGTACCCAGTTACATAAAAGCTTGTTTGTTCAACATTGAAAAGAACCGCTGAATAAGCAATATCAATGTACCGTATAAGATACGGAAATTGTGATCCGTATTTTTGTTTATAAATAAATATGTTGGGCTCACAGCATTTTCAAGTTGTATGGTATGCTACGAGACTGGTGTTAAAGATACAAGATATTTGAAACACTACACATACTTATATAACTTTAAATACATACAAATAATGAATATTAACCACGTAACCGTAACATAACCCGTGACTGGAGTACGAAAATTTTGCTCATCACAGAACTGAATGTTCTCTGTACAGTGTATCACACTAATGTTAAAAATCTAAGATTGCGTGAATAAGATTGGGTTTTAGTCAGTTCTTCGCGGTGAACGGATCAAAGGATTTGAGGAAAATACAGAATAGAGATAAATTTACACAGTAGCATTTTATTGAAGTCTTTTACGCGAATGGTGCCAATAACAAAAAATAGTATTATAGTATTGAAAATGAAATTTAGCTAACAATCATAGACCATAAGATCAATAAAGAAACAAGCCTTGACTCATAAACCCTAATCAAACAAATACTATTTATATGAAATTTAAACCAAAACGGCTTAACAATTTGTGTGCCTAAATTCGGGTTAACTAAAAGAACTAATTAATTAAAGTTTGGGATAGATTAAAACACCCACCACATGAACAGAGCCGAATGCAAAAACTAGTATTAAACAATAAAAGTTGGCTAACAATCACAGATAGTAAGCCAGCGTAGAATAAACATTTAAACGGTCTCGGCAAATCCTTTATTCCTACAAAAGATTCCCTTTTCCCTAGTGAATCAGGGTTGAAACACATCAACCGAATGATCGCGAAGCAAATCGGCTATTTCACTGATGTCTCCACAGGCGCACTGGGTCATTTGTCATCGCAGTCAGATGGGATAACTTTTTGCACGGACCGCTGACTTCATCGAGTAAGGAAATCGTATCTTATTATGCTCTACATTTTTCCCTGCGTGATTCATACCTTTTAAACTTAACTTACTCCTAAACGTGAAGGTTTGTTTATAAACTTGATACATGTGATTATCTAGTGTGCATTTAAAAACAAATCAGTTGTTTTCTTTTTGTATATAAAGGGAAATCAGGAAGGTCCGCTTTATCATTTACTTCCATATTCCAACTTTGAGTAGACGTGGGTAATCGGGAGAGGAATATCACATATTATTTTATATTAAAAAATTACAACACTTTTATATACGACTTTTACAATGATAATTCTACAATGCTTTATACGAGAGTCAAACATATTTAACAACAATTTCCTTTATCACAAGATACTCCACCACACACGTAACGCGTTACAAAGAGATGTAAACCGCTTGCAAACTTTAATCTTGATACCGGCTACGATCCCTCGCCACGCTAGCATCTGGTGGTGCATCAGAGTCGCATCTTTTCTCATCGATTAATTATAATATTGACAGCTTATGTGGCCATATACTCTTAAATAATCAAACGCGCCGTCATACTGTTTCTATACATTTCACTTTTTGTGTAGTATGTATTATAAAATAATTTAATTAAATAAATAATTTGTTACTTGAGCGAAGCGAAGTTGTCACTATTTATTAACTCATAATAAACAATATCGGAACAATTTATTAGTGCGACACATTAGTGGTTTAATGAACGGATAGAATTGTGTTTGCGATAATAGATTACCGTTAAATAATACCGATATAAGTTGGAAGCGGAAAATATTTAAATCGATCGTTTGTGGGCCATAAATTAAGATGAAATAATAATTTTGCTCAACTCGCAAATTATGCGGCTTGCGTAAGATAAATTAATAATTTTTATTTTTGGTTAGTTTAGGGACCGTCATTATCGATAGGATTTTTATTTAGTAATGATAACTTAAATGTCCCTAGTTATAATATATTATAAGTATAATTTTATCTGTGATATTGAATTTAATAAAAATACTCACCATGAAAAATCTCAGCGACAAAATGCATTTATTTAGATTATTATTTATTTCAATATAAATAATAAATTACAGCTAAGTAGTTATCTGATAGACAATATTCTTTATTAATTGAGTCAACTTTTATTTATAGTATACTATTTATCATATTCTCGTAGTACAAAATGTCGGAAAAAATACAAACAAAATTATTAATTTTCATCTCCTATCGGAAGCAGATAAAATACTTTAAGATTATGTCAAGAGATAAATGATTAATGTTACATTTTTATCTACGAGTAACAAATAAAACTTCGATCCGCGAACACTCGCGAATTCTCTTCCGCGTATACAGCTTAACTGACTTTGATTAAATTAGTTTTAATTACTTACTTACATAATGATTCTTTGCTATAGCAGCGTTGTTATCGAAATCCGTTTTATTTTTACTTTCAGGACAAAGTAAGCCAAGATTACTTCTGCTTCCGGATCTACTTGTATAATAATATTCGTATACAATTAAAACTTATTTATGAAGAAATAAATAAATTAAATTCTGTGGTTAATATCAGTTAATGTATATTTTACGAAAATAAAAATATATTTTGCCTCGACCGATTGCTTCATACATAGGTACATACTCGTATTTAAATATTTTCAATGCAACTATCCAAAAACAAAGCTTCATTCGGTTAGTTAACGGTCGCCGCTAAAAAGATTATCGAGTCAATATGAATGTTAATGTAGGGCAAATATCGGCGCATCGTTACAATTTTACTTTTAAGCATTTACGTATAATACCCTAATAACCTACTATTTTTATTACAACATTATAATGTATGTGTATTTTACAGATGTACTAAAATAAATAATGTAAGCATTTATTGTTTAACCTTATCTGGCTTATCCATTCTAAATAATCAGAACTAACGCAAACGTTACATTATACTTCTTATCCTTTTCACAAGTAAATAGATAATGTCCTAAAAATATTTATTTATTTATTATTTCATATGTAGGTTATGTGGATAATAAAAAGACATTTAATTCCTAAATCACAAGTTTAGAACATAACTCTGGAAATTTTTTAAAAGTTCTACCTAACATTTCAGCTTGGAATATTGAGTCGATCCAGTTTTGTATGAGCTCAAAAAACGAGTGGGTTAGCAGTTTAACTTTAGTGCTTAAAGTCGTACAAAGACAAATGCAATTAGAGTTAGAAAAATTTCTAATATTTTTTTTAAATAAAATTGCTCTATTATCAGTTCCATTAACCTAACATTGTTTGGCCACCATATAGCCGCATAGTGATGATAATTATATCTTTAACTGATTAAGAACAGAAATAAATAAGCCAATGTTAGTTGCACTATAAGTAGAAAGATAATAAACTTTATCATAAACATAAAATAAAATTCAAACCATCCATGGCAAACTTTGTGATACCTAGCCTATTTGTCATACTGCTCTTTTAATGTGACTATTTGATTTTAAACAACTAAGTAGTATCAATCAGAAGTTAGGCGTATCTATCATACTATAACTTATTTAAGTTCTAGACTTATTGAAAATTAATCCCTAAAATCCCTAGATAAAAGGTGGGAATTCCATGATTCTTACGGCGTAACACTTTTCAATTTTTGCATGAAATTCCCTATACAAAAACTACAAAAATTGGATCCATTATCCATCTTCACTTAGTTGACTTTTTGGTTTAAACCCGTTTTAACTGGTTTTTGATGCGCGGCTATTGGCTTTTAGCTATAACTCACACAAATGCAAAGCTGAGCTTATGCCTCAAGAACTGTACCTATATGATCCCGTTTTATCATTTCGTTATATACAATGCAGGGCATAACATTGAAATAATTTATTTATTTTACACGATTATATTATATGTCAAAATTATTATTCGTTTCCAATCGATAACTTTAAGACAGTGCAAGCGCTTACTAAATACTCGTAGTTGTTCTCATACTTACCTGTTTTCAGTGCGTTATTCTATTTTTTTTTCACATCTAGACATCTGCGCATTTGTTTATTTCAATATTTGTCATCCTTATTTTCAGAATACTTTTAATTTATCATAATACGTAAGCGAGTCGTTGCTTATTCCACAGGTTGACTTCGAGTAAACACGACGAATTCACTAACGTATGTAGTACGTAGCATAATGTGGGCGTTTGGACTGCAGCCCAACTACTATCATTACCAAAAAAAAAATAGATCACTGCATTTGCACTTTATACTAGGAACAAAACGCGAAAAGTACGTCATTAAAAATTACGCAAGTTGTTTTACTTGTTATGCCATGTGGTTCATCGTTCACGTAGTTTGAAAACATTCAGATAATTTAATAAGTTCATTCATTTAAGTTATTTTAAAATGCTAAAACATTTTTTGTATTCGTTATTTATATAGTGCCATTTAAAATTATCTCAAAAATGAAACAGATAAGAAGGGTTTTCAGACAACAGTATTCAATTCAATGGTTATCAATTTTATTTAATAGAATTCACTCGTAACTATACAAAGGTTACGTTACCGTCTGTGCAAATGTAAAGTATGCAAAAATTATTCCGGCTGTATTTATTAGTATACGATTATAGTTGAATCAAATTACCATTATCAAAGTATCACAATAAAATAACGCGTTACTGGTTTAAGTAGGATTCTCGTGTAAATGTAGATATAAGCCCCAAAGATTTATTACATAAAAAATATTTTACAGAAATAAAATAAAATATAGGTATCTACCTACGTACCTATTAAATTTACAAACTATTAGGTACTTGGAAAGCGACCAATGCCATAATATATTTGTTTCGTTATCTGACATAATAATATAATGGCTGGAAGTCAAAACATACGCTGTATTAACATTGGTAGACTAGTAACTCACCCTCGCTTTGCTTGAGTGCGTTCTTTATTACTAAATACCAATAAATAAATAAATATATTGAGACATTATTACAACAGCGAAATCTAGTTTTGTGGTAAACTACAAGGCTTGTGTTACGGATACCAGATAGTTGATATACTACACATATATAATTTTAAATACATACATAGTATAAATATAAACACCCATAACTAGAGTACAAACATTCGTGCTCAACAAATAAAGGCCCACAGTGTGGCTCGAACCCGCGACCGCTAGCGCAAAAAGTAACCACTGCCAATGGAGATGCGACGTTTTCTGCACTCAAAAGTGTCATATATTTTGACATTACATCAATTTTTTTCTAAATAACATCTCATAACTAGTTTCAGTACCTTTACTTTATTCAAAGATTCAAATAGAAAGTGCTTGTAAAAACAAGCACTTTTGAATCGTCACTTTTTAACATTTAATATTGAATTTAAACTTAGAATTTAACAATAATTGTCTTTTTCAATCATTCATTTCAATAATATTTTCCGAAAATATTTAATGTACAGATTCCGCTAAAGTAATTTGATTATAATATGAATAATTGAAGTTTTTTTTAAGTTTATTAGTTCTTAGAATTTATGTTTGTGTTTATCGTAGAAAAACATAACAGAATGATATTTTCAATATAAAATAAAAATCATTATTATACTAATGTACGAGTGGAATATTTTTAAATAAATTACCATTTTAATTATCACTCGATGTACTAAAATTTTAAAGATAAAATACCTATTATTTAAATAATAGTGATTCTCATCAGTGATAACGTAGGTAAAATCATTATAATTTCCAAAATAGCCTCAAAATATGTACCTAATAGTAAAATTAATGAAAATCGCAAACAATTATTCTTACAATAGGGGTAAGTAAGGAATTCCAAGATAAATAATAATTTATCTGCTTTGTACATATAAAGATATACCTATTAAATTGAAGTGTGTGTTTGTAACTTCAAAATAACAGTATTTTACTACTTTATGAATAATAATACGATCAGTAAACGATACCTAAAAGATAAATTCTTACAACTAATAATAATGTTGTCCATTGATTCGTTCCGGCAAATCTCCGAAGCGGCTGAACCGATATTAACGAAATTAATGTAGGTAGGTATATTATTTTCACTTTTTCTGTTTTAGACAAAATAACCTTATTTCCAAAAAAAAACGATAACGATAACTATAGGGGCAGATTCGAACGAAGCAAGCCAAGAAGCAAGTCACTAGTGATCTAAGTAATGAACAGTACAAAATAACCTATACTTTTAATAGCAATGGTATTTCTAGTATCATAATATCACGTTCAATTGAATAATCAACATCCAAGGTTGAAGTACATGCTCTAAAGCATGCAGGTAAACATATTGATTAATTACTAATGATTTACAAAAGCAACTGTTCTGTGCTACTTAATAATGTTTAAGCCGATACAAGTAGTTAGTCTAACTAAATAAGTTGATTTGAAAGTTTGGAACTATACTAATGGAAACTCTGAAAAGGAATTAAATATAATTCATTATAGCAGGTGAGTACCCTCAAAATTTGCAATTCTACCGTAATCAATGGCATTACAATATTATTGTAAGTACAAATAGATAAAATTATTTGTCACGTTTATATTTAAGACCAGCGACTCACCCTCGCTTCGCTCTAGTTCGAATATAAATTTTGTAGCTCAAAAAACCATCCCCCTAATTAAATTAAATAGAATTTCTAAAATCATACTCCTTATAACATTAGTTATCTGCGAGTGAAAGTCCCATCAAAATCAGTCCAGCCGTTTCAGAGATTAGCCGGAACAAACAGACAGATATTTTTTTTAACGATTTTTATTTATCGATTACAGTAATAGCTATATAGTTATATAGCATAGAGATATATAGCTTTTATTTTTATTACTTTTTAAAGTAAGTTAGTTAAAATATATAAAACTCAATGTCGATCGTATAATAAATTTAATTGTTGTATGTTAAATGCCTAACATGTTATTATTCTACTACTACTTATTGAGTTGTTGATTCTATTTCTCCTTAAATATAATTGCACTTAATATTCAAAGAAATATATATTTTACTTACCAGCTGTATTTAAAAGTAGAATTAAGATTAAACCACAACCAAAAACTATTGCTTCTTTTTTATACATCGTCACCACTATTTAACAATTATACTGAAACTAACATTAATTGCATCTGCAATATAGATGCACACAAAATTACACTTATAAATTTGTCCAGTAAAATATTTGATAGAAAATCAGTGTACGTAAAATACTGTAACACTACGTATTTAAATACGTAACTTTATAGAACATGCGAACGACCTCTCTATTACGCTCCACAAGTTAAACTATTTAGAAAAGACTGATGAATGGTAAGCGTAAAACCGCGAAAACTGGCTTTGCGAAGTGCGAATGAGCATGAATGGGTTCTATGCGATGCGTTCAGTTTTGTTTATTTTGATTTGAATTTTTTTTAAGAATTAGCTTTTATAGTTTTTAAGTGAATAATTTGTTTTCACATATATTACATATATACATTATTATATTTTAATATTAAGCTTATAAATTAATTTACGTTGTAGTATAAAATCTAATAAAATTTGACAGATATAAATTTCATTATCTGTATAGTATCTCTCTTATTCTTTACGATATCTATTATCTGTATTTTTCTTTCAAATTCAAAAAATTGGTAAACAAAATAACCTCAAATTCTTGTATCGTAACTCATTATATTTCCATTTTCCAATATAATGTGACTATAAGAAAATAAAAACAACAATATTATTAATTAATTTATAAAAATACACTGAAAACATGAATGTGAATAACATATTAAGAAATATTATTAGATCTCGATCTACTAATATTTTATTTCAAAGATGGAAAGGTTCGGAAAAACAAGTAACTACTTATGATCCATTTATGGCAAAACCACAAAAAACCAGAGAAACGTACCTAGAAGTAATAAAAATGTTTGAGGGACAAGATACCAGACGCCGCGGTCATGTAGAATTTATTTATGCCGCCTTAAGTCGTATGTCAGAATTTGGTGTTCAAAAAGACCTAGAAGTTTATAAAGCTTTAGTAGATGTACTCCCGAAAGGAAAATTTATACCTACTAGTATTTTTCAAGCAGAATTTATGCATTATCCTAAACAACAACAGTGTGCTGTGGATTTGTTAGAACAAATGGAAAATAATGGTGAGTTTGCTTTACTCTTTATCAATTATTTCACAATTGTATGGAACTAATGCAACTATTACATATTTTTAGGGGTAATGCCAGATACAGAAATGGAACAGATGTTATTAAATATTTTTGGTAGACGTGGCATACCTCTAAGAAAATATTGGAGAATGATGTATTGGATGCCAAAGTTTAAAAATCTCAGTCCTTGGCACTTACCAGAACAACTACCAAGTGACACATTGGAATTAGCAAAACTGGCTATTCAAAGAATTACATCAGTAGATCCGGACACTCAAATAAATGTTTGGCAGGTGATGTCTTTTACCTTGTAAGAGTTCAGAAACAATTGAAGATGTGAATGGATGAAGATGATGTCACATTTTACAGTTTTTTGTGTGTTTATCCATAGATGATGATATTATGGGTGTATAAACAGTTTTAATAATATAAATAACACAAACTTTAAACTCAATTATCTCAAAATTTAGATTTTTCTTCAACCTTCATATTATATTAATATCTTCAATTGTTTTCATCAATGCAATAAATGTAATTTTTTGAGTTTCTAAAGTGATATAAATAATGTCCTAAACCTTTTACAATATTTTGAATTATGTCAGACAGAAGAAATTGAAGCTTCTTTGGATAAAACATGGATAGTAAGTGCGCAAAGCAGAATTCAGCAAACATTGCTGTCAGAACAGCCTTTAGATGAGCCTCTGGTTATAAAAGGACCTTATAATGTTTATTTAAGGGATAATGTTGTGACATACTTCACACTTCTTGGAAAAACTAGACCTGAATATAAGGATGATACTGATGCTGATGGTATGGTATAATATTTATTCATGGCCAAATAAAGTATTAAAATCAAAATTATGGAAATCATTTATAAGTTTAATTTGCAGCCTTTGTATTTTAAATCTACTCTAAACTATTAGTTATTACATTTAACAATAGAAATAATCCATAATATTCTATATCAAAACATTTATAATACATAGTTAAACGAGTATGTTAAATGATTAACCATAAAAATACACCTATTTGGTTTCAGATGTTTCTAAGCTTGAAAAACCACCAGGAATACCAGGTGTCATCGGCAAAGTGACACTGCCACAAGTAAAATGTACAGTCCATGAACAGGATGATGGAACAATTGTAGGAGTATGTGCCACAGGTTTGTATAAAAGTTTATTTTAAAAAGTTAATAAAATGTTATTATTTACATACATTTTTAAATGTTATTATTTATTGTCCTAACAGGAACTTCATCAAGAGATTCATTACTTTCATGGATAAGATTGTTAGAAAAACATAATAATCCATTATTAGCAAATATACCTGTAATATTTACTTTACTTGCTCCACCATCAGATGTGTCCTTATTTGAAAGTGAGGTTACCACGCAAGAAGAAAATGTTAACTCAACAACATGAGTATTGATATTATTTGTAGCGTTAATAATATGTAGATATTTATTAATAAAATAAGTGTTGTATAAAAAACTTTTATTTACATTTTTACAACTTATAAATACAGACAGCAAACATTAACTTATACACTATTCACATCACATTAATAGAATAAGTACAGTATAATGAAGGGTACATATTTTGTTTTTAAATTCATAATTATTATGCAATAATTTAACAAAATTTATTAAATTTAAGTTTATAATTTAATTTATTATTTATATTTTACATTTTCTTTAAAAAACATTTGAAACCACTGCATTTCATTGTTATATCTCTGAATATATCAGAAATAGTCCAACACTAGATAAAAAACCAGTATGGTGTTAAGTCCAATCATAATCCTCATCAATTTCAAAGGATATGGTTCCCCACTGTCAAGTAATATTGTGCCAATCTGCCTGGGGTAGCAAAAAAGTTTCATTGTCACTTCTGACCACAGTGACACCAGCTCCGTAATATGGTATTACATAAGCTGAACCATCTGAAGGTCCCACAACCTAAAATAACAATATAACACATTTATATGAGCATGTATAGTTACTTCAAAGCTAGGAGATACAAATACAGCAATTTCAATTATATATATTATTCTAGCACTTCCATCTTGCAAGGATATATAGTTGGAAGATGAAAATGGTAAGTCATATTGTCAGATTGTCTACAGGTTTATTTTGAAAATTCTCATGATACAGCAGAATTTAATAAATAGTTTTATTATAATATAATAAAAATATTTTTATAATACATGCAAAAAAAAATATTGTATTTTCTAGAAATATATTTTTTATTTACCTGTGCTGCTATAAGTATGATATCTAATAATTGTCCAAGGAACATGAAGCCAAGAGTACACAACTTTGCTAATCCAATCCCTGGATAACCAAGGTAGAATCTATCTAATCCAAACATACCAAGGAAAACTGACAGCAATAATGTAACTTCTAATGAATATCCATTTCTGAAATATTAAAATACATGTTACAAACTAATTACTAAATAACAAGTCTATTTTTTAAGTTAATAAATAATATAATTTAAAATTTATATTTAAAACATCTTTTTAATAATAACTTACGTCCATTTGCATGGCATTTTCCTTGTGAAGGTAGCATTTTTAGTGTCATTACATATAATTCCATCTGCCGCTATACATAGAACTGAGAATAAAGAATTTTGATTACATTTATAATATACATAATATTTATATATAGATTATATTATATAGATAGATGATTGATTTGGAAGGCCTATGACATTGCTTACAACTGGATCAAATATTATAAAACGAAATAGCAAATAAATATATATTTTAAAAAGAGAAATATCTAAATATTTTACCATCAGCCTCTCCTTCTGATGGGATATCCTTTCCCTTGGTACAACCGAAAAACTGCTGAGTTTCTGGGTTAATTTGATTTTTACTAGGATCTGGACAAATATATTGACCTAAGCGTAATGTACTACAATCTACAAGTACATTTTTATCGCCTTTAGCTTCATCAGAAGCATTTCCTTTAGCACAAAACAACAGTATTGTGACACCTAATAACCACATCATGGTAATGATATTATAATATACCTGTAACTTGATTTAAATTAACTGTATGTATAAATACTCAATGCCTTTCTTATTTTACAATACATTATAGATATAAAACGTGATACAAATGCGATAACAATTTTGTAATTAATACACTGAGAAAGACTCAAAAGTGCAAAACGATTCACGAATCATGATCAAATGTCAATTGTCAATTACTCAACAGTCATAATGACAAGTCGGATGACATTGACAAATATATTGGTATGAAATTATCTGTGGTTACAGTACCAAAAAAACAACACGGTGAAATCATGAAATGGACGTTCACCATTTCACCGTGTCTTTTCCATACTACACAACATTGGCGAAGTAATTTGTGCCCAGATGGCACGTCTAGAAGCCACGTCTAGAAGCCACAGAATAAAGAACATGAACATGACGTTCACCATTTTAAAATTTATATATTACAAAAATTTATATGGACTTACCATGTCTAAAAACCACAGTTTTGACATAGTATAAAGAGAGAAAGTAAGGCAACTTCATACAAACGCACCGTGCGCGGCTTGTATGTGTGCGTCATAGTATCTTTACGTTGCCGCACGCACACTCAAACAATATCTCGAACCGTTTATCACTGCGCCAGTCAAGGCTGACGCCGCACAAGTTTCGCGCGTCACGGTTTTTCACTATATAAAAATGTGTGATATTCGTAGAAGAGCTTATTGCTGTGTGTTTGGGTGTCTAAATTCTTCATCGATTCCAGAGTTGTCTTTATTCAGATTACCTACTGAACTACTGTTTTACTTTCTTCTTATTATAATCCATTAACAAAATGGACAAACTATAGCATATAATTTATACTTGATGATGAAATACTTATGTTGGTACTTTTATTTTTGTTGTATTAGTTTATTATTTTAATAGGATGTGATATGATTTTATTAATATATTATACTTTTAATTTTTTTTAATTGTTACTAATAGCATATTTATGTTTTTGTAAAAGCAAGAAATTAAAGGATTTATTTTATTTATTTATACAAATAAATTTCGAGATAAATCTAACAAACAAACATTTTTAATACTATTTTCTACTGATATATCAGTTAAGCAAGTAACTAAAGGCCTAATAGAAATAATCATAAACATGTAGAAACAAAATGTTTTACATTCTTAAATGTATACAAATAATAAATATTTTTTAATAACACACTTCCCGGCCCAATGCCAATTTCTGAGCACTGAATTAAAATTTAGCTAGTGACAACCCTGTGACAGGCAACTATGGTAACTATGACAGGTAATTATATCGCGGATTGGGCCGAAGTTGCCCTACTTTCTTCTCTCTCTTTATACTATGGTTTTGAGGTTTCTAAAGTCATTTATTAATGAAAAGTAATATTTGAGCATAATTGTAGTAGTTTCCATTCGTTCAAAACATAACGTAACATAATATATTTTGTACTCATGATCACAGATGTCTTGGACATAATTCATGCATGTCTCAGATAATGAGCCCCTTTTAGATATTTCAGTTTTTACCGAAATGTATACTATACGTGAATAAATTTTCCCTTGTTATTATTATATAATCGCATAAAATTCTCTGTGATTTTCCTCAGTAAAACTATCGCAATCTTGTATTATGTTGACCCGGATACCCAGCTAACATCATACTAATTTCATCAAAATCTGTCCAGTACTTTTCTTATGCAGCGGCCACGGATAGATAGACAAAAATATAGATTTGTTTGGCCTCTATATTTAATGACTATGTTATAATACTAAGCATTCTTATAAAATCTTTATTGCGTTTTGGAGTATTTTACTACCTATATCAAGTATCGTTATAGACGTTTTTGCTTGATCTTGATAAAATAATAGCAAATAATCGAATGTTATCCTTTTGGGATTTGCACTGCAGGTATGCAGTATAGAAAGTATAAGAGTTCCTACCCATAATAATAGTGCATTATCAGTGTAGTCACTAAGAGTGACACTAGGGGTAATAAGCTAAGACCATTTATTACATAATAATTATAAACAAGACATATAATTTGAAAGTAAAATTAATGTAATAATAATATTATGTTCGCCAATTAATTATAACAGTGCCTCTACTTCTCTGTGCTTTAAATAATCAAATGAATGAAACGTGCGTTGTTATGTAAAAATGCGTCCGATACTCGTATGAATTGGCGGTGCTCGAATTGATTGAGGACACTTATTGCTTTTAGTGAATTTTGGTCCTCCCTTTTTTTCTGATTTAATTGACTTTTGTTTTTATATCACAATATAAAATAAAATGTAGATTAATAAAAACAAGGTTCACATAATATTTTCTTAGGTTTACGCGAATACTTATTTGACATTATAAATGAAACTATCTTTTCGGATTTTGCCGCTGCTTTAATTTGATTTTTGGTTCCCGACGTTTCGAATGCTATACAGTAATCATGGTCACGGGAGAGACTAAGGTATTTGACGTCTCAGGGGTTTATGTACTTGTTACAGATAGTGCCTACCCACAATTCAAATCCAAAATGGCACCAAAGTACCATATAAAATTATATATTTCAATTCTAAATTTTAATAAAAAAGCAAGGTTATTAACCGACTTTCTTATCAAAGGGTCTATGTTAATCTGTATGTACCCCTAATTTTTACTCGTTTTCATTACCTAATTTCGATTTTGTTTTAAGAATTTATATAGGTATATAGAGAGAAGCTTATTCGTTCTAGTTATTTAATTTATATTATAAAATCAATATTTATACGTAGCTAGTAGGTACCCAATACATACAGTACTAGTACTACCAACATAATTATGTAGTTTACATACAAAAGTAAGTGATATTCAAATTAAAACATTAAAGTACATTTTGCTGATTCCCACGTTAGTGAAGCGAATACTAAACTTTTTGAGAACTTCGAAAAAACTTGGCTTGTAACACTCATACTTTAAGATAGCTTTTCCAATATATAAGATCTTCAACACATTCAACGCGACTAACGAAGTAACTTCACTGCAAGTTTGAACAACTTCAATATAATAATTTTATTTTAAATTCAATTGAGTCAGCTGTTATAGAGTAGTAAATTTTCCTTATATTTTAAAATTGAAAATTAATAAATAATTAATAGGCATCACCATTTTCATCTAACATCCAAAACCACCGAAATTTAATGTGAGTAGGTAGTAGGTACCGACGTGCCATACCTATACCTATCTTTATAGTTTCCAACTCGCATTGGGCTAATTCAACATACGGACAGACATTCATGGCGAAACTACGTAGTTATAAGAGTTCGTTTAGCCTCGGCGGGTCACGATTGAGCTTTTGGTACTTCTTTAATAGCAAAGTAGAGCAAGGGAGGGAGGAACCCCTAGGTTATGGTCTACTTCAGTAGATCTGCCATATAGCGTCGCGTTGCGGTTGAGTGTATAAGCGACCTTATAACGCCTTATTAATGGCGTTTTAGCGGGAAGCACTGGTGAGTGAAGAGAGAGTAGCCCAATGGTAACGCGCTCGCTGGCATAACAGTGATGCGGGTTCATATCCAGGTCTCGCACCTTTGATATTTTCGTGTGTTAATAATTTCCAACATGATTACCACTTGTCTGACGGTGAAGGAAAACATCGCGAGGAAACCTGCATGTCTGAGAGAACCTAGCAAGTTTTCGAAAGACATTGTGATGTCAGCCAACCCTCACTTGGCCATCGTGGTAGACTTTGGCCTGATCCTCTTCGTGTCAAAGGAAGACCCATGCCCAGCAGTAGGACGGGCTGAATACTTATACTATATACATATTTTTATTTTTATTGTGAGCTTATTACTGCAATAAAGACTTAAAAAATTACTATTTCTAGTAACTACTGTAATAACTCAATTATGGTATACGTACTTTCTATACAACGTAACCTTCTTTAATTCATATTTTTATTATTCTTTATTCTTCATATTACATAATATATTCCTATATAGAAAAAACTACAAGTGGCAAATAAAACAATCAAATTAAATGCTAAACAATTTATTGAATCATATTATTTTTTATATTATTAATTTTACCAGACATTTAATAATTTCTCTGAAATCCACAATTTACTTATTTAACTAACGAAACTTTTTAATCAAAGTCCTTTAGCTTCTCCTTACAGCACGTTCTTTATAAAACGATCATCAACCGCGCCAACCAGTGAAAGATGGAGACCTGCCAAAAATACATAGTTTTTTAGGTTGGACTTTAACACACAGCATCATCTAGTTCCTTGGTAAGCTACAAGGCTTATGTTATGCTTATTGGACACTAAATAATTGATACACTACACATATATAACTTTAAATACATACAAGTCATTCATATTATATATACTAGCATTTCTTGCGGCTTCGCACGCGTTCTAAAGGCCGGGAACCGAATTCTTTCTGAGTCGCACGGTATGGTCGTTTTTCATTGATGTTCCTCTCCTATTAGTCGTAGCGTGAAGTTGTATAGCCTAGCCTAGCCTTCCTCGATAAACGGACTATCCAACACAAAAAGAATTTTTCAAATCGAACCAGTAGTTCCTGTAATTAGCGCGTTCAACTAAACAAACGAACAAACTCTTCAGCTTTATAATATTAGTATAGATTAGATAAAATTCTTGCGGGTTCCGTTAGTATTCTATATACATATAACATTAGATTTTATATTTTTATTTTAACTGGATGTGATATGATTTTATTAAAAAATACTTTAAAAATTGTTGTAATTGTTAATAGAATATTATAGGATATTATATAATATAGGATAATATAGGATATAGAACGCCGCTCGCGTTCTAATCAGTATAAAAATAGGGGAATAGCCACGGGAATCGCTAGTGTGTATAGACTAGAGGTGGGCGAAACTACTATCTGTTGATAACGTGTTATAACTGTAGCGGTGGGCGAAACAGCTATATATTGATAAAGAGTTATAAGAATACGCTATTTTTAAAATGCCTATTATTTTTTACGCTATAATATATTTATACGTTATATAATTTCGCATAATTTAGCGCACATGACTCGTGACAAAAATATTATACGGCTAGCACGAAGTGTCAAGCGCGGCAGTTGTCGTCCATAGTGATTACATTCTCTTATGTTGAGGTCGTATTATTATATGTAATAAAAATAAATTAAAAAATAGCTATAGCGCCTGCCTCTGGAAATAAATAACAGGCGATTTGGTTATTATAAATAGCATTTTATTTATAAATAGCAGTAGCAATAGCATATTTTTTCAGATATCTAGAATAACGAGCACACAAAAATAGCCTACAAAAAGCCGTTGCGCCCCACCTCTAATTATCACATTACTAGCGACTCGCCCTCGCTACACTCGGGCTGTTCCCTAGATTTTTTATAATGTGCTAACACAGGCAAAGCCGCGGGATCGGCTAGTTATGCATATAAACCTTCCTCTTGAATCACTCTATCTATTAAAAAAACCGCATCAAAATCCGTTGCGTAGTTTTAAAGATTTAAGCATACATAGGGATATAGGGACAGAGAAAGCAACTTTGTTTTATACTATGTAGTGATACTCACGTGTTGAAGGCGGGCGCGGCGGGCGCGGGCGCGCCGGACTGCTGCGCGAGGTTGCCGAACGTCAGCGTGTTTTGCGTCGCCAGATTTTCGAATGTAGAACTAGACTGGGTCGGGGTTCCGAAATCTGTTAGATTGGGGAATAAATAGGTATTCATATTAGTTTACTAGCTGATCCGGCGAGCTCTGTTCCGCCGCCCGTACTGATTTCATGATTATTGATTTCTGGCAACATTTGTTATTATCAAATTCTCAACCATAGTTAACCATAGACAAAATTACGTTCAATCAATCAATTCTCTTGTTAATGGCTTCAAAGCGTGCCAGTTGAGCACAGATTATTTCGCCAATGTCACTTAGAACGGAGAAGACACAAAGGAGATTAGTCGGTGACATAGAGTCAAAATTACGTTTAGCTGTCATTTTCGTTTTGTTATTCCATGTTAGATGCGTTTTTTTCATACCACGTTTTATTCTCTTTGACGTTTTATATCACGTCACACGGCAACGCGGTAGAACGGGATAAAAAGTATCCTATGTCCGTCTCCTGGTTATAAGCTACCTCCCCACCAAATTTCAGCCAAATCGGTTCAGCCGTTCTTGAGCTATAAATAGTGTAACTAACACGACTTTCTTTTATATATATAAATTATATAATGTGCGATTCATTTCTATCATGATTACCACTTGTCTTACGGTGAAGGAAAACATCGTGAGGAAACCTGCATGTCTGAGAAAACTTTACAAGTTTTCGAAACGCATGTGAAGTCCGCTAACTCGCACTAGGCCAGCACGGTGGACTATGGCCTGATCCCCTCGTATTGAGGGAGGCCCGTGCCCAGCAGTGGGAAAAAGGGCTGATGATGATTAGTTTATAATATGAAATTATATTTTAATGTTTGTTTTATTTTATCAATATTTCAAAAAAGACAGAAATAACATTTTACTTCTATACATTATTACAGGTATAAAATTTATTTTTAATACTCTTAATCTAATTTTGTATAATTACATCGTCCTCACAATACAATTTGTTTTTATCGAATTTTATCAAAATGTATCGTGAAAGCGTGAAAATGTAACAAATACATAAACAAAAAGTATTAAATACATAAACAATTAATTTTATATTTATAGCAATTATGTTAGTATGAAAATTATAGAATTACTGATACATTTGTAAATAATATAAATGAATGCACTCACTAGGTGTAGAGTTACCGAACATTTTCCCAGGTGAAGTGTTACCGAAGGCAGAAGCACCGAAGCCGCCGGATCCGAACGAAGCGGGCGCGCCGAAACCGCTGCTAGGGCTTTTGTTGAAACCGAAAGCCGGTTGTCCGAAACTAAATGCGTGACATATATATATATATATATATATATATATATATATATATATATATATATATATATATATATATAAAACTATTTTGGTATATCTATACTTAATATTATAAAGAAGAAAAGTTTGTTTTTTTGTTAAGTTGTAAGGGGTAATCTCGGGATCTACTGAACCGATTTTAAAAATTCTTTCACCAATAGATAGCCACATTATTGCTGAGTGTCATAGGTTATATAAAAAACCGAAAAATAAAAAGGCTTTTACGTGGTAGTCCGTTTTGCAAAGTGAATCGGAGAAAAAATGGTCGAATGAAAGCGTTTCTTACGAACGCTGCCTTAACTATAAAAGATATATTTTTGAGTTCTAGAGAAAAGATGTGGAGCTTAAAAATGCCTACAAAAAAGTCAACGACAGCATATGTCTAACTTTTATATTTAAGTGACAAATATTAGTATAGATAATTTAATTTTTAATTTTTAATATTAATAAAATAATTTAAATTATTTAAACACTCTGTACTAAAAAATGATTATTAACATTATGCCCAACGAAGTGGGCACGGGTCAGCTAGTATATTATATATTTGGGACAATCTTGTGAAATTTAGATTCTTAATACTTTCTTGGGTCCCGTGACCATTACATAAAAATATTCATATAAAAAATTGTGTTAACATTAAACTGCGAGAAACATACAAAAGGTTATTTATTATTATTAGGTATTAAAATAATATCTTACCCTGGCGACCCGCCAAATACTGGCTTAGATCCAAAGGCAGGCGACCCTCCGAAGCCAGACGCTGTGAATTAATTTAAGCTTAATTTGTTAAAGAAAAATAATATTATAAAAGACAAAATTTATCCGGCTGAAAAAAGGATTATATACTTATGATTAACAATTACCTATATGTAACATTAATAACATATATACCTATGTGTAACATTTATAAAAATTATATTCAAAGTATTTAATTAAAAAAATAAGTTAAAAATAAAACAGGTAATTAGTCACAAATTAAGACATTTATTTTTCTACTTTCTTATATGCTTAGTGCATTTTATTATATTTTATTATTTGAAAATAGATAAAAGTTTACAAACCTGATTGTTGTTGCGGAGACCCAAACACTGATTGTTTATTTTCACCACCGAACGGTTGCGGGCTACCGAACGGTTGCGCGTTAGGAGTACTGAAGCTGCCTCCTGACGTACCAAAGATGGATGACGATTGAGTGGTTGGTTGTTGCCCTAAAAATATAATAAATATAAATGAAAAAAATTCAAATCTACTCAAGTAATCCTATATTTAGACTAACCACTTTAAAATTTCATGAAAACACCTTAAGAACAATCATTTAAACAAATAATCATAAGTATTTAATAAAGTCGGCTAAAAATAGTTTATATAACGAGTTTTATTACTTTCCACACAAGCCTAGTTCATAAATAAGTATAAGCATAACTTATTAAAAAAACATGTTACTAATATCTCAAGTCTTACCAAAACCAGTCGATCCAAAACCACTATTACCGCTACTAGCACCACCACTCCAAAAATCGGTAGCAGGTTTTTGGCCAAAGGTCGTTGATCCGCCACTGCCAAATATACTAGATGCAGTTGAACTCGGACCTGTGAAACTCGCTTTACCTCCAAATACGTTTGTATTGCTGCTACCGAACCCGGACGAGCTGTGTACATATAAAGTTTTTTAAGAATTTGCCATTTTTGACATTTTACACACTTATACTATAATCATCATCATCATCATCAGCCCTTTTTAAGGTTCCACTGCTGGGCACGGGCCTCCCTCAGTACGAGGGGGATCAGGCCATAGTCCACCGCGCTGGCCTAGTGCATGTTAGCGGACATGTCTTTCGAAAACTTGCTAGGTTTTCTCAGACATGCAGGTTTCCTCACGATGTTTCCATTCACCATAAGACAAGTGGTAATCATGATAGAAATGATTCGCACATGAAAATATCAGAGAGAGAGACTTGAACCCGCATCACTCGGTCATCCAAGCGAGCGCGTTACCTACCTCGTTATACTATACGAGTAATACTGATAAATAATTTGGATTTACTAATAAGCCATTACTCTTCATCAATATCTCTTCTTTTACAATATCTTTAAGTTTGTATAAAATCATAATTCACATTCTCTTAAGTATTCTTATCCTCATTCCAGCAAGACAACGGTTTGTAAAGTACTTGTCGAAATAACACGAAAAGATTTTTTTTCAATTTGGAAAATTATATTTTTTACTTTTTTTTGACGGGATTGAAATATTAAAAAAAAAAACTAAAAATGAAAATAACATGTTTGATATTTCGAGTACTTTACGAGGTTTTTGGTATTGTTTTTGTTGAAAATATAATAATAACATATAATTAACGAATTATGGAAAATATATGAAAAGTTTACCTTCCAAAAATACTCCCACCACTAGCTTGAGTCGGAGCACTCGTTGTGGAGATACTTGCAGATGCAAATAAATCTTTTTCGCCTCCACCAAATAACGAACCACTTTGTACAGTAGTTGTTGGTGTTCCAAAGATTGACGCTTGAGTTGTTTGAGTCGGCGTCCCGAAAATAGACGCTTGTGTAGTTTGAGTTGGTGATCCAAAAATAGACGCCTGAGTTGTTTGAGTTGGTGTCCCAAAAATAGATGCTTGAGTTGTTTGAGTTGGTGTCCCAAAAATTGACGCTTGAGTAGTTTGAGTTGGGGTCCCAAAAACTGATGCTTGAGTCGTTTGAGCTGGCGTCCCGAAAACTGACGTTTGAGTTGTTTGAGTTGGGGTCCCGAAAACTGATGCTTGCGTAGTTTGAGTTTGAGTCCCAAACACAGACGCTGGACTAGTTTGAGTTGGACTTCCGAAAACTGAGACTTGAGTGGTAGCTGTTGCACTCCCAAAAACAGATTGTGGAGTCGTTTGAGTTGGACTACCGAAAATCGAAGCTTGAGACGTTTGTGTTCCGAAAACTGAAGCTTGAGTTGTATTTGTATTTCCGAAAATAGAACCTTGTGTTGAAGTTCCAAAAACTTGACTAGGTGTAGATTGTGAAGTTCCAAACACAGGACTTGATCCGAAAACGGAACTTTGCGTAGTAGTTGTTGAAGTTCCAAATGCACTATTAGTACTTGCAAATATAGATTTGGAGGCGGCAGCAGAAAATAAACTTTGAGCTGATGATGTTCCAAAAATAGATGTAGTTTTCACTTGCGGGGTTTGAGTAGTAAATACAGTTTGAGCTTGAGTTTGGGTTCCGAAGACTGATCCTTGAGAAAATACTGATGAATTAGAGGAAAACGCAGGTTGAGAGGCACTCGATGCTGGTGTGGTGGTAGGAGAGCTAAGTACTGGTTTTGATTCTTCACTAGTGGGTTCAGAAGAAGGTGTAGGAGTGGAAGGTGGAGTTACCGTTGCACTTGAGTTTTCAACCTGAACATCTGTTTTAGTATCTTTTGCAGCTTCAGGTTGTTTGGGTTTAGGTATTGTTAGTGTTACACTTGTTGTATTTTTTTCTTCTGACACAGTACTTTTTGGTTCCAAACTAGTATTAGTTTTTCTGTTTGTTACTGCAGGGCTCTCTGTTGCTTTAGTTGAATCGGTTGGTGTTGAAATTGCAAGGAATCCTTGTGGTTTAGAAACTAGAAATAAGAAAGAAAAACGTTTAAACGTCCAGCCAAAAAAAAGTTGGTTGCCCTTGCCGTGCCATTTTTAAAAGTTATATATAATAGATTCATCGGATTATAGTTTAAAACGTAAGTTTTATTTAATACCTGTCGGTGGTGGCGCAGACGGAATATTACTAAATATAGACGACGGTACTTTCTCTACTTTGGCTTCAGCTGCAGGTTTTTTAAGGTCAACTGTAAATTGGAAATTTGTATTTAACAAAAAAAAGGAAAAATATATTGAAACACATGGTTGAAAAAATCCCTAACATGGATCTCACCAAGCAACCATTCCAAAATCGAATGACATTAGACAAAACTCATTGACTATAGCGCTAAAAATAATATAATATGACCACTACACTACACTAAATAATATAATACTAGATTTAGCGCGAGCGAATCCGCGAGTTCTTCGCTAGTAAATGTATACAAAAACTTCCTCGAGAACCACTCTTAGATCCATGTGTGAAAACAGCATGAAAATCGGTGTAGTAGTTTTTGAGATTGTCGCGAACAGACAGACAAACGCGGTGGAGGACCTTGTTTTTTTATATTTTGTGATGGACACCTAAGTAACATCATAATACCAAAAACAATTTTAACTTTACCAATAATAACAGCTTGAGCGGGTGCTATACTACTAGTCATTGGCGCAACAGATGGCTTCAAATCCTCTTTCTTATCCACCGCTTTTTGACTATCTACAACTTTTTCTGGAACATTCTCCTTTGTTTTCTCTGTGTTTTCATCAACTTTAGGCTTAACAATAGCTTTGTTATCAGGTTTACCGAATTCTGAACCTTGACCTCCTTTCACGACGTCTGGAATATTCTGGTTCTTATTAACTAATGGCGTTGAAGTTTTAAGACTGAACATATTCGTTATTTGTTTTTCTTTAGGACCAGTAGTTTCTGATTCGCCTGTTTCATCATTTGCCGGTTTTGAAGTCACGGCTGGCTCTTCAGCTTGGTATTTACTGAACATATTAGTCATGTCGGCTATTACTTTTGTCACACACACTGTAGTTGGCGCCGTTGTTGCTTGTGGTTTAGCAACTAAAATTTTATAAAAAATTTAGAATTTAGTTAACACATTTTTTTTCACACAGAATTTATCATTTAACCTAAATTCAATTAACTTTTCGATTATAAGAAAGGTAGGGAAGGCATAGATAGGGAAATCAGATTTGATCATGGATTTTTTGGAATTTTATTAAATAAACCTCACACTTATTACATAGCTTAAAACTTACTCCCAAATGCCGTCGGCGAACAAATATTTTGTCCCATAAAAGTATTCGAGTCCTTCTTATTCTCATTATTTTGTGATACACTTTCATTTGAGTCCCTCAGAATGTATTGTCTTAGCAAAGTCTTTGTATTTTGACTTGCACTCATTTTCTGTTCAGCAGTTGGTTGTTGTAAAGCCGGTACTAGGTTTGGAGAGGCTGCTACTTGCTTTTCTTCTTTCGGTTCTATTAAAATATTATGTACTTTAAATTTTATATACACAAATATGATATTACAATTATTAAATGTAGATTAGAATTTCATATTTTTTTAGTCTCATCAAAAATCATAAAAAAATAATAACAGCGCGAATAAAATAATAGCAACAAACAACTGGCCTAAATAAAAAAGCTATCTATATAAATATCTTTTTACATAATAAAAACGACTGACTGCTTAAAAACAGGAATGTTTTAATTTTTTATAACTTAAATATATTTTTGTTTTTTTACCTGTAAGCATATAATAAATAAAAATATTACCATCAGAAAACAACGTTCTAGCGACTGGAACTGTTGGTTTAAGATTATGTGAAGGTATTTTTATTGGAGATTCCTTCACAATGTCAGATTTAGCTTCAAGTACAGGTTGTGGAACTGTAACATTATTATAGTAATTTTTTTTTTTTTATGGTAAAAAGGGGGCAAACGGGCAGGAGGCTCACCTGATGGGAAGTGATCACCTCCGCCCATGGACATCTGCAAGCCAGGCTTGCAGATGCGTTGCCGGCCTTTCAGGAAAGGGAGGGATGGAGGAGGGAGGGAAGTGGGAGGGAGGGGGGAACGAAGGCGGTGGATGAAGGGAAGAGGGAAGGAGAGTGGGCCTCCCGGACTCTCACTCACCGGACGAAACGCGACAGCATAGCTGCCACTTCACGCCGGTCTTCTGTGAGAGAGTGGTACTAATGAACTATACGGGGCGTGCCGGCCCATTCGGCTGCTACCCGAAGGTAACAAGCATGGCACTACCACTTAATTAGCGCTGCCATATAAATTAAATTATTACTAGTTTTTGCTCACACTTACATGTCTGGTAGGTACTTCTTGTAAACACACTCACACATACATACATACACATACACACACAAACATACACATATTCATAAATTCCCAAACTTATTTAATTTTTATTATGAAAGAGAAGAACTGTTTGAAGATTCAATTTGTATTCAATTGAAATTCTATTCAAACAATAGGATCTATAAAACAAAATTTTGTTTTTTCAATTGAACTTGGGTGTAAAATATTATAATTTAGAAAATTAGGCATAGACAATATATTATCTTATATATAAAATTCTCGTGTCACGGGGTTCGAACTTGAACTCCTCCGAAACGGCTTGACCGATTCTCATGAAATTTTGTGAGCATATTGAGTAGGTCTGAGAATCGGCCAACATCTATTTTTCATCCCCCTAAATGTTAAGGGTAGTCCCCCCCTAAATATTTATTTTTTATTTTTTAGACAATTTTTTTTTCCTACAGATCAACCCAATGAGGTTGATTAGCAATTAAAAAAATGAACGCGAGCGAAGCCGCGCGTACAGCTAGTATTATATAGTATAACTTACATCCATGTACAGGTAAACCTCCAATCGGACCTTTAGAGACATTTCCTTCATTCAACAAGTGTGGCATCACTTGAGGTACAACTTGACTAAAACTCGAAGTATTAACTTTGGGCTCTTGCTTCACTGGTATTTGCGGGAACGATGGTAATTGGGGTTTAGTTATCAATTCCACTGGCTTTTCTTCTTTATTTTCTAGAATTAAATATACATTCAATATCTTCTTTCATAGTATTTATTTAAAAATAATCATTTGCAAGGTAAATAAAACTTAAGTCACAAAATAATGATGTTAAAAATTTTAGGAAATGTACTTTTGACATAATCGATTAAAGCTTTCTTACATTTGAACTTAGTTTACAGCTACGCCTAATATTAACAATTTAAAAAAAAACATTTTGTATACCCACTGTAATAGATAAAAGATGGGACACGTCAAATCGAATCAAAGGAGAAAACTTCGATTTCCACCTAACTATTGACGAACTATTATACATTTTCTATTTTCTGGCTTCTATTTAGAATACAATTGCCAAAAAATACTTACCAGGTACTTTAACTTTAACTTCCTTAACTAAAGCAGCTTCCGCTTCCTTCAATTCTCTTTCCAGAACACTTTGTTCATATTTCTTCTTCATATTCTCCAAGTGTTGAGTCACTTCCACACTCACTGGTTTGATTTTAATAGGTTTATGATTGGACAGTACATCTCTGAGAGCGTCCAGCTTTTGGGAACTTAGTAACTGTTCCTTGGTCTTATTTTGAGGTTCAATACTCATGTTTAAGATATTCTTTGTCAATTTTGAAAGTGGATCTCTAAAATAAAAAAAACGTGGCATTTAAAAATGATATTAATTTGTTCAATGGTTTTAAAATATTACTTTTTCTTGAGATTTAAATGATTTGAAAAATTAACACAAAACTAAAGGAATTTAATATTTGTATTAAAATGGAAATTATATCAATATTTCTTGTTTAGTTACTGTTTGGCAAACCAGCATTATTCTCTAGAGAGTAAGGTTCCCTATTCAATTCATAAATTAACTATTTTAATAATACTATAAGTTTATTAAATTATTAATTAACTAAATTATTAAATAAATATTAATTAATTATTGTTAATTAATAAGTTATGGACTTACTTATTCTTAAAAGGTGTGCTTCGTAATAGCGAAGTGGATCTAAACATAGGTGTGATATTGCATTCTTTCATAGTATTTTTCAAAGATTTCAACAGAGCCTGCTGCCTAGCGATTATTTCTTGCTGCTTCACTAAAGGCTGGTACACGTCATCTAATATTGGACGTATCATACGATCTCCTGGCCTGAAAAACATAATCTATATAAATAAAATGATAGAGGTCTGCAGTTGTGCGCGCATCACGGAAAAACTACTGGATAGATTTCAATGAAACTTTCTAAATTTTATTTCTTAGACACTTGGCCCTTATAAAAAAAAATGATTGCGACATCTTCATTTAATAAAAAGTTATTAAAGTTTCAAGAAACAACGATTTGTATATGCATTGCGTGTTCAGTTTTGTATGTTTCCTTCTCGCGGAGTAGTGGGGCAAGCGGCGTAGCGCGCATGCGGAAAACTTTGTTAATATTTCAAGCAACGCGGACGAAGTCGCGGGTATCAGCTAGTAGATAATAAAATGCTAACTTAGTCCAATCTGCACATTGAATATTGTTTCTCAAATCAAATTGAAATAGTCTTTATCTATACTTCTATACTATAATATTATAAAGAAGTAAAGTTTGTGTGTTTGTTAAATTGTAAGGGGTAATCTCGGGATCTACTGAACCGATTTTAAAAATTCTTTCACCAATAGAAAGCCACATTATTGCTGAGTGTCATAGGTTATATAAAAAACCGAAAAATAAAAAGGCTTTTACGTGGTAGACCGTTTTGCAAAGTGAATCGGAGAAAAAACGGTCGAATGAAAGCGTTTCTTACGAACGCTGCTTTAACTATGAAAGATATATTTTTGAGTTCTAGAGAAAAGATGTGGAGCTTGAAAATGCCTACAAAAAAGTCAACGACAGCATATGTCTAACTTTTATATTTAAGTTACAAAAAGTAGTGTTTTTAATATTAGTATAGATAATTTAATTTTTAATTTTTAATATTAATAAAATAATTTTAATTATTTAAACACTCTGTACTAAAAAGGATTATTTACATCATGCCCAACGAAGTGGGCATGGGTCAGCTAGGTAATGATACAGAGGACGAACATATAGTTTTGCCATTTTAGTCTGTCTATTTGTGAGTGCCTACATCATGAGAAAAAACTTGGACTTAGGTTGATTGGAAGAGATTACCTCTAGAGATAAGTCCATCTTTCTTAGCTAATTCTTTTTATATTAATTTATGTATATTGATTTACAGTTCTCGAGTCATACGGTCAGCTTTGCATTTGTGTGAGTGCAGTGTACGCATAGGCACGACGATACGGATAGACGTTGCGTGATTGGTTTAAACCCGTTTTAACTGGTTTTTGATGCGCGGCTATTGGCTTTTAGCTATCACTCACACAAATGCAAAGCTGAGCTTACGCCTCAAGAACTGTAGTGTTATAAGAAATAGTATATAATAATTTGGTAATAAAATAAAATTAACAAGTAAAATTGCTTATATACCTTTTTATATTTTTTTTTTATTTCATTCATTCTATTTACAAAAGTGTTTCCATTAATTCAATTCATCCACTTCAATTAAAAAAACTGTTTTTATTTACTTACTTGCTGTGTTCAGTTCTTGCGATCATTTCACTACATTTATAATCAAGAGCTTTCTGAGCTTGATCCAGTTGACTCTGTACATAGTATGAAAGTTTCTTTACCGACGCTATACGTTTGGCTGTTAGAGGGTCCATTTGCGTCCATTCATGTTGGCCTTTTGCTCTGTATGCAGAACAAAAAAAACATCATATATTTTATAATAAAACACCACCAGAGTAATAAAAAAATTAATAGAAACATATTTATAATTAATGTTCTCATTTCTTTTAAACTGTTGGCATAAAATTATGTGGGACACCATTCGGGTTTTAGCCTTAAGGCGTCTATTTCACAAAAGACAAAATCCGTCTACAAATCTATACCTATGTGTACATTGTACAAACTTAAACTGAAGATTTTAGTTGATTTTTAATAACAGCTCGACTGATTTCGATAATTATTTAAATGGGTGGTCCCCATTACCGTGGGAAATATACCCATTGAAAAAGAAAAATGATTTTCTAAACTGGTTTACATCATCGAGTAATCGGTGAACATACATAAAAAAAGAATCCGAATTATTTAGAACCTCCCCCTTTCTTTTTGAAGTCGATTAAAAATAAAATGGCGAAAAATACAAAATTAAATAAACACATAAATCTAAAATAATATTAATATACAAATTATTAAAAGAAAACTCACTCAGCATGTGCTCTAGCTTCTGCGACAGCGGCGCACGTACGTACTAGTTCCAACTTGAGTTGTATGACAGTGTCTCGTAATTCTTCCATGGAGCATTCATTTCTTAGTTTTTCCGCATCTATGTCTATTTCCGTTGTCAAGTTTGCAGAGAGCAGTTCTTGCTGCAGCTAGATATTTATTTATTTTATTTATTCAGGCACAGAAACAGACAGCAAATTATAAAAAAATATAAAAACATGTTAAAAAACTAAGAATAACATTTTAAATTTGCTATCCAATTACATCTGTACACAACATTCAAAAACAAAAAAAAACTTAATTAAAAAGAAGAAAAGAAAATAAAGGATCAGAATCAGAATCAAGATCAGAACAGATTATAGTACAATATGTGCAGGTGAATGGACATAAAAAATAGATAATAATAAATAATATTTACATTTAAATAAAAATGTGAAAAAAAAAGAAAGAAGAAAGACAAAATGAACGTTAACTAACATACCTTGGAAACTAACCAGATTAGAGCGAATGCGAGTCACTAGTTACTAGTGACTACATAGTATAAAACAAAGTCGCTTTCTCTGTCCCTATATCCCTATGCATGCTTAAATCTTTAAAACTACGCATAGGATTTTGATGCGGTTTTTTTAATAGATAGAGTGATTCAACAGGAAGGTTTATATGCATAACTAGTGGAACCCGCGGCTTTGCCTGCGCTAAATCTAGGGAAGAGCCCGAACGAAGCGACGGCGAGTCGCTAGTAAGTTATAAAACCTGATATGAACAGATTTTAGATTATCATTAGAAAATATACTATGATAGTTATATTTCACTTACCTTTTCCTGTCGTTCTTGAGTTATTTTCATGAAGTTGTACAGCTCCATTTGAAAATCATTTACTTCTTTGATGAGCATTTTCTTCAATTCCTGGTTCGCTTTTGCTTTGCTTATTTTCTCTTGCTCTAATTTCATTGCGGCTGTTACTTCTACTGGTTGGGGTTTCGGTACTTGGACTGTAGCTTTCGGTTGAGGCTATAAAAACGCATATAGCTTTAAAAATTATGAAGTGCATGCACTTTGAAAATTAAAAATTTAAAACTTTAAATTGAACATTTTTATAAATATACTAGTAGTATTATTTATTTTATTACATTGGTTACGATAGTTTTAACCAGATTCAGCTGTCGAGTAACATAAAAGATCTTAAAAAATAGCACTATGAATACCACTCTGAAATAATATATTTACATATCATATGTAATTTATTTATTATATTTTATAATTAATTTCAGTAATATTACCAATGAAGTTGGTGTTTCAGTTGTAACTGATGGTATTTCTTTCCTGGCTCCAAATGGCTGAGATGCTGGAAGAAATAATAGCAGAATGATAGGAAAACTAATAAAAAAACATTTTAATTGTAGCTTTGTAAAAGTTAAAAATTACTATAAAAATATTCATTTGATAATCTGAAATCTTCTATTTTGTATATAATTAAAAATGAAAATTCGTATGTTTGTCCTTTATGCGTGATGAAACTCAAGTGGTTCAGTACAGTATGCCTGCAAAGGTTTCTATCGCAAAAAATGGGTATCTTTTACGCGTTTCAAACCGTATTAAAAGAACACTCTGTGCAAAGCGAGGGTAAGTCGCTATAATATTTATAACACTATATTTTGATTCAGATATGAATTCTTAAACTACTTCTAAACTTATGTTAAGTGTTAATTAAGTGGGTTTAACTAAGTACTGGGGCGGACAACAAATGATTGTACTTATTTAAACTCAAACAAACTATATTTCGTTATATTATACATATGTATTAGGATGGCGAAAAAAAAACTACTACTTTTTTTGAGTCGATTTTTTTTTTATTTTTACTTCACATTTTTCGAGCGACCTTCTAATATTAAAATTAATATTCATCTTGTGGTGTTTTTTATTGATTATTGTACTAAATAAAATGTATGGAATTTTAATTTGAATATTAAAAGGGCGCTCGAAAAATTTTAAAGTAACGCACTAATAAACAAAAAAATAATATGAGTGACCTTTCAAAATTTAAATTTTGAACTGAAACTTTCAGAAACATTTTTTTTGGTCTATAAGATAAGGGAAGAATTATACTGATATTTTAAATTATTTAAAAAAAAAATTGTCTATTTTTTTTTGCGCCTTAATATATTGGCTGCTTAAATATAAGTCATAAGTTAAGGAATTAAGTTAATAAGTAAATGCGAGCCGGCGACGGCAAGTCTTTGCGTTGTATATTGTTGTCCCTCTCTGTCCCTTGCACTGGAGACATTTATATATACTTTACCTGGTTGAAACGCACTATGAGATGCTTGGGACACAGGTTTAGGTGCGATTGGTGTTGGTTGTTGTATTTGTGGTTGCGGCGGTTGCGCTTGTTGCTGTGGTTGCGGCTGTTTCAATTGCTGTTGCATTTGTGTTTCATTAACGGCTGGTTGTTGCAGTTGCTGTTGCATGGTTTGCATTTGAGGAGGTTGCTGAAACCAATTAAGTATAACCTTATTATAAATTACCCCTTATTGTGAGATTAAAACTCTTAGTCAAAATATAGTTTATTTAATGAGACTCTTACCGGTACTTTGTATTGGCCAATATTTAAATTTACCAAGACATTGCTGGATTGAAAATAATTCAGATGAAAAAGTTTTAAGCATTTTAAGTGACATTAGTATTATTTCTTATACAACGTGTTTCTTCTAAAGTAAAACCTTCATAATTTCACTAATTTTTAATAACTCATTCACCATCGCTTAATACTGATGAAAATGAAAAGAAAAGAGAAAAGGAGGGAGAATTATTATTTTTTAGAATAATAATAATAACCTTTGGTTGAGCAAAAGGTGCGGGTGGTTGCTGCAGTTGTACTGGTTGCTGCGGTTGTGCTGGTTGCTGTGGTTTTGCAGGTTGCTGTTGTTGTGCTGGTTGCTGCGGATGTGCTGGTTGCTGCGGTTGTGCTGGTACATCGTCAGGTATATTGCTAAAAAGTAAATACAATTTATAACAATTTATTAAATTTTACTTCAATAATATGAAATCCACTATACCCTTAAAATTATAAATCATAATAAATTTAAATCATAAATTTATATTCACTAATTTTTCAGCATTTCATAGGCTACTATAACATAGGCTTGGATCAGAAAACTCATAAAACTCACAAAATCACATAACTTAGTCTACAAATAATATTTAATTTGATAGTTTTAATACCTACCATGTTAAAGCAATATTAGGTAACAGCAATGATTGTATGGAGTTGCAGATATTTTGAGCTGATTTGTTCAAATTGATCACATTGAAGATAGACAACCATCCAGTTTGAGACACTACATGCAGTAGAGGCATTGGTGGAAGTGTTTGGTTTTCACCTGAAATAAAAAAAAAGCATTTATTAGTTTTTTTATTGGCTATTTCGTAATGATTTTTAATAATGAATTCAAAATTTAATCATTAATAAGATACTATGTAAAGTAGTTTGCATGACATAGATGCATAAAATATTATTGCACGCGAACTGTATCGCGTCACGTAAAAAGAACGCTGGAAGAAAGTGGTGGGGGGTGAGTTTGCGCATCGGTACATTCGTACACGAAATTACTAAGCCTATTCTTTTATTTTTGAACTACCTTTCGCTCGCGACGTATATTGGTTATTTAGGTACATTGAAAAGTATATTAGATAAAATGTCATTAAATAGAATTCTATTCATTAATAAAATCTGTTTGATTCAGTGTAGTATGTTTAATCTACTTACAAAAAAATAAATAAAATCGTTTAATATATTTATTTAAAAAATTATCTGCATTATAATCAGACCCTCCCCTTTATAAAACAATATCTGTCAAAATAATTTTTTCTCTATTTTTTGTATAAAACCATTTCGTAATTAAAAACTTTTGTGTGCGTGATGGTATTTTGAACTGACGAACCAATAGCGCCCCGTGACCTTCTCTTACCACCAAATTGGCCGATAAATCGCCTCTGCGCAACTTGAGAGCAAGCGTTATTTTTACATGACGCGAATTATACACAGGCACACATTTACTTGCATACATATATATATAACGCCCTATATACGTACACTCACGCCCACACACACACACATAAGCAAACAGAGGATTACAAATATATTGTTAATAAATGAGCATATTCACCCCAAGGTAACTGATGTACCGCCGCAGTATCAATGCAAATACCAACTGGATAATTTTCTTGTTTTTTATCTGTTAACGGCAATTCAGGTCTTGCTTCATCTGGCTGTAAATTTACACCAGTATTAAAGTATATGTTAACAGTTTGACATTCCAACAATAATTTTGTTATGTCTTAAACAAATACTACTTATGATAAGTCGATGGTGTATCTTTCTTAATAAAAAAATAAAATAAAAACCAACAATTGAAATGTCACTCTTTTAATTATTGTCTGTTTTTCAATGATTTCCACTGAACAAGATATATTTATGTTGAAAATTATTATGAGTCCAAGACGCAGGATTTGAGACTACTTGTTTTGAGTTTCCTGAGCAAGTATGTATCCACTAATTTAGTATAATATGTAATAATAATATAGTAATATAATACCTGGCACCATTGAACCCAATTAGTACCATCCATGGTAGCCAATGTTGCTATTTCCATACTGTTTGATGATGATGTCAGTATTAAATTCCTGTAAACAAAATATATTAAAAAAAGTGCTTGTGTACAAAGTACACGTGTCAGAAGTAAAACTTGAATTTAAATTAAGGCTAACTCTTCCCCGTCTCTGAGCGCCTGGTACTATGGACTTATTTTTTCGTTTCATCGAGTTCGAAATCACATCGATTCTAAAGAAGTTTCACTTCAAAAATAGTCATAATTTCAAACAAATGCTATTAGTAGTATATTATATATTAATTAAAGCAGTATTTTATGTTTTCGTTTTAATTCTATTTGGTAAGTAATGTCTAGCACTTTTTTAGAAAATTTTGTTTTTAATGATTAAAAACATTGTCACCAATAATATAATAAAAAGTTAAACAGGCAAATATCAATGTATATTCAATAGTCTATAAATTAAAAAAAAAATTCACACTATTTATTATCTATCAATTCCTCTTATTTTTGAATACTGCCCAATAGTGAGAATCTCATTAAAATTAGTCCAGTAATTTATACACTTCTTATGATTTCATTACTTATTTCCTTGAAATCAAAGTAATGAAACTTACCATTGAGGAATTCCTAGTAAATAATAATACCAGGGTCTATGGGACCCCATACTGTAGCAAATGTCTTCATAGTTGAGGCATGATGGTGCTCCTCCTTTGGGGGTATTGACTATAGTTACAGCTGAAAATTAAAGTTAATAGTAAATATACATGCAGAATTTTTTCTAAACAAATGTTACATATGTATGTCATAGACAATACTGTCTTTGTATTAAAAAAAACAAATCTCAAATCAAAGTATAGTTTATTTTTTTATCTTTTAAGATATATTAATCTTACATCTATAATAAATAAAGTACCTGGTCGGCTGCTATCTGCTGCATTTTTATAGATAACTGCAAACTGGTAGGTAGCAATCCAATAGATGGCCATTGCTTCAACTGGGGCTCCTTCAAATAATTTTGGTGGTGGAACCATTTTCATTTGTGATAGATCTGGTTTGTACTGAGTGAGACTACCATCATTGTTGCCAGTTACCAGTTGCTTGCCTTTAGGACTCCAACATAGGCATCTAATTAATAAAAAAATTAAAATGCTTAAAACTGACTTATTGTTAATATATATTTAAGAATTAGCACAATAATAAAAAGTTTTTTTTTAATTTAAAAAAATATCCTATAACAAAAATGTAAAATTTGTATGGATGTCTGTTTGTTTTTCAATAACACTACATCTGTTGAAGGGACCTGGATAAAATTTGGTGCAGATGGAAATTATAGTCTGGCATAATAATAGCATAAAGGTTATATACATTAAAATATACCAGGAACAAACTTGAGCAAAGTGACAGAGTATCATTAGTAGCATATAACGCTAAATATTACAATATTTTTATAATCAAGGCCACAGGAAATGAGTAATAACGTAAAATATCACCTTGCATTAGATTGTATTTTTTTCACTTGCATATTGCTGACTTGACTAACTAAGAGAGTGCCATCAAAATATACAATTCCAATAGTATCGGGAATGCAAGGATTCCATTGTAATGATGACACAATGGTTGAAGGATTCACATCACACTTGATAGTCACAGCTGGCCTTACTTCCTAAAATAAAAAAGACACCACTAAGACATAAAAAATATTGTCCGCGATCTATGCTAACCTTCGGCGCGACCTTAGTAAATTATCTAGAATATTCTTAGATTCTGAGTAGGCCGACTATATGTGTCTCCGCAACAAATATTATCACTATAAATTTGAATATTATTCAATATAATCTGTTTAAATAAATATATCATTAGAAAATAACCTTTTTCACAGAAAATGGGTAATTTTCCTTCACATACTACTCAATCTTATGAATCAATTTTCGAAACAGTTATTTTTTTATATAGACAAGTAAATTTTATTCATGTATTCTTCAAATATTTAATAATGATTATGGTAAAATTTCAATTCAACATTAACCTGATTCCCACTACATTGGATTGTGCTAATGGAAATATTTCATTTTCAAGAAAAGTTTTTTTTTCAGAAGAAAAGTATTTTTCACATTATGAAATGACTTTAAATTAAAAAAAAACAATTAAATGGCAACCAGTCTTATTAAAGTGCAGTTATGTTTAATTTGACTTAAGGGAAAAAACTATAAGGGTCACTTGTTCAACAAGTAACTGTCAAAACAAAAGTATATTAAAGAAACTACTTTATGTAATTTTCTTTCATCTTTGTTTCTCGTTATTCTATAATGACATAGATGCATTAAAAATTAAAGGATAAGTAGCATTGATACATATAGTATTTATCACATTATATTTTTATATCTCATTAATTAATATTAAAAATAAAAGTCATGCAAAAATTTCTCATTTTATATCATTTAAATTATTTTAGATTTGTAGATAAATCATACCGGATTTTGAAAGTCCACACACTTGTAAACAAGGAGCATTTGCCCACCAATAATTGCAAGCCATTCTTGATTACAGTTTACAGCAATATGTGTGGGATATACTTGAAGGTTCAACAATAAATGTGGTGCCTCAGATTCCTTATCAATCAATTCTTTTAAGTAATATACTGGAATAATAAATTCTTATTAGAAGATTAGAAGTTATTAATATGGAGTGATTAAACAATAGTGTTATTTTTCTTATAATAATTATACATAAGCCAAATGTATGCTTACCTGATAGCATTCCATTAGGTGATGCTATAAAGACTATACCATATTTACTAGTACAAGTCACTAAATTATATCCTCTATTGGCTAAATGGTTCTTAGTATTAAATACTTTGATTTTTCGCTGAAGTTTATATAGTAAATTCTGTAATAAAATAAAGTAACACTTAAAAAATTTATATTCAATATGCATAATTACACGAAATTTAAGTAAAATTTAATTTAAAAAACTTACTTCACTACATAGTATAAAACAAAGTCGCTTTCTCTGTCCCTATATCCCTATGTATGCTTAAGCGGTTTGTTTTAATAGATAGTGATTCAAGAGGAAGGTTTATATGCATAACTAGCGGATCCCGCGGCTTTGCCTGTGCTAAATCTAGGGAAGAGCCCGAGCGAAGCGAGGGCTAGTCGCTAGTTACCTATAAATGAGTAAAAACTAATAAAAGAACTCACCGGTTCATCGGCAGAATTAGGTCCAAATTGTACTTCCATCGTGGAACGATGAAGCAACACAAACAATTTTGATAAAGAACATATAATTTATGGCAATTATTGTAAATTTATGATAACAAATAAGAATAATGAAGCAATTGAAGAATAAAAATATATCAATAATACAAAACCGAGCAACAACGGTGAACGGACTACGGTTAAGTTTGACAAGTGACACATTGACTTTGACAGCAAAGTGCAAACATTTGAATTATATAGGTAATAACTTAAATTTGAATCACGGTCTAGAAAGAAGGAGTAGTGAGGTACGTCAGCCTATCGTGACAATAGTTTCCATTTACGGCCGTGGCGTGACAATAGACTAGGGTGCTGTGCAACTAAGATAAAATATTATTCTGTCTCTTTTTTATCCCATGTAACGTGAGCGTACTAAACCCTCATCACATTACTCGAATTTATTTCGTATTTTATAAATATCATTTAAGTGATTTGAATTAATGTTGACTATCATTGCGTATGTGCGTCAAAATGCGTTAAATTAGGTAGCACCAGTGTACATTTTAAAGGAAGAATTATATTTATTTCAATCTTATTTGTGATGGCGCCACGGTAGGAAGTTGATTAATCACACTTTTCTGAGTTTACCGCACCTTTCTGGTGGGTTTTTGAATGGTTATTTACCGAGGTGGACACTGTTTCAAATTTGTTTCCATATAAGAAATTACTTCTTACATCTACACTCCATAGACAATTGTTTAAACTATAAAGATTATATAAATAAAATTCTATTGAGTGAAAAACATGTATATTAAATTATTTAGGATCAGGGAAATTTAAAAATCTTTTAATTAGCCATTTGTAAAATGTATCTGGGAAAGGTAATTTAAATAAATTATAATAAAATTTGTAACGCCATGACTCAACTTTGTACATTTTTCTTGGCTTTTCATCAGTAAGAGCTTTCATGAATGTTTCAATAATATTTTCATCATTTAACGAATCATATTTAGCATATTTAGAAGCATTTTGTAAATATTCATTTAAAGCTCGCATTCTCCTTTCATGAAATTTTTTTTGCTCTTCTGATAAATGTGCCAGCATTTCATTTCCGTTTCGGAATTGATTAGCCATTAAGTAACTGGATCCAACGAACCCACCTGAGAAAAAAAAACAAAACCAATTAGCAATTAATAGGTATTTAGTATTTCAAAATAGCAATAAATTTTGTTTACAATTATTTTATACCTGGTACAAAAGCTATCGCTTTTAAATCGTTCTGAGTATGCTCAAAATGTAAAGCACGAGTCCAAGCTAACAAGCCCGCTTTACTTGCACTGTAGGGTCCAAAACCTGGCAGAGGTTGCAACCCGCAATGGCTTGCAATGTTTATTATCCGTGGCTTAATTCCCTTATAATACACAAATAAAATAAAATAAAACATAGAAAAGAGTAAATTAATCAAAGTAAATAAAACATAAATTACCTATCTACTTATGGTATCTAGGTACCTTACGTGTTGATGATAATAATTCCAACAATAATTTCCTATAAAGTATTTGCTAGCGTGTAGGTACCAACTTTATAGTAAAATACAGGTAAAAATATAATATTTTATATATAAACAGTGGAACAGATACCATCCTCCTTTTTTAAAGTCAGTTAAAAATGTTAACGTTAAGTACCTACTAGTTCTATTATCATACGAAACAATAGTATTTGTAAGAGTATACTCTAAGTTATACTAATATTCTTATATTATATTCTTCTAATCTTACTTCATTTGCACTTTGTCGAAGATCAGGTAAAAATTTTGAGACAATCCTCATTGCCCCGAGTAAATTTACATTTATAGTATTTTCTATGATTTGCGGTGTATGCCATTCATAGTCCCCTATCGTCATAACTCCAGCGTTGTTGACTACTGCATATAGTTCTAAAAGGATAAAAGACTTTGTTTATTTTACACAATTTAGTTCAGTAGTTAGGCACATTTTAAAGTTTTTTTTTCTTATAGGTTGCTCGTTTTGTAAATAACATGTAATAAGTATGATGACGATAAACAGGCTTTAAAGTTAAAATATATAATATGTACCTACGAGTATATTTCATAGAGCACTCTTGGAGTTTGTCTTAAAATAACTACCTTTCAAAAAATGTGTTTACATAAAATACCTATTGAACATAATACTTTCTTAGGTTTACGCGAATATTGATATTATAAATGAAACTATATTTTCGGGATAAAACTATATCTATCTTTTCATGGTCACGGGAGAGACTCTCCCTGATACATGATTGCTGCCTAAAGCATTGGAAATATCGGGAACCAAAAATCAAAATAAATCGGAAAAGATAGTTTCATTTGTAATATTGAATTAAAATTACAGGTTTAAAATATAATAATTAGTTAATAGCTATACCTAAATGACAAAAAACCACGAGGGATTTGTGACCACAATTTTCATAAAAAAATATAGCATTTGGCAAAGTACTTGACGCATGTGCTCTCTCGAATACTAAAAACTTTAGTAAATAAACATCGATATGAAAATTTTCATATTGATATTCACTTTGTGATAGCTGTTCTTACTTTTGATGGAAAAATTCAAATATTTTTATTACTGTTTGGTTTTCAAACAACGTACCAAAATGATTTACAAATGAAATTCGATTCAAGTTTATTTTATCTACCAAAATTTTGCTTAATCTGCATACCTAATTTACAATATCTTTTGATATTGAAATAACTCACTGTAATTTGGATTGGTTTTCATAAGAGACTTAATGTAATTATGAAATTCAGCTATGCTTTTGGAATCTGTAACATCTAAGTGAAAAGGATAAGCGCATAGGTTCTTGAGAGCCCGTGAAGCTTCAGTATCGGTTCCTTGGTACATGCCTGGAAATATAAAAAGAATAGGTATATTAGTATTTTTTAACGTTAATTACAATCGAAATCAAAAATGTACCTTTTTAACCTTTTTAGTTAGAAAGGTAGGAGGCAAGCGGAACTTAAACAACATAACAATTTCCCTTGTTTTAACTAGGTATTTTAATATTGATTTTCTTTTATTTTCTTAACTCTTAAGTCGCAGTGTCAAAATATGGTCCAGAGAATAATCAATGCTACATAAGCTGTAAAATAAAAAAAATGAAATCCAACTTGTAGTTCCAAGGATGAACGCGTTTAAACAAAAACAAAATGAACTCTAGCTATACATATTATTAATATAAATTATTTTAATGCGTCTACCTGCTACAGTAACAAGTCCTTCCCGAGCAGTTCTCGCGGCGAGTGCCCATCCGAGGCCACTGTCACATCCTGTTATAGCTACCACTTTTTTCCAGGACATAGTTTTTTTCTGAAAGTACATAAAGCATTATTAATAAATAACATAATAAGAGTATTATATTCTTGTATAGAAGTTGATTTTCATATATTTGTGCAATAAATCTTTTTAAATACATACACAAACACATAACATAAATATGTAGATTGTAGGTATAGCATCACTGTTACTATTTTCCCTGTCTTTTTTACAAGCGCCTTACTTGAGTATGTTTAAAGGGATTTTTTATTGTAACTAATTGTAGCCAGTCCATATTATATATTATAAGCTTTGTTTAAATAAATACAAAGTTTCACTTGTGATGTCGCTGGAAATCTACATAAGTTCAACAATTATGGTTATCAAATATCAGTAAACATTTTGTGCTGATGATAACTTTTCTAAATTATTTTAGCAATATCAAAGAAAATACTTAGGATTAAGAAATATGGACTCACCTGTGCTTTTACGTGTCTAGATGTGAACAGAGTCCGGAATATACTGACCGCTTTGCACATCTTTGACTCGTTGCATATGAAATCGGAGTCAGATTTCATTGCATATTAATAACGAATTTCATGTATGAATTACGTTTGGTTTTGTTTGGTTTGAATTTATTTCTTTTTTTTGTTGTAGGTAGGAAATATATTAGTATTATTTTATTTGGTATTTTCGTGTGTGTATGTATGTAGAAATAAAACGATACTATCGTTTGTACTTGTAAAACTGTATCTATAAGGTTATATTAAAGAAATGCTTTTTTTAAATAAACCTATAATGATTTAATCAAAACACTATGAGTAATCGAACCCCCGCTTACCGACTCAGTTCGAAGAGCTTTCTAGTCTTATTTATTCAACTATTGAGATTACTATTATTAAAGGAAAATGTCGAGTATTTGAACAAAGAGACGCCAATAAAAGAGGATCATTTCAGCACGAATACCCAACTGAGAGATTAGACCTATTGAACGGAAACAATCTTGTATTTCTGGTTCGCTTAATTCAGATCCGATCCATCGGGCAAAAGTGTTTCAAAACACCGCGAACGACACTAGCTAAAATATCCCGAGAGTCCTACCATCTTAAGATCTTATTATATGACCGGCCCACTAATTATGAATTATAATGAGATTTATTAATATTGAGATGAATGATTTTTTTAAAAATGAAATTAAACATTATTTAAACTTTTAAATCTCTTTAAAAGTTTAATAACATTAGATCAAAAAGTTATCGTTGATTGAGGAACACGAATAATGGCATTTTTATGGCAGAACCCTTATTGGATTTCACGATACCTAGTAGTAAGTACCTATGTAAGTGTATGTAAATTCTTTATTATGAGTATTTCTATATGCATAAACAAATGCTTATGTTTACTCTAAGTATGTTTATCGTTGGAGACTGGAGAGACAAGAGTGCAACTTACAAGCCAATGCAAGAGTAGCAAAAGGAATGACTAGAAAACTAATTATACTCTTACTACCCTATATTTAAAAATACGTAGGCCGTCTCAAGTACATCCCGCCTCTTGCACCCGTTCTTGTTTCAGGGGCAAACAAACGACTTTATAGCATGGTAGAATCAAATTGCAGTGAAACATATTTTATTTATTTATTGTTTGGTATATAATATAAAAACATGTTTTATTAAATTAATTTTATAAACAAAATTATACTTCACACACTCATAACCTTAAATAAATTTACATGCATGGACTAGCTTTTATATCATAATAATATACAATATTAATTGCTTATATTACTATTTATCCATTGTACATATTGAAAAACATTTGTGTAAAGGGATGGCACTGAAGTTCCACAAGGGCTGTCTGCTCGCTTTCCACTGACTACACCGATGACATAATAGCTACCTCTATATAACATCATTAACGGTCCTCCGGAATCACCTTTACAAGTGTCTTCACCTGTACGCCCAGCAGCACAGAGATGGGTCCTTGTCAAATGTGGATAAGACTTCTGGCATTCGTCATGGGGAACTAAATGAACGACAGTTGACTGTTTTATTTCAGTGACGTATTGCCCGTTTCGCCCCCAGCCTGCCACGGCGAGAGGCAGGTTGGAAAAGTCAGGGTTATCTATGTCGACAGGCGGCAAGCATATTGATCGGATGAATCCTGAAATATAGGGAATTCAAATATTAATTTAATTTTTAATTATAATTAGTTATTTTTGTTAAAAGAAACCTACTTGTGTATGGGGCGTAACCGTGGAGTCGAATGAGTGCTATATCATTATGAAGACGATCGTCGTCATATTGCGGATGGTGTATTACATCTTCGGCGTGCATGACAATGTTGTCTATACAGTTTTTCCCCTCTCCCATTACAGATTTACAGTCTCTCGGAAATGTTCTCTTATCATACTCAGCCAGTGTGATTTCAATACTGAAAATTAATAAAACATATCAAATAAAGAAAATAAGAAAGAAATGTTATTACTCTTTACTAAGAATAAAACGTTAAAAGAAAATTATTCGTAACACTAATTAATCACCCTTCCAATATTCGCTTTTTGAGAGATAACAAGTGTTTCAGATTTTAATTTTCATTAATTATTATATCATTAATTATTATATAATTTTTCTTTTATTACTGTTATCTTAATTTATTTTTAAATACATACTCAATTATATTAGCTCCTGCTTCGAATACACAATGGCCAGCCGTAAGAACATATTTTTGACTGATCAAAGAGCCACCACAGTTGAACGACGCTTGTTTATTACCATAGTCAAAGGTCACTTTCAAAAGTACTGTCCAAGGGAATTGATCTAACTCAGTCTCTTTGCCGCCTAAAATTAAAATAAATACAATAAAAACAAGAAAATAAATAGAAATGAGTAAGCAAACATAAAGTGCAATTTCAACTTTTGTCAAGTAATTAAAAAGTATGATGATGAAATAAAAAAAATGTTATTTTAGTTACCTGCAATTCTGTTGTCGAGTACAACTTCTGCTGTACTATTTTGAATAGAGCGTTTGCCTCTCTGAGGATAGTAAGAGTTTGGATAGTTTTGTTGAGGGTAGTTTTGTTGAGGCCATTTTTGTTGTGGCCTATTTTGGACAGGAGGTGCGGCGTACATATTAAGTATACTTTGTAAATCTGTGCGGAAGAAGATAGTAAGGCTAGTGAAAGATAGTGGAAAATTAATTGAAAGTATGTTTATCCCTATATGATGGTCTTAACCGTTTAATTATTTGAAAGTAGTATTAAATAGTCAGAAAAGAGTCACAATAAGTAAGTGCAAAACATAGTATGCTATTAAAAATGCAGAGAAAATGATATAAGTAGAAGTAGAGAGATGTTAAAAGTAGGTGTAATATAATATTAACAAGTTTATGTATAGATACCCGTTATTCTGTCGCTATCTGACATGTCTTTTCCACAGCATCCTGTCGCAGGATCTGGAGGGATGCTCGATTGTACTGCACATTGCTGCTCCGTATTCAATCCAGCATATACATTTCCATTTCCATTATTTAAATAAGGGGTTTGTTGCTGAGGATAGGTATTGGGAACTTGATAGTATGGATTTGGAGTTTGTATTTGTCCGGGTGATACTCCTAATTGGTTAGGATTTTGAGGATTAGGATATTGGTTGTTTTGGAAGTCTTGATTAGGGATTCCCCCGGTGTTTATTCCATTATTTGGGTATTGTGTGTTAGGATATTGGGAGTTTGGATATTGTGAGTCTGGAGTTTGCTGATCGTATATACCCTGATTGTTTAAGCCGGTGTGTGGATTTCCGTATATATCTTGTCCGACTGGAAGGCCTTGTGGATTGTCATAATCACCAGGTCTAATTTGATTAGTAGGCTGTTGGCCATATGGAATTTCCACACTTGGTCTGCCACCTTGATTATTATAAATATTTTGATTAATATCTCCTGGTTGTGGAATACCCGAGTTATAGTTATTTTGATTACCAGGACTCAATGGTTGATTGCCATAGACGGTTTGGTCTATTGGTCTAATTTGATTACCGTAGCTGCCTTGGGGACGAGGATTTAAATTTAAATTTTGATTACTTGGATTTTGAAATTTACCCGCGCCATTGTTTACATTAGGTCTAATTGATTCTTGCGGTAAATTACCTTTACCATGCCCATGCCCGATTCCCCAAATATTTGAGCTAGGACAGCACACCTATAATTAGATAAAAGAAAAATGAATTTAATAAATAAAATTAAGCTCAATATACTGTCAAGTTATAATAATAGTTATAATTACGTAATCTCCTTTAGCAATCGTAGAAAATCCGTAAATCGATGATCCTCCACCATTTTGTGAGACATCACAAGGGACTTGTTCAAGCCACATCTGTTTCTGATGTTTATTCATGTTTGCAAACATCGGACAGTTTTCGATTCTCACACATCTTTCACAAATGTCTGCATGTAAAGAAAAAATGTTATAAATAAAGACAAAAGAAACAATTCAAATAAGTAAAGAATTCGTTTTTCAATATATATAAAATTAAACGATATTCAATAATATATAATATAAAAGATATTCGCATTCAAATATTTCAAAATTGCAATCACAATAATACAAAAAAACCATATAAACTTAGTTAATGAAATTAATAAAATTTAAAACTTACCTTTTCTAACAGCGGTCACGAATAAAATATTAATCCAAAATAAAATAAATATAGTGCAATGTGTGATCCGACCCATGGTTGTTGGATTAATGCAACATGACTGAACTTTCAAATACAATAACTACTTAAGGAACCTATTCCGCCGACCCTTTCTTGCTTAGACCATTAAAGACATTAGTATATCATTATCTGCGTGTATTTAATTGTCAATTAATGAAGTGAGTCTGTTTGTGGGTATTTGCCTCTAATTACGTCTCTATGACGTGATATAACTGTAGAGCTCGTTATTAAATGAATAGTTTTGAAGCAATAATAACTAAAATGTAATAATCAAATTGATCATTTCATAGAAAAATTACGCTTAATTGACGTTGTTACAATAGACAATACAATAGACATATCTACGCGCTATTCTAACATTTAAAATAAATGGTGTGTAGTGAATTGTACATCAAAAAAGGAAAATTTATAAGATACAAAACGGCTTATAATCGCAGGTTTTGTTTTTGTGTGATAGTAACTAGGTACCAACATTCAACTAGTAGATACAAATCAACTAGTTGAATATTAGTAATGTGAAGATTTCATTCATCATTTTAATATTCTTGATCAGCTTTACATATCTTTGAGGAGATACCCAGACCCCATTTTTTTTGGTTGAGAATCTATTTTCAAAATTCTTTTAAGTTAGAGTGAGTTGTCGAATCTTTCTTCAGATATACGTAACAGAGTAATTGGCAATCTGAATTGTAATTCTTTGTGTTGATTTCCAATCTTGGTATTCCATCACTAGCACAACGGTATTTTAGTTTTTATGCCTTGAAATTGCTTGTGGTAACTTTGTTTTATCATAGATAGATACCAGAGGTACATACACGAAGTACATACATATTTTATTGAAATTGATGATACGTGATATACATTTTATTACATGATAATATATTAAGCCTATAGCCTTTCTCAATAAATAGGCAATTTACTGCAAAAAACATTATCGTTTTATTTGTAATTTTTGTTATAAGTAGCTGATGTATTTTTTTATAGATAATAAATTAATGTTCGATTGACCTAAAATTAGTCATACAAACATATTTCGACTGTAAAAACCAATTCGTTAAAATCGTAATTTATTATCAGTATGTAATTAATAAATATTTCCATAGCGTTAATCATTTTTGACGTCACCTTTTATGTTACGAATGAAATTGTGAATGAAATTAAAAATTAAAATTGTATAAGCTTTTAAGCATCATTGATAAATTCTGTTGAGAGTGAGCGATCTGTATATAAATTAAGGTTTATTTATTTTTGAAATCTTGTTATAAAGTAGGTACTTTACACATGAAAGCTAGGTATAGAAATTCATATTAAAATATAAATAGAAGTTAAAATACGTTATTTTTAATAATTGATGTACCTACATAATTATATCAATATGTCTTAAATAGTTTGTACACAATAGCTAGATATTAAGGCAATTTTTACTTAGTACTTCGTTACATGAGAAAATATATTATATTAAAAATATTCAAATTTTATAATAACTTTAAAATAATTGTTCAGTTTTATTAGGTACTATGGTAGCTTAGTCACATTTCATCAATTTAATTGCAGGCCATATAGATACTGCTACATATATAATCGCAGGCACAGATTCGAGTAGAGGTAAATATTATTCTTTAAAATTTATGAATTATATTTTTGCAATAAAAATTAGTAAATCTGGTGTCACTAACAATCTTTATAGGTCTATAGGGAATAGGGATCGTTTCAATAGCGAATAACAAAACGTGTCGCGCGGTGGGACATGCGCTAATTGTGACACGTGAATATTTACCGCACCGATCTTTATTTGCAGGATTGCTTTTACATAAATTTCAACAGTTGAGATAGATGGGCCGAGGTTTGTGTTTAGAAATGAAAATAAAGTGGTCGTACTAAAGTTATACTAAATCTAAATATTTTACAATCAACAATTTTGTACTGAAAAATAAAAATGTAGCAGTATTTAACTTTTAAATACTTTTATACAGGTAAAATTAAAGACTCGAGTTATATAATAGAATAGGTGCAAAAAACTCTAAAGATTTATTTCACAATTTAAACTTCATTTTCCCAAACGTACAGTTACCTTGAAATAAAATTTTAACTTTTCCGAAACTTATTTTAGATCTTTTGTCTTTCGCCGTCATGATTTAAAAGACCCGTTCACGGAATAGCGGTCATTCGACCGCCACTTTTAAAGAGAAGGGCTCTCGAGGGAAATCTACGCGCCCCCGGTTACGTTCTGATAATAGTGTTTGTTCATTTAAGTGTCTCGATGTATTGTGTTCGAGCCTAATGGCGTACGGGAGGACTTCTTTTAGGCTTTTGATGTATTTAAACAAAATGAAAAGGATTAAAATAATTATATTAGGTATACCGACTATAATAATCTTACGCGAAAAGTGTAATTGATATTTACATTTATTGCTATTGTTTAGTGGGTATCGGGTATATTTCATGAAAAATGAATAATGCGAACCTTTAATTCTTACTTAATATTTGATAAGATAATAATGTTATACATAAATATTTGATAGCGGTATGTATATCCTATTTAAAATAGTAGATTATTCTTATGTGAGCCCTAAAATGTACTGACTCGACTTAAAATAAGTATAAACTAATTTTTGTGTTGTTTGAAATAAAAAAATACTGTTTTCGAAAAATTTAACAAATAAAAGTGACTGGGATACCTTGCAGGAACAACGCTTTTTTTGAGCTACATATGGTATTAAAAAAAACAAATACATAAATACTCAAGAATCATATTTATTTGGAACACATTTGTATTTTATACGAAGTTGATGTTAAATTCCCAACTGCGACTTTATCCAAGGCAAAAATTTGAATACATTTGTATAGACGGATGGCACTGACGAACCACAATAGCTATTCACATTCTTTCCACTTACAATACCGACAAGATAATAAGCACCACTGTACACTAACATTAAGGGTCCACCAGAATCACCTGGACATTGGTCACGGCCAGCCGCCCCAATCGCACATACTTGCGAATGTATTAAATAACCAACGTAATTTCTACATACATCATTTGGTACTAAACCTACGACAGTAGTCAGCTTTATGCCATAACCTTGTGTATATCGATTGATTTGACCCCAACCAGCAATCTGTAGAGGCAGGTTGGCGAAATCTGGTCTATCTATATCGAAGGATGGGAGGCATATTGGTCGAATATAGTCTGAAAGAATAATAATTTACCTATAAGTTTTTTTCAAGTATTAAGAGATGTACTCTTTCTGAAAGTTAATATTCATACTATAAAATGCTTACTAGTATATGGGGCGTTATTACGTAGTTTTATAAGTGCTATGTCATTATGAAGTAGATCCTTATAATGCTGTGGATGATATACTGTGTCCTCTGGATACAATAATACATTTTGTACACATTGCCGGTTCCCCATAACATTCTTACAATCTATAGGAAAAGTTTTTATGTCATACTCAGCGGCAGTAATTTTAATGCTGAAAATAAAAGAAGATTTATATAAAATAAGTGTATAATGATTTGTTTCAGTAAGATAATAATAATAATTAATAGGTATCTCATATAAATATCAGGTCTAAATAACAATTTTTTTACCAAACTCATATAGGATTATAAGGAAAATACGGTTTTTATACGAGAGAACGCAATTTCAAAATTTTTGCATCGGTGTGAGCGTCCGTCCGTGTTTTTTTCAGCTAATTTCCGAAATGCCTTGAGCGATTTTGATGAGACTTTCACAGAGAAATATAAAAATTTTATACATAAATTTAATTACCCCTAACTTAGAATACTACTTTTTTTGGAAAAAGAATTAAGGGTCCTTTCGTTTTATTTGTAAAACGTATAGCTTATGTTATCAATATTTCTGTACGCTGGGTTTATTTTTTAAATAAAGATGAAATTTTATTAACCACATTATATATCGAAAGTAGAGAAATACTTGGTTGACTACCGATTATTACAAACCTATGTAGGGATATCAATAAATTTTGTATAATATGAAAAATAAAATTCTTCTATTTAATTTTTTTTCTAATTCTATTGTTGAACAATCAAACAACTTTTATTGTACAGAAAAATTGTTAAAATTCATCGATTCACAATGTCGATAGACGTAATGGAAATTATACATCTTTTAACAAAGAAAACTCCTTAATATTGTTAGAAATGGAGCGGATTGATAATACACCATTTAATTAATATATTTTACTAGTGAAATTATAATTTCATGGTTTTTACGATTTCTCCGAGACGCTCTGCTAGCTTCTTATAATGTAAAATTATACTATACGTAGGTATTTTATATAAGTTTTCTTACTTAATTAAAGTCATTCCGGCTTCGTGAACGCAATGTGCTGCTGTAAGAATATGTTTTGGGCTGATCAGGGAACCACCGCAAGTTATTACTGTTCTATCAAAACGTGATTCGAGAAACACCATCCAAGGAAACTGGCCAAGCTGAGTGTCTGTGCCTTCTATAAAATAGAACAAGAAAATGTAAGAGTACCTAATAAGTATTTGAAAAGAACAAAATTTACAGGTAAATAAAGATTTGAAAATTGAATTTCTAAACGCAGTTCTAGTTTTCAAGCTTCAATCATAGTCTACTTGGTGATTCTCTTTGAATTTCTTTCGGTAATTTTTATTGTTTTGCAGCTCATCTCCACGTTCACGTTGAAATCAGTACTGAAAGTATATATACGGTTTTCTTAAATGTTTGTCTGTCTGTTTGTTTGTTCATTCCGGGTAATCTCTGAAACGGCTGGATCGATTTTGACGGAATTTGCACTATCAGATAGCTAATGTTATAAGGAGTTACTTAAGCTAAATTTATTTTATTAGAAAATTATGAATACCCTTTGATTTATTTTAAATTATGCCCAGCGAAGCGGGCCGGGTTTGCTAGTTCTTACCTAATATAAGTTTAAGCTCAGTTTTACATATAGCTATTTCTTATATTATATATACCTACCTGAAACTCTACGGCTGGGGATGATCCCATCTTCAAACGAAACACTACTATTTGACGAGCGTCTGTTTGTCCTAAGTAAATTTTGGAGATCTGTATAGAAGAGAATACCATAAAAATATAATACATGTCGGTAAAAAGTATAATATAAAATTGTATGCGATATTTTCTTATCTGAGCATTCGACATTTTAAATTTAGTTGTTTTCATTTGTTTTCAAAAACCACAAGAAGGATTATGTTCGGGCCAAACGTTGTTACCGAACACCTAAGCAATAATGCTTAGTAGGTGTGTTATAAATACATCAAAACACACCTAAAACAGTCAGTGCACGTTCGGACAGCAATCAAACCGGCTGCATTCATTATCATTACATAGCATCAATTATCATTAAATATATCATAGTATAAAATCAATAAACTCTACAACGATCTCAGACTGTATTTAATTTATCAATCATTTAGTAGTAGGTCGCGTCCCCTACATTTTTTGGTCCTTCGAGCCGGATTTTTCAATGACTCTATATATCCTGAATGTGTGTCCGCATCTAACTTTTGTGATAATATATGTACCAGAATAGGGTCCCATGTGCTTATGTCAACTCCTAGGTTTTTAATCGCGTGCATACACTCTAATGTAGTATCATGCAATCGTTTTATGCTTGCTAGGGATTGCTGTTGTATAACCGGTATACCAAGGAGGGAGTTCATGTGGGATGTGAAGATGCGTTTCTTGTGGTCGTAACGATTGTTCAGTATTTCCCAACACGTTATATAGTTTTCACTGCTAATACACAGATGCTGTATAAGTCTGTCGGGCTCACCGTGAACTTTACCCTTTAAAAATTGCATTTTCTGTGAATTTGATAAGCATGGATTGTTATGAATGGTTTCAGTAAATAGATTTTTGAACGCTACCCACTGTTGATAATTTCCATTAAATGTTGGGACATCCATCTGAGGTGTGCATTTTTCTCTGTGTGATACCGACCACATTTTACTATTTAATGATTTCTTAATCTCAATGTATGTTTTTTCATGTTTATTGAAAACAAGATCGTACTCTCCATCTTCCCCGTTTAGCTCGGAATCTATTTCCCAATGAAGTGAGTCTATTGCAGCCCACCTTTGCTGTAACTGTTTCAAAGCATCTTCAAATTCCCATTTTTCTGATATAGAATTAATGTCTATGGTGCTTACAGTCCGCGAAAAAGCCTTAAAATTAATAAACTGTTTACGCAGCATTTCATCTAATTTGCTATATAAACCTCGACTTTCTTGAAACCTAACTGATATATTTTCTTCTTTATGTTTTGCTAGCGATGAAGTCGATGCTGACGGCTCTTTTAATTGAGAATGAAAAGTTTCCGGGATCTTTTGAATAATTTCACTATATTTCTCATTTATGTATGATTTGATATTTTCATATTTTTTCTTTGTATTTTCAAAATGTGAATTTGCAAAGTACGGATGACTCGTATCTTTACACTCTCGTAAACGCTTATGATTCTCTTGATATTCAGACCAGTAAAGTTCTAGAGTTTGGAGCCGTTTTTTGATATGATACTCTGTTTTCCGCTCTTGATTGTCTTTTTTAAAGTTAATTAAAAGTTTTTCCATCGACTCAACGATCTCTAACTGATTGCTATATAAGTCTTCCATTATGATTGCTAAACAAAATAGTCAACTGATAAAATGGAAAGATCTTACTTGGTGCTGGGTCTGCTACTGAAGTGCGTCCTCTGCTGCTACCTGCTCGTCTGATTCGATAGCCCGACTCAACAGTCAAGACTATCTGTTGCTGCTGCTGATACCAGAAAACTCAACTCGGTAGCCAAGCTTTCTCTGCTGATGCTTATTCCCGGAGGCTGATTTACCTCCCGAATTCGACGCTATGATAAAACTTTCACTACACAGTTTCACTGATAACTAGTTTGCTAATTTAACTGATGAAATAATTTCACTGATAATGTCACTGATAAAATAATGTCTCCTCACACTCGCGAACTGCTTTAAACGCGAAGCGCGAGGTCCAAAAGCTCGAAGGACCAAAAAAAAAAAAAAAAGTAAAAAAAAAAAATAGATTCTTACATTTGTTACCTTTTTCATTTTTTTTTATGAGGTTAATAACTACATCTCAATGTGCATATAATATCACGGCTCCTCGAAAATATCAGTTTTTATAGTTAAATCCAGTAAACAAAACTAATACAAGATGAGTGGAAATTAGTTTTTAAAGTTAAAGTGTTCTACAAAATAACTACGTATTGGCAAGGCATAAAGGTCTATAATCAATTAATTAATCATTTGGAAAAAGCATGTACTAGTATATCAGGCGGCACACACTGCGACATTACTCTATTACAACTACGTCATGAGTACACTGAACTGGAGTACTATAACCAGCTGCTTCTTACTCAGCATTTCAGAAAGCGTACGCGACGGCGGCGCGGGCTTATCAATGGAGTGGGTTATATTGCAAACAGTCTATTCGGAGTATTAGATGAACAATTCGCAGAAACATATGAGCAGGACATTGAACTTATAAAGAACAATAATAAATACTTTTTAAATTTAATATAAAATAAAACATTTAATGATCTCAGCATGCAAATATAAAGTAGATTCAGCAAAATAGTCAATTGATCGATCTTGGTGTATCCTATCACGACCTGCACCAGTGCATAGTATGCTACGTGTTGGTGGCGACGGTAGGGATCGCTGCAGTGATCCTAGCGTGGCGTCGTTGCAAAGGGCGGCAAAGCGCGCCTATCACTCCTAACATTAGATATAGAAACAACAGTGTGAATAGTGTAAGTGATAGTGTAAGTGCCAGTGAAATGTGTGTGTCGCGAAAGCAGAGCAAGGCTGACCGTCAGCCCAGTGTTAGTGTTAATGTGGAGCTTAAAAATCAAGCGAGCTCTCCTATTTTTAAAAGGCCTTCCTGTTTAGTTTAATATTAACGCTAGATTTTGAGATTTAACTTAAAAAAAAAATTGAATTTAATGTTAGATTATTTACGCTAGATTTTGTATATCATTTAGTTTAAGATTTCTATTGATAAATGTTAATTTAAGCAACCTCAACTATTTTTAAAATAAGACCTTTTTTTAGTTTAATAAAAATAAGTTAGAATTTGTAAATCATTTAGCTTAAGATTTTCATTGATAAATGTTAATTTAAGGAAATATTGACTTCACCTTGTAGCATTAATTCATCTCATTATCATTGTTTGTATCATTATCATTTTTTGCCTCCCCTGGGAGCATGTTCGGGCCAAACGTTGTTACCGAACACCTAAGCAATAATGCTTAGTAGGTGTGTTATAAATACATCAAAACACACCTAAAACAGTCAGTGCACGTTCGGACAGCAATCAAACCGGCTGCATTCATTATCATTACATAGCATCAATTATCATTAAATATATCATAGTATAAAATCAATAAACTCTACAACGATCTCAGACTGTATTTAATTTATCAATCATTTAGTAGTAGGTCGCGTCCCCTACAGATTACAAATACGGCATAATACTTGGGAACCCCCTAAAATTTAATAATGAATATTTAATATCACTACAAGTAGGTACATAGTATAAAACAAAGTCGCTCCCCGCTGTATGTCTCTATTATGAATGTCAGTATATCTTTAAAACTACGCAACGGATTTTGATTCGTTTTTTTAATAGATAGAGTGATTCAAGAGGAATTATTATATGTTTAACTGGCGGAAGTCATTAGTTCAATAATAAAACTAATTAGAGTTTTATAAAATTTCTAGTTAAAATTATTTATTGTTGTAATAATTGTATTATTTTATTGGTGTACAGTTGTACGAGTATACTGTATAGGTACTGTCTGTAATTACTAGTAATGTAATTACTCAGGTATACAAAGCTAACATTGTGTAACACTAAAAATAAGGGTGTATTTAGAATGTAGTTAGTACAACCGAATGGGCCGGCACTCCCCGTATAGTTCATTAGTACCACTCTCTCACAGAAGACCGGCGTGAAGTGGCAGCTATGCTGTCGCGTTTCGTCCGGTTAGTGAGAGTCCGGGAGGCCCACTCTCCTTCCCCCCTCCCTCTTCCCTTCATCCTCCGCCTTCGTTCCCCCTCCCTCCCACTTTCCTCCCTCCTCCACCCCTCCCTTTCCTGAAAGGCCGGCAACGCATCTGCAAGCCTGGCTTGCAGATGTCCATGGGCGGAGGTGATCACTTCCCATCAGGTGAGCCTCCTGCCCGTTTGCCCCCTTTTTACCATAAAAAAAAGTCGGTTTAATATATAAGTTTTTTTTATCTGTAAAGCTACTCTACCATTATAATATTACGAGTATACACGTTACCCTGCGTACGGAAAGCACCAGATAAATCTTGTCCACAGCACCCTGTAGCAGCATCTTGCGGCGCCCACTGTGCTTCACAATTTAATTGACCTATAAATATGTTAAATATGCTTTAAAATAAGGGATTCGAAAGTTTGTCATTATCTAAGTACTTTTTATAACTCAGCCGACGCGTCGACATAATAATTACTAGCTACTCAGCCTCTTTTCGCTTGGTTAAGTCCCTAGATAGCACACACCGGTACGATGCGATATTATAAATAATAGTATATATCCTACCTGCAACAGAAACAGTTGAGATTAAAATGTTGATCAAAATAAATATGAAACTTATATATTTATAAAACATTATGCCTATAATAATATGATTAATTCGTCTACTTAAAATGTTCACGTATGTGCACGATACTAAACGTGAAGTAGAAATATATTATTTCTTGATTTATATTTGATAAAAATAATTTATTTATTAGAAGAAGTGCTAATATAAAAATTTTCATGCTGAAAATCACGTGTAACCAAATTAATATACGAATCATTTACGGTGTAGAAAATGCCTAGTGGAACATTTACTTGGAATGTAGCACTTGAGCTACAACTCCGTAGAGGCTAAAACTGGACCACGCATTATTTAATGTAATCTACAATTATTGTAGATACGAACCTGTACCAATAACTCAATTTTGAGATCCTCTAGAGATTTTAAAAAACATTACTGTGACAATTATTTAAAACGTACTCGTATGAACGAACAATGAACATTTTAAGAATATTCTGTAATATTTTCTTCTACAGAGTCGATTTTGTCTATTCCCATTTAATGAATGGAAAATTTGTGGAATCAACAAAAGCAGGCATACACACAAGCAGGCAGCACTATACCTACTGTACAATAAAAACTAAGAAATATTGTAACCATGATACATTATTTGATTTTTTTTTTATGGTAAAAAGATGGCAAACGGGCAGGAGGCTCACCTGATGGGAAGTGATCACCTCCGCCCATGGACATCTGCAAGCCTGGCTTGCAGATGTCCATGGGCGCGTTGCCGGCCTTTCAGGAAAGGGAGGGATGGAGGAGGGAGGGATGGAGGAGGGAGGGAAGTGGGAGGGAGGGGGGAACGAAGGCGGAGGATGATGGGAAGAGGGAGGGGGAAGGAGAGTGGGCCTCCCGGACTCTCACTCACCGGTCGAAACGCGACAGCATAGCTGCCACTTCACGCCGGTCTTCTGTGAGAGAGTGGTACTAATGACCTATACGGGGCGTGCCGGCCCATTCGGTTGCTACCCGAAGGTAACAAGCGTGGCACTACCACTTTATATTTAAAGCGAAAACGATTTACATGGAAGGGTTTACCTATGTTAACGAAGGAAATTCAATTTTATCTGAAAACTGTGAATATCATAGTTTTTTTTAAAGATCCCCATTTTGACAAACTTATTTTTGTAGTTAAATTCTTGTTTAAATTGAAAGAACAAGTCATGAATAAAAAAACATGAATTCTAATAATATATTTATTGCACCAAAAATATAATTTAACAATTAAATGTGATAAATTCTCATCCTATAACACTGATACATCGGTAGTGGAATGATTGATTGCCATGTTTTCTTATATAGAAATAGCATATAACCGATAAGTTTTTATAAAGACAGCGGTTTCCATGCATTTTTACCATACATTTTTTCCTGAAGAAACTTGAAAAAATGAAATAATTGCATATAATATGTAACAAATAATTACTAATAACTAAGTTTATTATGATAGGATGAGAAGTTATTAAATTCCTAACTGCATATTTATCCAAGGTAAAAATTGGAATACATTCGAATAAAAGGATGGCACTGACGAACCACAATATGTATTTTTATTCTTTCCGCTAACAATACCAACAAGATAATAAGTACCCCTGTACAGTAACATTAAAGGTCCACCAGAGTCACCTCGACAGTGATCTTGGCCAACCCTCCCTACTGTACAGATCTGCGATCTTATCAAATAACTGACGTCTTGTCTACAAACATCATGTGGTACTAAACCTACGACAGCAGTCAGTTTTATGCCATAACCTTCTGTATTATGATGGATACGACCCCAACCAGCGATTTGTAGCGGCAGGTTGGCAAAATCAGGTCTATCTATATCAAAGGGTGGGAGGCATATTGGTTGAATAAATCCTGAAACATCAAACATTGACAATTTGATTTCAAAGTATAAAAAATTTCTAAGACAAATTGTTAGGTACATTAAATTAATGCTTACTAGTATGTGGAGCGTAATTACGTAGCTTTATAAGTGCTATGTCATAATGAAGTACGTCTTTTATAAACTGTGCATGATATACAGTGTCCTCTGGATACAACGATATATTTTCTACACATTGCTGGTTCCCCATGACATACTTACAATCTATAGGAAAAGTGTTTACATTATAATCAGCTGCTGTAATTTTAATGCTGAAAATAAAATAAAAACTTAAAAAAATAAACGCAGAATTTATTTGATACTTTTGTTATATATAGGTATGATGATCCTGATTAAATTAGTGTTTACTATTTGAGTGGCTTCTAAGGTAACGTAATGTGTGTATGGGAGTATACGGTCCTATTTATCGTCCCACAGCTGAACACAGGTCTCTCATACATGCATAAATCACGATGATTTTTCACCGTAAAACTAGTTGTATATAATAAGAGATGATTTCATTTTTTGGCTGGAAGAGATCTCTTCTAGAGATAAGTCCACCTTTGCAAACTCTTAATTGTTTTTAAAATTACTGTATGTTTCTTACAGTGCAATAAAGAATATTATATATAAAACTCGTAACATGTTATCTCCGAGAGACGGGGGAGAAACATAGCCCACATTCCAACTACGGGCGTACATACTAGGCATATATTCACGGGTACATACATTCATATTTGCATATGTATTAAAATTAATTATCTGCAAAATTTTAAATAACGTTATAAATATGTATAAGTTTTCTTACTCAACTAAATTCAATCCTTCTTTGTGAATACAATGAGCAGCTGTAAGAATGTGCTTTGGGCTAATTAATGAACCACTGCAAGTTGTAATTGATTTATTAGAATAATATGATTCCATATATACCATCCAAGGAAACTGGCCGAGTTGAGTGTCTGTACCTTCTATAAAATATAAATTGTAATAAGTATTAATACAATTTAAAAAAAAATTACCTATACTATTTAAAAAAAAATACAATTAATAATTAAACAAGATTGTTGAAGTCGAAAAGTTAGTATCTAAAACATTAATTTCTTAACTTTTACTACTTTTTAAGCAAATAACCACACACACTACACATTCATTTTGAAGCAGTATGATTTTTTTTTGTAGTATGCATACCTGAAATTCGACGATTGGGAACGATGCCATCTTCAAATGAAGCACTTTTATTTAAGGAGCGTCTATAACTATATCTATTAAGTAAATCTTGAAGATCTGTATAAAAGAAAATGTTATGAAAAATGTAATAATCAAAATGTAGGTAATAAGTAGGTATACTTGTCGAGCTTATTTTGTAACCATACAATAGTGTATACTTTTGTAATATGTAAGTGTTATGAATTAGCTAATTCAATATTTCATAATGGTTAAAGTTAGCACTAATGAACTCTAATCCTTGTTCATACGCTTTACGAAAATCAAATTAGCTAACAATTTCCGAAAACAAAATTCCCTAACATCCATAAGTATATACACCATGATATTATGCTGATTCGATATTGATTAATTATATAACAAGGTCTTTTGTTTTTTTTTTAATAAAATCTAGTCATCTAATAAAAATATAAGCACGAGTAAGTATAGCCATAGTACTATTATATACTCGTACCATCTGCTCGCAAGGCACCAGAAAAATCCAGCCCGCAGCATCCTGTAGCAGGATCTGCTGGCCCCCATTGTGCTTCACAGTTAAATTGACCTGAAAAATATGATGTTTCTAAAATGATGTATAATTATCGTAGAAAAATTAAATCATAAGTTTAGGCCAGTTCAGTAGTTAAAATTTATATTCGTATTGTCAATTGGGGCGCTTAATTTCATCCAAATTTTCCGTTTAAAGGAGTAACAAGCATACATCCACTTACGTAAAATTTAAATCACTCACGTAAGCACGTGAATGAATCTACTTAAAAAATAAACATAAAATGTACCTGTAATAGAAACCACCGAGAATGAAATATTTATCAAAATATGTATAAACTTTGTTTTATTAAGAAATATTATGCCCATATTAATATGATTAATTTGCTGAGAACGTTCAAATATTTGCACAGTACTGAAAGTACTTTTATTATTTGATTTATAATTCATATTATATGCAATTTTGTATGGGAAGAATTGCTAACATACAAATTCGACATGGTCAAAAAGCACGTGTAATATCAATACACGTTTATTTCACGGTGTGGAAAATAACTAGCGAAACATTTACATGGAAGACAAAGTTTTTCTGATCAGAAACGTCGTTAAGTAGTAACGCGTCATCTTATCTAAAATTATAATTACCTACATTAACGAATTAAACTCATTATTTGTAGTGGCCTTTTAGATTTATACCAATAATATACCAACAGAAAAAAGGTAGTTTCTTTATATTATTCAAGACAAAGACTTGTCAACCAAAACAGTCCACATAAACAAGGTCACGAGATGAAATAGAAAAGTGCAAAACTCTAGTAACAATACCGAAAAATTCCACTCCGGGTAGTAAATTTTTAGTTTTTCAATATAATGTAAAGGTACTCGAGTAGGTACTACTGTGTACAACGATTTTTTTCGCTGGCTTATCATATAAGGGCCTTTCCAGGTTATTGTTACGTTCTGGTACATCCTATATAGCACATTTATAATTAACTATTGAAATTTTTTACGTTAATATTCATTAATTATTTTTTAATCAAGTTTAACTTCTTATAAATTATATCATAAAACACATAAAACAATAATTGATTTGACAGTCTTATAATGTTTCTAGAAATTAAAAAAAAATAGTATTCTCAGACACTTAAACCAGGGCTCCTAGAGTTTTGACTTTGTTATCTAGTATTTACTGATTTTACTATACATTATAAAAGTTGCATACAATAATCGTTTTAAGGGTCAAAACAACGTCATTTTATCCGAAAATATTTTCATAAAAACAAATAATTATTTAAATTAACTCAATTTATTAGAAAATTATTATTATATGAAAGATGCTAATACCCTAACTGTTCATTTATCCAAGGTAGAAATTTGAATACATTCATATAGATGGCTGGTACTGACGAACCACAGTAGGTATCTCCACGTTTTCCACTAACAATTCCGACTAGATAGTAAGTACCTCCGTACAGTAACATTAAGGGCCCACCAGAGTCACCAGGACAGGGATCTTGGCCAGCTCTCCCAACCGCACATAGTTGTGATCTTAATAAATTATCATTATAAAATTTCCTACATTCATCATTTGGTACTAAGCCTACGACGGTAGACAGTTTTATGCCGTTGCCTTCATCATATCGATTGACTTTACCCCATCCAGCAACTTGTAGAGGCAGGTTAGCAAAGTCTGGCCTATCTATATCGAAAGTTGGGAGGCATATAGGTCGAACAAATCCTGAAATAATAAACATTGTAATATAAAGATTTAAATATTTCATAGATACATAATATATTTTTTATCAATGCTTACTAGTATATGGTGCATAACTACGAAGTTTTATTATTCCTATATCATTAAAAAGGTATTGGTTCTCGTGCTGTGAATGATATGCGGAGTCCACTGGATACATTAGTATATTTTCCACACATTGCTGGTTCCCTCCCATAACATACTTACAATCTGTAGGAAAATACTTTAAATCATATTCTGCGAGTCTGACTTTAATGCTAAAAATAAAATAACGATATAAAAATATTTTGAGTAATATTTTAATTGTACTTAGTTTCATAGTTTTCCTAAAATTTAATACACTGAAAGAAAATTAGCAAACTATTGTATGTATTGTAAAGTTAAAAGGTTATTTTAAACGAATAAATAATTAGTAATCCACATCAGTCGGGTCACTGAAGTTACGAAGTTACGAGGCTCTACAATCTACATGTTCCACATACCTGAATTATTAAGCTGCAAAGTAAAGGTAGGCCAGACTGATAACTTAAAGAAAACTAAACTAACTGTATGGGTATAAATGTTTGCTCCTTTTTTACAATATATTTAGTTGGTAATGTCCCTACAAATACTTTACTGTCCTTACTGTATCTATTTCTATTATTAGTTAAATATTTGATTATATAATAAAAGTTTTCCTACCCGACTACATTCAGTCCATATTCGTGGACGCAATGAGCTGCTGTAAGAATATAAAGATCGCTGATTAGTGCACCAGTGCAAGTGCGTAGTATTTCTTCAAAATATGTTTCTATATATACCACCCAAGGAAATTGATCCAACTCAGTCTCAGTGCCTCCTGTAAACATGATATAAACACGTACATATATAAAAACTTAATAAATAATTACAATAGTATATCAACAAGACACTTAAAAAATATAATGTAGCCGTTTGTAATGTCCTACAATACTGAACTTCACATGTTTTTGTTATACTAGATTCTAAATTTTTCCTGAAAGCTTTTATTTATCGTACTAATGTTTAGGATTTCGTGATTTAAATTCACTTAAATTAATTTGTAAATTATTAAGTTTTAAAATACCTGTAATTCTGCGACTGTCAATGTCCTTAATTTCAAATGAAATGCTATCATTCGTAGAACGTTTGTGCCTCTTAAGATTATTTGTCGTAAGCAAGTTTTCAAGATCTGTGTAGAAAATATTATAATTACAAGAAATATTACACAAAAGAAATAAATTGATGTCTAAGCGTTTCGTTTAACCACATAACTTATTAAAATTATTCGACTTATATAAGATAAAGTAGATCTTTAGATTGCACTTTAATATGCCTACTTAGCGCGATTTTGTATTCGGACTTGGCATCTGTTTTGCTTTAGAGCTTTTCTAAGTAAAGCTAAACTAGTTTGTTTCTTGTATTTGTTATTGCCTTATTGAGAGAGAAAACCAAAAATTGTTTTTTTTGTCGAACCAATGCTTATTTTATGTGTCATAATAAAACCCTTAAAACAAGGTGATGATTAGACCAGAATATACAAAACTTTGGATTAAGTGAAATTAAGAAGAAGCGTTGGATGTTTAGTAAAGGAATAGAATTCATAATAATGAATACTTATTAGTACATAAATCCCCTCCACTTTCTACTCAGTCGATAACATATTATGTATTATATTTATATAGAATAAGTAAAAAACTAAGATTTTATGTATATAGATTAAACAGGTTACCCTCTACTGCGTAAACACCAGATAAATCTTTCCCACAACACCCTGTTGCAGGATCTGGTGGCACCCACTGTGCTGCACAATACGATTGTTCTAAAAATAATTTAATTCCTTAATATTATCTGTTTGCGTATTATACTATTACAAAAATAAACATATTTCAAAATTATGACCAGTTAGGTAATTTTCTATGAACTACTAATTTTAATACAAGCTTTTTTCGCCGTTCGTAGCGTAAAGTTTGCGCTACACTATATAATATCATTATTTATTACTGTTTTCATCCTAATAGTTGTAGCGTGATGTTAGATGGCATGTAATCTTCTCCACAAACTATGGCTTTAAATGCACAACAGAGTATTCTAAACTAGTAGTGAGTATAAGCAATTAGATCGAAACAAAAAATAACTGCTTATTAACGATTAATATAGATTTCGGAGAGATACGTAAAGTGCTTTAGAATACAACTGATAAAAATGTATCAATGGACATAGTCTATACATTGATACATTTCATACTAACGTACATAGAACCAAAGCGAAGCAAGAGTGAGTCGTTAGTACTATAAGTATCTATATTGTATGCACCATGTAAACATAGGTATGGCGAGTGTTTGTTGGTTTGTAAATGAGATACTCTCCTGCCATAAAAATATGCTTCATCACTCTCCTGTCCTTCAACTATTGCCACATAATAAATCATGCCAATCCGTCATCCACCCTTGTTCCGATGGGAAAGAAAGACAAGCAAACAAAAAATAAGAAGCACGTTCAAACTAAAAAAAATAAACTCTTAACTAATACTATACCTTGAGTAGACACTGCTGAGATTGAAGTATTGATCAAAATAAATAAAAAACTTATAAGTTGGTATATAATTTCCATAGTTGTATGGTTATTTGTTCGAATTGTTCACGTATGCGTTCAACATTGACGCTAGAAATAATAGCACTTCTTGACTTACATTTGATAAAAATGCAATTTTGTGGTATTATTATATTATAATATGGTATAATTTACAAGGGCGTGCCCAAAAGAATTTGATATGGTCTAAACGAAGTGTTACTAAACCTATACATGGATCCTACATTCTAAGGTAAAGTGTCTACAGAACTACTCACTTGACAAAGTTTTTCCAATAAGGTTTAGGTAAGTTTTTTAAAATATATGTACCCAAATAGAAACGTAACTCATTATTTAATTTTTAACAATGTTTCATGTTGGCATAAATTTTAAATATGAAATTAATGGCTCCATTATCACCATCTCCTAGATAGAAACTATTTATGATGATTAAACATTATGTACGGATTGTAATAGAATCCTATTTCACCGTCTCACTGCTTGTTATAGGCCCAATACAAGAGGAACCAGGCCATAGCTGTTCACCATGATAACCAAGTGTGGCTTGGCGGACTTAACCTGTCTTTCGAGAAGTGCTAGGTTCTCTTAGATATGCAGGTTTGCTCATAATGTTTTCATTCGGCGCAAAAAGTGGTAGTCATGTTAGAAAAAAAAGATTTTTAAATGAAAATATTACATTTACAAGACCCGGATTTGAACCATTATACGTGCTACCATTATACGAGTCCGCGCTACAACTATATTCACATAGGATTATTAAGACCATCATATTTTCTCTTCTCCATTTTTATTAACACACTTACTAAGCACCTCACTACGTCTTATCATCTTTATGCTGATGACTTGCAGATTTATGTGACTACAAACGTAAATGACATTGCTAGAGCTATCGAAACTATTAATTCCAACCTTGAAAGAATTAGTACCTGGTGTAATTCATTTGGTTTGTGTGTAAATCCGGGCAAGTCTCAAGTAGCAATCTTTGGCCATTCTAAACAACTTTCTAAAATACATATTCCTTTCCTCCCTCCCATTTCATTTAATAATGTCTGTTTAGAATACAGTAGTAGTGTCAAAAATCTAGGGATCATAATGGACAGCACTTTCTCCTGGACACCTCAAATTGCTCAACTCAGCCGTAGGTTATTTGTTGCTATTGGTACCTTGAGAAGGTGGAAGAACCTGTTGCCGGTTAAAACCAAAATTTCTTTAGCCAACTCCCTTTTATTGCCGATACTCGACTATGCTGACTCGTGCTACCTAGATCTATCTCAGCAATTACTCAATAAGCTTGAACGTCTCCAGAATCTTATTATAAGATATATTTTTGGACTTAGGAAGTATGACCACATAACGCAGTATCGGACACAGCTCAGATGGCTAACAGTACACAATAGACGTAATTTGCATGCACTTTCTCTATTATACACTGTCCTTTACCATCACGACACTCCCACTTACCTCAAGGAACACTTTAAGTTCCTAGGGACAAGTTCCCAGCTCGCTCTAGAGCTTCGCTCTCGTAGTGAAAGATTGCTAGAAATCCCACTAGCCCATTCCAAATCCTATAGTGAATCTTTCACTACTAAGACGGTGAAGCTCTGGAACGAGCTTCCAAATGAAATAAGACAGTCCAAGTCTGTAAGCATTTTTAAAAAGCGTCTCAAAACACACTATTTGTCTCTTTACAACTAAACTGTCATTATAGTTGCATGTATTGTATTATTATGTATGTTTATTACTATTTCATTATATCATAATATATTTTATGTATGTTTTTTTTTTTTACAATTTCATTATATTATTATGTAAGTATAGTATATGTATGTTTAAGTATTGACACAATAAAATATTTATTGTATATATTGTATTTTATATATGTAATTTTTATGTATGTTTATTAATAATAAGTTAATTGAGTACACTTTATGCACCTTTCCGCTTTCTATTTATTTTTTGTATCCTACGTCTAGCGGTTGCCTGTAAGAGATCACTTTTAGTGATAAGGCCGCCTTTGCACATTTCTCTAAATGTATTTGTTTTGTATGTTTCATTTTTATTGTTGTGTGTAATAAAGTGTTTAAATAAATAAATAAAAAATAAATATTTTTTGAATTAATTGGGAAAAATTGAGAGTACGTACCTATAATATTTCAGTTTTTACTAATTTATTTTATTTAACAACGATAGTTTTATTTGTTTATAACATAACATAGAATACACGATAATACAATCATATGACTGCTCTCGTGGTTTTGGGCCTCTATCAAGGTGACGAATGTTGTGACGCAAACGTATTTAGGTATTAACGTTACGTAAGCGTAACATGAGCAAACGATCTCACGGTGGCGCTGTCTGCTTGATTCGTGCTTTATGGTAACCTTCCAAACGCGATATTTTTCATTGATGCTCCGCTCCTATTGGTAGCGTGATGTAATATATAAGTATAACCTATAGCCTTCCTTGATAAACGGACTGACGGACTATTCAACACAAAAATATTTTTTTAATTCGGACCAGTAGTTCCTGAGATTAGCGCGTTCAACCAAACAAACAAACTCTTCGGTTTTATTATATTAGTATAGATGTGTAAGTTACCCTTTCTTCGTACTTCCTCTAGTAAATTCTTCTTTTTAATCTTCGTATGCATAATAAATATGGAATTAAAAAGTTTTTTATGTTATTTAACCTGCCCTCAGATAAGTTTTGTACTTAATTGCCAAATTGATAATTCAATTATTTACACAAAATTGTGGGCCTTCTATTGACTTTTTCGAAGTATGATTATTTCGACCACAGCCTTTGATCATGATTCATGAGTTTTAATTGTATAAATGTCTTACAATAGTATATTTTTTGTTTTTTTTTAGTTGACGCAGATGCGAGCGATGCATATTATAGGCCCGTAATTTCGTCAAAAGATCAGCTTTCCACGCACAGGTGTACTTAAAAACATGTGACTGTATGTACAGTTTTTATTAACTTTTTGCGGATATACCTTAATAGATATAATTTTATAATGAGAAAAGAACGATGTGCCCATCGTTTCTTTTTAATATAGTCCATATAAAAGTTATGAAACATATAGGTACCCAGCGAGAACCTATATTTCTATATCGTTATATTATATAATGATACAGAAGCCGAATCTCTATAGTTTATAGAATTTCTGTCCGTCTGGGACAACGTCACGAGAAAACCACTAAATAGATTTGGTATGATAATAACTGGTTATACAGATCAACATATAGGGTACTTTCTACTGCAGGAAAAGTCACATATATGAATGATTATTAATCGTCAAAATGTACCTAGGAATGAACCCTAACGGAACAAGGGTTCGTTACCTACTAGTGTAGATTAGCACCAAACTCGACCATGGTATATAAACGGTATAGATGTCTGAAAGATATTTTTGCCTCAGTAAAAAGTATTCTATATTATATCAGTAAAAAGCATCATACAATGGCAAAAACATTTCAACTCTCAGATATCTATAGGTACTAACTGTTAATTGTGTAATTAAATAAAGTTTCAATACTCTTATCCTCTTTTATATTTTATGTAATAAAAGTTCGTTGTCATTTATCTTGGCATGCTTTAGGGTCATTATAACCCACCTTCCAGTGTGTGCAATATTTAGCCACCATACCGAATTAAGAAGACACTGAATTCAAAATTATGATAAAAGCTACTTTATTAAATGCATATTTAGCCAAGCTTGAAATTGGTAAACATTCGTAAATAGGGATGGCGCTGAGGAACCGCAGGGAGATCCACTAGTTTTTCCAATGATAATACCGACGAGATAGTAAGTACCCTTGTACAGTAACATTACAGGACCTCCAGAATCGCCTTGACAGGAATCTTGTCCATTTCTCCCTATTGCACAGAATTGTGAGTTTAGTATAGGAAACTTATATACGTTATTATAGATATTCCTGCATTCACTTTTTGGTACTAGGTTTATGACGGCTTGTAAGTTTGTAACAGACGTGGGCTTCTGTTCGTGGGTTTTTCCCCAACCAGGAATTTGTAGAGGCAAGTCAGCAAACTCCGACAATATAGTTAGTGTAAACACTAACATATTTTTCCACTCACCCCTCCTTATAATAGCTTCGTTACAGTCAGCCATTATGCATAACATATTGAGTATGAAGAGATTTGATCTAATAATTATATTATGGTATAACAATAACAACTGTAGCGACAAGTAACGGTAAAATTATTCTTTATTGTTTTAATTAATAAATATATATTATTGGATTAATTACAAGTTAAGAAAAATTAATATAAAATTATATATAATATAATAGTCAATCTTACATACTGAGATCATCGTCATCATCATCAGCTAATATTCATCCATCCGCTGCCCGCCACCTTTCTTAGATCATCGGTTCATCGTGTTGCAGGGCGTCCTTAACTATGCTTGCCGAACGCTAACCATAATCTCTAATCTAGCACGTGCTGGCTCCATCGACCATCGGTACGTCTGGAGACATGGCCTACTTCCACTTCAGCGAGCTAATTTTACACGCGATGTCGGTTACTATAGTTCTTTATCGAATGATTTTATTGCAAATTATGTGTGCCAGAGAAACATCAAGCACTATACACAGTATAACTATGTTCATATAGATTTTTGAGTATTTTCAATTTTGTCTAGATTTTTTTAGAAAATATGTATTTTTTTTTCTAATCAATCTCTCTTTAAATCTTGAGTAGCGTCACATGTCAGTAAGTTCAATCCTGTTTTGAGAGCACCAGTAGGTACTCAAGATCCACAAAGGGAATAGAATACCCTTTCAGTAATGAGTCGAGATTCGAGGTACAATCGGCGTGCACGCACACTACTTTGCAGGAAAATCAATTAACGCGAAACGGCCGACTGTTGACTCACAGAATTGAATTTGACTGTTTGTGTCCAGCAACAACAGAGGGTTAACTTACTTTGTCCTGCGTTTTTATTTGCATTAAAATGCGATAGATTAAAGTTTAATATTTGTATATAAAATAGTCTGTACGGAAGGTGGTGAACGGTGGAGACATTTATTATAAAGTTTTAAAAAAATCATCTCTAAGGGAATAGAAATAGGTACCTACACTATAAAATTTAAAATATGCATTGATAACATAAATGAAGTAAATACTATATAATGTAAAATGATTATTCATAGGAACATTGTTAAGGCTTCGTTAAATATGAAAAATTCGGTTAAATCATTGGAAAGTCCTAACATATTTGAAATGAAAACTAAACTATGTGAAAAACCGTATCTTAATTATTTTCGTTATTATCATATCGACTTCGTTAAACCTCCATTACGTCGAGATATTATTAAATCTGAGTGTTTCCGACTTAATGCAACAGGGTTCTGTAACTAGCCACTTTGTTCTAATGCGATCCGGCGGGAAATGATCATTGTTTCTTATATTATTATGAACTTTAATAATCCTCTAATAGTTTTGTAAGTGCCTTAGCGCGAATAAAATTAACTTTGTATAAGTATGCTTAAATAAAGGTTCGAATTAAGAATACTTTAAAAGATAATGGTGATGATAAGCATTCAGTAATATCAGAGATCACATAACATACTCTTATATTAAATGTTATCTATATCAATAAAATGAAGGTTTTAATAATTAAAAAAAATAAAAATTCAAAGTTTGTAAAAAAACTCATACTCATACTAAAGGGGTACCTAGAGACGAACCCGAGCGAAACGAGGGTGAGTCGCTAGTATTTAATGTATTCGTATAGTGGACACATACCTACATATGAACCTTTTTCTTATTTACTAATATTACTAGATAATGCTTTATGTAACTTAATGTGGGTTTGCGCTAAGTAACTTTTCTGAAAGTAGTTTATTTATCAGGCCTAAAATATCGCTTCTAATATCGCTAATACCGCATTAATCTCGATTAGCTAAAGCAGCTGTAGCTAAAAGGACGATTTAACAAACACATTTTCTTAAGTAGCACATTTATTAACGATTTTGGGCAAGAAATATACCTATTAAAATATAGTATTAAAATTAAAAATATATAGTAGTAATAATTAAAATGCTTAAAAACTTACGTACTTATGTTTTACAATAATCATAATAATCCCTTACAAAAAAGTTAAAAAGTTTGATGAGCTGCCTCAATCAATAAATGACGTCTGCAAGTTATGAAAATGTCTGCGATTTAAGGAAGTTTAAAAGGTAATAGGAAATTTTGCGGGATATTCCGTCGCCGTGTTAAACCGATTTGTCTCTATGCGGAAGCCGCCTAATATTCATCTTCCGCGCTAAATTCATTTTCTCGAAAATATGACTGGTTTTAGCTCTCATCGCTTTATCACTGAGCTAGCTTTAACTTGCAAAATTTACTCACGTGCTTTCTCTTTTGACGAATTGACAGAAATTTCCGTCTACATTGTATAATAGAGAAATTTTGCTCTCTTGAATATCAAACTGGGTTTAATAAAACAAAATAGTCTCATGTAAGTTAGCAATGGTAATGGTATGTTGAAAATTCTTGGTAATGGTACAATATAAGATTTCTTATCCAAATAATCTCAGATAAGCCCGCTAAGTATACGCGTGTGTGGATGAACATAAGTGTTAATAATTGTATGAAAAAAATGTATATAATATTAACAGTACGTTAAAATTTACTATATTTTTTTCGTAATAAGTAAATTAATGTTCATCAGATTAGGTGTAAACCATCGAAAGTGCTTTACTGATAGGTAGTATTTTAAGTACTAAAATATAAATTATATTCAATATAGATGTAAATTTAAAGCACTGCTGAATATGTGCATATCTCACTTTAAATAAATATCCTAATTTTATTACAAAAAAGTTAAGTCAGGCCCTAAATTGAAATTCAAATTTATGAGCAACTTTTATACAAACAAATTGGATCCTTTTATGCGCATATTCATGAACAATGCTAAAAATTGAACTTGGTACTCGATTTCCTCGCAACTTGCAGTATAATTATTAGATTCGTAATATAAAATCAATTACATAGTTAAAATTCAAGAAGTAATTAAATTATCAACAGCTTAATAATTTAAAAGCTTCTTACGCAATAAGTTTTAAAGCGGACTTCAATGATCGAGATGTTTTGTTAAAGCTCCTACTCGTACTTTAATTTACATATAAAAGTATCAAGAAAAATAAATAGCGATCCTTTAAATAATACAGCATGGCTCTATACTTTGATTATACAGTTAAGGGTTTTAGGATTACAGTAAGTAAGCCCTTAAATGTTATTTATACATGAGGAACTTTCTCGGTTTACGAGTATTGTGCATTAGACCGTTATGGAAACAATTCTACTAATGTGGTTGCTGCTACAGAAAATTGTTTTTATCTAATCAAACGGCCATAACTAACAAGTATTATCTTTATTTATTATATGTGAAAATCCTATTAAGCTTATAAATTAAATGGCTGATTTTGAAAGTATTTAATTGTATTTTATTTGTTTGAAGTTCTGTTAAAATCAGTCAAATGAAAGCTGGGATATTGATAAAGATTAAGGACGGCTCATTGAACATCATAAAGTTTACTATATAAAACTTTATGATGCTTTTATTGAATAAAAAAATATGAAAAAATGTAGTGTCCGTAATCAATTTTCCTATTGTTTCGCAAATAAAACTTAACTAACTTTCGAACCTTTCAATACAGCACATGATAGACAGTTAACACATTTTCAACCCATTGTTTTCGTTTCTCCTAAACAATGGTTTGTCAAAATTCATGTTAATATTTGATATAGGTTTATTTTTGTTGGTAACCTGCATAGTAAGCCTAACTTACACATAGTCGGCGTGGTGGACTATGGCCTGACATTCATCAGCCCATTTAAACGTCCCATTGCTGGGCATGGACTTCCTTCAATACGAACGGAATCAGAACTTGCTGAGCCAACTGAGGTTCTCTCATGCAAGTTTTCTCACTATGTTTATCGTCACCGTAAGACAAGTGGTAATCATGTTGGAAATGATAAGCACATGAAAATATACGATATATGTACGAGACCCGAATTTGAACCCGTTACACTCGGTTACTCAAGCAACGTTACCACTGAGCTACCAATGGCTTAATACTTCATCACTACATAGTATAAAATAAAGTCGCCTCTCTGTCTGTCCGTCCCTATGTATTTAAAACTACGCAACGGATTTTAATGCGTTTTTTAATAGATAGAGTTATGGAAGAACAAGTTTTATATTTATAATACACTAGCGGAACCCGCGGCTTCGCCCGCGCTAAATAGACGGTAAATTAATCCCTAGTGTAAAATATTTTACTTTTCCTAACTTGTATATTTAAATCAATTCATAAAGTAATTATTAAATAAACTTCTAAGTAACTTGATAAAAATCTCTTTACAATATTGAATACAGTTTGGAGATGACGATCCTCGTGCGGCGCTTGAACGCTTTCAACTAGCTGTAATTTCCCGGCGGATCGGACATCGTTATCTGCCATTCATGTACACTACAAGACAATTTTATACACTTTTTCGCAAAATTTTTATCTTAAAGCTTGAGATGTAAACGAAAAATTCAAATTGATCGCTGCCATTGTAACATCGTGGAGATTTATATCGTCAGTAAGTAGAATGAGCAATATTTAAATTTAGATACCTGAGTGTTTTATAAGCAACTTCGTTTATTCCGTCTGAAGTTTACACAACTTTTTTGTTTACCTTTTATTCATGTAAGTATCATATGAATAATTTAATTTACCTCAGCATATAATTATATATCATGTAATCTATATCTATACATCTATTCGTACATAAATATAAATAAAATTGGAGTGTCTGTTTTTAATTTCAAATCTACAGCTTTGCACTAAATGCATATGAAAGTATATAATTACACTAGCAACAAAAAACAAATTTTAACATTTTTGTCTGTCTGTCTGTCTCTTTGTTCCGACTAATCTCTGAAACGGCTAAATCGATTTTTGAGGGGACTTTCATTACATTACATTTACTTTTTAACCGCCTTTAAAAAAAGGAGGAGGTTATATTTTAGAATCATTTTTTTTAACTAGCGGAACCCGAGGCTTTACTCGCGCTAAACCAAGGGACGAATCCGAGCAAAGCGAGGGTCGCTAGTACATAATATAAATACAGCTATACAGAGTATAACGTAGGGCAATAGTTACCACTGTAAAACTATAACCTAAAAGGTAATCTAATAATTCCAGCTATTTAGGTGTGCAGTATGGATTAATTATGTACTATGGCCTGGCCCTTCCCAACCTGCACTATAACTTTTGAGCTTTAGCGCTTCGCACTGATGCCCGCTATAATGAAGGAATTTTACTGAGAAGAAGATTTCTGTCAATGTAACATCTTTAAATTCTAAGAGCACACATTTCTATTTTTTTTATTATAAAATTAATATTATAAAGTGAGTTTCAAAGTAAGTATTTTTACTTGTTATCCTTTAGCATATTAATTATGTACCTAATGAAAGAAGTCTAGACACAAATTAGAAAAAAATTCTGTGGGCAGATGTTGTCCTGACAAGGACCCTGTTTCATAGAGAATTAAAAAAAAACAACGTCAGTTTCCTATAGATAAGAAAAATAATTAAAATCGGTATATAATCACCGAAAAAGAGAGAAAAAAAGGGAAGAAACAAGTCAAGAAGTTCACAAAAATAAACCGACTTCCAAAAGACAAGGAAAAATAAAAGTTCTCTCAGCCACAAAATTCGCTTCATCCTAAAAACAATTCTAAGTTTAAATTATATTTCCTTCTTTATCTTTGGTATGGAGGCAAGAAGTAGAATTCAAATTATAACTTAACAAACATTTCGTGTCTAATAAAATTCCAATGCAAACACAAGTCAGAATTAGGTTTATAAGAACACAATGCAATTAAAGTATCATCTTAAGTTTAAAACTATTTGATATAGTGATTACCCAAACTATATAGGAAAATTCTATTTTTTTTACAATGTACGAGAAAGTAATAAATTTAAATATGTATATAATATTATAATTATATTCTTCTTTCTTTCTGTGTCTACCTGCTTATCTTCGGATATTATTTCGTCGTACTTAGTCTTACATAGTTTTTATTTATTAAAAATAGAGTCCCCACAAAAATCGCATGTTATAGTTTTCTCTTATTAATTAGTTTAAATTAAGAATTATTCGCATTTAAATAAAATAAAAAGAAATTTTTAGAATAAAAATATGTAACAAAATATAATAAATTGAATTTACTACGCCCTAATAAGCTAAGTGTAAGCAGAACGGCTACGTGTCGGAAGCACATGTGAGCGCGTGAAATTAAAAAGGAAGGAAGGATGTTGTAATTTATATAAAAATGAAAAATATGAACTTATGATGCAGCACAAAAGAATTTTAATTAATATCGTGTCGATTACGTAGCTTCTTTAAAAAAGTATTTTTAAAGCTTCAGCTATTAAGTAGTAAGTTAAGATATAATATAAATAGTTGAAATAACCTACTAGCGACTCACCCTCGTCGGGTTCGTCCCTAGATCTAGCGCGAGTGAAGGCGCGGGTTTCGCTAGTGTATTATGCACATATAAACCTTCCTCTTGAATTACTCTATCTATTAAAAACAGTCGCATAAAAATCCGTTGCGTAGTTTTAAAGATCTAAGCATACGGACAGACAGACAGAGGGAAACGACTTTGTTTTATACTTTGTAGTGATTGAGCTGTATGATGTATCGTGTCATCTAGCCCTTGAGCTAATAAAGGATACTTATTGCTACCTTTGTAACTTTTTCATAACTTCCATTCTTCATGAAATATGACCAATTTTTGGAGCATAGCCATTAGTAGAATGATAAGTACTTATTGGCTTACTGTAAAGTCTATCGAAAAACATATTTGCATTAAATAAGGTACATCACCTATGTACTATTCAAACCAAAGCAGTCGACCGAATGTTTTCACACACAATAAAGCGCGGGCCGTAATTTGAAACACTCCGCTATTCAAACTGGCTGAAAGACTGCCTTAGCTATAGCACGACCATGTTTATGCCTTTTGCCTTTTGCCCTCTCCTTTCAGTGTATGGTACAATCGTCGGTACAATGATCTTTTGACTGGCGCAAGGCAGGTACAATCTTAAGCGTGGAAGCATTTTTAGCTGCCGCTTATTTTAAAACTGCGAAATTAGACGTCGTGAAAATAATGGGGCGAAGAGAATAGAGCGACGAGATTTTTTGCGCTGTCTTGTTAGGCACTTTGTTTCTTTTGGCGAGGTATTTATTATACACATCATTAAGATATATTTATAACGTAACATTTTGTTAATATGTAAAAGTAATTAATATATTACGTTAATAATAAAATTAGTAAATCCAAAGAATACTTTTGCAATAATGTACCAAAACAACGTATGTAATTGACGCCATGTATCTAATTTTGTGTGAGTATTGGAAGAAAGATTTAATATATGGTTAGCTAATAAAACCTGTACGACGTGACGACCGCTACTTACTTTAAGTGCTACAAGAATCTTTCACTAGTGTCTGAAATTGATTGGAACCAATAAACGCCGTACTTCGGTTTTACAGTTGAAAGCTCATATTAATACCTGTTTTCCTTCAGCAATCTATTTTATGTTCTGTTTCCTTCAGTAAATAAGGAAGATTACTTTCTACTCGAGGTTATAAAGCGAGTATAATAAAACATTACGCGTCCCTTCTGCTGACGTTATTTGTGGTTGCACTCCAAAAGGGAGAACTAATAAGGCAAGTACACATTAACGGATACAGTTAAGTTATATTTTTAAATTCCGGTTCATTTTCTTAGTTACAGATGGCGACAATTACAATCCATTTGATAAGTTTATGTTAATTTTTGTATTGTTTGTCTCTGAAATAATAAAACTAAAATCAAGTTAAGAAAAGATTGTTAATGAAAAAAAGTATGTTAGTAGAGCAAAAAGGTTGTTTGAATTTTATAGAATATATACCTTATTATAGAAAGAAAGGAATCATATAAAACAAAAATCGAACCACGTGTCACCCAGATCACGTGGTTGTAGTTCCGTGAGTTGGATTAATAAATAATTAATAGTATAGGTAAATTAGGTTCTATCTAAAAAAAAAAAGAATTTATCAACGAAATCTAGGATATTCGCTTATCTTCGTCTCTATCGTCACTGCGTGACGCATAGCGCGTGCTCTTACATACGTATTTGTAGAAATATATCAATTTAAAGATATTATTATGATAGGTACGACATAACTTACAAATATTCGCCTATGACTGACACTAAAAAATTATGAAATAGTTGTTAAAAATTAATAAAAATAAACCTAAAAAAATTACAATATTGCAGTGATCCTTACTTTCTAAAATATTTTAGACGCAGTGCTGCTGCTCGTGAACTGTCCCTATGCCTATGAATAACGAGTGTAACCGTACAGTGTTTCAATTATCTCTGCCCCGTGGCTAGTTTGTACAGTATGTATCAAGCTTTATGATCGGGTGCGTAAACGAAGCACGGTGGTCGGTGGACTCGGTTATGATATTTGCGAATCTTTAATATTAAATGCGCAATATGCAGGAGTCTGATATTTCGTTATCTGTAATTTGCACTCTTCTTTGTGCATTTGTTATTTTATCGCTTCTATCAACCAACTTTAATAAAAGAAGTTTAAGTGCTTCACTTTTCTTTAAAGTTGGTAATAGCTTTTATTATTTAATCATTTTCTTTTATTCTCGTGGATCTTATAATATGACTTAGAATATTACGCTCTCGATATATTAATAGTTACAACCTATATTTTAAAGTCATTTTTATATTAGGGTAGTAAATATCAATTTGAATAAGAATTACATTTAGACTAAATTTGCAATAATATAAACGTTTTAATTTACATGACCAAATTAATATACTTACTACTAATTTAAGAAATATTAAAAAGTGTAATGTTTTAAGTGTAACCGTGATTAATTGACTCGAATGGTAAAATGCTATATAAAATTTCTTTACTATTCTTTTGCAAGTTTGTCGTATCTATTATTCATAGAAAAATATAAAAGATTAAAACAAAAAATATTTTACAAACTAATAACGTACAAGATTCCTTGTTTATTTTCAAGGATTTTAAGCAAGACTCGATGTATATGGTCTTTTTGAAGGTGCCTCGTTAAAGTCTACAAAGGCGCAACTACGTGGAATAATGTTTAAGTAATTTGGCGTGATAAAAGTAAAGCAAGCTCATAGTCTTTTGTTGTTTACTTATCTCTATTGCTGTTAAGGAAATAAAGGGGTCTCATAGTCGTAAGTCTCCAGAGGTTGTCTCAGAATACCTTCTAAGATTTATGTGTCACCTCAGTCCGCGAAGGTAATGCTGCATTTTCTAAAGGCATTTTATTTGAGGCTTCATAAAATATTTTATTAAAGTATGTGTACTATTTTTTAAAGTTTATCAACAACATAAGATATAAATGTAAAAAATACACATATAGCTATATTTAATCTATATGTACGGTATACGATAATTTCTAAAGACTAAATTCACAGAGCCAACAGTAAAACCTAATCCATCGTGATGTTAGTACGAGAAGGACAGTGAAACATTTTCCCATGAGACTTGGAGGAGTCAATCTGCTCGTTATGTGAATTCACGTCGGTGTCAACTCGAAAACGATCTCGCGATGCAGTTTTAAACTGAGTTGAAATATCTCCTCCAGAGACTATAAAATTTTTTATATATTAAAAATGGAAATATTTATTGAGATTGATTTCTAACGTATCGTTTTTAAGTAATATTTAAAAATTAAAGTACAATATTATGTGATGTTGTTACAACAAGATGTATTAAATAAAAAAAAAACATTTTTCAAATTTTCTAATTAACAAGTAGATATTTCTTATTTACTATAAGAAATAATCTTCTTATAATCTTAATACTATTTTATCTCTTTCATTCGACATATGAAATTCCTTGATAAAAAACCTAAAATTGTTCCTTTTGTTAAAGACTTTCCCGCTATGAGATCTTATTTCATACATTATTACCATTACAGTCTTTGGAGCAAAATGCTGAATTAAACGGTGGGGAACTGTTCGCCAGACGAGACATTCGTGAATATAATATCACTATTCGGAACTATTCATCACTCGGCTGAATAGTTACGAGACGGAACAGATGCGAGCTAACTTCCTGATTTTACGTGAGTAAACAACTTTGCGGTGTACTTACGTGTTTGCACCGCATGTTCATCAAAAGTTATAGATTGAAACATTAGATGGATGTTATATATTCATTATAATAGAACTGATTCAAACTTCAAATTGTTAGACATTTGCTTTATCGAAAATGATAGAACCGACGATATACAATATTATAGTGATTTTAGATTTTAGAATCGTATTAAAGCCATTAATATGACAGTTGAATTCTAGGATAGTTATTAAATATATTTTCTTTTAATATCAATATCACTAGTTTAATTAAACATCTAAAGATTATATTATTCATTGTGAATAACATTAATATATTACCTTATACTTCATTCTGCAAGTATCAATTGTTTGATCGAGGGTTCGCGAGCCCATGGGCTTGTGAAATATGTACGTTCAGGGGGTACTTGCATATTCTGTAAAACAATGTTATTATTTGTTGAATAACAGAGCATACCTTTGAGAAATTAAAACGTTATAATGTGGAAAAGGTATGAAACATCACCTGAAGTAACTGTATAGTGAATACTTATTAGGGATTGAATTAAAGCTATAAATATTCAAGACCGAGTAGGAGTAATTTTAGAAAATTGTTCACTTTAATATACTTAAGTTCATAATCATTTAAATTTGCAGTTTAGAAATGACGATCCTCAAGCGGCGCGTGAACGCTTTCAACTAGCTGTAATTTCCCGGCGGATCGAGCATCGTTAACTACCATTCATGTAGACTACAAGACGATTTCATACACTTTTTATTAAAAATATTGCCACATATTAGCCAGATTTTTTATTTTGAATAATGTTCTAGATTAACAGCTTTTCACTAAATGCATATGAAAATAAATACGGTACCTACTTATTTAAAAAGAAAAACATTTTTTAAAATTTTTGTTTGTATGTCTGATTGTTACAGCTAATTTCTGAAACGGCCGGACCGATTTTAAATGGACTTTTACTTGAAGATAGCTATTATTATAAGGAGTAACTTAGGCTATATTTATTTTAGAAATTTTGTTTATTTCAATGTCACCTAGTGACGAACTAGAGCAAAGCAAGGGCGAGTCACTAGTAACTAGTTCGTAAATTTTAACGTCTAATATTATATTAAATTTATTACTTCAATTTGTTATTAATTTAATGTTTCAAAGTGTTAAATAATGGCGCAATAACTACACATAATTTAGTAAAATCATGGTAAATATTTGTGAAATTCGCAGCATTTATCAAAGGCGTCGGTGAAAATTTGTCGCAAAGTGTTCAAAGTTCTCAGACTTGCCGCGGAATTTCTCTGATGATACGACGAACTGAAACTATTTATTTATTATATTATTATGAAAATAACCACGGTTCTGCTATCTTAGCAGAAATCCTTGGTTTGCTTATTATTTAAAATTATTATTAATCGTATCTAATAAATATAGATGAAAAGAAACTATCGATTAATAACACAAATACGTATACATAGATATGAAATAGTAACAATTCATAAAAACATGCATATTTTGAAAATTCCAATTATATAAATATAATTAACATTACCTACTTTTCACTTTTATAAAATTATATTTTGTTAAAATGAAACTAGTGCGACCCTCGCTTCGCTAGGGTGCTTTGGCCTTATGTCTATTACTGCTTTATTTGGAACCTTTAAAGCAGCAGCGTACGCTGATAAAACATCATATTTCTGGCAATAAACATATTTTTATGGGAAAAACTAGCGGAACCCGCGGCTTCGCTCGCGCTATTATATTGTAGGGCTAGGGACGACCGACGAACCCACGCGAAGCTAGTGTGAGTGAATGTACGATACAAATTTTATGTGAATAAAATAATGACTCAGCCTCGCTTCGCTTAGATTCGACCCTGGGTACTAAATTTTAGCGGATAGTAGATTTTAGTGATTGTCAGTGATCAAAGTTAAATAATATTTGATCTTAAAAAGTATATATTTAGTTTTAACTAATATCTATCAAATATAAAATATAATAAAAGTGTCACTGAAACTGAATCACCATATAATATGATGACTAAGTGATATATAAGTGATTAAGAAATTGAAGATTAGTGACACATCTTAACTTTGGTGACAGAAAATTTTGTTCGCTAAAATAATTATGAGTAACTGCTATAATACATACCTTGAAAGTTGGCATAAAATTTTCCCGAACTACATTTGTTGCCCCAAATGAAGTCATTTGAAAGCAATTGTTATATTGTTGGATGTGTGTCAAAAAGTGTATAGAATCTGTTCCTATTCCTGAAACCAATGAGTACAATGGTTCTGGTGGTGGATCCAATGGTATCAATTTCACTTTACCATTTGCGCAACATAATCCATTGGCTTCGTTTTTGTATTTTAATGCCTTACAGTGTGAGCAAACCGAGTTCATAGAACCAATAACAACACATTGGTAGTTACTGTAGTCAATTGACACATCGTAACTGAAAGCAGCTCGATTCAAACTTGCGCGATTATTAGTTGAATGTCGCGCTCGCGCTTCACGCGTTTGTGATATCCGAATTCTTTCACGTTCATTTCCGTCGTCACGTTCTTGTGCAGTACGATTAGATCGGTAATTAGCTTGGTTTGTAGCATTTCTGGTTCTTCTACCTAAATTGCTTCGTCTTATAGGAGGCATATCAAATATAAATTATTTTTTCACTAATCACGAACTAAACAAACACTAACTAACTAAACACTCTGTACAAAACACGATATACGAATTTGTTTCGTGTATCAGTTGACAAAAGCAAACTCAGAAGATTAGGTAACAGACAACTTTTTTTTTTTTTTAATTTGACATGACTTGAAGTCAAATCCTTTTAAACCGTACGAATTGTTTTATTTATTTAAAATTTGGATATTAAAAATAATAAAACACTTTTGGTAACGCGATTTTTGTTTGACTGATGTAATGACGTGGAAACTGATGCATTTTATTTCGCGTGCCGAAACTAATACAAAAGAAAAGCGAGTTTCGGAAAGCGACATTAAACTCCTCCAACTATGTATTCTGTGCTCCAACGCACACACGCACATTGTTTTGATAAATATGATCTTTGACGTTAGGAACACACCTACATTGCTTAGACAACAGTGAGTGCTTGTAATTTAATATGAACTTTATACCATAGCAATAAAGCTCAAATTGACTACGTTTTAGTTACAAATCATTTGTATGGGAAAAAGAAGGGCTATTTTTAGGGTTTTTCCAGCAATAATTCTAATTTTTCTCGCCGTAAAAACCATCCTTGAACTTGAACGAACATTTTAAAAAAAGATTTGGCCAAATTGGTCCAGGCGTTGTTGAGTTATGCGCTTACCAACACATTTTGCGATTCATTTTTATATTATAGATATAGTGGAATAAAAACAGATCAGTTTAAGTAAGTTTGCATGTAAGAGGGCTATCTCTGAAACTTAGATATTATTTCCTTTGCATATTAAGTCTTAATCTTCTTTATAATATTATTGAAGATTATAATTGTTAGGAAATATTAAAAAAAACAGAGATTCTTTTCTATTTCATAATTAATTTAATGAAAACAACGCGTACAAACGAAAAATATTTATAATGTACCACACGTTAGGTTAAAGCTGAAGTTCGTGGAAAATAATTTAATTAAATATAAAAATAATTTTCTGAAATCTATACCATATTCTTTACTTCGCTACGTTAAAAACAGGTCTTATAATATTCGTAAGCTCTTGTTATATGTATTTTCTAAAGACTAAATAAAAGGAAATAATTAAATCCATTTTAACTTAATAAAAGCACAATAAAATTTCAAATAATATTGTAATATCAATTCAAAAATACATTAACTTGTTTCCATTAGGCGAGTTTATTTTGTTCATTTTAAAGTAAGTGAACGGAAATAGCAAGTGTTTGTGGCGGGAAATTAGCAAGATAATCTGCTCAGAATATCATTTCCTTTCGGAGTCCATGTTGCGCCTTTTATTATATAACGTAACTATATTTCTATAATAGCTCCCAATTTTTGTATTTAGAAAGTTTTATTGTCTTATTTTTGTTTTATATAATTTATTATGTATGGGTAATCTAGTATGATAAAATAAGTTGAAACCATTTTACCTAATTATAACTAGAACTTCTAGAAAATAACTTATAAAACTTCTCGTTAAAATTATATTAACAAATGGATATTAAAATATAAGTACGTGTAGAGATATGTCAATATATTAAGTATTTTTTTGCTTATATTTAATTAGTATAAAATTACAATGAATATCCTAGTTAAAGCTATTTTCAAGAAGAAGTGTGACAATTACCATATTTCACATCACAGTACTACAAGTACATATATTCGGTGGGATACATCTCTTTAAATGCTGAATTGGTTAAGTTGTTCTTTGCCTTAATAAAGCTTACTTTTATGGTTTTTACAACTAACTGTGTAGATTTTAATGATATTATATAGTTTAATTGTATAGTTTGCTTGTAGAAACATTACCAAATATTTATATCGATTGTTTACTGTAAACACAGTTGTTAGATAAATATGTAGTAATAAAGAAGCATATTTATAAAGGAATGTGTGCAAGTATAAAATACTCTGAAGAATTGGCAAATACACTTTAATTGAAGAGAAATAGCTTTAATGAAATTCCATGTTCCTCACAAAGTTTTATACACTGAATGAAACAAGATAAACAGATATTTTTCTTGTAATTAAATGCACTGGATAAGCAAATAAAAATTTGTAGTATAGTGTCGACGCTAACTAAATGCAATACAAACAGACGCCTGCACCAGCCGGCGATCCATCTAATTAGATAACGAATTAACGTCTTTTAACCCACTCCGCCTGTTATTCTACTCGTTAGGAATTCCTTTGCGCTCGTGATTAAAATACATTTGCAAAGTGATCGTGATTTGGTGTAATATTTGAAGAGCAATTCTTTTGCAGGTGCTGAGTAAATTTTTTAATATAAGCAATTCAGGTAATTAAAAATACGAGTAGCT